>CM076575.1:27145228-27745228 GCA_034641835.2 Pinus albicaulis
AATTTGATTTTGATGACTTTAAAACCCACTTTTTCAATTTTCAATTTCACCTTTAAAACCTTGCACAATACCCTTACACTCTTGGATTTTTTCCTTTAAAATTTGATCAAGTGATGGACTAAGAACTCTTGCACTTTTACATTGCTTTGTTTGGCCTATGGAATTGAGTTGGCAGCTTTGGGAAACTAAGTACTTATTACATATAAATTGACATAAAATTACATAAATAAAGTAAAATTATGGAATAAATATTACATATTGGAATGAGTATCATAACTTTGAATCAAAATTATAACTTTGGAAATCATCTTTACATACTTGCAAATCCTCTTTAGATGGTAAAGAGATATTATTCAATCACTCTCATACTTTTGCTGGCTTTATGCAATGAAATGGTGTTTTATTTGGACCTTGAAGAATAAAACCTAGAGACCTAATGAAGACTTTGAGTGACTAGACTTCATGGTGACTTGACTAACATAATGACATGATGAAATGGACTTTCATGATTGAAGTATGCTTGGCAAGACATGAAGGTGGGCCAGCAAGTATGAAATTTTGAGGAAGAATATATATTTTTTTTTACTAGGGCTACCATCAGTGAGTAAATTTTTGAATGAAGACTTAGGTGAAATGACAAAAATTTCTGAGCGAGACCCTAAAATTATATGAAAAGAGTGTTTTTGATCACTGATGGAAATATGCACATACTGCCACTAACATCGGCCTTATTGGGGATGGAAGCTCCTTGGATGTGTCAAAAACATCGTAGACGAAGTGCCTAACCATGTGGGCCAATACAGTCAAAAAATCAAACAATAACATGAATGAAAAATAATAACTCAACACAAAATCAAATGACTGAAAATTGACTCAAAACGGACTTACTTGATTGAAAACTGAACTTTTGAAAATGTCAAAAAATCAGTGAAGCTCCATGGCCTTCACTTCGGGCTTTTAACTCCAATGATTCTCTACTTCACACTTGCATAAAATGTAACTAATATTTACAATGAAATGGAAAAATAATTGAGAAATTTGTTTCAGAAAAGATAGTGTTTCAGGACCCTACCATTAACTGGTCCTCCTAAACATTCTTGTCCATTCATCTCCTCAAAAAAATAAGCATTTTGTCCCTGGCAAGCAGAAATTTGATATGGCCCTTTCCATAAATTCTCAAATTTTCCATGCTTACCCTTGTCTTCATTTCTGGAATCCCAGCGGAGTACCACATCTCCAACCTCGAAGTTGTCTTCCTTAGTTTTCCAATCATATATCTTCTTTATCCTGTCATGAAGTTTTGAAGTATTCTAAAATACTTCATCTCTTGTCTACTGAAGGTGTATTTGATTAATACAACGTTGTATGTCATTTTCCTCGGTTCCTGCTTCTTGCAGCAATTTCATTACCGAGACTGCTAATGATTAAGGAAACACAATATCGACACCATACACAACTTTAAAAGGAGACATACCAATAGAATTCTTATTACTCACCCGATCTGCCCACAATGCATTGATCAACTTCTTATGCCAATTCTTTTTATTCGCCTCTAACATTTTCTTAATGATACTGATCAAGGATTTACTAGAGGACTCCACCAATCCATTACCTTGCAGGTAGTAGGTTGTAGAGTGTCCCAACTTAATTTTATATTTGTCACAAAACTCAGTAATATTCTTAGACTTGAATGTTGCCACGTTATCTATGATAATTTTAGTAGGACAACCAAAACAAGACAAAATATTAGTTCCTAAAAACTGAATGATGACATAATCTATTGCTTGCATGGTCAAGATCTCTTTGATCCACTTTGTAAAGTAATCTATGGTTGTCAATATCCACTTGTGCAGTGCGGATGATGCTGGGTGAATCTCGCCTATGAAATTTAGGCCCCACTGCTGAAATGGTGCATGTACTGAAATAGGTTGAAGAGGTAACGGGAGAAGCTTTCTTTTACCCTTAAAAACTTGACATTCATGGCAGCTCATTACTTCTTTTTAAACATCTGCAAAAAGTGTCGGCCAATAATACCCCACTCTCAATATTTTATTGGTCGTGGTCTTCCAATATAGGTGCCCCCCACAATATCCTTTGTGGAAGTCATTCATCAATTCCTTAGATTCTTCTTCGACCAAAAAATTCAACAACATACCTCCATGATTCTTCTAGTAAAGTGTATTATCTAGTATGCAAAATGTTGAAGCTTTGAGTTTCAAAGATCTTCCTTGACTCTTAGTCATGCCTACAGGAGGGTTTAGGTGTTGCAAAACATAAACAATATCAGAATATCATGGAGATGAAAAAAAGATATTGGATACCTGAATGAGATTCACTTCTTCTTCATTTTCGGACAAGGCTGAAATCGAGTTGATGTCAAGAGCATGAATATTTGACTCATCCATGAGATTAGCTAGGCCCTCACCTTTGATCAGCTTGGTGGGCTTGATCTCAAGGTCATATTCTAATAAAGCTTCTATCCATCTTCCTCTCCTACCTTCTAGGTCTGTCTGCATGAGATTTTATTTCATAGCTGCATTACGTACATAGGAAAGAGTCTGTGAATGTAATATGTAAAGTCTAAAATATTTCAGCACTTTAACCAAAGCCAGAGCATGTTTCTCTTTGATGTTATAGTGAAGGGTTGCATCTCTGATATTGCGACTGAAGAAAGAAATTGGCAGCTCTGTTTTATCCCTTTTCTGCATCAAGACTGCTGCCATAGTGTGCTTAGAAGAAAATGAGAATATTATGAAATTACTAGTATAATCAGGACTTATAAAAACTGGGGTAGTGGTTAAGGCAAACTTCACTGAATGGAAAGAGTTTTGGGCATCTTTAGACCACTTCACATCACTATATTTTTTCAACATATTTGTCAATTCTCTAAGATGCTCCACTAAATTAGAAATGAATTTACGTAAGAAATTCATCTTACTGTTGAATGCTTGTACTTCATTTTTGTTGCAAGGAAAATCAATATTCTGAATTTCTTAAACACGGGAAGGGTCAATCTGGATCCCATCCTTGGAGATGATGTGACCAAGGAGTTTGCCCTCCTCCATGGAAAAAAAAGGCTTTTCTTTGGGTTGAGAGATATTCTGAACTTCCTGCATCTCTCGAAAACAATTCTTAAATGGTGCAAATGTTCATCATTAGCATGTGAAAACACTGTCAATTCATCTAAATAAACAACCAAAAAAAAAAAATCATTGGAAAATGTTATGTCCATGGCCCGCTGGAATGTGGCCCCTGCATTTTTCAAACCAAATGACATTTTTTCATAATTGAATGTGCCCCAAGGTGTAGTAAATGATGTCTTGTCCTGATCATCCTCATGCACCAAAATTTGGTTGTACCCCGAATAGCCATCCAACAGTGACATTCGAGAAGAACCGACAACTCTTTGAAGTATATGGTCCATCTTCGGAAGTGGATATTTGTCCTTGAGGGATCCTTTGTTCAAGTTTCTGAAATCTATGTAGAGCTGAATTTCTCCAGTATTCTTTCTCATTGAGACCAAATTTTAAATCCAATCAGAGAATCTGATTGGTACAATAATACGAGACTTGAAAAGTCTATTTACCTCTTTTTCAATTGATGGCAGCAATCTGGGATTTATCCTTCTCAAATTTTTCCGAAAGGGCTTTTGATCGGACTTTATCGAAATAGTGTGTTGAATGATGTTCTTGTCATACACCTTTAAATCTGCATATTCCCATGCGAAAACATCAGAAAAATCAGAAAGTAATTTAACATATTCAACCTTTACCTCGGGAGATAAGGATTTGGATAGTTTAACCATCTTTGGTTTTTTGGTTGTCCCAATGTTTACATCTTCAACACCCTTTTCCATGGGCATCAATGTAGGCTTCTTTGCTACATCATCTTGGTCAAACAATTTTTCCAAAGGTATGAGACCTTTTGGAATACTGTTGTCTTTCAGCTGTAGTATATCCATCTGATTTGACTCTATACCCTGGTCATCTTTATCATAAATTTTATCTATAGAACAATTCTCAAATTCCTCTTCACCTTGGAGAAAATTATTTATCTTCTTATCATCCCAGAAAACTTGCCAATACTGCAAGTTATCAGGAACAATGGGCCGGTGTTTCACATGAATCTCAAACTTCCTGTTTGAAAAGACGGGAATCTTAAAATTTCTTGTAACTTTAGCCAATGAATCTGCCATGAGATTTTGATTCCTTGGCACCACTGTCAGTATACACTCTTGAAACATTTTCAAAATATCAAATACAACATTCCTATATTGTCTCATTTGAGGATAGTTAGCTTGATATTCACCTTTAACTTGCTTGATCACAAGTTCAAAATCACCATACACAATAATCCTTATTGCACCCAGTTTCTTCAAGACCTTTAGGCTAGTAATTAGTGCTTCATACTTGGCTTCATTGTTAGTGCAATCAAAATCTAACTTATAAGAGCACAATCTAACATTTGTGGGGACCTTATTCTGCTGATGAAAAGGGTTGCGGACCCAGATTCCAATGCCTGCCCCATATTTTCCCAGGGCACCATCAAAGTCCATGGACCATAGACCATTCTCATCCTCCAAATGCTGAAACTATTATTTCTGTTTTGGCTTAATTTTATGAATTGTCTCTTCATGCTTTTCCGGACTTTCTTCCACTTTATCCAATGGTTATTATGAATCTTTCACTACTTCCTCTGATTTTTGTTATGAATTTTTCAATGCTTCCTTTGATTGTTGTTCTAATGAGCTAGGCAGATTCACCTTTTATTTTGATATAACTTCTCTAATACAATTATGGATCTCTGGAACATCTTCTACATCTACTAGCTAGCCAACTATATCATTTAAGCTGCTCTCATTAAATAAAATGGATGACTCTAAATCAGTATGTACAACGTTTATCAGATGATTGTTAGACTTTTATTTTCTTGTGATCATTATTTCATCTTAGTTTCACGGTACAATAGGGATAGTTTCATAAGAACAGTCTAATTGCAATGTGCTTCATAATCCCCCCCCCCCCAAGGATCTTGATAGCAACATGCCAAAGCAATGCGGTATGTCAGCTACCACAACATCCATTAGAACATTATTGCCAGAATTTTCTCTAGGGAGATTACCAAATCTTTAATAAGGCCAATACAACAAACTCTACCTGAATCGAAGGAGTATAAGTCATGGTATGGATGAGTGACGTCAAGGCCCAAATTCTTCATCATGGATTTTGGCATTAGATTGTGGGAGGCTCCAGAGTCCAAAATGGAATTATGTAAAATACACTAGTGGATTCTTAGAATCAAGTAAAAAGGAGGAACCTCGCTATCTTCTAATTAACCGTCAATAGCAGGACCAAAAATGAGTTCGGGTTGATCATCTTCCACATTTACCATGTCAGACAAAGGATCTACTTTAAGCATCTTGGCAACAGGGGACTTATACTGGTTATTATTAACAAGCTTGGTTAAAGGAATAGACACTTTTAACTTTGAAATTTCTATTTCTAGACTGAAGGGAGTGGTTTTGTCTACCTCCTTAATGACGATGTCTCGTTGTCCAACATGGTCCTTTGATGGAATTTATCTCTTCTGATTTTCCTTTTTCCTTATTTGCTGAACTTGTGGATGGCTGATTTACCTTGTTCTGATTTGTGACCACAGGCTATTTCCCCTTACTCTGATTGCTCAGGGGGTTCTACCTTGTTTGAGTGTCTTTCTGCTGAGATGCTCTCTTCTGAATGAGATTAACCGGCACATCTCTGCTCCTCAATGACATCTGCCTATTTTGTGAACTAAGTGAATTCAAGTACCCTCGCTAGTAATCATTTGATTCAGTGTGTAATTCATGATCATTAGGAAGGATAAAATCTTCATCTTTAGGTTGATCTTTATTTTAAAAATAATCCTCATCTTCGGTCATAAACATAGGCAGATCATCAACTTTTAAAAGGAGGTTTTCCTCAACAATTGTGTATTCATCTTATTCTTCTCCTTGAGCATAGTTCTGATGCAAGGGTGTCCTAATTTTCTGCTGCTGCTGTGGTGGTTGTTCAAGAGCCCGTTGTTCTCTCTGCTTGATCCTTAACTGAGGTTGTTGTTGACCTCTATAGTTAGGATTTTTGACCTCAGGTTGTCTCTCCGTGATGGAAATCGTGTCAACCATCCTTTCAATAGTTCTTATTAATGTATCCATCTTATCATTGGAAGATGAGGTGGATGGTTCATATTTAATAGTAACTCTCCTCTCATTCCTAGCTCTAGCTCTCTTCATCAAAAGATTTTCTTCAATGCTAACCGTATTCTTTTGCATATCCCCCAGCTGGATTTCTTTCCCTTAATTGGTAAGCCATGTCAGGATCAAATGCATCTGGATAACGTATGAGAACTAAGCCTAGAGGAGGTTTGATCTCAACAGGAATTGCATTGTAAATTCTATTAAAGCGAGTATTGAAATCTTGGACTTATTCATTAAGATTTATTTTAATGTTATCATACTCAACAAGCAATTGTAAGTGATTTTTCTTTACCTCCAACCGTACTATAAAAAAATCAATGAGTTGGTTTGCAGTAGCAATGGAATTAGCAGTCAAAGACCTAAACCAAACTTTGACGTCTCAAGAGAAGCTCTGTGCTATAATCCTCATTTTTGCATTGTCAACATCAACTTCCTCCAAATCTATTAAGTCAATGACCTTAACAATATGTTGTGTTGCAGATATGGTAGAGTTTTCATCAAACCAGGGGAGTCTTTGGCCATAACCCTGAGGCAAGTCATTCAATTGGGCGAGTAATATAAGTGGGGAAAATCTTGCCATGATTCCTGCTGAGTGAAGTGCTGGATTGGCTGAATAGGTAACCGAACATAAGTTGTGAATTAGTAGGTATGAATGATGAGGTTGAAGGTGCAGATGAAAAAACTACAATTGATTGAGTTTGAGGTTGAGTTGAGGCATAAATTTCCTCTTGATGGTAGAATTGGATGCAATCTTTGATGTCAAGGTCAGATTCGAGCTTAATCTCTTCAAAAACCAATCTTTCAGAGGACTAAGGTCTAATTCAGACAATGAATTGACCTTAGATATTATTAAATAATCGAATACTATGTCAGATAAAGAGGGTTTAGACTTGGATTTAAACAATGACAATTCAAATTTTAGATCATACGGTATATCTTCAAGAGAAAGTAGTTTAGCAGGTAGAGAAACTGATCTTACCAATGTAACTAGTCCTGACTGAATGTTTGTAGTTTGATATCTATGCCTTCGAAAGAAATTCTCTGGATCATCTACTGGATCAACTGGATCAGGATAATGATTTGCTCTGGTATACCTTCTCGAAGCCAGCTCTACAATCTTAGCACTGAAATTATTGAATCAGCCTTTCTAAAACTTAACCCTATCATCTAAAGGATCAAATTCCAAAATTTCTTGTCGTACACCCAAGGAAAAAAAATCTTTCGTTCCCTGGAAACGACGCTAGAATGTTATCACTCTGCAAAATCTCAAAGGCTGAAGAAGAAATCCAAACAAAGGTAACCACAGACCAACCTTTTAACTTGGTATCTAGCCCTACCAAGTCAGAGAGGGCTCTCTCCACAATATCACAACCAAGAGGGTTGTATGAATTAGGGTTTTACGCTAGCTATGAAATGCAGGAGGGTTTGTTTTGTTTTGATTGGGTTCGCTGGATGGGGATTACATCAAAGAGGCTACGTCAAGGCAAATAAGATGGGAATTGCAGTCCATTCAATGGGGCAAGGTAGGTAGAAAGCTTAGCACTTGAAGGCGATTTTGTGAGATGGTTTCAGACTGATGAGGAGCTAGGAAGATCATAAGAGATGTATTCTTCCTAAACTGAAGAAAATGGAAAAATTATGAAGAATTTCCCAAAACAGAGCATAAGAACATGTATTCTGCCTATCAACTTGAAAATCATCATATAATTTTCATGAAATGGTTTATGAGCTTACAAAACATTCATACCAATGAAACAAGAGAAGAAGCAATGCTAAACATCCATACGACATGTATCCCAAAGAAGTAGCTGCAACTCTTTATTAATTTCTGGTCAAACTGATTACATTATAGTCCTTGATCAATACAACAACATCCAACCTTTTCCAAAAGTGAAGAAGGGAATGATATAGACATCAAAACCACTTTCTCTCATCCTCAGGGGTCGAATCCCTAAGTTGAGAAAGAGATCAACAAAAATCTGAACTGATAGCTAGAGTGTAGAGAGGTCCAAGTGACTCCTCCCTAATTACAATGAAACTGATTGATTTGACTTGATGATAACATTTACACAATGAATTTACCCCTAGGTAACTCATCCACATGATATTTACATTTAAATTCATAAATTACATAGGTAAAATCATCATTTCCCAAGATAAAAGTAAAAAATGTAGTGAAAATTGAAAAATATCAGACATTGGTCAAGTGCGCCATTTTTGTGCTAGGCGCGCCCTCATAGTGCCAAGTGCGCTCTCCATGTTGCAGCTTGATTTTGGTTGGGTTGCTGGTGTCCAAACTAGGCTTAGGATGGCTTGTTGGAAAGCCTATCCAGTCTACTTTCCAGATATGTCTTTAGTTTGCAGAATCGAATTGATTTGCCCTATCAAAAAGTGATTCTCCCACAACTGGTTAGACGCGCAGCACCGAGGCAAAAAAGGAGGCAAAGCATTGATCTTTTGTGTGGTTTTTCACCTTTTCACCTGCCAGTTGTCCAAATTTAGCTTAGAAAAGTTGTTTTCTAGAATGTATTCATCATTTTTCATCTATTGGTGGTCTTCATTTGCCCAAAAAGTGCCTCAAACAAAAGCGCAATGCCTAGGGCACTGCGTGCTTGGGAGTCTAGCTGTGACCAAACTATCTAGGAATACACAAAAACTTTAAAATTTCAAAAATTGACCCAAATTTTTTTCAAAATTTGCTAATTGGCTACCGATGATGGGGTTAGGCATGGAGTGAGGCTTCAACTAGTATGTCAAGCCTCCTTTCCTCTTCTTGGATGGTTAGAGCTTCAATTTTTGCATTGGCTCTTTTAATCTTGTCCCTTGCAATTTTGTCTCTTTTGGCATAGTACTTGGCCATCCTTCTTTGAATGTTGTTGTCTTTGTTTTATTTCTCTAGGAGCTTCTCAAGATGTTGGTTAGCCCTGTCAAACCATTTCTCTCATTCTCATTGATTACCACTGCAAATTGTTCATTCAAAGTGAGTTGATTAGCAAGTTCAACCTCCTTTTGCCTCTCTAGTTCTAGATCTCTTTTTAGCCCTCTAGTCCTAGGCCTTCTGCTTGGAACTTGTTCTTCTGCCTCATTGGTTTCACCATATGTTTCTAATGTCTCTTTAGGCAAGACTTTAGTTTTTTCTGCCTCTCTTTGAGCTTTGATGACTTTCACTTCATCAATGAAGTGCTTTGTTTTTAGCTACTGGTTCTCCTGCTCAAGAAAGTTAATGACAAATTTAGACCTGTCAAGATTTGTTTGAAGCTCTCTAACCTTGGCATCTTTTTCCTTGATGACTATGCTAATGTCCTCATCATCATCATGCTCATCTAGGTCAACAAGGTCAAAATCATGTTTTGTCTTATGGAGGTCCTCCTTCTCATGTATGATCTCTGCTTGAATCTCTGCCTCTATCATCTTTTGCTTCCCTTTGTCTACCTACTTTTTTGATGTAGAAGGCAAGGCCCCTTCCACTATGTGTGGAGAAAACACATGCCTGTGACCTCTCTAATATGTTTTTTCCAATAGCTCTATCTCAGCGTTCTTAGTCTGTTGAGGCTCATTGATCTTAGCTCTACTAGGTGACCCAGTCTCAATGTGAAATGGAGATGATGGTGGTGAAATGGATTAAGGAGACTAATCTAATGATGATGCATGAACTGTGGGCTGAGATGGAGGAATGAATGTGGAAGGATGAGATGTTGAAGGCACATCTTGGGCATGCTGAATAGGTGGAGCAGTGAATATGTCATTAGCTATGAAAGTACTCCATGAAATGTTCAGTTGTTTGATGTGATGGAGGGCTATGATCTTGATATGGGAGTGGTGAAAAAGACTGTTCATTTGGTGCTCATATTCTCTCTTTTGGACAATATATGCCATCTTGTTAATGCTTCGGAAGAGGTAATAAGGTATGTTGAGCATCTTGACCCTTGTGAAGTGCATGCGTAGCTAGATATGATAGGTGTAAAGTCTAGAGAACCTACCTTCACAAGAAAAGTATTTCATGATGATTTTCATCATGGGGGCATATCTCTCCAGGAAGTAAGAGAAAGGAAAAATTCTCTTTCTTTCATTCTTGTACCTAGGTTTGAGGTATGGCTCATATTAATGCTCCCATTGTCATGAAGATTGGAGATGAATAGTCTGCTCAACATAGGATGGTGTTGGACCCTTTGTATTTTCTCACAGAATTCAAAACATTATACATGCTTAAAACATATCACAACCATAGGAGATGCCATGAGTTCCCTGGTATTTGTTGGCTCAAGTCCAAGGATTCTCCCTCCTTTGTTTGGCCTCCTCTTCTTTCTTTCTTCTCCTTCACTATAGTTTATGTGTTCTTTTTCCATGGTTTATTGGTGTTAAAACCCTAGGGAGGTGTAATGCAATGAAAATGAAGTTTTGGGGAGTGAGGAATGAGATAGGGAAATTTAGGGAGATGGGAAAAGGGGTTTATGATTTGAGGGAAGTGACAGGAAGTATAACTGTTATGGGGTTTGGGATAGGCAATTTTATTACAGGTTAGGGATTTAGGAGCCTAGGCAAATGAGTAGCCTAGGTCTTAGGGTATTGGGAATAAAGAGCTTAGGGAAATGGGGATAGTGATATAGGGGTAGGATTAGGGCTTAGTGTGATGTGGGAAGGAAATGAAAGTCTTAGGCAGTGAAATTGAAATTTAATTTGGTATTTGACTGTGATACTAGAGTTTCAAACTAAATAAGATACCAAATTTTGTAATAATACTTCAAACACCATTGAAAATGCAATTGACAAGGAGAGGGATGGTGTTTTACGCCTTGCTTGCTAGAGGTCAAATGCAACATTTGTTGAAGATTGAAGGCGATGACAATCGATTTGGGGCATTCTGAACAATTTCGCGCAGGTGCGCAACGCACAACGTAGGGGCACCCTCTCTTTTCCAGGAGCGCAGCGTACAATGCAGGTGCACAGTGTAATACACAGGAGTGCCCTCCTTCTGCTAGGAGCACAGTGCTGCCTCTATTTTGAAAATTTCGCCCTTTGAATTTGGAAATCGTGCTTTTGCTAAGGTTGCTCGATGATAGCAAGAGAAAATGAAGTTTGAATTGATGTCTAGTGGGTTTAAATACTTTGAATTTGATTTTGATGACTTTAAAACCCACTTTTGCAATGTTCAATTTCACCTTTAAAACCTTGCACAATACCCTTACACTCTTGGACTTTTTCCTTTGACATTTGATCAAATGATGGACTAAGAGCTCTTGCACTTTGACATTGCTTTGTTTGGCATATGAAATTGAGTTGGCAGCTTTGGGAAACTGAGTACTTGTCACATGTAAATTGACATAAAATTACATGAATAAAATAAAATTACATCTATGTTTTTTTGGAATAAATATTACATATTGGAATGAGTATCATAACTCTGAATCAAAATTATAACTTTGGAAATCATCTTTACATACTTGCAAATCCTCTTTAGATGGTAAAGAGATATTATTCAATCACTCTCATACTTTTGCTAGCTTTATGCAATGAAATGGTGTTTTATTTGGACCTTGAAGAGTGAAACCTAGAGACCTAATGAAGACTTTGAGTGACAAGACTTCATGGTGACCTGACTGACATAATGACATGATGAAATGGACTTTCATGACTGAAATATGCTCAGCAAGACATGAAGGTTGGCCAACAAGTATGAATTTTTGAGGAAGATTTTTTTTTTTTTTTGACTAGGGCTACCATCAGTGAGTAAATTTTTGAATGAAGACCTAGGTGAAATGACAAAAAATTCTGAGCGAGACCTTAAAATGATATGAAAGGAGTGTTTTTTATCACTGATGGCAGGATGCAAATATTGACACTAACAGAATTTACTAGAAGTTGTTAGCTCGAAGTAGCTAGAGGTTGTTGAAGTTGCTAGAAGCTACTAGGTCAAAGTATCTAGAAGAAAGCTCACTAGTAAGAAAGTTTGACTTAGTCTTGGAGGGGTCTTGATCAAGGGTCATAGGTATTGGTATTTGTCAATTGAAGTTCTATAAGAAGAGAAGAGTTATTGTGGGGTTTCCTCTCATCGGGAGAGGTTTTGGCCTTGGTTGATCACCTATACCTTGTGTCCTCTTGTCTCATTGTTCTTTATTGTTTTGGTAGTTGTTTGATGAAAAAAAACAATAATAATCAAGTTGAAGAGAAATTAATCAAGTTAAAATAAAATTATATCACATGCAGTTATCAAAGTAAGAGCAATCATCTTATATTTTGCCCCTAGATTTCTCAACATGAATCTCGGTTTACCATTTGTTATCTCTAAACGGTTTGTATATGTAAATTGTCATTATATTGTTATGCTAATGATGCCAAAGGAGATTACTACTATCATCATGCTTACTATTTCTCCTTTCCCTAATTTACTACATGCAGGATTTTTGGGACCTCAGGGTTCTAAGAAAAAAACCCATGCGTAGGCCATGCATATGGATTGCTCATTTATGTCAAATTCAGCGTTGGAATTGCAACACATTCTTCCATCTTTTATCCATCCATTCGTAGGTCTGAAATAAAATGTGTTTTATTATTACCATAGTCTTGTTCTTTGTTAACTTTTCCCAATATTTTGGCCAAAATTCCAAGTAACCGTATATCCACAGGTTTGTTTTGAAATTATAGAAAGACAGTCATTATTTTTGGTCTCTCTTTTAAATTAAACATCCAAAATTGTCATGTAATCACTACCGATGTTGTTCCATTTATTACTTCCACTACAAACTTGTTTTGAAAACTAAAAGTCAAAACAACCCCATAGGCTCTTTCTTAGTAATTTGTCTCGTATGTCAGTGATTAATTTTAAAAGGAAAAAAGAAAGAAAGAGAGACCTCTGCCTCGTAGTGGTCATCAACGTCTTTTTAATAATTATGTGGTTAAGAATGAGTCCTTGCATGAATGTTTTCTCCTATCCTTCATATTATTCCTCTTGGTTTCTTTTTTAAAAATACTCAGTGTATATCTCTCTTTTGTCTACTTTACACATACCTTTTTTTAAAGTTATTTACTTGTTTATATCAACTTATGCTCTACAGAACCTGGGCTACAAGTCTGGTCTCTTATTAGCTCACTGCTTTTGTATAAACTTTTGAGCAATTTCTGTATTTAATGTGTATATACCTTTTAATTTTGTTGTTGTTTCGATTTATCAAAATTTTCAAAAAATCTAAAAAATAATAAAACATAAAATATATCTTCGTACTCTTTCATATCAAAACTAACGTGTCTCATTATCTCATTGTGATAACAAGATTCGAGGGAGTTGATTGGTTAAGATTGGTTAATCTCAAAATAAGATCAACACCATCATTAAACCTAAGGCCTTTTCTATTGCCTCCTAAGCATCTTGGCTCTTGAACCAAGTGGCTCTTCTTTGTAGTATTGACGTGTTTTTTCTTACTAGTTTAGGGAGGAGAGCTTGTATGAGGAGTTGTCCCTTCTTCAACACTTTTTACCCTTTGTCTCTCCAATTTTTAGCTTGTACCAACCTATAGTGCCTCCTTGGAAATATGTATAAGTGTTCAAAGTGTCCCACGGTCCTAGTAAACTGTGTGAAGCTAGTCAAAGGCATAATTGAGAATGAAGAGACTATTCAATCTTTGCAAGCTCTGCCAACAATAGCGCTAATGTAGATGCAAAATCTACAGAAGGAATTGAAACATAGGTTGGAGTATGTAGAAAAAGAGATGCAAAGGCAATACAAGGAAACCTAGAAGTGCAAGAAAGAATCTTGGGCTACGCTAAATGTCCATCATATTTAACTTGATGACATTTCTATTGGATTATCTTCCACTTATAGGCTAGCGTAGCTTAACAATGGCATAGCCCCATCAACAACCCACTTATAATTGGAGATGGAAGAATATGAGGAAGAGAAGATGAATCCTATCAACAAGATCTTCACAATGCAACATCACTATGGCACTAGGATTTAAACTTCCTATAGTTGTAGCTAGTTTTTCATTTTTAGTTAATATATTTATTACAAAGCTTGCTTCTTATTAAGATAATATGTTAGAATCTATACCAACAAATCTATTTTAAAAAGGCTAAATGTAAATCTAAAATCTACACAAATATTACCAAAATACAACTCTAAAACTCTTCATTATATTAACATAATTTTATTATGCCATATCTCATTAGTTCCATATAAACAAGCAAAACAAAATAATGAATTTTTACATTGAAAATATAAACATAAAATAATTAAAAAAAATCAAAACTATAAAATAAAATTAATTATTTCTATCCACATTTTATATACCTTCTTCATTATTTGTATCGTATTTTGTCTCGATATTTTATAATCTATATCATTTTTGAACACTTAAAATTGTGCATTAATATTTAAAATACACAAATATATATCTATATGTATGTATGGGGGCATGTTGGTATTTGATTTTTCCTCGATGTCATATAGCATTAGCTTATGTAATTCGAAAGGTCGACAATTAAAGGAATGTCTAGAAAATAGACTTATAATTATATATGCATTGTTATTACAACTAAAAACCAAATATTAAACATGATTGGTCATCTATTAATGGGATAAATAACTTGGCTTCTATATGCGGTGATGTGCTTGGTATTTTTCATTTAGAGCCCAAAAAATATATTTGTCAATGCAAAAAGCATTCCAGTGGAAGGCTTCCAAGTAAACTGCGGACATAAATTAAGGGCCTTCTCATCGAATAATCATTTCTTGATAGTGTATTGACCAATACCCTTTAACAAGGTTCATACATTCTACAAACAATTTTATCATTTACAGTTAACAAGGTACATACATTTTACATGACATTTTTTCATGGAGATTGTGATTTCTTCATTTTTGAATTTTGATCCAATCCGCCAAACCCTGAAAGTTTTTGACACAATTCAACGCAGAATTTTGCTATTATAGAATAAACCCTGAATATATTTTGACTGAATCAATTTCAGTAAACATCGATTCAGCCATATGGATTAATGAACCGTTTATATTTTATAGCGTGCTGCTCAGGATACTTGATTTACACCATCGAAGATATCTTTACTCTAACTGCTTGTTCTATCACAGTACCGCTGAAGCATTCAAGACCAAGAAGAAATAGTTTTCGTAACCATCTCAAGGATTATGAAAATGTAGACTTCATTAGAGTGAAAATGTGAAATTAGTCTTCTTTTGCAGAAAAAAAGGATGCCTTGCTCTTGCATGCTCTCCAGCATATATAACTGATTTTCTCGGCATTTTTTTCAAAATCCTAGTTTGTTGCTTCCTGTTTCTTCCCCTGTATAGACAAAGATGAAGCGTTAGACTGAACACAATTTTCATACTGATTTGATATTCACTAATATTTTACAGGAATGATGGAAACTGACTTTCATAATCTTTTATGTTGTGATGAGTTGACAATAATCACGAGCCCGACTTCCAGGGCATGTTCTATCATATGTATTCATAGATTGCAATGTCTTTACTCCCCATGAGTTGCAAGATTGTATCATTATTCATATTCACAGTCTGTAGATAGCTTGCTCAAAGTATTACACACAACAGAGAAAAAGAAAAGGGAGCCCACACATCCATGTATTATGTTAGATCCATGGATGATCAACATGACTAAATGTTGACAAAATACAACTAAATGCTGCCAATTTGTCAATGACAAGTGGGCACTGAATTAATGATCATAAAAAATGTCACTCTTCAGCTCCCTAATCTGCAATTCTCTGTGGTGTCCTGATTCCCTACTGTTAGGTAAATAAATTGGTATAATCTACTTTTGACATTTGTACATAATAAGGTCATCAGTCTGGCACTGCGTTGCCAAATAAAAGAACAAGGAAATATTATACATGACTGACCAAAGCCTTTCAATGGAAACACTTTGACAAGTCTTGCGTACATTGTTTTTAAAATCAGGTGAACTGCAGCAGAAATTCCCATGGAAATTGTCTTGGGTCCCTTGATAAGATACGAAGCCTGTGTAACCAACAATGCTGATAGGACACATTCAGGAAGCCAAGGTGCTCATATAGAAGAGCATTCACTTCTGGATAGCATCGTAATTTTAGTGCTGGTAAAAGAACAAATCTCGACAGAAAGGGTATTTTCCTTCTGAGAAAGTCAGCACAAATCTTAAACACAACCCTGCTCTGTCATGGCCTGTGCAATAGTCAAAAAAGAAGCAATGTTTCCACCATGAACTAAGCACCTGCCACATGCAGAAGCACTAACTGAGAAATAAAAATATGAAGGGCCATATGATTTGTGTCATTTATAAAACCTTGTGAGTTTCACATAAAAGTTACAACTTTTTTAGGGGTGTAAAGGGGTGCTGGATGCACAAGAAGAAACGTACTCTGGACTATCTTTCAAGTAACCATAATCAGTGGCTACCTTTATGGACTTCTGATATATCTGTTTCATAGATTCCTGCAGAAACAAATCAATGGACTCAGTCTAATTGACATGTACATATTTTACGTTTTGAGGTCTGGAAAAAGTCTCTTAAATTAAAAGTAAAGTAATTTACAAAATATTTAGAGTCCAAGTTTGCTGTTAAGGTCTAAAGAAAACATGACTACTATTTTTCTCCCACTAAACCTGTTACATTAAGAGTGTCTAGTTTCAGTTACACACAAAAGAATTCTTTACATATATAAAAAACTCTCAATTGCAGCTGACTTTTGGCACCCATACTCTATAAGAGCAAATGCTCCAATATATATAAGTTGTTACTATGTGACTCCCTATACAATCATGAAGTCCTACACAACCTTAATGAATTTCACATTATAGGATATGGTTTTCACCCTGGCTGTGTATTAGATTCTATTTTTCCTTCCCCTAACCTTATCACATTATTCATTATGAGTAGTTTCTGAGTTGAATGAAAATTCCATGGTAGTGATCCATGGAAGGTGAAGGGTATTGATATAAAGAGATTACTAGTTTGTGGTGAGAAATAAGTCTAAAGTAATATGAATCCACAATCATGCAAAAAAGCCACTGCCTACAAAATTATCAAGATAGCATTGCAATCAGCACCTTCCAGGTAGTGAAGCAGGGGGTGTTCATTTCTAAATCAATGGGAAACAATGGCACCGAAGTTTAGATGTTTGGAAACATTGCCCCTAGATCACCACAATGGAGGCTGACACTTCGAATCATGACCTTTCCATTGATGTCTACCTTGTTAACGGTGTGGCCATATGTCACATGTCCTTGCACATGGCGGGATCTGAACCTGCCTTTGCCCCTGCTACCGGTGATGCTTCCACTCGGTCAACTGCCTATGCTTCTATCTATGATGCTAGCTGTGGAAAGGGTTTGAGCTTGCAACATCTGGTTCATCATTATTGATGGTTGAAGTGATTTGAAATTAAAATTTGGCCAAAAGAGTTATTGACAGCTTGCATTTTTCAATCAAGTGCTCTAATTGGATTGGTAATTGTTAATGAGATTGGTTAATTGCTCTAAGTGACATTGAATATTATAGATCTTGTTTCTCATCGCTATTGTCATTGGATACATTGTTAGTTTTCGTAGCATCGAATGTGTTCTAGTCACGAAAATATGTGGAGAGGCTAGAATACATGAGATCTTCAAAACCCAGAAATTGTTTCTGGAAATTCCGCCTAGAAGTGACTTAATTAGATTATTAGCTAGTTTTTAAATAGTACACAAGGCTAAACTTAGGGAATATGGTTAAATAAACAGAATTAATTAAGTCAAGATGTGAATGAACTCGAAACTCACATGGATTGGCTTCAAGTTAATCCTAGCCATCGATTAAGATTTAATCTTGGCCATTGAAGGCTCAACAAAGGATTATAAGAAGAAGTCGATGGGCACTTGGAGAAGACACTTGAACCGTTTGATTTCATGAGCATATCGATTTCCAGAGCAGCAACAGTCAGTTGTGTTATGAATATAATTCATATAAAAATAATAAATGTAAATATAAATATAATAATAAGTAACGATAATTAATTAACTAATGATTAGTTAGTTAGTAATGAAGACGCATGTCTTAGAGACATGGGCATTCATGAAAGAGCCCCTGCCTAGGGTATATAAGCGGGCCCTCATTCTCATTTGTAATCATCCTACATCAATTATTTATACAATAAACAATTTACAATTACTGTTCTACCATGGATGTCTTTGTCTATGAAGTATTTTAAATATTTCCGCATACGACTGTTGGTTGTTACATTGGTATCGGAGCCATGTTTGATCCAGCCTTTGGCTTTCAACTCGTCATCAACTTTGTTGCCATCAAATCAAGCATTCGCTACAAAAGAGGTTCTCCATTCTGTCAGTTTTACTACTAGGTGTTTCGACATTTAAAATAAATAAATAAATAAAAGAAAAATAGAAAAAAAATTATAAAAAGTAATTTTGAAAAAAAAAGGTTTAAAAAAAAAAAAATCAAATTAAAAAAAAAAGTAAGAGAAAGGGGAAAAGGTTACATTAAAAAAAATAATAATAAATAAATAAAAAGGCACATAAAACAACTGAAATATAAAGTAAAAAAAAAATATAGAAAATTAAAAAGAATCATTTTTAAAAAAAAAATTTAAAAAGAAAGGGAAGTCAGTGTACCTATTCCGTTCAACAGCCACCCGCCACAACCTGTACCCATAATCTTCGACCAGTCGCAATCACTGTTTGCAGATACCCTTGACTATCGGTTTTCCCCATCATAGCGCTTCAGTCAGCCTCTGTCATTGTGCCAATTCCACTGTTGTGTTCAATTCCCCCACCATTGTGGAACCTTATTCTCATCAATCGCTGCATCTGCTTCCTGATAGAACACCCCATCACCAGAGTGATTGTTTCCAGCTGCCCATCTTGGAGTCCTCTGGATAATCGTTGCACAAAGACGGTTTCATTCCATTATTGTGCCATTTCTCCCGATCACCGTGAACCATCAAACGCCTATCCACACTGCTATTGCATGAGACCACTTTGTGCCACCACCATTGATCCCCTGTCCACGCTGTCGCCGCCGCTAGATTCCCATCTCCAACCATTCTCCGACCTCCAACTACTACCAGCCTTCCGCTAACATTGCCAAAACATTTGTATCACTACATCCAAACGCCAAACATTGCAGTAGGCATCTCTTTGACCGCAACCACTACTCGCACATCACCGTTGGAGCATCCATTGACTCCGACTCCAAATGCCGTTGCCTTCCATAGCTTGTCTCCGCATTCTGTTGTCGTCGTTTGTGCCTTGTCCCTGTGCGTTTAAGCCGCTACCGGTTGACACTCATACATTGCGCCCGTGTCTTTTGAAATCTCAAATTATAAAGTTTAATCATTCAAATTAAATATAAACTATATTATAGTTATATATTAATTAAAAAAAATTAATAATAGTTAATTAAAATTATTTAATTAAAAAAAAACGTTGAAGCAAGAAGGAATTAAGAAAAATTCCAAGTCAAAAACGTAAAAAGTAGAATTCGTAAAGGATCCATTATTAAGTTTTTACAGAGTAATTAAATTTTAGAGGAGAAAGTTCCAATTCGAAAATGATGAAGGAAGGACGATTTACCTATAGTAGTCTTTCAGTTATGGATCACGAAGTAATTACATTAAAAGGAAGCATCCAAGGAAGAGAAATTAATATCGCTATCAGCATAAGCAACGATAAAAATTATATCAACACCAACTTGGCAAATCGGCTATTAATTCCAGAGCCAAGCATTGGTGCAAGGACAAATATTTTTGACCAAAAAGAGTATATAATTAGTGATTTACAAGTCATAGTAGGTCATTATGAGTACATATTTCAGTTTCATGTTGCAAAGATGGATAATAGAAAGATTGACATCATACTCAGTCAACCTTGGATCAAGGATTTGGGTACATTCATGTTAAACATAGAGAAACAAGTTTTGACATTTCCTTATAAGGGGAAGATGGTCACATTTCAAGACATAACAAGTAAATTAAAATCAATAACATCTTCACTAAAAGACTTTAAGGATATCTCAAACTTGATGTTTCAAAATAACAAAAAAACTATATCAAAGAAGCAAAAAGCAAAAAAACTATATCAAAGAAGCAAAAAGAGCTTGAAGAAGCCATCTGAAGTAAAGACAGAAATTTTACGCCTCACAAATCACAATGAAAAACTACTCGAACAAGTCAAGAAAGCTAAAGCCACAAAGAAAGAATTGAAGAAGCGCTTATTAGAATAAGAAGAAAATTGATGTTTTAAGAGCCTTAAATCACACATTATTAGAACAAATCAAAAGTTTAAAAGATGATGAAGCTACTAAGAATAAAGTCAACAATTCAGAAAAGGATGAACTTGTACGTTTAAAGAATCATAACCAAAACCTTCTTACGCAAATAAAAAAACTTAAAAATGACAAGAAATTGTTGAGTGACAAGCTAGAACAACTTCAAAGTGAAGTATTGAAGTCATCAATCGTTTCAGTCCAAGTTGAAGATAAAGGGGTAAATACTGATCCAGACAATATCACAAGTAAGGAAGAAGAGGAATTTAGGGAAGTTAAAACATATGCAGAAGTTGCAATTCAAACAATGGACACTCCAAATTTGGATGCCAACTCAACAACAACAGCGCCTGAAGAAAATTAGGAATCAATGACTAATATGATAAGGAAAGCCAAACCAAAGGAGCTATGTATCGACTTCCAAATCACAAGAGCAAACTTTCCAATCAAACTACGTATCAGTATCACTCGGAAAATAAACGACAAATTTATGTTCCTAGGAGTACTAAAGTTTGCAGAATCCAATCATATGATAACTATTCATCACAAAATTTGATTCCACAGAAGATCAATATAGGATGGTCTTATCTCTTCTCAGTGCAACAATTTTGTTTGTCACTCATTAGAGGAATTTTGAGGTCTAAAATGGGCCTCCTAAGAAAAATGTACAACCAAAATAAACTTTATAAGAACAATAGGATTCAAGATGATGATGTCAACCATGGGGGAGATTCACCATGTTTTAAGTAAAAGGGTAAAAAAATAATAAAATAATAAAACTATTTTTTCAACTTGTATTTTCAACTTGTCTACCAAAGTTTTTACTCAAATTTCTAGTACTCGTTGGATGCAAAATTTAATTCCTTATCTAAGGACTACCCATGTTGCATACTTTCGATGGACCTTGGTACACGAAAATGAGAAATACATGAAAACACGTGATTGCAATCACGTTTTTCATGTATTTCTCATTTTTCGTGTAGCGAGATCCATCGAAAGTATGCTACATGGGTACTCCTTGGATGAGGAATTAAATTTTGCATCCAACGAATACTCTCGCTCGAAATCTGAGTAAAAACTTTGGGAGATAAGTTGAAAAAGTAAATTTTTCTTTTTTCCCTCTAAAATTTGATCATGTAATCAAATCTTATTTTATTATTTCTACTATTAATTTATAATTTCCTTAGGAGACCCATTTTAGACCTCAAAATTGCCCTAATGTAGAGGATCATATCAACTTGTATCAACGAAGATTCCAATGCCGAGATGAGAAGATATTCAAAATAGAAAAAGAGATCAAGTCTTTCATTAGTAAGATTTGAGGACAAAGCTCTTTGAAGGTGAAGGCTATGTTATGAATATAATTCATATAAAAATAATAAATATAAATATAATAATAATAACGATAATTAATTAACTAATGATTAGTTAGTTAGTAATTAAAAGGCATGTCTTAGAGACATGGTCATTCGTGAAAGGGCACCTGCCTAGGGTATATAAGCGGGCCCACATTCTCATTTGTAATCATCCTACAACAATTCTATATACAATAAACAATTTACAATCACTGTCCAACCATGCATGTCTTTGTTTACGAAGTATTTTAAATATTTCCACCGCGTATACGACTGTTGGTCATTAGAAGTTGTCGAAGAGAGAGCTAGTGAGATCAAAGTAGTGAGGAAGAGGGGTAGAGATAGTGAAGCCGGGGAGGAATTGCAAATTTGGGGAGCGCATTTGTAGAGAGGTGAGCCACAGAGAGGTTGGTGCAGAGGTAGTGCAGTAGCCTCTAGAGGCAATTCGATTCTGTTGGGGAAAAATCGAGTTTCAGTGCCAGAGGCTCCGAAGGCTAGGGGAGACATTTTCCCAAACAACAGCAAACCGGACGGCTTGAGGAGAAGCTGGTTCGAGTTGAGTGCATAATTGACTTTGCTAGTGTGACGCAGTAGCTGCGCAAAGCCAGTTTGGACGACTCATCTAGAGCTGAGGTCAGAGCCCGGATTCGCCTGTGGAATGAGGAAATTTCCTCACTAGATTTTCTTGCCAATATTTCTCTATAGGATTGTCAGTTCCAAAATCCAGTCGCTGTGTATTTATTTCAGTATTTGTTGTAGAAAACTGCAGATAAATTGTTAAATCTAATTAACAATTAGGAGAAATAATATTAGTGGCCGCAATAGGATCTCAATTGTGAAATTTTCACATGGTATCAGATCAAATGATCAGCTGGAGAGCTTAGTAGTAAAGACAAAAGGAGTTTCGTTGTTCAGTGTGAGCAGCAGATCGAAACCCCAGAGGTGGTGCAATCACTTTGCCAAGAGGTCTAGTCACTTGAGGAGAATTCAATTTTTCTGAGGGACAGAAAAATTCGATCTCTCCAGATCGAGGGATTCCTCAGGCAGAGGGAGCAGTCCAGTATTTTCACAGAGCAGATCTCTAGCTAGACGCAATATTTTTGCAGCAGTTTGCTAGAGCAGAGCTAGCGTCGGGTGGAAGAAGAGCACACACTGAGGGAAAAATTTCCTTAGGGAACTTCTAGTCTCAAGAAGTTCGATTTCCCTTGCAGATCAACAGTAGTTGTGAACTGAGTCTCTCAGTGTGAATAGCTGAGCAGCATGAAAGAGGAAATTTTTGACATTTGTTGAGATGGCCTTTCGTGATTAGGACAGGTTGGATGGGGCTTCCAACTACGTCATTTGGAAGGTAAGGATGTCCTTCCTTCTGGATGAGTTTGGCCTGAAAACATATATTGATGCAGTGGTAGTGGTTCCCACAGATGTGGATCAGCTGAAGGAGTACAGAAAGGAGATGGTGTAGGCAAAGAGATTGATCCTAGATGGATCCAGGATCATGTGGTCTCGCATATCACTGGCAAAGATACTGCCAAGAAGATGTGGGATGCTTTAGCCACGTTATATCAAGGTACTTCTGAGCAACGGAAGATGTACCTCGAGGAGAAGCTGAGATGCATCTAGACGCAGAAAGGGGAAGGAATAGACCCTTTCCCCACCAGGATTCAGGAGGTCCGGGATCAGTTGTCGACTGTTGGGGTAGCGCCTTAAGCTTCAGAGCTAGTGCGGTTGGCACTCAATAGCACATTAGAGGATTGGCAAGTCTTTGTCCAAAGTATATTGGGCAGAGACACGCTACCAGGATGGGACAGAATGTGGGCTGAATTGTAGCAAGAGGAGATGAGGCAAGCTCTGTTGAAGAGCTCCACTAGTGGCAGCAGTAGCGGATCGAAGCAAGTGAAGGAAGAGAAGAATGTGGCCCTTGCATCTAAGGGTCCCAATCAAGGACAAGGGGAACAAAGGAAAAAGAAGGACCTGTCAAAGGTCAAGTGCTTTAGGTGTGGTGAGCTAGGCCACTACAATACCCAGTGTCCTCTCAGGAAGAAGCACAAGGAGGAGAAGCAGGACCAAAAATCAGCTTCTGTAGAGATTGATAGGCTTTCCTCAAGGTTGGAGGAAGACTTCATGATGTTCGCCGACATACCTCCAGGAGTGAGGTGGGGTGACTTAGTTTTGTAGCCCCAGAGCGCTATAGATGGGCAAGATCTTGGAGGAGTCCACCTCAGTACCTGGCTACGAGGGCCCACAGTATTCAGTAGCAAGATGGACTAGTGGCTATAGGTGCAATCAAATTCCAGATTGCCAGTCGCAGAGATTGGTAGCATTCAAATATTGGAGAGTGCAGTGCAGAGTTGGCAGCAGTGCAGTTGGCACAGTGCAAACTCAGAAGCAATGCAGAGTCTTCAGTAGACAGTGCAGAGGCTAGTAACAGTCAAGACTCAGGTGACAAATGCATCATACTGAACATAGTTGGTTCAGAACTTCAGATACTTCTCAGTTGTAGATGTTGCAGGTGCAACAAGAGCAAATAAGAGGGAGTTTCAGCTGTAGCAACAGTGTTGGCAGCAGTTCAGCAGGGTCAGCAGCAACATAGATGTAGCTCATATCAAAGTTGCACAGTGGTTGGTGGGCAGTATGGCCAGACATCAGCAGCGTGACAGGAGATGGTGCAAAGGCAGTGTGTTGTGGCAGCAGGTGCAACACTAGAACACATTCCTCACTAAGAGAGAGTGTTAGTTTTTGTAGCATTGGATGTGTTGTAGCTGTGAAAATTTGTGGAGTGGCTACAATACAGGAGATATCCAAAACCCAAAAATCATTTCTGGAAATTCCCCCTAGAAATGACTTAATTAGATTATTAGCCAGTTTTTAAATATTTCGTAAGTCTAAACTTAGGGAATATGGTTAATTAATCAAAATTAAATAAGTCAAGGTTAGAATGATCTAGAAACTCACACAGATCGACTTCAAGTTAATTGTAGCCATTGATTAAGACTTAATCTTGGTTGTTGAAGTCTCAACAGAGGATTATAAGAAGTCGATGGGCACTTGGAGAAGACACTTGAGCAGTTTGATTTCATGAGCAGATCGATTTCTAGAGTAGTAGTAGTCAGTTGCTGAAGAGAGAGCTAGTGAGATTGAAACAGTGAGGAAGATGAAGAGTGGCTTCACTGTCTCTGCCCCTCTTCCTAACTGTTAGGATATTACTAGCTCTCTCTCTAGATCCAGTGAGTGCACTTGCAGAGAGGAAGAAGAGCCACAGATATGCTGACGCAAAGGCAGTGCAATAGCCTCTAGAGGCAATACGATTATGTTGGGGAATAACCGAGTTTCAGTGGCAGAGGCTAGACAGAGGTTCTAGAGGCCAGGAGAGACATTTTCCAAGACAACAGCAAACCAGACAGCTTGAGGAGAAGTTGTTTTGAGCTCAGTGCAGAAGTGATTGCGCTAGTGTGACGCAGTAGCTGCGCAGAGCCAGTTTGGACGGCTCACTTAGAGTTGAGGTCAGAGCCCGAATTCGCCTATGGAGTGAGGAAATTTCCTCAATAGATTTTCTTGCTAGTATTTCTCTTTAGCATTTCCAATTTCGGCATCCAATTGTATTCAGATCATTTTTCACTGCTGCTTAATATTAAAACCCTCATCTGCTGCACCGGTTTTTCTGCATTGGGTTTTTCCGAGGACATTTGTCAAAAAATAACTGTGTTATTTTATGTGTGTGTTAGCATTTCTTCCAATGTTTATTCTTCTACAATTTTTATTTGTGAAGGTTGCAGTGTATTTATTTCAGTATTTTCCGTACAAAACTGCAGATAAATTGTTAAATTTAAATAACAATTAGGAGAAATAATATTAGTGGCTGCAATAGGATTCCAGCTGTGAAATTTTCACATACATTGCTCTTTATTGATAGTTCTTATGCATTTGTTGTCTAAATTCACTCTTGAAGCACATAATCAAGTTTAATCAAAGTTGATAAGTGATCTAATTTCATCCATAAGAAATCTAAATCCCTCTTGTGTATCTAATTGGCATATTGGTGATTCATTGGTTATAATCTTGAAGACTGCTAATTGTATTAAGTAGCATTGATATTGTTGGAAATACTGAGAGGGGGGTGAATCAGTATTTCTTTTCAATTGTTAATTTTACCAATTAGATCACTTATATTTAGAACACAAAATGAACAATGATGGAATAAATACTTTTATTAATTTCTTCTTTACAATAAGTAGAGTACAATAATGATATAGGGCACCAACCCTAGATGAAGAATCCAATCTTCCAGGCTCTAACCTGTATTGTGCCAAGCACCAACTTGGTCTTTCCAAGGCTCCAACCTTTCAATTTGAGGCACCAACCTCTAGGGCTCCAACCCTATTTTCCAAGGCACAAACCTTGTTTCTATGAGGCTCCAAACCGCAACTTCACTTCGTCAAAATACCTTTGGTTATTCTTCACGGCTCCCAAAGTCTTCTTCAACGAGCCCTGTCACACTTAGTCTTCACGTCACATCATCAATGACAACTTTCTCTTCTTAGAAGGTGTCACCACTGCTCTTCATCGTACCCAAACAATTTCTCCAAGTTTACTTCATGATGACATCAGCGATGTATCATGATCTACAGGGGTGCCTTCAAGATGTCTTCAATAGGTAGCCCAAGTTCTGCACTTTACTTGCCCAACAAAGTATTTCTTCACAAGTTCTTCAATAGGTGCTTCAAAATTTGTTAGGCCATTGGTGCTTTTCAACAAGACTCAACAAAATCTTCAATTCTCCAAGGGCTCTTCAAGAGTATTTTTTTCAAATGCTTTTCAATAGTCTGCAAATAAAGGATCTTTTAGAACAACTACTTGTCACCTTAATAGGTCTTCTTTTCAAACCATATCCAGGTCACAATCAGTAGACCCAACCAACCACTGAAAATACTGCCAAAAATGTTTTCTTCACTAAAATTTCTAGACTGAACCGAATGAGTTTAACTTTATATTTATAGTCGTTTTTCATTTTTGAAAGGACGTGACTGTTGGGAAAAGGGCCGACTTGTGTCCTTGAGCATAGGTCGGCTCAATGTCAAAAATATATTTTTCAACTTGAAAAATTCAATATCTTACAAACTACTAGGAGTTTTGGGACAAATAAGGGCTCATTGGAAAGGCAAAATTATGCTCTAAAAGACGGTATAGGAATCATATTGAGAGGTTGCCTCTAAGGTAGTGAAAAACATTTTTTTAACGTGACTGATTATTAATTAGTGGAGAAGGTGATGGACAACAAGAGCTTCTTCATTGTCATACGTCACCAAGTGTTTTTAAGTGAGGTCTCCACTTGTTATGTCTTTCATCATCAAGTGATCTCCAATTCTTTCATTGTCCATGTTATCATATATGTTATCATGTGTGCCATCAATGTCACCATGTCATCAAGATAGTGCAGCGATATGTCATTAACCATATGCAGCATGGTCATCACAAGGAGAGCTTCTTCATCAAGAGTATTCATTCATTCATGGCATCCTTATTAACCAAGAGGGACTTGTCATCATGAGCAAGGACCTCTTCATACGAGGTCTGCATGATATCACTGCAAAGGTTTGTCCTTAAGGTTTTTAGGTCTTTAAAGAATATTGATCCTCATATTGACATCAATGACAACCTTATAACAACAATCTCCCCCTTTGTCATTGATGGCAATATTCTTGCCCTTTCAACATTTTCTCCCCCTTTGACATCAATGGCAAACGGGGTGCCCAAGTGCTCCCCCTATCATGTTGCTCCCTGTCATGGTACTCTTTCTTCTTGCAATGTGGTCCGTGATCAATGTGTTTACATTTCCTCAATGGAGTTGCTCCGAGAGAAGATCTATCAAAGGATGATTGTCCATGTGTGACTCATCAAGGATTTCATAGGGCCCATTCACGGATAGCTTCTGCAAGAATTCTTAAGAATCATAAGCTCAAGAATCACAAATCTCCCCCTAAATGTATGGTCACTTTTTGGTAGAGTCTCACCATCAAATACTTGGCATATCAAGGATGACTTCATAAAGTCAACAACATGTGTTGTTGGCTGGAGTGTTCAAGGGACTTTTTGGATTCCACTTGCTTCCTTCTCCATACTGGTGTAACTTTTTTATCTGGCTTGGTTGTCATGGTTTTAGGGACCCAAGACGAGTTACACTCACGTGCCATATGTCCAATGTTATGGCATTTGAAGCACTTCATCTTGTTCATGAATGAGTAATCTTGACTTCTTCTTGCAAAATTGCTTCTAGGAGATTGACGAGGACCATTATATTGGTCTTTGTGATATGCCCTACAATATTTTTCCGTGTGCCCAAAGTTTGTACAAGAATAGCAATATCCAAGAAATATACTTTGGTACTTGGGAGATGAAGAGTTCCTTGAAGTACTTATGAAATCTTTTTACATTGTGATTCTTTGATGATATTCATTGCCTTTTGTATTCTTGACATCATCTACAAGTCTCCTTGGAGTAGGATTTCTTCCATTGTTTTCTTGACTCTTCTCCTTGCCTTTGCTGGAACTGGGAGCATCAACATTTCTTCTTGGCTTCCTCACATCCTTGTGTTTTGAAACATTATCATTCTTGCTTGAGGATTCACCTACATAGCCAAGCCCTGATTTATCAAGGGGAGATCTTTGATGACTTAGGATGTCATCTAGGGTTTGAGAACTTTTCAAGTTCTTATTTAGCAAGTCAACTTCCTTTTTAAGAGTGACAATTTCTCCTCTCAATTTTTCACAATCTTGATCTTTCATGACTAGTTGCTTATTCATTTCTTCCATCATCCTTGTTGCTTCGTGTGCTTCGATTTTAAGGGAGATGATACTTGATTTCATTATGAATATTTCTTCATTCTCCTTTGCTAGACTGCTCTCCATTTCTTCTTTTATTCTTGTAGCTTCACATGTTTCGACCTTGAGAAGATTGATGTCTGATTTTAGTTTGAAGATTTCTTCATCCTTTTCTTCTAGTTTGCATATCATGGTGTTTCTCTCCTTTTCTGCTTCAACAACTTGTCCTTCTATGAATGCCAAAGTTTCCATCACCTTCTCGGCTCCTTGCACTTGTTTCCTTGCTTCTTCTAGTTGAGATCTAAGAGAGGAGACCTCTTCCTTGTATTGACCAATCTCTGCTTCAAGATTGGTCAAGCTCTTAAGTCTTTGTTCAAGGTGGCTTGACAAAGTTTCTTCCCTTTTCTTTGCCTTATCTAATTGATTTGTCATAGATATGACTTCTTCACGATTCTTTCTTTCGTTTTGTTAAAATTTCTCCTTAAGTTTGGCGAGCTCCTCATCTCTTTCTTGTACTTGAAGCTTGACAAATTCAACTTCCTTCCTTGTCTTGTCTTGGTTACCATCTTGCGCTTTCTTCTTAAGTTCCTCATTTTCCTTTTTCAAACTATTAATCTCTTTCATGGAAGCCATAATTTTATTTAGGAGATCTTCTTCAAAGTCTTCTTGGTTCTCTTCATCTTCTAGATCTTCTTTAGCCTTGTTGTCATCTCTCTTATCTTCAACTTCCTTAATGGATTCTGGTCTTCTTTCGTGTTTTCCATCATCTTCTTGACTAGAGATCATTGTCAACGCTCCTTTTGAGTGAAGATCATGAAGTTTGTCCCATATGACTTTTGCCGACGAACATTTTTCAAAATTGGCCTTCATAGAATTTGGTAACCCATTCAAAATTGCCTTCCTTGCTCTTGTATTGTACTTAGATTCTTCGTCCATTGTGTCATTAGTAATCACTGATTTCCAAACTTCAATTCCTTGAGTCTTCAAGAAATTCCTCATTCTTTCCTCCCATATATCAAAATTTCCATTGAACAATGGAGCCTTCGCAAGTTGATTGACTTCAATTTCGATGGTTGAGGAAGACACATCTTTAGGAGGATTGGAGGCTTTCTTTCTTAGCTTTGCCATTTGTGTTCTAATGATCAACCTTCAAGCTATTATGCTTTGAGTGAAGGTACTGGCTCTGAAACCAATTGTTGGAAATACTGAGAGGGGGGTGAACCAGTGTTTCTTTTCAATTGTTAATTTTACCAGTTAGATCACTTATATTTAGAACACAAAATGAACAATGATGGAATAGATACTTTTATTAATTTTTTCTTTACAATAAGTAGAGTACAATAATGACATAGGGCACCAACCCTAGATGAAGAATCCAATCTTCCAAGCTCCAACCTGTATTGTGCCAAGCACCAACTTCGTCTTTCCAAGGCTCCAACCTTGTCAATTTGAGGCACCAACCTTGTTTCTATGAGGCTCCAACCTCTTGGGCTCCAACCGGCAACTTCACTTCGTCAAAATACCTTTGGTTATTCTTCACGGCTCCCAAAGTCTTCTTCAATGAGCCCTGTCACACTTAGTCTTCACGTCACATCATCAATGACAACCTTCTCTTCTTAGAAGGTGTCACCACTGCTCTTCATCGTACCCAAACAATTTCTCCAAGTTTACTTCATGATGACATCAACGATGTATCATGATCTCCAGGGGTGCCTTCAAGATGTCTTCAATAGGTAGCCCAAGTTCTGCACCTGCTCCAAACTTCTTCAAGGACTTCTTCAAGAACTTCTCAAGGGAGTCTTCACTTTACTTGCCCAACAAAGTATTTCTTCACAAGTTCTTCAATAGGTGCTTCAAAATTTGTTAGGCCAATAGTGCTTTTCAACAAGACTCAACAAAATCTTCAATTCTCCAAGGGCTCTTCAAGAGTATTTTTTTCAAATGCTTTCAATAGTCTGCAAATAAAGGATCTTTTAGAACAACTACTTGTCACCTTAATAGGTCTTCCTTTCAGACCATATCCAGGTCACAATCAATAGACCCAACCAACCACTGAAAATACTGCCAAAAATGTTTTCTTCACTGAAATTTCTTGACTGAACCGAATGAGTTTAACTTTATATTTATAGTGGTTTTTCATTTTTGAAAGGACGTCACTGTTGGGAAAAGGGCCAACTTGTGTCCTTGAGCATAGGTCGGCTCGATGTCAAAAATATATTTTTCAACTTGAAAAATTCAATATCTTACAAACTACTAGGAGTTTTGGGACAAATAAGGGCTCATTGGAAAGGCAAAATTATGCTCTAAAAGATGGTATAGGAATCATATTGAGAGACTGTCTCTAAGGTAGTGATTTTTTTTTTTTTTTAACGTGACTGATTATTAATTAGTGGAGAAGGTGATGGACAACAAGAGCTTCTTCATTGTCATACGTCACCAAGTGTTTTTAAGTGAGGTCTCCACTTGTTATGTCTTTCATCATCAAGTGATCTCCAATTCCTTCATTGTCCATGTTATCATATATGTTATCATGTGTGCCATCAATGTCACCATGTCATCAAGATAGTGCAATGATATGTCATTAACCATATGCAGCATGATCATCACAAGGAGAGCTTCTTCATCAAGAGTATTCATTCATTCATGGCATCCTTATTAACCAAGAGGGACTTGTCATCATGAGCAAAGACCTCTTCATACGAGGTTTGCATGATCTCACTGCAAAGGTTTGCCCTTACGGTTTTTAAGTCTTTACAAGAATATTGATCCTCATATTGACATCAATGACAACCTTATAACAATAGATATTATCCTGTTTTGGGCAATTATCTATTCGTTTTACCGGCAACATTTTCTTGGCACCCTTAAGTTTGAACACTTTCTCATGTGGTTGACATTGTCATTCATTTATTGTTTAAGTGCCTTATTGTTCATACTTGAAGATCATCATAACTAAGTACTTAATAAATCTTGATAATCTCACCTTAAGAGCACTCATATCTTGCATTTGCATTTTAGGACTAGCCTCTTGCATTAATTAATTAAATTCCAAGCAAAAACTTGGTCGATGGAGAGACAGGCCCACCGTTCTCACCTAGCTTGAGGAGCCTAGCAACTCTTTAGTGGTTAACATGATGACCTTGCAGTCGTCAGAGCCACAGTCTCTGCAATGCCAGCGGCATCTGGTGGTTAAAACCTAAGGGGAGGTATCGTTAATCAAGCCTTAGCTTGCTTCCCCTTGGCTTCTCTCTCACAACCTAGTCTAGAGACTAGCTTCAAATAATTGAGAGGAAGGATACACTTAAAATAGGCATATAACTTAAAATAAACCAAGATTTTGCGTCTCAACTAGATTGTAGGATTTGCATCTCATATAGGATAGTGAAACATCCTTTAGCAACGATTGTTCATGTTAGGATATTCCGACACATAGGAAATAGTTAAGTATAACTTGATCTAGCGTAGAGTTAGGTAAAGTGTGTTTCTTTACTACGTACATTTGTAACTTATAATCCGACGGTCACGATATGTAGTGATCCAACGACGGTTCACTCTCTCCTTGGTATTACCGACACTTGATCCGTGGCTTAACACTCGATTGGTCCATGATCTCTATTTAAAGAGCATGGAGGGTCATTTTTCTGGTAACCGTTTATGAGAGAAACTTACGTAAATTTTCTTTTTTATGTTAATAAATTGCCTGAAGTGGTCGCATTGGCTCAGGCCGTGGATTTATTCCTTCTTTGAGGGTTTTAACCATGTCAAATACTGGTGTACCTTTGGTGTTTGATCTAAGGAACTTACCCTATAAATTCCTACTATTCATCCATTAACTTCGAAAATGAATTTCCTTAAGCAAATATTTGACTCCATTCAAGGCACTGATCTTTCACTATAATCTAATCAAATCATTTATAATTTTCTAAATTCAACCAAGTTTCTTGGCCATTCAGTTATGTCTCCCAGACTTGTTGGTCTCCAACAAGTCCCCCATCTTCACATTTCATAGGGACTACCTACCATAGCTTGTTGTAGGGAGACATCTAGAACGAAGAGGGCGAGGATCAAAGTGACCACCCCCATCATGAGCATTGTTGCATCTTGCCTGTATAGTTTAGGCAACGATATTTTATGGCACTGTTTTCGGGGATGAATTTATCTTGTTCTTGCGCTTCAACGACATTTTCTCCATCTTTTGATTTCCATCAAGCGACACATTTTCTAGCGCCGTTGTCGAGGAAAAGTTTCATGTTCTCGATGTTTCGACATTCTCTTCATCTTCTCATCCTCTCATTCTTCATTCCTTCACTAATCTTCTTATCACCTTGATCACCTCTCTCTTTGCACCTTAGCACTTGGACATTTGGGTTAGCTTTCTCTTTGGGTGGCGACTCCACTTATTCATCCATTCACAAGAGCTTATACTAGAAGAAATCCTACTAGCTTGGTTAACCCTGCTCCCGATCCTGAAAAATCTCTAAGAGCTCGGTTAAACAAATTACATTTTTTTCAATCTAGTAAGCTTTTAATCTTTCTCGAACAGGAAGCCCTCCCTGATATCCACTTGTTTCTCCCTAATCCCGTCAGTCAGGACTTCATGGATTTCTACAGGCCTTGCAACTTTGCTAATATCTAGGGGCAACCCCATAATCTGCATGATGTCGGTTTGGACAAGATCCCTATGTTTCAGGGGAACACTCCAATCACTGTTGATGCACACATTAGGAAGTTCACATCTTTCCTGCTAAAACATGCTCACGTTGTTGCTTATGATTATGAAGATGTCAAAATGAAGCTCTTTGTCCTCTCATTAGAAGATGATGCATTGCCGTGGTACCTAGACAATCCTAATAACTCTTTTCATTCTCGACAAGCTCTCATCAATGCATTTAAGGGTAAATATGGGGACAAAAAGGAAGGAAGATATTTGTTCAAAGCTATCAACAACATAAAGAAGAATGAGAATGAAACAGTTAAGGAATTCAATCAAAGGTTTAATGGTATCATCAAGGAAATGACTCAGGATTATAAGCCTCCAGACAAATCCTTACTGGAGCAATATCTTGAGACCTTTTGTGTTGATACATCTTACGAAATAAGACGTGCAAAACCGACCGATTTAGCCACTGCTCAAGCTATTATCGAGGAATTAGAGAAAGATGAGAGTGTATGGTAAGTCGGAGATCCCTGGTTTTGAAAGAGGTCCAGTCAAAGCTAAGGGAAAGGAAATAAAGGAGGTAGAGCATGACCCCATTAAGGAATTAACTCAAATGATTAAAGAGATGAGAATTGAGCATGCTAGAGAAATGAGTGCCATGTCGATCATCCTATTCCATTTTGCAGACTTTGTGAAGGGTTCCATGAAGAAAGTTTTTGTGCCATTGCTAGAAACTCCTAAATGAAGGAACCATTGAGTAAATAAATAATCTAAATCAAAGTTCTTCTAAGGACGGTCTTTGTACGGACATGATCCCTTCATATTTCACCATCAACAACTTCAGTGATGAGAAAGATCCTATCACAGATATATGGTGAAACTCCGTCTCAAGAACAGATTCTGGAAATTGCTAGATAGTAGAAGCAAAGGATATACTTATGAAAAGAAAGGCAAGGATCAGAATAAGAATAAATAGGTTGCGTTTAAAAGCTATCAATAAGGATGGAAAATTCATTGGGTCAAATGGATAAACAGTGTTAAGATTTTTGTCTCAGTGCTAGAACTTCTAAATATTCCTTCTCAAAGAGCAGCATCCTTCAAAGATTTGGGCATGGCTCAACAAGATAACACTGATACAAACCCAAAAGACGAAGAGATCAAGTTAAAGGATCTAAATTATTACATGACTAATGAAGATAATCAACCTTTCTTCCATACTTTAGAATTTAACGATCGCCTACTTCACAACTGTATGTTGGATTCCAGGGCCTCAACGAATGTCATGACTAAGAACGTTATGGACCAATTAAATTTGAGAATTTCAAGGCCTTATCACAACATTTGCTCTATGGATTCTAAGAATAATGAAGTCCTTGATGTGGTTAAATATTTGCAAGTTGCCTTGGCTAATTATCCATACAAAATCATCACCATGGATATAGCAATCATTGATGTGCCGAATGCATGGGGAATGGTCCTATCAAGAAAGTCTGCAGCTGATTTGGGTGGATGTATTCAAAAGGATTTATCATATGCTACTATTCCCCCAACAACAAGTGGTATGTTTAGGTTATATAGAGAAGTAGAAAGAAGGTATTGTTACCCACCACCTGTGGGTTCAGTATATAGGAGAAAATTTTCGCCTAGATGGTCCTTAGCTGACAGCCCCTTGCAGCTACCAGATAGTTCAATGTGCCATTGTCTCTGCCACCTGAGCAAGCCATGTGGTCACTCAACCACTTGTCACGATTGTATGCTTGAAGGTGGGCCTCCCGACCTCGAAGGTATGGCTTTTCAATGGTATAGTTGAATAATTTTCCTTGCTTGTCATGGGCACTTTTGGGCAGGGATTGGTGAGGGGATTCAGCGAAAGAGTGGGTTTGGTCTGTGTTCTTGTTTCCATTGCCCGATTTTGTGGTAACCTTGTATCCTAGTCTTGTGGGATCTCCTTTACTGGCCATTAGCTTTAGGGTTGGCACTACATCGGAAACCTCGATTTTGGTTGTGCCGTCATGCTTCCCGATACCACCTACACCACTCCCCTTCCACTCATTTTAGCCTCATTCATCTCTTTTTCCATCCGAGTCCACATAGGGTTAGCCTCCCCCTCCCCTTGTCCACACCTTGCGTTGGGACTGGAACAATGCCCCAAAGGTTGATGCAGCTAAAAAGAAAAGAAAATTCATAATTTGGCCACTCTCAACAGGAAATATACCACAATATGCAAAGGATGGTTGGGACATACAAATTTAGCACATGGGCAAAAGCCAAACATGAGCTCTACGCCTTATCCATGGCCATCACCATGGTTCTTATGGGCCCTAGATGAGCCCCCTTTATCACTAAGGAACCCATGATTGTCCCAACCCCTGGTGGGTGATGAACTGCCCCACCTTAAGGGGGTATCCACTGATACATATTACACATCAAGCTCTCATCCCTTGGAGCCCCGAGCAGTTATGAAGAAAAATCAATCAAAGGCAAAAAGAATATGAAGAAGGGTGGAAAAACAAAGGTCGGGGTAACTCATGTACCACGATTTGCTCCCTCCTACACTTATACATCCAGGTGTGGGCTTCCCTTATTATAGCTACCCTTGTACCATAACATGTGGTCTGGATGATTCCCATGATCCCCATTCCGCTCCATTATTATATCATTGCTACCTACCATATGAGGGATGTACCATGGACATGTCGCCCCATTTAGAGGTTGAAACCACCTAATAGGGTCCTTGGTTAACCCCCTATTGAGCTTGGAGACACTTTTACTTGTCAAAGCCCACTATAGAAGGGCATGCCACCATAAAGTGCCCCATTGGTTCCATGACTTGTAAGCTATTTTACTTGATTATTATTTGTTGTATTAGAGGGCAAGGGGACACATTGGATCTTATGCAGGATTGTAGGTGGGTCTCCATTTGGGGCTTGGTCTCCCTATACAGGTTACTTGCCCTCTAGAGGGCCATAATGGAACTTGTAGGGTAAGCGTTGAGAGCCATGGGCCTCCACCATAGCATAAATTACTTCATGGATCCCCAACAACGCTCATTGATTGCTCGTGTTCCACCTTTTTGGATGAGGATGATGCACCTGGTTCACCATGCCCAACCAACTCCACAGTTCCACCATACACTTAGCAGATGTTCCAGGATCCAGAAGATTGTCTCCTACTGTAGAGGGAGGGATTTATGTCATCATTCTAGCCCTTACAGATGGTTTACAAGCATTTTCAATCCATTTGGAGACTCATGAGGATGTCCTTGTGCTCCCACACCCACTTGGGAGAACCACAGGTTCTCGCTTGGAAAACAAGGGGCGAACCCCTTGTCCACTATGTTTGGAGTCCATTTCTTCATCATGGCACCCCTTGGACTTCATTAGGCCTCTTCAAAGGCCCAATGACTCACTTTGTTGATCATTCGACCCTCTTGAGAGACTTATTCTTGTATTATTGAGTTATTTGGTGGGCTTGTCACCAAAAGTATTATATTTATGCACATTATTTTATTTTAGGGGCTCAATTAGGCCAAATTAGCTAAATCAAACTCATTAGACATTGTATAAATAGATGAAAGGTGATTCACTCTCTCATCATCACTTGGATTGGGTTATTTGCTCTTGTGAGATTTTCACTATCCGTTTTGGAGGACGAGTTTGGATGTCATGGATGAATTTTGATGTTTGGATATCTCTCTCTTGTCTTGGAGCTTCATTTTTGGCATAAATTGATGATTGGATATACTCCTTTATACATGTAAGTGTTCTTTTAATGCTTATTCTTGTTATTTACTGTCACATCAATGTTGCTAGGATTTTCGCTATACAAGTCTGAAATTTACTGCTTTTCTCTACGAATTAGTGGAAATTATGATCTTTTATAGCGTTGCATCATGTCATGGGCCATGTATGAATGGGTGAATGTTCCTAGAGATAATTTGTGATAAACACATCTTGATAAGTCATCAATTATTGCAAATCAAAGTATAAAGACCTTGAAGTAGCTGCTCTCATGCTCAAATGTCATGCAAAGTTGTTTGAAGGCCTCCTTGATTGGGTGAACTCTTTCCAAACCATAAATTCTCCTTGACTCCATCTCTCCCAAAGGACAAGGCACTAATCCTCCATAGGTGATCACCTTCAAAGCTTTTTTTCTCACCTTCCCCTCTTTTTCTAGGCCTAGTCTCCATAAGTCACTTAGGGCATCACTTTTCTCACAATTTAGCCATTAAAAGAATTTGATCTCTTGCCACAACTGCACTGGTGTGTCCTCTAGAGGCTTCTAAATTTCACGAAATTCCTACGGTGGGATCTTGAGATATTCCAAGCCCGCTCGAAGATCAATTCTTGCCCTTGGTTTCTCATTGGTTAGTGACCCCATTAAGATCATGAGCATTAAATCATCAAATGAAGATTCTATTTTTTATCCTCTTCCCTTCCCTAATTAGGTCAATTCCCTCCTTGGCCGATCAAATCCATACCCATGACCTAGTTTTGGGTCCACTTGGGCTCGTGTGGTCCCACAACCTATTTACGCTAAATTCACAAAGATCGCATAAAAGCCAAGTCTCCATAAAGATCTCTAGGTCTAGGAACCATCTTGACAAAGCATACTCTCAAAACCTAGCCTTAAGGATCCTCTTGGCCCTTCCTAGAGAGCCTATTACCTTAAAGCAAGTAACCCATCTAATTGAGTCTCTCTTGCGAATAGGCCTAGGAATCATTCCCCATCCTATTATTGACCTATTCACCTAGTGATTCCCTTTTAGATCGAGTCTCCTCCCATCAGTGAAAGTTCATAAAATGCAGGGAGCTTTAGCTGAGGTGAGAGTGGCCTATCACTCCATTGTTGCCCTTGACCTAATAGTTTCCCTTTAGGATCCCCTCCTAGGACCCCTGCTAGTTTGAGCGGTAACAGGTACCATGTTGAAAATCCGAAGAGGCCAAACGATGATCAAGAAATTGAACAACAGGGTCATCCTTCAGAGCATAATGGTCACTGAGTTCTTCCAACCTATATATCATTTTTCTTCATCTCATCTTCCAAGCAAGAATAGAAGACAACTTGAATTTGACAAAGATGTGCAGTGCAATGATGAAAGTTCACACCAACCAAAAAGGGTCAAAATGCAACAAGGGACACCTGATAAGCAGCCAATCGACTTACCCATAAACAAACAGCTGTTCCAGATTGTGCCACAAGGATGACATTTGATGCCATAGGGCATCTTCTATATTGTATTTCTAACCCTACACTCTTAGTTAGGATTTTATTTATGTCATTAGTTAGTTCTATTTTTATGCATTTATATTTCATGTCTTTATGCTTGATATGTTAAGAGTGGATTTTTCTATTTCAACAAATGTTCTATATATACATGATCATTTGGATTTTGAATAGATATCTATTTGATGGGCTTCTATTTTCATGGATACAAGATCCTAGATTCTCACATTCTTTCAATGAAGAAACGTGTCCCTAAGTAGAGCTAGATGTTGACCACACTTTCTCAACGATCCAATGCAAAAAAGTGCAAAGATATGAAGAAATTTTTTTCAAAGTTCAATGTCATCAGCGAACACATTTGTATCATTGTAAACCCAAATTCTACAAGTTATATTGTAAATGATGCCAATATGACTGTTTAAATATGTAACAACACTTAGGTAAGCCTCTGATGTTGGCAACGAATTTCATCCCATGAAGTTTTTTAACCTCACCAAATTATGTGTTTCTAAACACGGATAATCGACAATTTTTTTCTTCTAGCTTAAACCCCAAAGCTAGAGTGAAATCTCTCAAGCACACTTGGTCTATACTAGATCATATTGAATCGCAAAATTGGGTAGATTGTTGACAGTATGACTCTAAATGTGTTTTCCCCTTTTCACGGTTGATATTTTATTAATTTGATGCAAAATATATTTTAGTGCATGGTCCTTCATATTTAGACACCATGGCTAAAATATTTGACGGTGGAAAAAATTATTAATCCCCTCTAGTGTCAACTAATTAATTTTTTTGGTTAAATTAAATTAATATTTGAAGCTAGGAAATTAATTCATTTTGAGTCAAAATAAATTATAGAGAAATTAATTGCTCTCCAAGTGGAAAGAAATAAAAAATTCTTGGGTCACAGGAAAGTCAAATTTTGGAGGTCCCCCACCAAGGGAAAAAAGAATATTTTAAGAAAATTTGAGCCCTTGGACCTTGGTGGTTAAGTCGGTCAATTTTTTGAGGAAATTAATCCAAAATATTAATTCTTGGATTAATTGAAAGTGGGTTTTAGGAAAAATTTGAACTTTTCATCAAAATAAAAAAATCGAAGGTGGAGATAAAAAGATGATCAAACTATTTTCAACGGTCGAGATTATTTTGACGAGGATCAAGCCAACTAGCCGTTATTTTCCACTTTGAGGAGTTTCTCTATTTAAAGAAGCCATTTTGCTTCTATTGAATATCTTTGGATGATGTAATTCTTGAATGCTGGTATTGAGTTGCTGCTCTGCTGGGAACATTTCGTATCATAATAGAAAGACTTTGGAGTTCAGGTCATGGTGTTTTTCTTTCGTTGATCTGTTGTATGTGTTAGCTACATGTTATCTTAGGTGATCTGATTCACCATATGATCTAACAATTTTTCTTTAGAATATTATAGAGATTTACATGTACGCTAGACCTTGGGCTTCAAGTTCACAGACTGTGGGGAAGAACTAACTATGTTTGGACTCTGATATTTCTTTATGGTATTTGATTTTGCAGGAGTTTCGACCAATATTTAATTTTCGAAATTTGCTCATCCATTCTTATTTACCCAAAAAAGTTATTTCCCCCCAAAAAAAAAATTTGCAAATATCGTATATTATGAATAATTTGTAAATTATTTCTATCCCATTTTTTTTGCAACACTTGGGGTTTTATTATTTTTGAGGTTTTATATTTTTTTATATGTATTTCGGGTTTGGCATTCTTTCATTCATTTGTGCAAGTGAACTTCAAGTTGCTCAAGAAAATTTTTCTTGAGGTTTTGAGGCAGATCTAGGCCTAGGAAGGCAAGATCTAGCCTCCAAACTCAAAGTCTAGACTAAAGAAGAAGGCGTCTAGCCTTTTGTAATTAATTTGTGGAAGATTTTTTTATTGCAAAGGTTTCAAAATTTTCTGACCCTAAGGCCTAGTCGTTCACCCTTTTTCCTCCTAGTCATGAGCCCCAAAGGGATTTTTAGGCCGTTATCCTCCCTCCTCCTTGAGCCACAACCCTTTAAGCGCTAGTCGCAGCCCTTAGAGGCACTTCCAAGGCCTCGACCCTATACCTTGGCCTAGCCGCAACCCTCCAAGGGCCTAGGCCTCCTTCTCTCCCCTTTCCATGGGCTTAGGGAGCCTCTTTAGCCCCTTGGCCCCCCTTTAGGTGCTAGTTGCAACCCTCTAAGGGTTGTTCCCTTTGCTGCTAGCCCTTCTAAGGCTTTTTTAGCCCCAATGTCAACCTTTCTAGGCTTGACGTCATCCCTTGTGGGCTTACCTCCCCAAGCCATGACCTTTTCTAGGCCTTTTGGGCCTTGCATTGCCCTTGTTTGCCTTTCCTTGCATCCTCTAGCCCTAGTCTTAGGGTTCTCCTAACCTTAAAGCCTTGCCCTAGCCTTGTATTCAATCATCTCTGATTTTGGTATTAATTGAGTGGGCTAACATTATGGTTTTGCAGCAATATTAGAGCTAACTTGGTGGATGTAGGTAGCGAAACTCGTTGAAGGTCAAACTAGCCCTCAACCAGGCCTTTTGGCCTCTTGCTTTGCCTCTCTTCCCTTCATCATTTTCTTTGTTTTACTATTGTTGGACATTGGATAAACTAACACTCCCCGTGTGTTTCGTGACATGGAATAACCGCCTCTCGTGGATCCTTATCTCTGGCGATGGAATCATTGACTAACACCTACGGGTTTTGGTCTAACGACAATCATGATTCCCAACAAGTGGTATAAGAGGGTAGGTCACGAGTTCGATACACACTCGGCTCGCGTTGGGGGGGAGATTGTTGGACATTGGATAAACCAACACTCCTCGTGTGTTTCGTAACATGGACTAACTGCCTCTCATGGATCCTTATCTCTGGCGATGCGATCGTTGACTAACACCTGTGGGTTTTGGTCTAACGGCAATCGTGATTCCCAACAACTACAACCATTTCATGAAGTCATATAAATCTAATAAATTCATCAAAATTGACCAAAGATCATCTAATAAACACTCAACTTGATTAGCTAATCAATGGAGCTACTTGGGCATTGATAATTTGGCACCTTGTTGGTTTATAAAACACTGAATCACTAATTTTATGAGTTATTTCAAGTCTGATATATGCTCTTTTGAGGTATGATCTTAACATTAAAAGTTTGATCTATAGCCCAAGGTTACTTGGGAGCGGGAACAGAGCGACATTTTCAGAAGTTCCCAGTTCGGGAGAAAATCGGGGAGCGAATTTTTATAGAATATATATTTTTTATATTTTGATGTATATATGTCAACAAAAGCATGTAGAATGATGATAGATATAAAAAAGCATAAAAACATAAATTGAACCATATAACATCAATCGTCTAGAAGTTATAATCTTCATCAACCACGTCCAAAAGTTAGTAACATACAACATATTGAGTCTCATGATTCATCAATCTCAAAATTTTCAAGCTTCCAAAATTCAATATATAACATTTATCATCATTGATCACCAAAGTTGTACTCGTAAGCTAAGTGTAACCATTACAACAAATAATATATAACATGAAATGAAATGTTATAAAACGAAATGAAATGAAACAACTTTCAACTTTCACAAAGCATCATATTCATAATTCATTACCAATGAGTTATTGTTACACAATATTTTGTCACTGTCCCTGCAATCCCCATCCCACACATTGGAGGATCATTTCTGTGACTAATAAGAAGTGTCATCCCTTGCAAAGACAATCCTTGCATCCCTTGCCATGAGGACAACATTCCTTCTGTTGACAATTTCTTGAGCAGACCATCAGAAACACATGTTTTTGCCTTGGCGTTAGTAGATGGTTATGCCCCCGCGCCAATGAGGAAGATTAACATTGGGCCCCACACCCATTGGCGCTCTGTCCCAGCGATCTACCCGCGCCAACTTGTTTATGGAATGTTTTTTAAATATAGAGGCGAAGTTTCTATCCTAACAACTTTGTGGGCGGGGGTTAGGTAGATGTGTAATATCCCAAGAAATAACTAGTAATAAGCAATACCAATACAGAGATAGAAAATATAACAACGAACCGACACCGAATCATAGCACATGGAACACCGAAGCCGGGTATTTTATTAATCGAGAGAGGAGTACATAGAGAGAGAGAGAGAGGGAGTACAATAAATTCAGAAGCAGTGCACCTATCCTTGCCTGAGGCGTGGAGACCCTCTCAACGGACAAACCATTGCAACAAGGACGGATATTAGGCACTCTGCAAATTTGAAGATGAAGCTGTATTTGGGCCTGAGGTTGTAGGCCCCCGGTGGTGCAAACCCTCCACAATAGAAAACGCTGTCTCTGCTAGTGACAGCGCAGGAAACCCTCCAGACAATAGATCAGCCACTGAAGGCTAGAGAACGCTGTTGAGCCTGCCTCTTCCCAAGTCTGCTCCTCAGATCGGCGTCCTACCAAGTGGATCTGCTCCTGAACACTCAGATCTGACAGATCTGAAGCCTCCAAACCAGATCTGCGTCCTTATCTCCCTGATCTGCGTCCTCCCTTATCAGATCTGCCACCAAACCTTCAGATCTATACTGGATCTGACAATATCTCTTCAGATCTACAGCCTCTAGGGCTGGATCTGATGTTAACCCTTCAGATCTGAACTAGATCTGCCAATATTTCTTCAGATCTGCAACTCTCCAAGCTGGATCTAGTGCAAAACCCCCAGATCTGTAACATACAAGACTAGATCTGCCACATACAGGACTAGATCTGCAAGATCTATCCTTCCCAAAGCTGGATCTAACAATAAGCCTTCAGATCTGTAACCCTTACCTTCAGAAATGGACAGCGTCCTCACTCTAGGGCTAGACAGCGTCCTTCTGCCTCCCTAAACAGCGTTTTCTCTGCCAAACCAGAACTGCGTCCTCCTTGGACAGCGTCCTTCCTCTCCTGAAAGGATCAGCGTCCTCTTTCCAGATGAGACAGCGTCCTTCTCCTTCAAGAATCGGCGTCCTTCCTTCTCTTGCTCTGCGCAGCCACAAGAGGGCTTTCTCCTCCTCAGATATGCTTCAGAAACTGCTGCTGCTCTGCTGCTGGAACTGAAAGATGGAACTCAGAAAAACCTTACTAGGGCGGGCACTCGAAGTCCCCCGAAGCTAAGGGTGAAACCAGAAAACCTTACCAGGGCCGGCACTCGAAGTCCCCCGAGGCCAAGGGTGAGATCTCCGACCGGAGACACTCGTGCACTAAACAGTGCTGCAGACCGACTAAACAACCGGCGTGCTGAAGCAGACAAGAGTCCAGCTATCAATAAGAATATCAAATCATGCATGATCAAATGAGGTGAGAGCCTCTCCTTTTATAACATCAAACTCCCTCCAAAACTTAACTCACCCTGGATCTGCGCAGTTTACCTTGGGTTAGCCTGATGCCTCCCCTCATCATATCCACGTGGACCCCCAAGGCCCCCTCTCTAAGTTACAACGTCAATCTACTAGGAAAAAGAACACTTTATTATAAAGTGAGGTGACTAAAGTGAGGTGACCCCTCTTATTTCTCACTTTATTTATTATTTCTATCTAAAGCGGCAAAATAAAGCAAAAAATGCAATATTCCAATTAGCAAGGCTAATTGGGAATATTACAGTCTCCCCCGGCAAAACGTTGCTTGTCCTCAAGCAACTGAAGTGAGGGATGTTGTAAGATCTTCTCATCTTCCCAAGTGGCATCCTCATCTGGCAGATTCTTCCATCTCACCAAGAACTCTCTGATCTTCCTGCTCCGCAGCTGTCTCTCCCTGGTGTCAATAATGGCCTCTGGCTGTAATACCAAGTGCCCCTCATCATCTGTCGGAGGTAGCTCCCCGGTGACTGTCACATGCTGGCCCAGTGCCTTCTTCAGGCATGATACATGGAAAATGTTATGAATCCGGCTGCCTTGGGGCAACTCCAACTCATATGCAACCTGTCCAATCCTACGAATCACCCTGTATGGTCCATAAAAGCGAGGCTTAAGCTTCTCTGCCCCCTTCTGTTTGAGTGAAGACTGGCGGTATGGCTGTAACCGTAGGTAGACCAAATCCCCTACCTCAAAGTGTCTCTCCACTCGGCCCCTGTCGGCATATAATTTCTGCTGATTTTGTGCGGTGGCTATGTTGTCCTTGAGAGTCCGAAGGATGTCTTGGCTCTCTTGGATCCATAGTTTGGCTCGCGGAGCCCTGCTAACCCCAAACATCACATCCACAAAAGATAAGGAATGATATCCATACAATGCATAAAAAGGTGTCATACCGATAGACATATGATGGGTTGTGTTGTAGCAGTACTCGCCCAGATGTAGCCATTTCAGCCACGCTCGCTGCTGCCCACTGACGTAGTTACGCAAGTAGCCCTCCAACCACTTGTTAACTATCTCTGTCTGCCCGTCCGTCTGGGGATGGTAGCTGGTGCTCGGTGTCAACTCAGTCCCCACTAGTCGAAAGAGCTCCTGCCAAAATCCACCCATAAAGCGGCTGTCCCTGTCACTAACAATGGTCTTGGGTAGACCATGCAATCTGAAAACCTCCCGGAAAAACAGCTCTGCCACCTGTGCTGCCGTGTAGTGTGCCGAAATGGCGAAGAAGTGAGCATACTTCGTTAGTCGGTCAACTACCACGAAGATGCAGTCCTTGCCTTGCACTGTGGGCAAACCCGTGATGAAGTCCATCGAAACACTCTCCCACTTCCCCTCGGGAATGGGAAGCGGCTGCAACAACCCTGTGGGATGGTTCATCTCTCCTTTGTTCCGCTGGCAAACCTCACACTCCCGAACATGCTGGAGTACGTCCTCCTTGAGGCCCTTCCATGCAAATCTCTCTCGGATGGCCCTGTACATCTTGGTGAACCCCTGATGGCCCGCCAATGGTGAATCATGAGAGGCATGGAGTATTTTCTCCTTGAGCTGAGATCCCTCAGTCAAGAAGATCCGATCCCTGTAATAGATGACCTCATCTGCTACCCTGTATCTGCTATCGGCTACCTGTCCATCCAGCACCTCGCATGCAAATCTATCCTTGGAATACTCAACCAGTAGTCGAGCCTTCCAATCAGCGTCCAAGCTCATGAGGGATAACGTGGCTGGTCTACGGGAAAGGGCATCTGCTACCACGTTGTTTTTCCCTTTGACATACTCTATGTCAAAGTCGTAAGCCTGGATCTTGCTGATCCACTTCTGCTGCCTCTCCTGTAACTGCTTCTGCTCCAGAAAGTACTTCAGGCTGTTATGATCTGTCCTGACTCTGAATCTGCCGCCTACCAAGTACTGCCGGAATTTGGCCAATGCATGCATGATGCCCAACATCTCCTTATCATAGATGGGGTAAAGTCTCTCGTGTGGAAGGAGCTTCCGGCTCTCGAATGCAATCGGATGACCCTCCTGCATCAAAACTGCTCCAATCCCTTCCCCTGATGCATCGCACTCTAGGATAAAGGGCTGAGTAAAATCGGGCAATGCCAGCACCGGACAACTACTCATCACCTCCTTGAGCTTATCAAAAGCTCGTTGGGCGGTATCTGTCCAACTGAATGCCCCCTTCCTCGTCAGCTCTGTGAGGGGTGCAGCAAGCTGTGAGAAGCCCTTGACGAACTTCCTGTAGTAAGTACAGATACCAATGAACCCTCTAAGCTCTGTCACATTCCGCGGCTCTGGCCAGTCCCTTATAGCCCGGATCTTCTCGTCATGGACTCTCACTCCGTCCACTCCTATGATGTGTCCCAAATACAACATCTCTGTCAATCCAAACTCACACTTGGAGAGTTTGGCAATGAACTGCTGCTCCTCCAGAATGCGCAAGACCGTCTCAATGTGCTGGAGGTGCTCCTCCCAGGTCCTGCTGTATATGAGAATATCATCAAAGAAAACTAGCCCGAACTTCCTCAGATGATCCCTGAAGATATGGTTCATGCAAGACTGAAAAGTGGCAGGTGCATTGGTCAGTCCAAATGGCATAACCAGAAACTCAAAGTGCCCGTAATGACACCTGAAAGCAGTCTTGGGAATGTCCTGTTCCCTCATGCGTATTTGATGGTACCCGGACCTCAAATCAATCTTTGAGAAGAATCGTGCTCCTCTCAACTCGTCCATCAACTCATCGATCCTGGGAATGGGGTACCTGTTTTTCAAAGTCTTCTTGTTCAGAGCTCTGTAATCAATGCACATGCGTAATGTGCCATCCTTCTTCTTCACCAGCACTACTGACGAAGCGAAAGGACTGGTGTTGGGTCGAATGTGCCCAAGGGCCAGCAGCTCCTGAATGGCCCGCTCTATCTCATCCCGATAGGCCTTGGGATGCCGATAAGGAGTGGTGATCACTGCCTGTATCCCCTGCTCCAACTCGATCGTGTGCTCAAACCCCTGATCTGGTGGCTGTCCTGGTGGAATGTCTCCAAAAACTACTGCATACCTGTCGAGAAGAGTCTGTAGATCAGGGTGCACCGCCCTACCTGTATCTACTATCTCTGAAGCCCGCAGCTCGACTGCCCACTCTATATCTCCCCTGCGGAATGTCGCATCCATGCTGTGTGCCGATACCGTCTGAGGCGGATATGTGTTCTGCCCTCGGATCTTCTCATGCCTTCCCGTCTTAGGATCATCCCACTCCATTTCCAAGGCCTTCCAATCTGTTGTGACCTTCCCTAGAGTGATAAGCCACTGCACTCCCAATATCACATTGGTGTCTGGAATGTCCACCACAAAGAAGTGATCAGTCAAAGTATAGGTGCCCATCGTCACTGATAACTCTGGTACATATCGAGCACAAGCCATGGTCTGATCTCCTGGGACCAAAACAGAAAACCCATCGAAGCTCTCCGTGGGTATGCCTCTCCGTGCGACCATCTGGGCATCGATGAAATTGTGGGTGGCCCCACTGTCAACTAGAACTGAGACACGTTGTCCCCGCACTGTCCCACGTACGCGCAATGTCAGATACTTGGGGACTCCTCGTAATGCAGCTAGAGCTCCCCCAGTAGGTGCAAATGATGCCTCTCTTGCATCGGGTGGCGGAGGCGGTAAAGCACTCTGCGCTGCATAACACTCTCCTGCCTCCTCATCATCCAACTCATCCTCTTCTCCACTGCCCTCGGAGAAGACCTCTATGAAATGTGCCTTCCCTGCTGTGCACTTGTGTCCTGGTGCCCATGGCTCTTGGCAGGTGAAGCACAATCGCTTCCGTCTCAGCTCTCTCCTAGCCTCATCATCATACTGTCCTCGTCCGGGATTCGCCTTGGGAGGCGGAACCCTCGTGTCCTTACCCTTAGGCTGGAAAGCCTGTCTCTGGGGATAAGGTGGCCGAGTCCTAGGCAAGACATCTTGTAGGTCACGGGCCCTGCTGATAGCATCCTGAAGTGTAGCCGGTTTGTTTGACCGGACTAGACCACGAAGTGGTTCTGACAGCCCGTCCAAAAACATCGTGATCAACCGAGCTGCTGATATGTCAGGTACCATCACTGAAACCCTCAAACAGTCAGAGATGTATGCCTCTGCACTACCTGTCTGTTTGAGCTTGGTCAGCTCGAGGAAAGGCTGATCTGGGTCCTTCTGATCAAAACGTTTCACCACCCTCCTGGTGAACTCGGCATATGTAGTCACTGTGGAATGCCCCAGTGTGGTTAACCCATGAAACCACCAGTTCTGGGCCTCACCCTCTAGATGTAATGCAGCCATCTTAATGGCCTCCTTCTCCGGCATCTGGTTAAGCTGAAAATAGAGGTCTAGTTTCTCCACCCAAGACCTGGCTGTGGTCTTTGGTGACCCATCAAACATCGGCAAATGAAATTTGCTGTCTGCACGGTTACTATCACGGTGGGAACCCCGTCCCTTATTTCGATCATGAGGCTTACCGCCGCTTCGGAACTGCAGATATTGATTGAAAGGGAGAGCATCCATGAATTCTTGTCCCATGCTTCGCCAATCTGCAAACCAAACTGCATGAAGATCGAGACCCTCATCTCTTGATGCCGTTTGCTCCACTTCCTCTACCGGGAAAGTAGGCATGGTAGGTCGCGTGTCCATGGAATCGACCTTCTGCGCTGTCACAATGGGAATAGCATCTGGTATGCAACTAGACGTTCCCGATCCTTCCCCTACCTGAAAAACCTTAGGGGGTTCCTTCTGCGTCCCTTCTGCAATCTTCCTCACATCCTGCATGAATACATCCATCTTCTCTGCAAACCTTGCAAACATGGCCTCCATTGGATTTTGTCTCTCTGTCTCTGAATCAGAATCACTGCCCCCAAAGAAACGGGGGTGACCTCTGGATGTCATAGACTGCTAGCACCACAGGCTGAGCCAGAACTATGCTTTGATACCACTGTAATATCGCCAAAGGGGAATAACTAGTAATAAACAGAAATACACCAATACAGATATAGAAAATATAACACTGAACCAGATCACTGAATCATAGCACATGGAACACCAGAAAATGAGCCATTTTATTAATCAGAAAGTACATAGAGAGGAGTACAATAAATCAGAGCAAGTGCACCTATCCTTGCCCTAGGCAAGTGGAGACCCTCTCAACGGACAAATGGGCGTCCCTACCATTTTGCTCTCTGTTGAAAAGATATTCTTATTTGGGCCAGGGTTGTGGGCCTGGCTCCCTCCACAATGAAAAACGCTGTCTCTGTTAGTGAGCGAAGTGGCGAGCCTCCGGACAATAGATCGATAACGAAGGCTGAAAACGGCCCCGGTGAGCACCCACTCTCCCAAGTCTTGCTCCTCGGATCGGCGTCTACCAAGTGGATGCGCTCACCGAACATCGGATCGACGGATACGGAAACCTCCAAACAGTCTGCGTCCTTCTCTCACGATGCAAGTACTGCTCCTGCTCCGGATACGCCGCAAACCTTCGGATCTATGCGGATGCGACAATGTCTCTTCGGATCTACGGCCTCTGGGGGCGGTCTGATGTTACTTCTCGGACACGGACTAGATGCTGGCCTTCTTGAGATGCGCAACTCTCCAAAGGAGGCTGGATCTAGTGCTAAACCTCCAGATCTGCAACATACAAGACTAGATCTGCAACATACAAGACTAGATCTGCAAGATCTGTCCTTCCCAAAGCTGGATCTAACAATAAGCCTTCAGATCTGCAACCCTTACCTTCAGAAATGGACAGCGTCCTCACTCTAGGGCTAGACAGCGTCCTTCTGCCTCCCTAAACAGCGTTTTCTCTGCCAGACCAGAACTGCGTCCTCCTTGGACAGCGTCCTTCCTCTCCTGAAAGGATCAGCGTCCTCTCTCCAGATGAGACAGCGTCCTTCTCCTTCAAGAATCAGCGTCCTCCCTTCTCTTGCTCTGCGCAGCCACAAGAGGGCTTTCTCCTCCTCAGATATGCTTCAGAAACTGCTGCTGCTCTACTGCTGGAACTGAAAGATGGAACTCAGAAAAACCTTACTAGGGCGGGCACTCGAAGTCCCCCGAAGCTAAGGGTGAAACCAGAAAAACCTTACCAGGGCAGGCACTCGAAGTCCCCCGAGGCTAAGGGTGAGATCTCCAACCGGAGACACTCGTGCACTAAACAGTGCTGCAGACCGACTAAACAACCGGCGTGCTGAAGCAGACAAGAGTCCAGCTATCAATAAGAATATCAAATCATGAATGATCAAATGAGGTGAGAGCCTCTCCTTTTATAACATCAAACTCCCTCCAAACTTAACTCACCCTGGATCTGCGCAGTTTACCTTGGGTTAGCCTGATGCCTCCCCTCATCATATCCATGTGGACCCCCAAGGCCTCCTCTCTAAGTTACAACGTCCATCTACTAGGAAAAAGAACACTTTATTATAAAGTGAGGTGACTAAAGTGAGGTGACCCCTCTTATTTCTCACTTTATTTATTATTTCTATCTAAAGCGGCAAAATAAAGCAAAAATGCAATATTCCAATTAGCAAGGATAATTGGGAATAATCCTGAGTGGTTCGACTGAATAACCACAGACCCCCTCTTTTGGCCTCTTGTTTCCACCTTTTGGAGAAACCTCCCAAAGGATAAGGCCTCCCTTCCACCATTGTAGGGATCTCAACCTCCTTCTCTCCCTCTATAAATAAAGCTATCTCCCATTGATACACTAGCTGAACATATTATAGCTAAAAGGCCGAAGAGAATTCCTGAACATTTCGCTAGAGAGATAGAACAAAGAAAGAGACCTTTGTTGAGAGAGCTTAGGCTTGTGTCCTCACCTCGTTCGAATTCCTCGACGATCCTTCGAGACACGCTTCGACTGAACCCCGCTGGAGGAGGTTGCGACGTCAAGGCTCTAGTTGTAACTCTTTCTTCTATTTATATATATACATGACTATTGTCTGGTTCCCATCTTGTGTTAATGTGTTTTATTTGATGCAATATGCTTAACCTTCCTTGACTGGTTAGTTGATTATGAATGAAATCATTGTCTTGTATGTTGCTCTTGTTTGCTAATCTTCGTGCAGGTATTCGAGCACTGTTGCAGAAGGATTGTGACCCGTCGAGACAGAGATCAAGAGGCCACCACCACTACAGCGACGACATCGTTGGACTCCAGGTAGGTCAATCTACCTTGTCCTTTTCATTAATTAATTAGGAATCTACACTTTAGCTTGTCCCTTTGTTGCTAGACCCACTCTAGGGCTGAAGGGATTGTCTCTGTCCACAGAGAGAATTTACCTTCTCAACAAATTGGCGACTCCGCTGGGGATCAGTGTGAGTTTGTCGTTTCGTTCCCCATTATGAATTTGCCTTGTCAAGTTGACTTCGGTCGTTTGCTTGCTTGTCTGTCTTTTTTGCCTTGTTTGATCGTCTGGAATCCTCCTGTTCAGCTCCAGAGTGTCAAGATTGACCTCTACTCACTGCTTCTTCCCTCCTCCCATAGTTATCCGGCTTGCGCGAGTTTGCCTTGAACAGTCGCGCCAATTGGCGCATGCTGCTTTTGTTGCAGTAGCGCCAACCCCTGTTTAGCGTGGCTTACCGCCTCACAGTCTCACCAAATCCTGTAGGATTTGGTTTGACCCTTTTGTTGAGTTTTTGGTCAATTGTGGTTGACTCTGGATTGTTTCCTTGATTTGCAATTGGTTTTTTGGGATTGTTTTGACTGCGGTAGGCATGCTCTTCTCAATTGTTTGTCTATTCTCTCATCGGAGTATTCATAGCCCTAGGGTTTCTAGGGTTCTTTCGCTCATTGAGCCTTCTGATTGAAGTTCGAGTCTTTTTGGATTTGGTCAGTTCGATTCCCTGATCAGTTGTATTAGTCTTTCTTGATCCTTTGAGTTTGTGGTTTGTTGAATGATCACTTTGGTTTTCGTTTGACTCTCCTTCTCATCACTTCGAGCATAGATCACATTGCTCGTTTGGGTCATTTTGAAAGCTTTCACTTTTGAAAGAGTGCATCATTGGTTTGAGTACGTTTTTATGTCTGTATTGCTTTCAAATTGTTCGTTTTGAGATCTCTACATTCATAGTTCTCTAAACTAGTGTTCAATTTGGTTTTTAGTGTAATTAGTGCATTGTGTGCTTCATTCATTCAAAAAACAAAGAATTGCATTCTTTCATTTGCATCGAAAATGAAAATTTCTTTTGCATAACTAGCACTTGATGAACTAGGAAAGAGTTTTTCGTTTTTCGTTTTGATTGTATTAGATGCATTAGAGGACTTCTTTGTATGTTTTCATTGTTTGCTGCTTTCTGAAAGATCTCTATCCTTCTCTTAGTTAGCATTCATCAAACGAAAAATGGTGTTCTATTGCATATAGCTTGCATTTAGGAAATTTGAGATCAAATTCGGTAGGACCTTGGAACTGAAACATTAATTCAAGATCAACTGTAAAATCAATTCATCAATCTAAGGAAGCATTGGAACCTAACGCAAACATTTTTAGAGGTCTAGGCTAATGACGTGTTCCAACGTTGTTAAACCTAGTAGCTGTCGTTCGCCATCTGGCCTTAGACAGCACTAGTACGGACTTGTGCTCCCCGTACCATCGTGTATCTAAAGGGAGACCCTCATAGGTTCAAATCCTTTATCCATAGGAAGCCGAGTTTGCCGCCCTGTAACTATGATACACCGAACACAACATTTGGGGAGACTACCTACACGTACGTTAAGTCCTTAGTCATTTCTCTTTCATTTGATCACCAAGGTGTATATGGCAGTTCATGGAAACTTGGTACACCCTCTTGCTTAGATTACCTGAGTAGTCATTTTGGTCTTTTTGTGACTCTCTAAAAGTGAAAAGATCATCGAGCACTTGTCCTTTCATGCTCGTTTCAACTTGAAAGTGATAGAGTCACCTTTTGCATGTTTCTCGACTCTTAAAATATGAAACGACAGAGTTTTGTTTCAGTGTCTTAATATTAACTGCCCACGAAATATTCCTGGTCAAAGTTATCTTCCTTAGTGTTTTGTTTTACGGTTGTTTCCAATGGCAACGTTTCTGGAGTTTACCAACCAAGGAGTCCCCTCTAAAGGGAATCCTGGTCCTTTTCCTGCTTTTGGGAATGTTGGTGCTCCTTATATGGCAACATTATCCCTTCCTGGGTTAACTGTTAGTTTCCCTATTTGGTTATTCTTGACCTCTGGGATCTCGAGTACTCCGCCCTTTATACAACCATCCCCTCCACCTGAACAACATCATGTTGATTCTAAGGTGGACCTCTCCCCTTCTTCGCCTATTTCTTCGTCCTCCTCTTCTACTTCGCCTGGTGAAAGTCTGGATTCTAGTAACAATCTGGCTAAGAAGAAGAAGAAGACGAAAAAGAAGAAGTCAGTTAAGAGAGAGGCCAACTTTGTGGCTATTGCACCTCAAACACCTTCCATTGATAAACCATCCAACCTTCCACAGAAAGTCAAATTTCCTTGCATGTACTTGAAGCATGGTCCGACAGCCGTCCGTCGTTGCCTTTGGCTTCTGGAAGTCATATTGGTGGCAAATCTTCGACTAGCCTTGATAAGACTCACAAGAAACAGGGTAAGATCACCAATCCTTGTAAGTTGTGTGAAGGGCATCATTCCATCCACCTTTGTCCGTACATGGATGAAGCCACGAGAGTGTTGGACAACCCTATTGTTTCTACACCCTACCTTCTAGTTGGTTACAAGAAACTTTCTTTGAGTCCTCCGCTAGTTGATTCAACGATCGGTCAAGAGACATCCTTGGTCGATCCCATTCCTTCGAAAATTCAAATTCATGAATCCATTCCCAACCAACCATTGGTCGTGGAATCGGTCGATCTGGTCTTGCCCATGGTTCATTAGGTCTTTTCCGTCAAGAGTGGATCTCATCCCCCCTCATGTTCTTCTTGTTTCTTCAGATTCCTTAGACTTGGAGAAAGATCCTCCCGTCTCTGTGACTCAAGAAGTTGCTCTTCTTGCTCTGGTAACACCAGGGGATGACCATCTCAGTTCAATGGTACCCCCTCCAAGTAGTTTGATCGCTTCCTTCGATTGGAGTCGATTTGCAGGATACCGCCTTCCTTCTTATGTGTCTTTTGAGATCACGGTACAGACCTTTGATGTGGCCATACCTAGCACAATTATAGATGAAGGCGAGTATTTTAGTGTTCTGTCTTCAACTACTTGGCAAGCTTTTGGTTCTCCACCGCTTGTGCCTGCTACACATAATCTGTTGGCTTTTAACAGAGGAACAAGTCAACCGTTAGGGATCCTTCCAAAGTTGCCGATCATTTTGGGAGGAAAAACCGTCTATATAGACGTGATGGTTGTTCTAGGCCCCCTGGATTTCAATTTACTCTTGGGGTGCGACTATGCTTATGCTATGGGCGCACTTGTCTCCTCCCTCTTTCGTGTGATCTGTTTTCCACACGAAGGTCAGATCATGACCATTGATCAGCTTTCATTCTTTGGTCCTGAGGTGGCAACTAGCGCACCATCGTCTCTGCCGGATCTTTATCCGCCCGTTGTATCTTCCCCGCCACAGGTTAATTATGTGGCCACTTGTTCGTTGCCCTCATCCAATGATAGTGCCATCAAGTACCATCTACTAGGGGCATTCGATCATGATTTCCAAGATGTTGTTCTCCCATCAGATGCGAACCTCTTGGAAGCCATGACCTCTTATTCGTTATGGTAAAAGGTCGTGGGCGAATAGTTCGTTTTCTTGTGTCAAGCTCATTAAAAAATGAAACAAGGTCTACGGATCATAGTTCGTTTACTTGTGTCAAGCTCCTTAAAAAATGAAACAAGCTCTTTTGAGGATAGTTCGTTTGCTATGTCAACCTCGTTAAAAAATGAATTAGGTCATGAGGATAGTTCTTTTAATGAGTCAACCTCGTTAAAACAATGAAACACGTTCCCTTTCAATTCGAGCTTTTGATATGATCTTGTAAAATCCCAGTCGAGTCTTTCTCTTGATCTCATAATTTGAACCTGCACTCCCTCTGCGTTTCATATGGACTGAAGCTTGGGGGCATGTACCTCGATTTGAGTCACCATGCTAGGGGCATGCAACCTTTTCAAGCATAGTTTATCTTTGTTTCAAGCTTGTGTAAAAATGAAACCAATCCCAAGCATAGTTTACTCTCTGTTTCAAGCTTGTGTAAAAATGAAATCAATTTAAAGCATAGTTTTCCATGTTTTCAAGCTTGCATAAAAATGAAACCATTCATTTTTTACCTCTCGTGATTGCCATTTTATCAGCCCGTTTTGATAGATCAACCTTGGTTTTCTCATTCCATCATCACCATCTGCTTGGTCGATCGCCTTCACTTGATTGTTTTACCCGTTCCTGAGGAACCGTTGCAATGAGTGGTCTTGTTAGCTAACCTCTTAACCTTTACTCGTTCTGAGCAGTTCCACCATCACCGGAACCAATTACTACCCTTAATGCCACTCGTTCCTCTAGGAGGAGTCAACTTTCAGCTCTTTTCTGACTCTTAAAAAATTGAAAAGATTGCCTAGACTCTTGTCGTTTTGAACTCGTTAAATGGCTGTGAAACGATATCTACCCAGTATACGTTTACCCCTTTTTCGGGCTAGGATAGATTATTTATGAAAAAGGAATACCTTAGCCTATCGCGACTAAGAGGTTCTTTCGGATATTGTTTTCTACCTTTTCAGATCTGAGGGACTATTTACGAAAAGGGACCTGCTAGAGTTTACTTTTCCACTTCTTTTCAAACTCTCTAAACATGAAAAGATGTCGAGTTCTTCCTTTGTCAGACTCGTTAAACCCTGATGACAGCGGACATCGTCACCATGACGTTCACCGAGTTCCTCCTTCCTAGGCCTCGTAAAATGTACTAGGATGGATTTGTCCCAAGGACAAACTTACATTGCAAGCATATGCTATCCCCTTCAAGCTTGTTTTTCAAAAATAATTGGGGTACTCACAAAAAATGGTGGGGGAAAATGGAACCAGTTCTTAGTTGTGTTGGCAGTATGTCACTCTTGAACATGACACTCATCTGCATTCGTGTCGAGTTGGGGGCATCTCATTTCGTCATTTTTGCCTCCATGGGTTTGGGTAATCTGTTTTGACCTCTCATCTGCTCTTTGCCACTGTTGTGGAGGTAAATCCCCTCTGCGGACAGAGGCGATCCCTAGTAGCCCAAACCGGGTCTATCAACAATCGTCACACGCTATAATGCAGGTTCCTAATTGCAAATAAACCAACTAGCGATGAAGTCTTACCCGGAATCCAACGTTGTCGCTTATAGAGAAAGTAGCGCTCTCGTTCCTTAGCTCTGGAAGATCACAATCCTCACGATATCCGTGATCGGACACCTGCACACGCAAGAAACATAACAAACGCAAGCGTAAAATCCAGTATATGCAACTATATGTCAGTCAGAGAAGACATAACTCATCATCATAATCAACAACAGGAGTGGAACCATAACCAATAGTCGCTTATCATTAATCAATCAAAGGAGGATACAACCTGGCTCTGACGCTGAATTCTCCTTCGGAGGGTTGCTAGCGGAACACGTCTCGAAAAGCCTGTCGGGGATGGGACAAACCTCTCTCTTCGGATGTCTCTAAAATAATCTCCTTGCTTGGATTCAGCCTTAAGAAAATGAATCAAGGCTCTTGTAGCATAAGGCTCTGATGGCTCTTGGGAACTTGGAGACTAGCTTGCAAAGGGAAATGGCAAGCTTATATAGATGGTGGAAGAGGAGTTGGGATCCCTACAATCATGGGATTGGCCCTATCCTCAAGGAAGCTTCCATGAGAGTTGGCAAACTACTTTCTCTACATGGAAATCCGGAGCCAAACGTCCCAACTCAATTTAGAGACCAGTTCAGGAGTTGGTTGGAGTCAATCCTCCGCCATTTATTTTTTAAAAACACTCCTTAAAATGGCTAGCGCGAGTGCGACTCTAAGACAGAGCGCCAATTGGCGCGCCCTCTTTGAAGGATTTCCCCCATTGGCGCGGGTACTGAACTGGCTTCCCGCGCCAATGCAAAAAGGGGTGTTTTTAGGGTTTTTTGCAAGAAGTTGTCTTCAGGGCAATGAAAGCTCATGTTCAGAGGAATGTCATGAAAGTGGTTCCAAGTTATGTTACTACTCACAGGTCACGGAATGAGCCCTCCAATTGTGCGGGATTGGGAATTGCAGGGACGGTGACAAATTGCTATGTAACAGCCACGTCATCATGACCTCAGATCCCTTGATGTCAAATACTGCCAAATCCAGAGTCGTGTCGCTGTTATGTTCAAGAGAAGTTTGCCTCTGTAGTTTTCAACCTCCCTCTGATCCTTTGCTGGTCTTAATTCATTATCATCATGTTCCTCTATCTCGTGTCGATGATGTGGGAAACATTATGGCCCTCCTTCGACCGGGTCACTTCCTACCGACTCCAGCCGATTATCGAGGAAGTTGATCTAGAGCCGATTATCGAGGAAGAGGGTACAAAGGCAACCTGACAGATACCAGGCTCTGGTAGCTGAGGTTGGAGAACCCTCTAGCTTTCGGGAGGCAGCTCAGTATCAAGTGTACATAGAACAGCCAGAGGGCTTCGAGACACATGAGCAGAAGACTCATGTTTGCAGGCTTAAGAAAGCCTTGTACGATCTAAAAGAAGCCCCCAGAGCATGGTATGGGCGAATTGATAGCTATTTGCAGAAGATGGGTTTCGTCAACAATGACACAGATCCCAATCTCTACTACTTGAGAGTAGGGGATGAGCCGCTAATCTTGGTATTATATGTAGATGATCTGTTTCTTATTGGATCATCTAAGCTCATCAAGGACTGCAAGGAAAATTTGGCTACTGAATTCGACATGAAGGATCTGGGGCTATTTTCTCGGTTTGGAGGTCTGGCAGCAGAAGGGAGAAATCTTCCTTGGGCAAGGAAGATACACTACAGAGATCCTAAAGAAGTTTCAGATGGAAGAATGTAGACCCATGGCCACGCCAATGATTACAAACTGGAAGAAGATAGACACAACAGAAGATGATGAGGTTGATCCTACCTTGTCTAGGCAGCTCATCGGATCATTGATGTATCTCTTCAATACTAGACCAGACATCTGTTATGCAGTGAATACCCTCAGTTAGTTCATGGTGGAACCAAGGAGGGCTCACTGGGCAGCAGCCAAACATGTTCTCAGATACCTGAAGGGGACAGTTGAGTATGAATTGAAGTACACCAAGGGCAATGAGGTCCAGTTGAGTGGGTTTACAGATGCAGATTGGGCTAGAAGCACAGTCGATCAGAAAAGTACCAATGGGTACTGTTTCAGTCTTGGATCAGGAATGACATCCTGGTGCAGTAGGAACCAAAAGTCCATCGCACTAAGTTCATCCAAGGCAGAGAATATGGCAGCAAGCACAGCTTTGTGTGAGGCCATATGGCTTCGTAAATTATTCTTGAACCTACTCAAGAAGAGGATGGAACCGACCGGATTATGTGTGATAATCAAAGTTGCATCAAGCTCTCTGAGAATCCTATGTTTCATGACCAGTCAAAACACATTGACATTTGGTGCCACTTCATCAGGGACTATGTCCAATGGGGAGCCGTGCAGTTGAGGTACACTCCTACTGGGGAACAAGTGGCAGATATCCTCATTAAGGCTCTGAGTAAGATTAAGTTCACTTACTTCAGAGAGAAGATGGGGATGGTCGAGAACCCTTCCATTAGAGGAATGAGAGGTCTACAGAGTCAGAAGGAGCTGCAGTACGGATGAGGCAAAGATAGAGAGTGTCACAAGCAACAGTACAGAGGGCAACAGTGCAAAGATGGGGGCAACAGCTAGGACATCAACAACGCAGCAGGTGTTCTATAATCAGAGCAATACAATTGGTAGCTTGCTTGAACACTTTCCTCGTTAGGAGGGAGTGTTGATTTTATAGCATCGAGAAGTGTTCCAAGTCTCAAATTTGGTGGAGAGGCTTGGACAACAGTTATCTAGAGAACCCATAAATCGTTTGTGGAAATTCAACTAAGATCTTGCTTTCTTAAAATAATTAATTATTTTAATGTGGACCCTAAGTCTAAACTTAGGGAAATTAAATTATTAAAGCGTATTAATAAAGTAGAGTGTGAATCTTTCTAGAAAATGAAGATCAAGTCATCTTTTAATCTGAGCCATTGATTAAAGAAATAATCTCAGTCATTGATTCATCAGCGAGAAGGCTATAAGAAGAGGTTTGAGGGTCATTTGGAAATCAAGTAGGACACATTCTCAGTACCCGAAGGAAATCGATTCTGAAGTAAGAGAATTCGATTTCAGTGGGTGAGTTTGTAGAGGCGGGATTGCAAAGACAGAAGGAGGGAGAAGTCAACAAACAGAGAGGTAGAAGGTAGAAGGGTGAAGGGAAGGCAGTGTTGAGCAACAGCATCAAGCCCTCCACGTAGAATTACGCAATCCAAGGAGGCACTGCGCAGAGAGGCTACGCAGAATGATGCAGAGGGTGTAGGAGGACATCCCGTGTGTTGGGAATACTTCCGGAGTGTCCGGAAAATTCATACCAGGTGTATGTTAATTTTTTTTTTGCTTGTCGAGACTTCTGTAAAAGATCTTTTCATTGCTGAAGATAAATACAAACCCTCATTTGCTGCACCGGTTTTCCCACATTGGGTTTTTCCCGAGACAATTGTCCAAAAATAACCGTGTTCATATGGTTGTTTCTATTGTGCTATGTGTTATTTTGTTCTTCTGCTTTTGATTAGAGTGAAGTACTGCAGTTGTGTTTATTTCAAAATTTACTGAAGCATCTGTTAATAAATTATCTAATAAGTAGGCGAAATAAATCAATCACTGCAGTAATAATTTTCAGATCTGAAAATTTCACATTCCGGAGAGAGATTTTCTCAGTCGGAGAATCATCAGCAGAGAGAGGCAGAGAGAGATCCAGCAGAGCCAGCGCAGAGCCAGAGAGGCTGACACAGAGCCACGCAGGGTTACGCAGAGGCTGCGCATAGGTCAAGAGGTTTTCCAAGATTTTGCTATGGGATCAGTTTCAAAAAGCCATGAACCAGGGTGTGAGACCGGGAGGAAGATCGATCTATTGCTTGGGTGACGTAGTGCTAAGAGGAGGTGACGTTGTGCCTGTGTAGTCACTGCACAGAGGCAGCGCAGGGACCTCCATACGCATCTCATCAAGTGTCTAAATCAATTGGATTTTCCAGTGATTGAGTGAGGTAAAACTCAATCTTTCTGCCAGTATTTCTCTCTCTGTAACTGAATAACCTTGGAGGTATTTAGCGATATATTCATAAATTGTTACTGCTTAATAATAATAAACCCTCAGATCTGTTGCACTGGTTTTCCCGCACTGGGTTTTTCGGGGACTTTCGTCCAAAAATAACAGTGTCCTATGTGTATATTTTTCTTTGCTTAGTTTCCTTGTTTCAAAATCATAAGTAATTAAGTGTAGGTTGCTTCAGTAATTTACCTCAATATTTCATGAAGAAATCTGAAATAACTCTGTAAGGTACTTTACAAATAGGAGAAGTAAATTCAGTTGGTTGCAATAGGATTCTAGAGATCATTTAGATCTAGGAATTTTCACAGTAACCTCACCAAGGTTTGCCCATTATTTTAATTGAGAGGCATTTAGGCTAAATTAGAGATCATTAGACATGTATAAATAAGAGAGAGGTCATTTCACTCTCTCATCATGATCACTTGAAGAATTCAGACCTCTTAGCAAATTTCACACTTGTTCCTTCTTGGCTAATGGAGATCTTTTGGATGCATTTCAATGTTTGGAAGCTAATTGGATTATCTTTGAATAATGGATGGATATACTACATCTATTCTTGTAAGTGCTTAATGTTGATGAAATTCTATCTTGAAATTGTCTATAAGCTGGCACATTAAGAGAGAAAACAGAGTCATTAAGCTGGTTCATGCAGATGTTTGTGGACCAATCAACACGACATCCATCACAAATGCTGTGTACTTCCATCTTTTCGTTGATCATTATAGTAGGAGGATGTGGGTGTATCTTCTGCACTTAAAATTTGAAGTGCTTAATGAATTTCAAAAGTTTAAAGCATTGTTGATAATGATGGAGAATTATTTTCAAAGGAATTCAATAATTTTTGCACTAAACACGGGATAAAAAGACCATTCACTACACCCTACACTCCATAGCATAATGGAGTGGCTGAAAGGCAAAACCACACTATCATAGAAACGGCCAGCTGTACAACCATACAACCGAGAATAGGTGTGTTCCAAACAGGTTTGGGGCTAAAGTAGTGTTTACAGCATTATATCTACTGAATAGATCACCAATGATGGTGATCAAGTAGAAGACCCCAGAGGAAGCATCTTTTGGGAAGAAGCCCAAAGTGAACCATCTAAAGGTATTTTGTTATATTGCCTATGCCTGCATTCCAGATGAGAAAATATTCAAGTTAGACCCTAAGAGGAAGAAATTGACAATCACAACTTATAGTAACAGTCACAGAACTTATAGGTTGGTTAATGTCGACACTAATCAGTTGAACTTCAACAGAGATGTTGCAGTTGATGAAGAACTTGGGCCTTTCCAAACATCTCCATAGATCAAAATTACCACAGAGCAAACTGTTAAATGATATGACAGCTAAGGAAGAATACAAGGCCTGATTTTACTACTGTCATACTACTGCAAAAGTTCATTTTCAGATCCCATTATTCGAGAGTAAGTTGCTAGAGAAGGGGGTGAAAGTTATCTGTCTTTGGTATCTTTTCTTCTTAAATTACTGGGAAGTTTGGCACTGTTTGAAATGAATTATTGTGATCTTTCCACTGCAGTTTTATACTCTAATTTACAGCAGACCTAAAGGCTGAAAACTCTAGGGCTAAGATCCAGGAAACATTCTAGGAGGAAGGTGAAATTTCAGTATTGCATTAATTGCCTGGCTGCTAGAAATTTCCACACCTTTCCTGGATTGATCTACTTAATTTGAGCCTTTATTCTTTTTCAATATTCATTTCTTCTTGGTTTACTGGTTTAAATTCTTCTCTTCAACTATCTCTGTTTCTGGTAGACTGACACCCTTCCATTCCATCTTCCAGTATACCATGATCATCTTGTAAGATATTAATTGTTTTTAACATTTTCATTTTTATTGAACTAAGCAAGTTTTTCTTGCATAAATCTGCTGTTCATTGTGACTATTATTCTCTGATCTACTATCATCTGACCTCTTCTTTTTATCCATTCCAGTTGTACCTACACTTGCTTTGAAGCATTCCTTGAACTAAGTCTTCGTATTCCTTGCAAGAGTAACACTTAGTATTCCTCGCAAGATCCCCCTCCTCTTTTCTCATACACTTCTTCTTAAATTGCTCCTTTCAGTTTCTCTTCTTCCCTTGTCTATCCTTCTTCCGAAGGCAGATCTCTTTGATTTTCACTTATCACATCTTTCTCCAGTGACATGTCTTCACAACAATAAAGATCAGTGTCATAACAATATTTTCCTCCTTGTCTGGTTGTCCTCTTATTCTGCTTGTTTATCTTCCTACTTGAGGATTCTATTGATCTTTGGGGTCTCATTTCATTTGACACGCTTTCCTATTCATATGGCAATTCCTTCTTTTACTGTTAAGATTTGACACTCCTCTGGCAAGGGAAAAAAGGAGTCCAAGGCTTCTACTCTTGTTTGTTGAGCAACCTTATCTTATTGTTGGTAAAGTTTGTGATGTTTTTCTCTGCAAGATGTCTTTGTTTTGTAGGATACTTGTATTATCCAATTTGGGCAGACTTTTGCTAGATGCCCATATGTTTTAGCGTGAATATTTATTCATACATTTTTAAGTCTGACTATAATAAAAAGAGGATCTGTATGTTTAATGGAAAGTAGAATAATAACTCATTTCTGTACTGTGTTATTGAGTCTTGTTGAGTAGGGAACTGTGCTGATGGTTGCAGCTGCCCAACTTCTCAACTTAGTCAATGAGTTGGTACACAGAAACAAGCAAAAGATGCATGGGTTGGTCATTCTACATGGGTCATACCATGAAAATGCAATAAGCAAGCATAATGGTTTTCAATTATATTTTTATATATTCTTCAGTTACGAGATTCAAAACAACATGAAAAGAATAGAGAGGGGGTGAGCGAGAGAGAGAGAGAGAGAGAGAGAGAAGTGTGTACAAAGATCTAACTACACACACACACAAGGATACAATCACATATATCAGCAAAAGTAAAGTATTCACTCAATATTATCATAAGAAAAATGTATCATGCCTTCTTTGACTCAAGTGGCTACATACCAATAATAAGACACATGGAGAATGACTGACCCTCTGCATCTTTTGCTTCTGTCTAATATATTGTCTAACTGACACTTGGTAAGTTGGGCGGTTACAGCCGCTGATGCAACTCTTTGCTTGTCAAGAACTGAAAAAGACATAAAATTAATACATAAAATTACATTATACAATTAAACATTAATTCCCCATTTTATTTATAATGAGACTTTACGATAAATAATTCTAGCATAGTTACTCCTAACATCTATCCTCCCATGTTTAGAGTTGTGTCTCACTCAACTATAAGAACAAAGGTACATCTGAAATAATAGAGGAAGGAGTAGAACTGGAAGTAGAAGGAAGAACATCAATGAAATCAGCAAGTAGAACAAGTATGGTCTTGGCAATGGTTCTCTTGGTGACAAAGTATGTTGGCTAGGACCAAGAAGTCACTTAAAAAGAACAGGATCATGTTGAAAATGTTGGAAATATAGATAGGGGAGCGAATCAATATTTCTTATCGATTAGTATATTTTTTATTCCACATAGCATTAATTGTTATTAGCATCAGATAAGCATAAACATCATCAACACCATTCAACAATGCATAACAAATAGAGACAGTAGACACAAAGATTTTTAGGTGGAAACCCCTCCGAGACAAAAACCACCGAACGCTTCTTAATATTTGTCCTTAAAAGATTTACGTCATGTTTTCAGGTCCAATTGAAGGGGGCTCCAATCTGTAGGACACTCCTATGCCCTGCTTACCAACTGCATTTGGGAGGACGCTCCAACGTCTTGGTTTACAGGCTCCAACCTGAAGATGCTCCAACACCCTATGTACAGTTGCAACTGGACAGATGCTCCAACGCCCTGTGCAGGCTCCAACCTACCCTAGCACCACCCTGTTACCCTGAACTATTCTCAAGCTCCAACATGAGGGAGACTCCACTCTTTTGTCTTGCACCACCTTGCCACCCTGATCAGTTGACGGACCACGTTTCACAATTTTCAGACTGGATCCACCTGTGCTCGATATCAATAGAAGGAAACTACAATAATCAAAACTACCACAACTCAATCTGCACATCAAACCATAATATCTGCTCATGCATCAAATCATAGTATTCAAAACAGGGACCTGTGACTAGACCGGTCCACCTAATAAACCGAGTTTCAAATCGGAACCAGTCAAGTCGGGATTGGTTAGATCTCAATAAACTGGTTTTTAAAAAAAGCATGAAATAATTGATTTGTAATGAAAAAAAATAATTTTAAGATTTAAAACCATGATCCAAACCAACAGACACCAATTATTCAAAGTTTGCTCATATATATACCATGTAAAGGTGAATATATCAAAATGGCACCGAGTGTAATACATATCAGAAACAAAATACATAATCAATGAGGCTCTAAATGGCCTCTAGAGTCCAAAAACAAAGCCTACAAGCTATGTAGCCACTGGCCTACTATTAAATGGTTTCGGCCCTTAAAGGGGATAGTAGGTCCAAGGTACATCCTTTGAATGGGGGTGGCAAGTGACAAATAAGTGAAAGGAGTAGGGAATGAGAGGGCCAATCCTGGGCCACATAACGGGGCATAGGGGCAGCCAGATAAGGGGAAGTCCACACTAGGGTATATAATGTATAAGAGGAAGCAATCGTGGTACATAAGGTGTCCCGAACTTGATTTTTCCACCCTTCTTTATATGTCTTTTGCCTTTTATGAATTTTCTTTAATCAACTGCTCGGGGCTCAAAGCTGAGAACATGATGTGTCAGATATAACAGTGATTACTTCCTTTAAGGTAGCGCGGTTCATTGCCCTCTAGGGGGTTGGGACAATCATGGGTTCCTGTATGACAAAGGAGGCTCATCTAGGGCCTATGGAACCAGGGTGATGTCCCTGGGTAAGGTGTAGAGCTCATGCATTGGATTTTGCCCACGTGCTAATTATATTTTTGTCCCGGCCATCTTTTGCATTTTGTGGTACAATTCCCTATTGAGTCTGGCCAATTATACTTTTTCTTTTTCTTTTAGCTGCTTCAACCTCTGGGGCATCATTACAGGCCTGAACCAAGGTGGGGGCAAGGGCATAGGGAAGCTGGCTATGTGGACCCAGGTGGGAAAAATGAAGAATGTCAGTATAATGAGTGGAAGGGGAGTAATACATATAGATAAAGGAGCGAGACTACACAGCTAAAGACAGGGTTTCCCAAGTAGTACCACCCTAGAACCAAATGGTCGATAAAGGAGATCCCACGAGACAAAGATGTGAGGGTAACACCCAAACGAGATCAAGGGGACAAGAGCACCGACTAAGCCCACTCTTTCTGCCAAATCCCCCTATCATTCCATGCCCATTGCAGAAATTTGATAACCCAACCCCGGTTTTCAGTGTCTCCTTATTTCTCCCATATAGTTAAATGCCCATTCCCATAGCCATACATTCAACAAGGTGGAAAAATATATATTTTCTGAAAACACTAATTTTGGAATTTCACAATGCTGAAATGCAGACAAAAAACTCAGAAAAATAAATCAACCACACAAAGAATTTTTGACACGCTACTTTTGGTCAATGTGACCCTGCAAAAACCCCCTACAACTCTTGGGGAAAACTAGTTCGAAAGCTCTCTTTTATTTCTGATAAATGTCTTTTACAGAGAAATAGAAAAACACAAAAAATTCCAGCAACCTGTATTTTTACTTATCTCAAAAAACGTGCACATCCTTTGCCTCGAGTTTCATTTCAAACAGAAACAGAAATTTACAGCAGAAAGTATAGGATTAAATGTTGTACGGACAACATTGAAAATAGTGCCGAAATAGTTGTACGACCTCCTCGAAAACTGTGCCACTTGCTGCCTCGAAAAATGTGTTGTACGGCTGCTGTGCGAACCTCAATTTGCGTGTTGAAAATTGTTGTACGAATTTCAGAAAGCAGATTTGTTTTTGCTACTGTACGGACTTCGGTTTTCATGCCTCCTTAACTACTATATGAACCTCGAAATTTGTGCTGCACTCAATGTTGTTTTCCCTCCTCGAAATTCGTGCCACTTGCCTTGAACTTCGTGCTGCTGCTTGCTGTACGGATTTGTTGAAATCTTGTTGCCTCGGTATGCATGCCAAGGTGATGTTCTTCCTCCTTCTCTGCTCAGAAATATCCTTTGCTTTCTTCCTCTCCTTCTCTCAATCTGCTCATGAAAGAATGAATGACCTTTTCCTTCATTTTCCTCTTTTAAACTAACCCTAAGTGACTTTTGGAGAATCCCTAAATCTAATGGCTGAAATAGCTTTAGATCTAGGGCTAAGATTAAATACTCATTTAAATCTCACTTTTTATTTTTTAATTCACCCCACTTTAATAAAGACCCACTTAGTCATTTATTTCCAAAGTCACTTTTCCTTTCTAATTTCACATTGACTTTATTAAAGTCACTTTAAAATTAGACTTTAGTAACTTTATCACTTAAAGTCACTTTTAAATTAGATTTGACTTTATAACTTTATAAAGTCACTTTAGGAGAAAAATCAAGGTTGCAAACATCGCGATCGGGATTAAATCGGCGAGGGGAAAAAATCGGAAAAAATCGTAAAAATCGGGAAAAAATCGACACATACAAAAATATTCAATTTTTTTCAATTTTTTTAATATCTAAAGCATCTACAGCATAAAATAAATGCATTGACACATAAATATGAAAAAAAACTAATATATAAGATGTGTAATATCATGTCTAGTGCTACATCACACATAAAACTGAATCCTGTCCTGAATACTAAGTCCTGAGTCTCAAGAGTCAACTCAGCCTCAAAATATCAACAAAAAATATAATAATGTATCTCATGTCATGAGTCATAATGTTATATACAAAGGAATGTCAATGCACCATATAACCTATGGTCCTATACTACTGATTTCCTCTGCCCCTCTTGCGAGAAAATACAACAGCTTTGCCTTTCTCTCTAGATGAAGAAGCTGGCGGGACTGGCAATGGGCTCTGTCGTGCTCTAGAAGTAGAAAGTGAAACTGAAGCACCAGAACGGGAACCTGAAGCACTAGGAGCTAAAGGAAGCAGACCACGTCCTCTATCGGTAGTAGTGGTAGGTGGTGTCACCTCCTCCTCGTCCTCCCCCTCCACTACCTCCTGCTCTATCCAATCAGGGGCTGACTCCATGACAGGCCTTTCAGCCTCAACCCTCCATTCAGCAGTGGTGTCAATCGCATCTAAAGAGATGGCCTCCATATCAGGGGTCCTCTCAAGTTGTCTCACCCACAATCTAAGATTGTAGTAGACGTAAACCATGCCATTGAGCCACTGGGCCTCCAACCTGTACAAGGGTCATAAATTAATAATTTAAATATTTAAAAAAAATATATATTTAATGAATTCAAAAAATCAGTTGGAATATTTTAAGTTTTTTACCTGTTGCGCCTTTTGGTGTGTATTTTGTCAAATACACTCCAGTTGCCCTCTCATCCTGAAGCGCTACATGTTTGGCTGAGTATTCTAATGGCAAGTTTTTGGAGTTTTGGTAATTTGCTACCGTAACTCCTCCACCATGCATCTACAAGTTACAAGTTACAAGAAATAAGATAAACTTATAAAGTTACAAACATAAGAAAAATTCTAAAATAATGAAAATCTTACCTGGCATTTTAGTAGTCCTATCCTGGATAGCCATGTCGAAGCTCAAGGTGCCACCTGCCATTCTGTATACCTCCATCTCTTTGGATATCTCTGCACGTTCTGATGGATTTGGCACCATCTTCTGAACACAAGTGAAAAAGCCATCCATGACCTCAGCATCAAATAGAAAACCACATGAATAAGAAAATGCGGGGTTCAGGAAGACCCCTGCAGCATGAATGGGACAATGGAGTGTGTTGTTCCATCGATCATCAATCACTTCCCATAAAAGAAGTTGTCTCTGAAACCCCTCATCACCCTTATCATCATAATAGCTGCGAACAGCTTCTTTGGCCCTATCCATGGCCTCATACAAGTAGCCCATTGCGGGCTTGTCTCCATCCACCAATCTAAAAACCTTTACCAAAGGTTCAATAATGCTGCACACCTCTTCCACTCCAGCCCATAAACTTTCCTGATATGACACCAACCTACAGATGGCTTGTCCCTCTGATTTGCGACTGATAGTCAAAGCACGCCACTCATCTGAAAGAAACATTCTCTTCAAATCCCACTTAGAATTCAAGAGGGATTGAAGAGATATGAAAGTAGTGGCAAATCGTGTAATAGCAGGCCGCACCAACTCCTTATTGTTGGTGAATGTTCTCATCAAATGAAGTACAAATGCATGATTATATATAAATTTTGTGATTCTCTTTGATGATTCTACAATCTCTTTGACAAAATCAATCTTTCCGATGTCCTCCAACATCCAATCAAGGCAATGTGCAGCACAAGGTGTCCAAAATATGCTCGAATACATCTCCATAAGCATCTTGCCAGCAGAAACATAGTTTTCAGCGTTGTCCATTATGATTTGGACAACATTTTGGGGCCCAACCTCCAGAATGAACACAACTAATAAATCATATAATAATCTTGCATCTTTGAGATGTGCAGATCCATCAACAGATTTCATAAACATTGTCCCCTTGGGACAACTGACCAAGAAGTTAATAAGGGACCTACCCTTTTGATCAGTCCAACCATCTGACATCACAGTGCATCCTGTGACTTCCCATGATGCCCTTAACTCTTCCAATCTCTTGGTGCAGTCAGCTTTCTCATTTTGCAGAATGCGCCCTTTAAGGTCATTATATGAAGGGGTTTGTATCCTGGGCCAACAATAGCGATAGCATCAATCGTAGGCTGATAAAATGGATTGTTCCTGGCAACATTGAAAGGAATATCACTCCAAAGAAATAGTTTGCCCAACAACTTATCAGCTTCTTCCTTCTCCTTTTTTTTAATAAGGGAGGAGATAGATGGCTGTGCCCCGTGAGTGGTTCTAGGAGCAAAAAATTAGGAGGCAGCTACGGGGCTACCTGTAGAAGAGGTTGATGCTGAAGAGCCACTACCACTCTCACGTTCAACTCCAAACCCTGGTATTTGACTCTTCAGAGCTGCTTCGCTGAGTTTAGTGGTTTCTATTTCTCCCAATGAGTTCATGGCTCTTCTGATTATTTCTGGATTGGTGTTTGTGCAAGGGCCTACTTCATGCCCAAGAATTTGTGCCAGGTGGTATTTCAACCTATATACCCCCTCTGTCATGTGATGACCACATAATTTGCAAGTCAAGTTTGATCGGTCAAACCCCTGATCAGGTTCACCCAATTCCCATAAAGGATCTCATTTCCTTGGCATGTTGGAAACTTTGAACTTTGAATGTTGAAATTTGAACAAAGGCACAAGAAAAATTGCAAGTTCAAAAATAAAATAAAAAAATTACAATTTTACATACAACATTTTGATTCTTTTTCACAAAAAAAAACCCTCAACTCAATGCAAAAATAATGGGAAAAAATACATGTTGAAACACAAGCAAAAATAATGGGAAGAAACTAAGAGTACAAGAAGAAATATAAAAAAGAAAATTTAACAAACAATTTTTTGCATTTTTGACCAAAATAAACCCTCTCCTCTCAATAAAACAAAAACAAAAAAAAAAACACAACCAAATGCAATCACAAATGATGAAAAACACATGGGTAATAGAAACCCATGGAAGAACAAGAAAAGAACAAAAAAAAATGGGTCAAATTTGATACCCATACCTGGAAAAAACGTTTTACCGGAGACAGTTGGTCCAAATTCGATTTTTGTTCGCTTGGCTTGCAAGAAATTCTTCACTTTTGTCCAATCTTAGGCTTGTAGATCACGTATCTCCCTCCTTGGCTCTCCTCCTTCACTCCTTAGCTCTCATAACCAAACCTGTCCAATTGAAAATGAAAAAAAAAACAGCAAAATCGCCTTATAACCACACTGTTTTAGAAGGCCACAATTTTTTCCGATCGAATCGTGATTTTTTGGCGATCGGCGATTTTTTCAAAAAATCGAGAAAAAATCACCGATTAAATCGACGGCCGGAAAAAATCGTGATATTTGCAACCTTGAGAAAAATTAAATTCTTTTGGACACTTTTCCCTAGGGCAAAGATCAAAGCCTTAGGGAACCACCTATCCTCCGGTAACCAAATTTCAACAATCCCTCTTACCGAGAAAGGTGTTCCTCACCACACCCATCTCGTCTCTGAAGTAGACATGCTTGCCCCATGGTAAGGCTTTGGTAAGAATATCTACAACTTGCTCATCAGGGAATATACTCAAGCTTCACAAATTCTTTCTGAGCATAGTCTCTGATGAAGTAATATCTGATGCCGATATGCTTTGACCTATCATGAAATACTGGATTCTTCGTGAGTTTAAAGCAACTTTGATTATCACAGTATATCACTGAAGGTCTCAACAGCTGACCAAATAAGCCAAACAACATCTTGCGAAGCTAGATGGACTTACAACTAGCTAGACTGGCTTCCATGTACTCTGCTTCCGTTGCACTCAACGCTACTGACTGTTGCTTTCGACTGAACCACAACACCATTGCCGAACCCAACCCAAAATAGCACCCTGAAGTGCTCTTCCTATCAGAAGCACAACCTGCCCAATCAGAATCAATGTAACCTGCCAATCTCACTCCATCTCCCTACCTATAATCCAAACCATACTCCACTGTCCCCTGCAAGTACCGCAAAATGTATTTTGTAGCAACCCAGTGCACCCTCCTGGGCTCACAAATGAACTTGCTCATTGTGTTGACTGCAAAACATATATTTGGTCTAGTGTTGACCAAATACATCAAGGAACCAATCAGTTGTCTATACAAAGTGGGATCCACCAACTCAGAATCTGAAGCGTAAATCTTCTTCCAGTTGGTGATCATCGGTGTCGACATGGGTCTACAATCCTCCATGTGGAATCTGCCAAGGATGTCCACAATATACTTCCCCTGCCCCAGGAAGAAATGCCCCTCCTCCTGCCACACCTCCAAACCCAAAAAGTAATGCATCAAACCAATGTCATTCATCTCAAACTCTGACGCAAGATCTCTCTTGCAGTGCTCTATGAGTCTCTCTGCACCCGTAATGACCAAGTCATCCACAAATAGCACCAGAATGAGAGGCTCCTCACCTATCACAATAAAGTAAAGGTTCGGATCTGCATCACTCTTTGTGAAACCCATCTCCTGCAAGTATGTATCTATCCTGGAGTACCAAGCTCTGGGAGCTTGCTTCAGGCCATAAAGGGCCTTCTTCAGTCCGCACACATGGGACTCCTTCCCATGCACCTCAAAGCCCTGTGGCTGCTCAATGTACACCTCCTCCTGTATGAAGCCATTGAGAAATGCGGTCTTCACATCCATCTGGTGGATCTTCCAACCCATCTCTGTTGCTATCGATATGATGGAGCGAATCGAAGTATATCGAGCCACGGGAGCGAAGGTCTCCTCATAATCAACTCCCTCTACCTGGGAGAACCCTCTAGCCACAAACCTTGCTTTGAATTTCTCAATGCTTCCATCTGCAGCATGCTTTACCTTGTAAAGCCATCTGGAAGTAACCACGGATTTGCCCTCAGGCCTCGACACCACCTCCCAAACATCATTATTCATGATAGAAGAATACTCCTCCTGCATGGCCTCTCTCCAGACCTCCTGGCTAGCTGCCTCCTCATAGCTAGAAGGCTCAGAGTCAACGATGTTGGCAACCATTGCCATATAGCTACAAAACCTATCAGGTGGTCTTCTCTCTCTGACCGACCTCTTAGGCCTAGCAACAGATGTGGCCTCTCTCAAGGTATCCTGAAGCCACTTGGGCTTCCTCTTCCCTGAGAACACTTCTCCCACTGGAGAATGAAAGTCCTCATCATCAGGAGACTGAACTCCTGATTGTTTGTCAGTTGTCCTCCTGCCTGAACCTAAACCTGTAGATGCTGAAGTACCGTGTGAACTATCCATCAGTGGACTCCCTAGTGAACTACTCTGCGAACTGCTCTGCATGTTGCCCGAAGCACCACCCCTCTGACTTTGTGAGCCACTACTCACTGACGGACCTGACACCGTAATCAATGTACCTCCGGATCCTCCTAATCCCTGCTACTGACTCAACTGCTCCTGAGGGTCTGGCTGATCCAAATAATCTAACTCCCGTGACCTCCTAAAAGCCTTATCCTCCTCGAACTTCACATCCCGCCTGACAACAACTCTCCTCTGTGCGAGAATATAAATCCGAAAGGCCTTCGAGGTCTCACTGTAGCCCACAAAGACACCCTTCTCTGCGGTGGGCTCTAGCTTGGTCCTCTTCTCCTTGGGTACGTAGGAGTATGCAATACACCCAAAGATACGAAGATGACCAACATCAGGCTTCTTTCCAGAAAAAGCCTCCTCCGAAGTCACATGCCCCAAGGCACGATGCAGACTCCTTTTCTGCAAATATACAGCAATGTTGCAGGCCTCTACCCACAAAAACAATGGTAACCCCTAATCATGTAGCATGGATTTGAAAGCCCCTCCGATGGATCTGTTGTTCCTCTCCGCAACCCCGTTCTGCTGGGGGTTGTAAGGAGCTATGAACTCCCTCCTAATGCCTGCCTCCGCACAATAATCAACAAACTCACCAAGGGTGTACTTTCCTCCATTGTCCGACCTCAGGGACTTGATCTTTCGACCTGTCTGAGTCTCCACAAGAGCTCTGAACTCCTGAAACCGCCTGAAGACCTCACTCTTGATCTTCAAGAAATAAATCCAAGTCCTCCTGCAGTGATCATCAATGGATAATACATAATACTCATATCCACTCAAGGAAACATGAGACATCTGACCGCTCACATCGGAATGAATCAAATCAAGTATCTCAGTTGATCTACTGTCACTACTGGGAAAAGGGGATTTGGCAAACTTGCCCATCACACATCTTTTGCATGTATCAATGTGATCAGTACTGAAATCTGGCACACCTGTAGTGATCTCCCGCAATGTCCTCAAGGCCCCATGATACATGTGCCCCATCCTGCGGTGCCAAATCTCACACAGCTCTGAATTGCTAGCTCTGCTGCCAGTGCTACTACTCAATGCCAAAAGGGGCTGAAATGCAAACTTGTACACCTTTGCATGGCGTGCACCAGTCAATCTAGCTGAATCAGCTGGAGCGCCCCTAGGATATATCAACACATGTCCTCTCCTGAACAATATCTCATATCCTTTGTCCTCCAATGCTGAGACAGATATAAGGTTCTTCCTCATCCCTGGCACATATAGAACATCTGACACCTTCAAAGGAGGAATGTCAAAGTCCCCACACCGACTGCTCTAACAACTCTGTCATCTCCGAGTATTACCTCTATAGTAGTGCCACTCTCTGAAAGCTCTGAGAAGTACTCACGGACTCCTCTCATATGACGTGAAACCCCACTATCAACATACCAAATACCTGAAGATGCTCCGCTAGTGGTGGGAAATGCACACTCCCTCTCAACCTTCGTGGCAGGTGATCCTGCACTAGTGGATGCACAAGCAATGAACCCAAACTCCCGGTCAAAGCTATCCGTAAATTCCTCTATCTCTGTGTTGGAAATATTGTCATTGATGGCAAAGGAGCACAAAGGAGCAACACCAAGACAAGGGAGCAGATCAGATTCAGATAGAATTGTTACAGAGATTTCACACAGGGTTTAATGTATCAGTGAGTTGCGGCTGCCCATTTGGGGATTTTACTGTAATGGAAAACGATGGATAAAAACCACAGAAATTGAATATAGAGGTTAAACCATGCGTGGAATGAATGCCAGAGAGGGTTTGAAGACTGGTTGATATCGTGAAAGAAGAACGATGGAGTAAAGGAGAAGTCATAGTGCAGTGAAATGAATCGATGGTTTGTTTGAACAAGTATACGGAGGAGGTGTAACGAAAGAAATTAGATGTGGAATTAGAGCCAACGGCACAACGGAACCGTGAGTAGCATCACAGTGAACAGTGAAGGCGGTTTCGGAAAACAACAGATGGTTTTCGCGCAACCTTCGAGTGGTAAGTGGTTTTATTGAAATTGAACGCGATCAAATAAGACTGTGACACGTCACAGGCACGAAACCGCCAATTTCGCGTGACTTTTGAGCGATAAGTCACCGGGGTTAATTGAATGCGATAGCTGTTTGATCATCAACAATTGAGATCCGACAGTGTTCGCACCCGAAGTTGCGCAAGGGTTAACAAAGGCGTGGACCCAATGGTGTTAAAAAGGCACGTTAAATGTTATGCATCTTGGAATGCGATATCCGTTGGATATATGCATAAATCGATTGTGGAGTGCGATGAATTATCAACCGTTGGATTTGATGAAAAGCGGAAGGGTAAGTTGGATATGTTGTGGGACCCAAATATAATATTATTTTGGTGCTTTGGGTTTTAACCAAAGTAAACTCATAAATTCGTTTAAACCAAAGTATGGAAGGGCAAGTTATATTGTATTTATGACTTATGTTAAGTCGGGTAATAAACTTTGATATCTGCAATATGATGAAGACCGTCGGATTGTGAGCAGGATTGACAGCAGTTGTTTAATCGGAGATGCGGCATCGGTATACGTGCAAGACCAGCGGAAAGATAAACCTTTACAAATGTTTTATATATTAAAGGTTATATGATTATAGAGCGGAATGATAAAAGCTGTGGGACCAGCGAAGGCAGCAGCAAAGGCTAAACCTCGTGCACACCGTATGAGTGTGGTTAACGTTGATCTGGGATCAACAGTACCGCGGGGGCACAAACAGTCCGATGATTAACCCAAGGGGGTGCCTCCGTAGTTGACCCGCCCATCGAGCGTTGACCGAAGATCAACAGGTGTCATTCACTGCGGTAGCACAAGCCCGATGATCTTTCCATACAGAGGAGTGCCTCCGTAGTACCGCGAACTGGGACCCGCTTTCCTAAAACCCAAAAGAAAAGTGGTGGACCAGCACAATCAACGGATAAGATTAAAGGAGATAGATGGCAGAGATTATATCGGACATCGCAAGCGAATGTGATAGCCGCTGGATGGATGCAAAGTTGCGATGCGATGTGGCAATGCGAAGGGACACGTGGTGGTACAACACTATATCGCGCATCGGCGATGCAAAGTCCATCGCACACCGCGAAGTGGCGATGCGATGCGATCACATATCACAATCGGAGCAGGAGAGATATCGCACAACCTTAGAAGACATGTTAGTTGCGATGCGAAGCAACAATAAAGTCAAGTGGGACCCGTCGCATATCGCATATCGCAATCGGTGATGCTTATGTGATAAGAATTCGCAAGTTATAGAAGTTGCGATGCAAAGTGCGATAAAGAGAGCGGACGCGGTGAAGACCAAAGTCGAAGCCTAAAGATTTTCAAGTTCGGGAGTACGGGGTTTCCCTGTGTAAATCGCATTGGAGAGGAAAGGATCCATATAGCAAAGAACGATGAAAATACCGAAATGCGATAAAAAGTGGATGCCATATTGTTCAGAGGTAAATAGTAATGAATTTCATGTCCAGGTTTAATGTATTATGCGTTGTTTGTAAAGAAAAGAGTGGAAGCAGAGGTCGACTCGGATAAAAAATGAAACGGTTGAACACGACAAGGAAAGTCTTGCGCAATTAAAAGGACCCATTCCTATGCAGAACAGTTAGAAATACAATAGCGAGCAGAGAAGACAAAATAAACGAAAAAGCAAGAGGCTGAAAGGGTTGAATTGAAATGTTTGATTGTAACTGTAATTGTATTATTGAATTTATATTGTTTGTGATGTAAAGGCAAGTCTCCGTAGGCAAAGCTAAACTCCACTGTAATATACGAATGTATACATTCTGTTATATTATTCTGAATATACTGGACAAGAAAATAAGAAGGGGGAAGGCAAAGAGTCATACCGGTTCATTTCGAATTCCCTGTGGAATGCAAACAGTGATGAGGTGATTTTTATAAATAATGTTACCAGCATATGCATAAGACAAGAGAGGATGAAAAAAGAAGTGAGAAAGAGTAAGAAGAAGAAGGAGCAGACAAAGAAGCTGTGAAGATCCAGATATAATATAAGATAGATATGAAGGGTGGAGGACAACAGTGAAGAAGGAATATAACAGAGCTGATATCCAGGTAAATCAGCATGTGTTTTCATAGTAGTGTGAGGAAGTTGGTGCTTCCATATCAAGTTGTAGCTTGATAGATGTCCAGTTGTAGTTGGCTGAGGTAGGAGCCTCCTGTAGGTTGTAGCCTGCAGAAAATAGATGGGAGTTGGAGGTTCCTTGCAAGTTGTAGCTTGCAGAATTGAGGTAGTAGCCTCATGTAGGTTGGAGCCTACAGAAAACCAGTGGTGAGAGGGAGTTGGAGCTTGCCTTTGCATTACAACAATAATAAGATGTGGTTTTCTCCCTTAAGGGTTTCCACTTATATCTGTTGTCTATTTGCATGATGATTATGTGTTGATATTCTGTATTTAATCTGCTTAATACCTGTTGCTCACTTATTAAGATTGTTGTTTCATTGAATATTAAGTTGATCACCAAATAAAGATGTAAATAAGTGTAAAATAAAGTTTTACAAGACCATGACAGCATTAAACTGATTCACCCCCCCTCTTACTTTAACCAAGGGTTTTAACATGCTCTGGTTCTTACCCATCTTCTTCTTCTCCGGACACACAACTGCATAGTGTCCCATCTTCTGACAATTCCAACACTTCACCTTGGAATAGTCCTTTTGCGTGTTCCCCTGTTTACCTTTACCCTTGCCTTTGCCCCCACTCTTTTTTCCAAATCCCCCCATCAATCCATGCCCATAAGTATCCATGATAAGTAAACCCAATACTCAATTACCAAATGACAAGACATACCGTTGGATTCGGGAGGCCCACCTTCAAACATACGATCAATACAGATGGGCGAGGGATCACATGGCTGGCTCAGGTGGCAGAGAAATGGCACAACAAGCTTGTAAGAGGCTATAAGGGGTTGTTTGCTGCTAGCTGAGGTCCATTATGGAGAAAAAAATTATCCTAGGAATATCACCCACGAAGTGGTGGGTAACATCTGGCTCTAACTAGGACGTGATCTCTCGAAGAAGTGGGCAAGTCTACTCGAACAGGAGGTCACGAGAACTCCAGCAATCTCTTGGTCACCGTAGAGCTATTATCTGTACATGTCAAAGATCAAAACCACGAGGAAACATGTGTTTCACAGTGTCTTATGATCACCCATGCTCAATGTTAGTCCATAAAACCAACAAGTAATAAAATATACAAATTTCAATCTAAATGCATCTAATCTATCATGAGAAGCATCATATGAGGTTAGTTCTAATGCAAAAATCATCATGCAATGCATCCTACTCTAACATGCATATAGATGTGCTACCACTATGTGTAATCATAAAGCCTGTGCAACCAACATATCATCATATCAATATCAATATACTCATGTCTGTCGTTACAATTACTCATGTAGCAAATCTCAAATTGAATGTGGTCATAGACAAATGGAGGATGAAGGGGGTGGGAGGTAGGAGAACATGATCCCCCTTCGAGGTAAAAGGAAACCCTAGGAGAAAGAAAATGAGTCAATCCATAAGTGTCGGGATTCTCCTCCAAGTACAAAATGGAGGAATGGATGATAAACCTCAAGAAATCCTTATGACAATCATTACTTATAGTATTATGTTTTGTAGATGCTACCAGGTTGTGATGAGAGGGGAAGGACTGTTGAGGGAAAGGAGTGCAACAACTAGGGTGCTCGAGGTGATGGTCACAATGGAGAAGGGAGGAGATGGAGTGAACAAAACCTCGAGGGTGCGTCCAAGGAGGTAAATTATAATCATCGAGGGGTTCCTCCTTGAAACTACACTTGGAAGGGGGAAAGGGCTCATGAATAATTGAGATCATATGAGAAGGGGTGAGGGAATCACTTGAGGGAGACTTAAGATGATGAGCATGATAAAGGACAAAGGGGAAAGTGAAGTTTCAACGGGACCGTTTTCTTGAAAAACTCTAAAGGTTCAAGAAATTTGAATATACTCCCAAAATCATAAGGGTGGTAGGTATGAGGAAGCATTTTATCAATCTTGTCATTATTGGTATCAAAGACAAGGCCTTCCAAAAAGGAGAATCAGTTATCTCTATTTGCTCCTTCTCATGTAATTGAAAATAATAATTCTCCTTCCCAAGGATATCGATATATATGTCCTTATAAATAAAGCCCGGGAGAAAGGGAAAGCCTTCCTCAGCCTCATCTTCTTTGTCGATATCATAGAAGGGAGCGCAATCAAATGAAGTCCCGACAATTTTCCATTTCTCCTTTTTGATACAGAAATAGTCTTCAATGTTATCTTCCAAGGAGCTCATGAAATCACCTCCTTCAAGGTTCTTGAAAGGATAGTTGCCAGGAGTGACACTCTTGAGAGCGGTAAAGTCAACCTCAACTTTACTTTCCATACCCTGTTGTCCTTAACACACATGCTCTCAAAATCGTCCCATTCAGTATGTGGACCCAACATGGACTCATCTTCCTCTTCTATATCTTCAAGAGTATCTTCATCTTCGTTAGTTGACCAGCGACAGGACTCATTTTCCCTCTTCTCTTGAAGCACAATAGTTAAGGTATTTCTTACATGGTTTTGGTAATATGCTTCAAGGAGGAGAGCATTAGTAGGGTGTTCTTTATATTCACATTTCATCTTATGAAGCTTCACCTCTTCTTCATGCAAATGAAAGAATAATTCATTAGAATCACATTCCCTTACTAACCCTCTGCATGACCTACATAATCATCCATTATTTCTTGCGCGAATTGGAGGCTCACAGGATCCAACTCTTCATCATCCTCAGAAGAGATGTCACCATTGTCTTCCAATTCCATTTGCTCATCATCCTAGCTTACATTTGAACTTTCTTCGACGTCATCCTGACCATCAAATTGGTTACCCTTTGTGGGACTTTGTACCTCATTATAGTCTTTGATCAGGTTATCCAGAATGTTCAAAGCAGAGGTTATGGGGGCAAAGTCAAAAAGGCGACTAGGATCCCTTTCATAGGAATACCTCACTATGTTGAGTTGCGCTTATTCGACCTATAAAACCTAAGCATGAATTCCATATCCATACCTTCCAATATATTTTTATAGGTCTTTTATGCCTTCCAATAACCACATTCTTTTGTAGTTCTTGAATGTTTTGGTTATTGAGGTTGGAAAATATAGGACCAAGACAAACCTCGATTCTCTGATAGTCCATTTTTTATGATTTAGCATATTAAAATTAGGATACAGTCACCAGGGTGAAATGAAGTGCCTTGATAGATGCTTGCTTCACCCTACAAGCATTAACCTTGAAGTTCAATGAGGAACTAGGGCTTCGTTCTTCCAATAGAGTCGCCAATAATGATATGTCGATATGTCGTAAGAGGAACAAAACACACGTCTCGTGTCCCCAACGGCGGCACCAGAAATGTTACCACTCAAACCAGCAGGGGACCTAAAGGGGTTCCTAAGAGGCCAACTGCGAGGTTAAGGGCAACGACAGAGGCCTAGCCCACTATCACCACAGCTAAGTCTCCCTGCTCTTTACGGACTTTTACCAATGGGAGGAGTCCAGGTAGTGTAGCAATCACTTTTAAAGTATATGTCAATGAATGGGTGGAACATGACCCTGGAAACCATTTCCCTAGGATGGAGTGAAGAATGGAGCTTGCTTGCTCTTTAAGCAAGGGACTTGGTCCACTAGGGGTAAGCGATGAGGATTGGAGGGTTGAGCGAGAAGGAATGGGCTTATATGCGAGGTTCTCAATCCCTATAATCCTTTGGAAACTTGGATTCCCAAATGGTCCTTGACAAATAATCTTTATTGACAAGTGGGACCACAGGGGGCCAAGTGGACCCAGCCCAGGATCAAGGATGGAATACAACAACCAATGAAGTTCCTATCCTAGGCAAGGTGAAGGGAGAGGACCTAACAAGAATATTTACTTCAAAAGGTTGAATTGATCCTGTTGAGGTCTATCCTTGGGGATGCCTAGGAAAAATTCGATCTTAGAGCTAGTGCTTGATATTCTTGAAGATTCCACCATTAGAATTGACTCAAATTCGGAGGAGAGGGAGGGGACCCACCAGTGCAATAGCCGGTAGGAGATCAAAATTTTCCCTTGGGTCAATTCTGGGGAAATTAATGCCCTAGGTGACCTTTGATGGCTAAACCTGGGAAAAAGTGAAAAAAAAGGTAAAAAAGGTGAAGGGATAACCACCCTTTTTAGGGATCAATCCCTAAAAAACTTGGGGATATGGAGTCAAGGATGATGATGAGTAAGAACTTTGCTTCTTGATCAAGGAGGTCGGGAAAGTCAACCTCATCGAATGTTGAGAGAAAGAAAAGAAAAGTGACCTTCAAGCATTTATACTTCAAAGAAAATGATGCAAGCTTATCGAGATAAATAATCTCTAGGACATTTCATTCATATAACAATGGCCCATACATTTAATTAGTTAAAACATGCTTAATTACATATTTCAATCATCCAACAACTAGCCCAAATTTTAGCAGTATGTAACAAGAATAACAACATTAAAATTTAGCTACAACATTATAGAGTATATCCAACCAGCATTTCGTTTGCAAGACAAAGGTCCAAGACAAGAAAAATAGCCCAAATCCATACATCAAAATTCACCCAAATGTCCACGAAGGGAAAAAATCTGAAGTTCTCTATGATTAGAGAGATCCCAAGTCAAGTGATGATACAAATGAATGTATCTAACATCAATATATACCCTCCTAATGATAAAATAATGTGCAAATAAAACCCCTATTGGAGACAAGCCCACCAAACTAGCTCAAAATGGAAAAAACAAGCCTCACATGGGGGAAAATAATAATGTATACATGTCGTGGGGCCCTCCAAAGGCCTGATAATGTCCTAAAGTGCCATAATGAGGAATAAATTCCTCGGAATATGATGGACAAGGGGGTGGCCCTTTGTTCCCCAAGTAGTAGACCTGTGGTACTCCCAGTGGGTATGGGGGCACACAAATGACCCCATGGGTCTCCATATGAATCGAAGATGCCTGTAGATCCTCTGTGAGGGCTCGAGTGATGGAATGAATGTTGCCATGAGATCATACAAGTCCTGGGACACCTGCCAAGAGTGTGGGGCTCCTATAGGGCCTGTTGTGCATAATGTACCAAGCATCTCACCATCATTCCAAAAGTGGATCGCTAGTAGTCTTTGAAGGTCGACTTTGAAGGTCGATGAGGATCTGTGGAGTGTTGTATGTTGTGTGGAGGCCCATGGCTCTCTATGGACACCCTATATGTGTCAATGTAGCCCTCTAGGGTTAGGGTCCTGTATAAGGAGACCAAACCCAAATGGAAACCATCTGTAATCTTGTATAAAATCCAATATGCCCCCAAGGCTTCCAGTACAACCAGTTATTAGAATAATCTCGTAAAAGAGCTTATAAATCATGGATAACAAAATGGACACTTCACAATGGCATGCCCTTTCGTAGTGGGCTTTGGCATGTGCTAGTGTCTCCATATTCCAAAGGGGGTTAGCCATGTACCTTATTAAATGGTTTCAACCCTTAAAGGGCATAGTATTGTAGAATAAGCACATGCACACATTGACAAAGTGACAGTTATTTCTGGACAAATAGTCGCCGAAAAAACCCAAGGTGAGAAAACCGGTCTCTGGCTGCTGAAAGGTTCTATTATTAAGAATATTTCTGAATACACAACTCTGAGTTCCAGATCTGGAAAACCCGACAAAGAAAACTCTAGATCTATAGCTCACTGGCTAATCTAGGGCCAAAATAATGACGGATCCAAACCCTCAAACGGGATTTACAGAACTCAACCAAATCTAGGCCTAGAAACTCCAGCACTGCCCCTGAAAGGCTCTGCGTCTGCCTCTGAAGCCCCTGAAAGCCTCTACACCAGCCTTGGATGGCCTCTAAACCCTCAGCGTTGCTCCATAAGGGACTGTGTTACCCCAAAATGGGTGACACAGTCACTACGCTGCCCTTAAGGGTCTCTGCGTAACCCCTAAAGGGTTTCTTGAAAATTATGTTGTCCTTGCTGCTGCTGTTGTTGCTGCCTTCCTCTGCGCTGTCCTTGAGTTGATCTCTTCTCTACCTCTTATGTATTCTAGACCCTGGGATCAGATCATCCCCTTGGTCTAAATTCCCTTCTCTGCAGCTGAAACACTTTTGAGTATTCTTAGCAAACCCTGCCCTAGAATCTCAGCTTAGCTTCAACGCTCTGCCTCTGTGTCTTTACAGATGACCCCAAGCCTTTCCTTTATACCTTTCACATTGACAAATCAACGGCCATGATCAGATCTTGAATCAATGGCTAATATTAAAAGAAAACTTGATCCATGTGACTTGAGACAGTTTCATCACATGTTTAATTAAATTCACATTAATTATTTTATTTTCCTAAGTTTTAACTTAGGAAATACATTAAAATAATTAATTAATTTAATATCTCCTAAACCAGATGAAATTTCCCAAATCCATTTCTGGGTCTTGTAGATCAGGTGAACTCTAGTCCCTCCACAAAGTTTGGGAGCTAGAGCACAACTAATGCTACCCCAAATACACAAAATCTCAACACTCCCTCTTAGCATCAAGGGTGTGCTCTAGCAATACATCGCACTTATGCATTACATGACTTTGAGTGCTGGTTCTGTGCTGTTGAAGCTTGGCCTTCTGCCACTCAACTCTACATTGTTGCTGCCATTTTGTACTGTTACCCATGACTTTGCCACTGCCACTGCAACCACTGTACTGTAGTTCCCTCTCAATATGTTGCATCTGTGTTGCTCATAGCACTCCCAATGTTGATTTGTTGTACTGCAACTTCAGTTTTTGAGAGAAACAACTGAATCTCCTGCCCAATATTTGACAAACAAGTCAAATGGGATGCATCCTCATCACTGAAGCTCCATAGGCTGCAAATCTATGCTAGCATCTAAAGAACGATCCACAACTACAACTCTACCTGCATAATCAGGCTCCCTCTGCACTATTGAAGTCACATCAGCGCCTAGTGTTGAAATCTATCACGTTGTTGTTGCACTGCCTTGTCCCATTAAGCTCTCTGCGCTACTGCAGGTCTGCACTACGTAAGCAGCACTGCACTACATTGCTGCAGCTCTGCACTACATTAGCAGCACTACAATGCGCTGCTGAAGTCACATCAGCCTCTGCGCTGCTATTGCTTCTACACTGCTACTGCTTTGCTCTACATTGCTCCTCCCAGCCTCCAGATCTGCCTCTGCCTCTACCTCTGCCTCATATGTGATCTATGCACCCACTACTCCACTTGTCCCACTACTATCTTAAGGCTGTCATAGCTTACTTGTGATCCAAAAGATGAGCTACTCAAGGATCCCGCATCCTGCCCAACCTTTGACAAACAAGTCTGATTGGCTGCAACCTCATCACTGAAACTCCTTAGGCTACAAATCTATGCTGACATCTAAAGAATGATGCACAGCTACAACTCTGCCTGCGTAATCAGACTCCCTCTACGCTATTAAAGTCACATCAGCTCCTTGTGCTGAAAGCTATCACGCTGTTGTTGCACTGCGTTGTCCCTCTGAAGCTTTCTATGTTGTTGCAGCTCTGCACTGCGTAAGAAATTATGCACTGCGTTGTTGAAGTCACATCAGCCTCTGTGCTGAAACTGCTTCTACATTGTTGTTGCTTTGCTCTGCGCTGCTCCTCCCAGTCTTCAGATCTGCCTCTGCCTGCTTCATCTGTGACCTATGCACCCACTGCTCCACTTGTCCCGCAAATGTCTTAAGGCTGTCGTAGCTCACTTGTGATCCAAGAGATGAGCTGCTCAAGGATCCCGCCTCTCTTTCATGTAGCTCTTCTACATGTCCATGTCACCCCACCTCCATGGTTCATGAGCACTCATGGCTGCATCATCTCCTGACCCAAACTCTGCCACAGCGGCCTTGGAAGAAGATGCTTCCTTGCCCATTTTCTTCTCCGGACAATGGCTGGCAAAATGTCCCCTTTCACCACACTGGAAGCACTTGATCTTTGAAAGATCATTCTTCTTCTTCGGCTGCTTCTTCGATGCCAAGGCTGCATCTTCCTCATCTTCCTTCTTTTCTTTGCTCAACGTAGGGCTGTGATGCCTCTTGGTGAATCTGCATAGTTCTTCTTGCCGCAGGATTGACGACAAGTTGTCCTAATCTGGGAGGTCCGCTCTGCCCAAGATACTTTGTACAAAGGTTTCCCACTCATCTGTGAATGCATTGAGGGCAGCCCTGACTATCACTGCATCATCTACGGTTGCACCCATTGCAGTCAGTTGATCCCTGATTGCCTGCAATCTAAAGAGGAAGTGTTCCATGTCTTTTCCCTTGGACATCATGAATGACCTCATTTGGGTCTCCAACAACATTTTCCTTTGGACTGATTTTCCCTCATACAGGGAATTCAAGGCCTTCCACATTTCGTTAGCTCTCTTCTTCTCAATTATGTGTGGTACAATATAGTCCTTGATATTGTCCATTATCAACCGCTTGGCATGCCCAGCAGCTTCCCTATGCTTCCGTAGGAGATCCGCGTCTATCGGTGTGGCCAGAATCTGCTCTGCATGGTCTCTTAGATTGTACGCCTCAAGGACAATCAGGATCCTTGCTTTCCACACCGAAAAGTTTCAGAGGCCCTCTAGCCTATCTTGATCACGCAGTCCATGAGAAGCCATCTGCTCACAATGTGTCGGAACTTCCTTTTCTCTTTGCTAGAGAAATGGATCTAAGGCCCTTGGTGAAACAGGTGCCTTCTGCTCCCTCTGACACTTGATTTCCCTTCTTGGAAATCTACCAAATCAACTATGATTCGGCTTCTTCTTTGATCCTCTGATCAAACTATAAGTTTCCTTTGGAAAGAAACTTCCTGAGAAGTTGATCTCTCCCCAATCTTTCTCACTTGTGCTAAGGCTAAAAAAATGAAATCTTCAGAGTTTTAACCCCACTAGCTCTTCTGAATTTCTTCAACTTTTCTGCAGACTTTTCTGGATCTGACAGATTCAGATCTGAATCACACTGCCTGGCTTCAGACCCAACAAGCGTTGTTTCTAAGCTGCTTCTACGCAGTAATTGCATGGGCTTGCTGGGACACAGAGCTGGAGAGCGTCACCCTTCCCTCTGCGTGAATCTGCTCCTGAAAACTGCGTTGTCCCTTCAGATCTGCTTCTTTGCTGCTTTTCCAGCTGCTTTCTACAGCTAGATCCTTTAGATTCTTCCGCTGGTGACCCTTCTAGATCTGGAATTGCTTCAATACCATGTAGAAATTTCAGAATCTTAAATCTTATGCAGAAATTATTACTGTTAATCCAGTTACGTTCCTCCTACTTGTATAAGTTATCAACTAAATAAATTCAAGTTAACATCGAAGCAAAACACATAACAGATCTCTACCAATTCAGATCTAGAATAAGCACATGCACACATTGACAAAATGACACAGTTATTTCTGGACAAATAGTCCCCGGAAAAACCCAAGGTGGGAAAACCAATCTCTAGCTGCTGGAGGGTTCTATTATTAATAATATTTCTGAATACACAACTCTGGGTTCCAGATCTGGAAAACTCGACAGAGAAAACTCTAGATCTACAGCTCACTGGCTGATCTAGGGCCAAAATAATCACTGATCCACACCCTCAAATGGGATTTACAGAACTCAGCCAAATCTAGGCCTAGAAACCCCAGTGCTGCCCCTGAAAGGCTCTGCGTCAGCCTTTGAAGCCCCTGAAAGCCACTGCATCAGCCTTGGATGGCCTCCAAACCCTCAGCGCTGCTCCAGAAGGGACTAAGTTACCCCAGAATGGGTAACGCAGTCACTACGCCACCCCTAAGGGTCTTTGCGTAACCCCTAAAGGGTTTCCTGAAAATTACGTTGTCTTTGTTGCTGCTGCTTTCCTCTGCGCTGTCCTTGAGTTGATCTCTTCTCTGCCTCTTGTGTATTCTAGACCCGGGGATCAAATCATCCCCTTGGTCTAAATTCCCCTCTCTGCAGCTGAAACACTTCTGAGTATTCTTAATAAACCCGGCCCTAGAATCTCAGCTTAACTTCAGTGCTCTGCCTTTGTGTCTTTACAAATGACCCCAAGCCTTTCCTTTATACTTTTCTCGTTGACAAATCAACGGCCATGATCAGATCTTGAATCAATGGCTAAGATTAAAAGAAAGCTTGATCCGTGTGGCTTAAGACAATTTCATCACATGTTTAATTAAATTCACTTCAATTATTTTATTTTCCTAAGTTTTAGTTAGGAAATAAATTAAAACAATTAATTAATTTAATATCTCCTAAACCAGATGAAATTTCCCAAATCCATTTCTAGGTCCTGTAGATCAGGTGAACTCTAGTCCCTCCACAAAGTTTGGGAGCTAGAGCACAACTGATACTACCCCAAATACACAAAATCTCAACAAGTATGTCTAAGGTACATCCTTTGAATGGGGGTGGCAAGTGACAAATATGTGAAACAGAGTAGGGAATGAGAGGGGCATTCCTGGGCCACATATCGGGGCATAGCACAAGCCATATAAGGGGAAGCCCACACCAGGGTATATAATGTATAGGAGGGAGAAATCATGGTACATGAGGTGTCCCGGCCTTGATTTCTCCACTCTTCTTTATATGTCTTTTGCCTTTTACGAATTTTCTTTAATTAACTGCTCGGGGCTCAAGTATGAGAGCATGATGTGTCAGATATAACAGTGATTACCCCTTTTAAGGTAGGGCGGTTCATTCCCTCCAGGGGGTTGGGACAATCAAGGGTTCATGTATGACAAAGGAGGCTCATCTAGGGCCTATGGAACTAGGGTGATGGCCATGGGTAAGGGGCAAAGCTCATGCATTTTCTTTTTCCCATGTGCTAATTATATTTTTGTCAAGGCCATCTTTTGCATTTTGTGGAACAATTTCCTGTTGAGCGTGGCCAATTATGCTTTTTCTTTTTCTTTTAGTTGCTTCAACCTCCAGGGCATCATTCCAATGTTGGGGGCAAGGGGATAGGTAAGCTGACCCCGTGTGGACCCAGGTGGGAAAAATGATGAAGGGGAGTATAATGAGTGGAAGGGGAGTAACACATGCGAATAAAGGAGCGAGTCCACACACCCAAAGCCAGGGTTTCCCAAGCAGTACCACCCTAGAACCAAATGGTCAATAAAGGAGATCCCATGAGACTAAGATGCAAGGGTAACACCCAAAATAGATCAAGGGGACAGGAGCAATGACTAAGCCCACTCTTTCCGCCAAATCCACCCATCAATCCATGCCCATAAGTATCCATGATAAGTAAACCCAATACTCAATTACCAAATCACACGACATACCTTTGGATTTGGGAGTCCCACCTTCAAAAATACAATCAATATAGATGGGTGAGGGACAACATGTCTGGCTTAGGTGGCAGAGAAATGGCACGACGATCTAGTAAGAGGCTGCAAGGGGTTGTCGGTTGAGGTCCATCATCGACAAAACATTTCTCCTAGGGATATCAACCAGGAAGTGGAGGGTAACAGATACCATGTTGAGAAATCAATTCTTATAAGAATTAGGGTTTGATTTCTCTTTCTTGATAATTACTTGTGAATTATGTTGGCTTCTTTTACTTCTTTATGAATTTGCCTTTCATTAAGCAATTACCAAATTATATCTATATGAAGACCATAAGAACAAGAGACACAAAATGTAGGCGCTCAGCGAGGGCAAAACCCCTTCAAGGGGAAAACCCAGTCTAACTCTTCCACTTGTTGATTCAAATCAAGATGAGACTCTCCAAGACCTTTTAGAGCTAGACAAAGACCTCCTCCAACCACCAAGTTATCTCTTCCCTTCAATAGTTGAACATTGTCAAAGTCTCCAAGTGATAGCTTCCAAGTAGCAGCTTCAATCCAGAATTTCAGTCCCCAACAGCAGAACTTTGACCCCTAGCAACAGAATTTTGGACCTGCAGTAGACACGGAATTCTAGCCCCAACAATTATCTAGAAACGTCGCACGTGGGAGAGAAAGATAGCCCAAAAACTCAAATTAGGTCTTCCAGCTTCTTTCTTCCTTCTCCAGCTACTTCAGTCTCTTTTTTGCCTCTCTTCCTTGAAGATCAAACTTGTTGAGTGAATGCTCCAAATAGTTTGAATTGCCTCTCTATATAAAGCCTTTCTGCTGGGTTGAATTTCCCTATTGTAGGCCGACTTCATGGGGATAGGGCCGACTTGGTGTGGAGGTGGCAAATGACCTTTTTGACTCAAAATTAATTCTTTTCACATGATACAAAAGCCCAAGAAGGGTCTAATAAAAATGATAATGACTCTAATGACTCAAGACAAAACCTAGAAGCCATCAATGGAGGATTTGACCTAGAAAACAATGACCCAAGCATGAAATCGATGCTTTAATAAGTCATTTTCGTTAATAATAAAATTTATTTTGACAAGTACAATTATGAAGACCGACACTAGTCACATTCTAAAACGACCCTCCTTTCCTTTCTCCCTAGGTTGGAAGCCCTTAAGGGCTTTTTCCCTTGTCATCGGCCCTTGTAGGACCTGTTTTACCCCAACGTCAGCCTTTTTGGGCTTGACATCAGCTCTAAGGGGCTTCCTCTTCCCTATCGTGGCCTTCTAAGGCCACTTCTGCCGCTTCTATACCTTTGTTTGCCTCGTCTAGCCCTGATTTGGGGTTTTCGTAGTCGTAGCCTCTCTTCCTAACCCTCATTCAACCATTATTCAGTCATTGATTTTATTTTTATCTTTAACATTTGGTTTTGCAGTATTTTTAGAGCTAACGTGGTGGTTGCAGGTTCCCACGTCCATTGGAAGCCTCACTAGCCATCTACAAGGCCACTGGGCCTCTTGCTTTGCTCTCTAACCCTCCATTCTCATCACTGTCCTAATTTAAATTTTAAAGTATTTTACGACATCAATATAATTAAGGCCTAATTAGATTTTTAATGAGCCTAAATTCATCAATAACTCACCTAAGGCAATTGGAATTAAGCCCAAGTTAAATTGACTGTCTAAGTCGTTTTCTTGTGGACTATTTGATTTATTTCAAATCTGATATGTTTGCTACAGCCACATAAAAACACTTACAACAGTGATTAAATTTCATCACTGGAGCAACAAAGTTGTGGGCTTGTTGACTTAAATGTAAAAGACACAAGCGGTATTCATAATAATAATTTATTATATATAAAAATGTATAAGTGATGATAGAATGTTACAATGAGGCCCTGCTTATATACCTACGCAGGTGGCCTTTCATGACTGGGCATGTCTTTTAGACATGCCCTTTCACTAACTTAATAACTACTTACATAATCCTTATTTAACTATTAATAACTATATTTATTACATTTGTTATGAATTATATTTGTTATGAATTATATTCATAACATTGCCTCTTCCTTCAAAAGCTTTGTCCTCAAAGCTTATAGTTGACACTTTTCTTCAGCTCAATCACGCACCGTTTTCTTCATTTGCTTTCGTCATTTTTTTATAAGTGTAACGGGTCACAATTTTATTTTATTCATGTTTGTCATCTCAACATATATAATTTGTTGTCATACTCCTTTGGAAACCCTTTTTTTATTTTATTAATCTAATTAATTAAAATTATTTAATTAATTAAATTAATATATAATATAACTTTACCATATGTATTCGAACCAAACTTTTAATGTCTTGCCCAACCTTTAATATGATACTTTTATTTATTTGTTTGTTATTAAGCAACTTTATAATTTTTTTTTAATAAAGTAACTTTATTAATTTTATAAAGAACTTAATTATTAAACCTTCTTTGTTTTATTAAATTTATGACTAATAGTCATGAGAGATTCGTAATGTTGTGTCCTTCTCTAGAGACGCAAGCATCCGGGAAATATCCTCCCACCAAAAAGAAGAATTTGAGGAGTTTTTACGGAGTTTCCAATTAATAAACAAATGTTTCTCAAGGCTATACGAGACCATTAAAAGCTGAGACCCACATCTGATCAAATTGTACAAGTTCATGACACCTTTCTCTATCAACGTCGGCAGTCATACCTTCCACATTCACAGTGGTACCTGGTCAAACCTAGTGTGTGTAGCATATATGTGAGGCAGCAAGAAGTTTGTCATCCACTTGGATATTTCACGACAATTCTTATATTTATCATCGATTCCTTTTGCACCTAAAACTTTGTGCGAATAAAACATTTTAAAATCTAATCGCCCAGGATGCATATCTTGTATCTTCCAAGACCATAAATCTGGGTGACCATTTTTCTTATCGCCCACAAACGCCAAATATATTATTCCAACCCCCCATTCGAACACATGCCTCAACTCTGTGCCAACAATATGTTGCGACGGGAACGAAATCGAACTTGCAAAGCGCAGTGGCAATGGCAACATTGGCAGCGAACTCGTAATCTTCGAAACTTGTCACCCTCCATTATAAATGAAAATTTTAACGAGGGGTGTGTGAAACCACACTTTTCATGCTCTGTGAATTTCCATTCTAGCTCATTGGTTTTCATTACCATGAAGTTATAAGGACTGTCTCCCGTAGCCACGAAGCTGAGCACTGAGGATTTACTTGCAAGAAATTTTGGATGTTGATGCCAAAGTTCTACAGTGTTAAACCCTTCTCGGCGTCCTTCATATACAACTAAACGTTTTCTTGGAATCACGCTATTTTCCAGCGTCACAACACCATTGCCTGCTTTTACCAAATGTACTTCTCGAAATTCCCTGCTTACTGATTTTGCTTGGGTTTCCAGGCTTGTACTTTTGAAGCAGCAACAGTCAATGTTAGAAGGTGAATACACCTTAAACCACCTAAGAATGTCGCCTTTTTTTACAAATTGATCCTTTGGTAGAATTCCATAGATCTTCCATAACTTCTCACAAGGATTATAGATTTCCACTATATGTCGTTCATTATTACCCGTACCAACAGCGACCACTTTGTAGTTATTGTCACCGTCTCTATCATTCATGATGTCTACAAGAACTATTCGCTGTATGGAATTCAGGGCGGGAAGTTGGAAGGAAGTCAGTGTCACGAGATTGCACAATGTGTAACTGTCACTGGGAATATTCTTCACCAAAAGCAGGCCTTCCGCGGATCCATATCAGTAAGCGTTGCAAATTTGCCTGTTTTCGTTCTTCCCAATGAAGGGTACTTTAGTTCTTGCAGACATGGCCATTAATTGAGCCCCATCGCATATTTTAACCGCGTCGTGTATAAGTTGGTCAATATTATTATCGTTTTTCAAAGAGGTTTTCTTCAGAGCGAAATGAGTGATACTAAAGGCCATGGAATACCCGCCACCAACACTATTTTTCCAATCTATTGCTAGATGAAACAAATTCAATAAGAATGCAATGTGCCCATCTTCAATAGAATTGGTTTCCCATTCTCTAACTTCCTTAGGGGCATCATCAAGTTCACAAGATTTGGTATCTACATGGCTGCTAGTTTCAAGAGTCTCTTGATCAATCGCAGGTTCATTAAGATCCTTGTAACTTTATTCTTCATCCTCCCTTGTCTGCTTAAAATCAGCTATACTGGATATGTTCTTAACTAAATCATAATCCATTGTTCCCTGGTTTGCAATTTTATCATTTTCTTTAGATATGCTAACAACAACCTCATCATTATTATGGTTTTCTCTATCTTCCTCTCTCTCATAATCCACTTTCTCCTTCTCAAGCATGTCATCTTCATAATTATCTTTATCTAAATATGAAATTTTCATAACTTGATCTGCTGCAGAATGTAGTGATTTTTCATGATTATCTTCTAAATTCTCTGAATCGACTAAATTGTTCTGTTGATTCTGTCCAATATTCGGGAATATTGGTTCTTGCGTCAGTTTATCTTGTCCCAAATGGCATTTATCTTCTGCATTGCTTTGTTATGATTGTCTGTGGACTCGCTATGGTTTTGCCAAATTTGTCTTTCTATCCGATTTGTCGTGTCTTGAAGTTTTTTTATGTCGTCAGAATGTCCTGTAAACTTATCCTCAAGATCGATTAATCTTTTAGTGAATTCATCAGAATTATTGATACTACTCTCAAGATCGATCAACTTTTTGTTGAAATCGGCCACCGACATTGATGAAGAAATCGAGCGGCAATGATTTCGAGGCACCGCATATAACAACTGAAGGCAGCCAGTAGCTGCGGCATAGGTGTTTTCTTCCAAGCGAGAAGATTGCGGCTCTGATAACAAATGGAGCAACAAAGCTGGAGGCTTGTTGACTTAATTGTAAAATACACAAGAGTTATTCGTAATAATAATTTATTATATATAAAAAGGTATAAGTGATGATAGAATATTACAATGAGGCCCTACTTATATACCTACGCAGGTGGCCTTTCATGACTGGGCATGTCTTTTAGACATGCCCTTTCACTAACTTAATAACTACTTACATAATCCTTATTTAACTATTAATAGCTATATTTATTATATTTGTTGTGAATTATATTCATAACAATAACAGTGGCATAGTAACTCATTGGTAGTCATATTTCATCATTGTATTGTTACTTGCACTCATTGGGCTTGCATCTCTATGCATTTTGATCATTTTTTGAAAGCTCAAATGATTATTTGAGGTCTGAAATTTACTACATAAGGTCTGATATAAAAATTACTGTGGTTGAAAAAAGTGCTAAAAGTCATCAAATCTCACTTGTCTCTTGTTTCTTACATCTTGTGGATCTTGGATAAGTATTTAATTGAGTAATTGGGTGATTTTCCTATTGTTGCATTCATTTGTTTATTGGCTGATACATATTTCTTTTTTGCACCATTGGCATCTATTTCCACTCTTGCATTAACACACATAAGTGCCCTAATCAAGTTGATAAGCGTTTAATAAGTTTGGCTAATTTCTCTAATTGACATTGTTGGATAATTGGATACATTTTGTAAAAATTTATAGTTTCCCACCCCGGTTTTCAGTTTTCACCTTATTACTCCAAAATAGTTAAATGCCCTTTCCCATATCCATACATTTAACAAGCTAGGAAATAAATTTTGTTGAAAACACAAATTCTGGAAAAATTACAGAATGCTGGAAAATGCAGAAATAAATAACAGCACACATAAAACAGTGATTCACACATTTTGACACATATATTTTTGGTCAAAGTGACCCTGGAAAAACCCCCTACAACTCTTGGGGAAAACCAGTCTGAAAGCTTCTCTTTATTTTTCTGAAAAATGCTTTTTACAGTGAGACAGAAATATACACAGCAAAAATTACAGCAACCTCAAAAACTGTACTTATCTCGAAAACCGTGCCAAAACTCCACCTCGGTTTCCGTGCCCACAAAAAACAGAAATTACAGCAAACAGTCCAGCATTAAATGTTGTACGGACAGCATTGAAATCTGTGTTGTACGGTTGTACGTCTGCCTCGAAAAACATGTTGTACGGCTACATTAAATCTGCTGTACGGCCTCGATTTCAACGCTGATTTTTCTGTTGTACGGATTCAGAAAACAACCCTCTTTCTCCTATTGTACGGACCTCGATTTCCGTGCCTTCAAACTGTTGTACGGACCTCAAAAACGTGCAGCATTAAATGTTGTCTTTCCTCCCTCAAAATTTGTGCCCTCTTGCCTCAAATTTCGTGCTCTGCTCTTGCTGCTGTACGGACTTGCTGAGTTTTTCTTCTCCTTCACCTTCTCAAGCTCTCTTCAAAAAAAAGTCTCCAGCTCTCCTTCTCCTCTCTCAATCTGCTCATGAAAGAATGAATGACCTTTTCCTCCTTTTCCTCCTTTAACCTAACCCTAAGTGACTTTTGGGGAATCCCTAAATCCAATCGCTGAAATAGCTTTAGATCTAGGGCTGAGATTAAATGCTCATTTAAATCTCACTTTCTATTTTTTAATTCACCCCACTTTAATAAAAACCCACTTAGTCATTTATTTCCAAAGTCACTTTTCCTTTCTAATTTTACATTGACTTTATTAAAGTCACTTTAAAATTAGAATTTAGTAACTTTATCACTTAAAGTCACTTTTAAATTAGATTTGACTTTATAACTTTATAAAGTCACTTTAGTAACTTTATCACTTAAAGTCACTTTTAAATTAGATTTGACTTTATAACTTTATAAAGTCACTTTAGGAAAAAAATTAAATTCTTTTGGACACTTTTCCCTAGGCCAAAGATCAAAGCCTTAGGGAACCACCTGTCCTCCAGTAACCAAATTTCAACACTCCCTCTTACCGAGGAAGGTGTTCCTCACCACACCCATCTTGTCTCTGAAGTAGACATGCTTGCCCCGTGGTAAGGCTTTGGTAAGAATATCTGCAACCTGCTCATTAGTGGGAATATACTCAAGCTTCACAGCTCCTTCTGAACATAGTCTCTGATGAAATGATATTTGATCCCGATATGCTTTGACCTGTCATGAAATACTGGATTCTCTGTGAGTTTAATGCAACTCTGATTATCACAGTAAATCACTGAAGGTCTCAATGGCTGACCAAATAAGCCAAACAACATCTTGCGAAGCCAGATGGCCTCACAACTAGCTAAACTGGCTGCCATATACTCTGCTTCCGCTAAACTCAACGCTATTGACTGCTGCTTCCGGCTGAACCATGACACCACTACCGAACCCAACCCAAAACAGCACCCTGAAGTGCTCTTCCTATCAGAAGCACAACCTGCCCAATCAGAATCAGTGTAACCTGCCAATCTCACTCCATCCCCCTGCCTGTAGTCCAGACCATAATCCATTGTCCCCTGCAAGTACCGCAAAATGTGTTTTGCAACCACCCAGTGAACCTTCCTAGGCTCACACATAAACTGACTCATCGTGTTGACTGCAAAACAAATATCTGGTTTAGTGTTGACCAAATACATCAAGGAACCAATCAGCTGTCTGTACAATGTGGGATCCACCAACTCGGAATCCGAAGCATGGAGCTTCTTCCAGTTGGTGATCATCGGTGTCGACATGGGTTTACAATCCTCCATGTGGAATCTACCAAGGATGTCCACAATATACTTCCCCTGCCCCAGGAAGAAATTCCCCTCCTCCTGCCACACCTCCAAACCCAAAAAGTAATGCATCAACCCGATGTCCTTCATCTCAAACTCCGCTGCAAGATCTCTCTTGCAGTGCTCTATGAGTCTCTCTGCACCTGTAATGACTAAGTCATCCACATACAGCACCAGAATGAGAGGCTCCTCACATATCACAATATAGTAAAGGTTCGGATCTGCCTCACTCTTTGTGAAACCCATCTTCTGCAAGTAAGTATCTATCCTGGAGTACCAAGCTCTGGGAGCTTGCTTCAGGCCATAAAGGGCCTTCTTCGGTCTGCACACATGGGACTCCTTCCCATGCACCTCAAAGCCCTGTGGCTGCTCAATGTACACCTCCTCCTGTATGAAGCCATTGAGAAATGCGGTCTTCACATCCATCTGGTGGATCTTCCAACCCATCTCTGTTGTTATCGATATAATGGAGCGGATCGAAGTATATCGAGCCACAGGAGCGAAGGTCTCCTCATAATCAACTCCCTCTACCTGGGAGAACCCTCTAACCACAAACCTCGCTTTTAATTTCTCAATGCTTCCATCTGCAGCATGCTTTACCTTGTAAAGCCATCTGGAAGTAACCACGGATTTGCCCTCAGGCCTAGGCACCACCTCCCAAACATCATTCTTCATGATAGAAGAATACTCCTCCTGCATGGCCTCTCTCTAGACCTGTTGGCTAGCTGCCTCCTCATAGCTAGAAGGCTCAGAGTCAAGGATGCTGGTAGCCATTGCCATATAGCTACAAAACCTCTCAGGTGGTCTGCTCTCTTTGACCGGCCTCTTAGGCTCAGCAACAGATGTGGCATCTCTCAAGGTGTCCTAAAGCCACTTGGGCTTCCTCTTCCCTAAGTGCACTTCTCCCGCCGGAGAATAAAACTCCTCCTCCTCAACATCGGGGAGCACAGACTCACATTTGTCTGTCTGCTATCCTCCTGCGCACAGACACAGCAGATCTTGGTCTCGGCGCGGCCCAATCCATCGGTAGACTCCCTGATGAGCTGCTACGTAGACGCACCGTGTGCGCATAGCACCACCCCTACGACTACGCGAGCCACGCAGCAGCGGACGACATCGTCCTTAGATGTACCTCACGGATCCTCTGATCCACCTTGCCCCGGATCCCACCGCCAGGCGACTCAGCGCTGCTAAGGGTCTCGGCCCAGTCCGGATACTCTGCTCAGTGACCTCCTAAAGGCCCTGTCCTCCTCGAACTTCACATCCCGCCTGACAACAACTTTCCTCTGTGCAGGAATGTAAATCCGAAAGGCCTTTGAGGTCTCATTGTAGCCCACAAAGATACCCTTCTCTGCGGTGGGCTTTAGTTTTGTCCTCTTCTCCTTGGGTATGTAGGAGTATGTGATGCACCCAAAGATACGAAGATGACCAATATCAGGCTTCTTCCCAGAAAAAGCCTCCTCCGGAGTCATGTGCCCCAAGGCACGATGCGGACTCCTGTTCTGCAAATAAACAGTTGTGTTGCAGGTCTCTGCCCACAAAAACAATGGCAACCCCTGATCATGTAACATGGCTTTGGCAGCCCCTCCGATGGATCTGTTCTTCCTCTCCGCAACCCCGTTCTGCTGGGGGTTGTAAGGAACAGTGAGCTCCCTCCTAATGCCTACCTCCGCACAATAGTCAACAAAGTCTCCAAGGGTGTACTCTCCTCCATTGTCCGACCTCAGGGACTTGATCTTCCGACCTGTCTGTGTCTCCACAAGAGCTCTGAACTCCTGAAACCGCTTGAAGACCTCACTCTTGGTCTTCAAGAAATAAATCCAGGTCCTCCTGGGGTGATCATCAATGAATAAAACATAGTACTCATATCCACTCAAGGAAACATGAGACATCCGACCGCTCACATCGGAATGAATCAAATCAAGTATCCCAGTCGCTCTGCTGTCACTGCTGGGAAAAGGGGATTTGGCAAACTTGCCCATCGCATATCCTCTGCAAGTATCAAAGTGATCAGTACTGAAATCTGGCACACCTGTAGTGATCTCCCGCAAAGTCCTCAAGGCTCCATGATACATGTGCCCCATCCTGCGGTGCCAAATCTCACACAGCTTAGAACTGCTAGCTCTGCTGTCGGTACTACTGCTCAATGCCAAAAGGGGTTGAAATGCAAACTTGTACACCTTTGCATGGCGTACACCTATCACTCTAGCTGAATCAGCTGGAGTGCCCCTGGGATACATCAGCACCTGTCCTCCCCTGAACAGTACCTCATATCCTCTATCCTCCAAAGCTGAGACGGATATGAGGTTCTTCCTCATCCCTGGCACATAAAGAACATCTGACACTTTCAAGGGAGGTTTAGACTCCCTCTGAAATGTCAATGTTCCCACACAGACTGCTCTAACAACTCTGTCATCATCGAGTACTACCTCTATATCAGTGCCACTCTCTGAAAGCTCTGAGAAGTACTCACGGACTCCTGTCATGTGACGTGAAGCCCCACTGTCCACATACCAGATACCCGAAGATGCTCCGCTAATCGAGGGAAATGCATGCTCCCTCTGAACCTCTATGGCAGATGATCCCGCACTAGAGGACTCACATGCAGTGAACCCAAACTCCTGGTCAAAACGATCTGCAAAGTCCTCAACCTCTGCTGAAGCTGCCATGCTCTGGTTCTACCCCTTCTTCTTCTTCTTCTCCGGACACACAACTACATAGTGTCCCATCTTCTGACAATTCCAACACTTCACTTTGGAATAGTCCTTCTGTGTGTTATCCTGTTTACCTTTACCTTTGCCTTTGCCCCCACCATTGCTTGTGGAAGCCTGCTTCTTCCCTTTGCCTTTCTTGTGTCCTGCCAACAGTGCTACATCCTCATCCTGCTCAACTGGCTTGGCTGCCCCAAGCTAACCTTTCCCGATCTCTGTCTGAATGCAATCATCCCAAAACCTCTCCCATGTGGGAAGGGTCTCACGTGCACAAACCCCATCAGCAAAGTTCATCCATGAACGGGGGAGGCCATTCACTGCAATCCGCACCAACTCAGTGGGTGAAATGGCCTCTCCAATCGCTGCCAACTCATCTCTCACATTAGTAATCTTTGTGAGATATCCAGATGCACTATCATTGCCCATCTTAATGGTCTTCAGCTTCTCCTTCAGGACCATTTTCCGGTTCTCATTGGTACTCTGGTAGAGATTGGACAATGCTGTCCACATCTCATGAGCATTTCTCTTCCCTCTCACATGAAGAATGCAATGGTCTTTGATTCCGTCTAGAATCAATCTCTTACCCTTGTTGTTCTTTTATTATATGCAGCCAACTGAGTAGCATCAGTAGGCACATTTACAGGGTTCTGTGTGGTATGCACCATAATGTCCCAGACTTCTGCCTCCTCAAAGATACTCTGCATTCTCTCCTTCCAAATGCTGTAATTGGAATGCCCATCCAACCTATCCTCCACCCTCAGTCCCAAAGACATCCTGTTGTCCTAAAACTGAAAAATAGCACTGCTGTAGTAAAGATAAAACTGTTGTTTGTGAAAAATCAGCTTGCTGGAATTTTCTGAGTGAAAAATCAGCAGGCTGTAATTTTCCTCCTTGCTGTCCCAAACTGCTCTTCAGCGCTCAAGCTCTGATACCATGTAGAAATTTATAGTTTACCACCCCGGTTTTCAGTTTTCACCTTATTACTCCAAAATAGTTGAATGCCCTTTCCCATATCCATACATTTAACAAGCTGGGAAATAAATTTTGCTGAAAACACAAATTCTGGAAAAATTACAGAATGTTGGAAAATGCAGAAATAAATATCAGCACACATAAAACAATGATTCACACATTTTGACACATATATTTTTAGTCAAGATGACCCAGAGACCCCCTACAACTCTTGGGGAAAACCCAGTCAAAGCTTCTCTTTATTTTTAAGAAAAATGCTTTTTACGGTGAGACGAGGAAATATACACGACAAAAATTAGAGCAACCTCGAAAACTAAGTCAACTGACACGGGACACGAGACACGTTGGACACGTAAATACGAGTATTCGACACGAGACACCGTGACCTCGAAAACAGGACACGAAGGACACGTTTTATTTATATATAAAAATATATATATATATATATATATACACAATTATACTTTCTTGAAATTTTAATTTTGAAATTCAAAATTCCCTCTCATTAGTAAATCACAATTATACAACTTACAAGTTACAAGTTAAAAGTTACAACTTCAAGGCTACAAGCACATAAGAAATACATATATATATATATATACACAATTATACTTTCTTGAAATTTTAATTTTGAAATTCAAAATTCCCTCTCATTAGTAAATCACAATTATACAACTTACAAGTTACAAGTTAAAAGTTATAACTTCAAGGCTACAAGCACATAAGAAATACTAAATACTAAATAGTCATTAAAACCATGGTCATTAGTCAATAAGTCAATGACTCGTGACTCATGAGTCATTAAAATGGAACTTCATCAAGGATTCGGATCACTGCTTCTGTTGAAGCTAGGAGAGGTTGCATAAGTATCCAACATAGATGTGAAAGTGTCTCATGAAGCTAATGCAGCAAGGTAAAGAAATGATCCTCTTGCTAGGGACAAGCAATACTGCTAGCAATCATACACCATGTTTTCTATAGAGCACCTCAGCTTAGACTTTAGAGTTGGCATAGCATTTAGACATGTAAAGAGGGCAAAGCCTTGTTCATTTTGATATAATTGATAAACCCAGACATGAATTCTAAATGGGATCCCAGTGAAATAATTTTGACTCAGGGCTGCTATGTGTACTAGTTGGTTTATTTATTCTTTTGTTCCATTCTCTTGTTTTGGCCATAATCCTGTAAACTGTGTCTAAAAGCATGGTAAGTGTAATTGTGTAAGGATTCTGTGGCATAACAATGACAGAGTAGGTGTTTTCTATGAAAGTTATGTGATTTCATGAACTTTTACCTCTTGACTTCTGACTGACAAGTTTTACTTATCCTCCCTTGAACAACAGTTAGGACTTGTAATAGATCCTCCTCAGCCCACGAAGTAGAAGAACTAGCTATACTTCCCACACAAGTCCATTGTTAACATGATGAAGAGATAATCATTCTCGATGAAATAGGTAGTAAGGATAGTGCTGAAGTCTGAAAGCAAATTTCAATGTCTTAGGATCCATTTTTATTAGAAGTTGTCCCTTTAAAAAACTATTCCAGAGAAAATATAGATAAAATAATTTTATTAACATCCATAAATGAGCAAAACGGTAGGTCAATGGGAACCAGATTTATAATTAATAGTAAAAAATTGTAAGAGTGCATGAGCAACTCCTAAAAGCTAAACGCTAAAAGTAAGGCATAAGCTAAAATAAGTTAACACTTAAACTGCAGAATGAGAGAATTACCAAAATAAAAGGTAGGCTCAGATATACATAGTAATGGTTTTATGGGTGCCCTAAATAGAATTATAGAACCCAAAAGCAGCAAGTAGTGTTTAGCAAAAACCCCAATGATAATGGTGTGTAATGGATTGGGAGTCGGGACTGTGGAATAGAGTCCAAAATAATGCTATAGCCTATCAATGATGTTGACCATTTCTGGCAGTATAGCAAGAGACTGTAAATGAGATTAGTCATGTTGCACTGAGGGATCAAGGCATGCCATCAAACTGTACATGGGATGTCCTAAAACGGAGGACACGAATGCTAAAACGGAGGACACGAGTATTCTATTTAAGGACACGAATGCTAAAACGGAGAACACGAGTATTCTATTTAAGGACACGAATGCTAAAACGGAGGACACGTATTCGGTTTCGGAGGACACGAAAAAAAACGTATTGGACACGTTTTAGGTCGTATTTCGTGTCCAACACGTAGAATACGGGACACGGGACCCTGGAGGACGTGTCCTGTGACTTAGTCAAAAACTGTACTTATCTCGAAAACCGTGCCAAAACTCCACCTCGGTTTCCGTGCCCACAAAAAACAGAAATTACAGCAAACAGTCTAGCATTAAATGTTGTACGGACAGCATTGAAATCTGTGCTATACAGTTGTACGGCTGCCTCGAAAAATGTGCTGTACGGCCTGTCAAAACTGTTGTACGGCTGCCTCAAAAAACGTGTTGTACGGCTGCCTTAAATCTGCTGTACGGCCTCAATTTCAGCGCTGATTTTTCTGCTGTACGGATTCAAAAAACAACCCTCTCTCTCCTGTTGTACGGACCTCGATTTCCGTGCCTTCAAACTGTTGTACGGACCTCAAAAACGTGCAGCATTAAATGTTGTCTTTCCTCCCTCAAAATTTGTGCCCTCTTGCCTCAAACTTCGTGCTCTACTCTTGCTACTGTACGGACTTGCTGAGTTTTTCTTCTCCTTCACCTTCTCAAGCTCTCTTCAAAAAAAAGTCTCCAGCTCTCCTTCTCGTCTCTCAATCTGCTCATGAAAGAATGAATGACCTTTTTCTCCTTTTCCTCCTTTAACCTAACCCTAAGTGACTTTTGGGGAATCCCTAAATCCAACGGCTGAGATAGATTGAAATCTAGGGCTGAGATTAAATGCTCATTTAAATCTCACTTTCTATTTTTTAATTCACCCCACTTTAATAAAGACCCACTTAGTCACTTATTTCCAAAGTCACTTTTTCCTTTCTAATTTTACATTGACTTTATTAAAAGTCATTTTAAAATTAGACTTTAGTAACGTTATCACTTAAAGTCACTTTTAAATTAGATTTGACTTTATAACTTTATAAAGTCACTTTAACTTATATATAGAATCACTTTTAAATTAGATTTGACTTTATAAAAATTATAAAGTCACTTTAGGAGAAAAATTAAATTCTTTTGGACACTTTTCCTAGGCAGATCAAAGCCTTAGGGAACCACAATACTCCGGTAACCAGAATTTCAACAATCCCTCTTCTGCAAAGAGAGGTATTTCCTCTATCACTCTTGTCTCACAGTTGTGATGCTTGCCCCATGGTAAGGCTTTGGTAAATATATCTTCTACCTGCTCATCTGTGGGAATATACTCAAGCTTCACAGCTCCCTTCTGGGCATAGTCTCTGATGAAATGATATCTGATGCCAATATGCTTTGACTTGTCATGAAATACTGGATTCTCCGTGAGTTTAATGCAACTCTGATTATCACTAGTAAATCACAGTGAATCATTGAAGGTCTCAACGGCGGACCAAATAAGCCAAACAACATCTTGCGAAGCCAAATGGCCTCACAACTAGCTAGACTGGCTGCCATATACTCTGCTTCCGCTGAACTCAATGCTACTGACTGCTGCTTTCGGCTGAACCATGACACCACTGCCGAACCCAACCCAAAACAACACCCTGAAGTGCTCTTCCTATCAGAAGCACAACCTGCCCAATCAGAATCAGTGTAACTTGCCAATCTCACTCCATCCCCCTGCCTGTAGTCCAGACCATAATCCACTATCCCCTGCAAGTACCGCAAAATGTGTTTTGCAGCCACCCAGTGAACCTTTCTAGGCTCACACATAAACTGACTCATCGTGTTGACTGCAAAACAAATATCTGGTCTAGTGTTGACCAAATACATCAAGGAACCAATCAGCTGTCTGTACAATGTGGGATCCACCAACTCGGAATCCGAAGCATGAAGCTTCTTCCGGTTGGTGATCATCGGTGTCGACATGGGTCTACAATCCTCCATGTGGAATCTGCCAAGGATGTCCACAATATACTTCCCCTGTCCCAGGAAGAAATGCCCCTCCTCCTGCCACACCTCCAAACCCAAAAAGTAATGCATCAAGCTGATGTCCTTCATCTCAAACTTCGCCGCAAGATCTCTCTTGCAGTGCTCTATGAGTCTCTCTACACCCGTAATGACCAAGTCATCCACATACAGCACCAGAATGAGAGGCTCCTCGCCTATCACAATATAGTAAAGGTTCGGATCTGCCTCACTCTTTGTGAAACCCATCTTCTGCAAGTAAGTATCTATCCTGGAGTACCAAGCTCTAGGAGCTTGCTTCAGGCCATAAAGGGCCTTCTTCAGTCTGCACACATGGAACTCCTTCCCATGCACCTCAAAGCCCTGTGGCTGCTCAATGTACACCTCCTCCTATATGAAGCCATTGAGAAATGCGGTCTTCACATCCATCTGGTGGATCTTCCAACCCATCTCTGTTGCTATCGATATAATGGAGCGGATCGAAGTATATCGAGCCACAGGAGCGAAGGTCTCCTCATAATCAACTCCCTCTACCTCGGAGAACCCTCTAGCCACAAACCTCGCTTTGAATTTCTCAATGCTGCCATCTGCAGCATGCTTTACCTTGTAAAGCCATCTGGAAGTAGCCACAGATTTGCCCTCAGGCCTAGGCACCACCTCCCAAACATAATTCTTCATGATAGAAGAATACTCCTCCTGCATGGCCTCTCTCCAAACCTGCTGGTTAGCTGCCTCCTCATAGCTAGAAGGCTCAGAGTCAAGGACGTTGGTAGCCATTTCCATATAGCTACAAAACCTCTTAGGTGGTCTGCTATCTCTGACCGGCCTCTTAGGCTCAGCAACAGATGTGGCATCTCTCAAGGTGTCCTGAAGCCACTTGGGCTTCCTCTTCCCTGAGCACACTTCTCCCGTTGGAGAATAAAACTCCTCCTCCTCAACATCAGGAGCCTGAACTCCTGACTGTCTGTCTGCTGTCCTCCTGCCTGCACCTGAACCTGTAGATGCTGAGGTACCGTGTGAACTGTCCATCGGTGGACTCCCCAGTGAACTGCTCTGTGGACTGCTCTGCGTGCTGCCCATAGCACCACCCCTCTGACTCTGCGAGCCACTCCCCACTGACGGACCTGACATCGTCATAGATGTACCTCCGGATCCTCCTGATCCCTGCCCACTGGATCCCTGCGACTGACTCAACTGCTGCTGAGGGTCTGGCTGATCCAGATACTCTAACTCCAGTGACCTCCTAAAGGCCCTGTCCTCCTCGAACTTCACATCCCGTCTGACAACAACTTTCCTCTGCGCAGGAATGTAAATCCGAAAGGCCTTGGAGGTCTCACTGTAGCCCACAAAGATACCCTTCTCTGCGGTGGGCTCTAGTTTTGTCCTCTTCTCCTTGGGTATGTAGGAGTATGTGATGCACCCAAAGATACGAAGATGACCAATATCAGGCTTCTTCCCAGAAAAAGCCTCCTCCGGAGTCATGTGCCCCAAGGCACGATGCGGACTCTTGTTCTGCAAGTAAACAGCTGTGTTGCAGGCCTCTGCCCACAAAAACAATGGCAACCCCTGATCATGTAACATGGCTTTGGCAGCCCCTCCGATGGATCTGTTCTTCCTCTCCCCAACCCCGTTCTGCTAGGGGTTGTAAGGAACAGTGAGCTCCCTCCTAATGCCTGCCTCCGCACAATAGTCAACAAACTCTCCAAGGGTGTACTCTCCTCCATTGTCCGACCTCGGGGACTTGATCTTCCGACCTGTCTGTGTCTCCACAAGAGCTCTGAACTCCTGAAACCGCTTGAAGACCTCACTCTTGGTCTTCAAGAAATAAATCCAGGTCCTCCTGGAGTGATCATCAATGAATAACACATAGTACTCATATCCACTCAAGGAAACATGAGACATCCGGCCGCTCACATCGGAATGAATCAAATCAAGTATCCCAGTCGCTCTGTTGTCACTGCTGGGAAAAGGGGATTTGGCAAACTTGCCCATCGCACATCCTCTGCAAGTATCAAAGTGATCAGTACTGAAATCTGGCACACCTGTAATGATCTCCCGCAAAGTCCTCAAGGCTCCATGATACATGTGCCCCAACCTGCAGTGCCAAATCTCACATAGCTCAGAACTGCTAGCTCTGCTGTCAGTGCTACTGCTCAATGCCAAAAGGCGCTAGAATGCAAACTTGTACACCTTTGCATGGCGTAAACCTATCACTCTAGCTGAATCAGCTGGAGTGCCCCTGGGATACATCAGCACCTGTCCTCCCCTGAACAGTACCTCATATCCTCTATCCTCCAAAGCTGAGACGGATATGAGGTTCTTCCTCATCCCTGGCACATAAAGAACATCTGACACTTTCAAGGGAGGTTTAGACTCCCTCTGAAATGTCAATGTTCCCACACCGACTGCTCTAACAACTCTGTCATCACCGAGTACTACCTCTACATCAGTGCCACTCTCTGAAAGCTCTGAGAAGTACTCACGGACTCCTGTCATGTGACGTGAAGCCCCCCTGTCCACATACCAGATACCCGAAGATGCTCCGCTAATCGAGGGAAATGCATGCTCCCTCTGAACCTCTATGGCAGATAATCCCGCTCACACGCAGTGAACCCAAACTCCCAGTCAAAACGATCTGCAAAGTCCTCAACCTCTGCTGAAGCTGCCATGCTCTGGTTCTTCCCCTTCTTCTTCTTCTTCTCCGGACACACAATTGCATAGTGTCCCATCTTCTGACAATTCCAACACTTCACCTTGGAATAGTCCTTCTGTGTGTTATCATGTTTACCTTTACCTTTGCCTTTGCCCCCACCATTGCTTGTGGAAGCCTGCTTCTTCCCTTTGCCTTTCTTGCATCCTGCCAACAGTGCTACATCCTCATCCTGCTCAACTGGCTTGGCTACCCCAAGCTGACCTTTCCTGATCTCTGTCTGAATGCAATCATCCCAAAACCTCTCCCATGTGGGAAGGGTCTCACGTACACAAACCCCATCAGCAAAGTTCATCCATGAACTGGGGAGGCCATTCACTGCTATCCGCACCAACTCAGTGGGTGGAATGACCTCTCCAATTGCTGCCAACTCATCTCTCACAGTAGTAATCTTTGTGAGATATCCAGCTGCACTATCAGTCTTACCCATCTTAATGGTTTTCAGCTTCTCCTTCAGGACCATTTTCCGGTTCTCATTGGTACTGCGGTAAGAATTGGACAATGCTTTGTCCACATCTCATGAGCATTTCTCTTCCCTCTCACATGAGAGTGCAATGGTCTTTGATTCCGTCAGAATCAATCTCTTGCTTGTTGTTCTTTTAGTATGTCTTTTGTAAGCCAGTGTATTGATCAGCATCGGTAGGCACATTTACGAGGTTGTGTGGTATGGACATAATGTCCCAGGACTTACGCACTCCCTCCAAAGATACTTCTGCATTCTCTCCTTCCAAAAGTTGGCAATTGAATGCCATCCTTTCCCTATCCTCTACCCTCAGTCCCAAAGACATCCTGCTGTCCTAAAACTGAAAAATAGCACTGCTGTAGTAAAGGTAAAATTGCTGTTTGTGAAAAATCAGCTTGTTGGAATTTTCTGAGTGAAAAATCAGCAGGCTGTAATTTTCCTCCTTGCTGTCCCAAACTGCTCTTCAGCACTCAAGCTCTGATACCATGTAGAAATTTATAGTTTCCCACCCCGGTTTTCAGTTTTCACCTTATTACTCCAAAATATTTAAATGCCCTTTCCCATATCCATACATTTAACAAGCTGGGAAATAAATTTTGCTGAAAACACAAATTCTGGAAAAATTACAGAATGCTGGAAAATGCAGAAATAAATATTAGCACACATAAAACAGTGATTCACACATTTTGACACATATTTTTGGTCAAGGTGATCCTGGAAAAACCCCCTACAACTCTTGGGGAAAACCAGTCTGAAAGCTTCTCTTTATTTTTCTGAAAAATGCTTTTTACAGTGAGAGAAATATACACAGCAAAAATTACAGCGACCTCAAAAACTGTACTTATCTCGAAAACCGTGTCAAAACTCCACCTCGGTTTTCGTGCCCACAAAAAATAGAAATTACAGCAAATAGTCTAGCATTAAATGCTGTACGGACAGCATTGAAATCTGTTGTATGGTTGTACGAATGCCTCGAAAAACGTGTTGTACGGCCTGTCAAAACTGCTATACGGCTACCTCGAAAAACGTGTTGTACAGCTGCCTTAAATCTGCTGTACGGCCTCGATTTCAGCACTGATTTTTCTGCTGTACGGATTCAGAAAACAGCCCTCTCTCCTGCTGTACGGACCTCGATTGTTGTGCCTTCAAACTGCTGTACAGACCTCAAAAACGTGCAGCATTAAATGCTGTCTTTCCTCCCTCAAAATTTGTGCCCTCTTGCCTCAAACTTCGTGCTCTGCTCTTGCTGTTGTACGGACTTGCTGAGTTTTTCTTCTCCTTCACCTTCTCAAGCTCTTTTCAATAAAAAGTCTCCAGCTCTCCGTCTCCTCCTCTCTCAATCTGCTCATGAAAGAATGAATGACCTTTTCCTCCTTTTCCTCTTTTAACCTAACCCTAAGTGACTTTTGGGGAATCCCTAAATCCAATGGCTGAGATATATTGAGATCTAGGGCTGAGATTAAATGCTCATTTAAATCTCACTTTCTATTTTTTATTCACTCCACTTTAATAAAGACCCACTTAGTCATTTATTTCCAAAGTCACTTTTCATTTCTAATTTTACATTGACTTTATTAAAATCACTTTAAAATTAGACTTTAATAACTTTATCACTTAAAGTCACTTTTAAATTAGACTTTAGTAACTTTATCACTTAAAGTCACTTTTAAATTAGACTTTAGTAACTTTATCACTTAAAGTCACTTTTAAATTAGATTTGACTTTATAAAAATTATAAAGTCACTTTAGGAGAAAAATTAAATTCTTTTAGACACTTTTCCCTAGGCCAAAGATCAAAGCCTTAGGGAACCACCTGTCCTCCGGTACCAAATTTCAACACATTTCTCATTGTTTGAATTGGATATCTCTTGTGGATTTTATGATCAAGTTTAATCAAAGTTTACATAATGGTGATTCATTGTTATAATCTTGAAGATTGCTAATTGTGTCAAGTAGCATTGATCTTGTCTTGTTTATCTCTTGAGCAATTGTTTGTTGGTATTACAGCAACATTTTTTGGCACCATTTAATTTGAGCACTTTCTCTTGTGTTGAATATTGCCATTCATTTATTGTTTAAATACTTCATTTTTTTTAATTGAAGATCATTGTAATTAAGTACTTAAGAAACTTAATAATCTCACCTTAAGAGCACTCATTCATATCTTGAATTTAGGACTAGCCTCTTGCATTAATTAATATAAACTTCCAAGCATAAGCTTGGTCGATAGAGAGATAGGCCCACTTTTTTCATCTAGTTTGAGGAGCCTAGCACCTCTTTAGTGGTTAACAAGGTGACCTTACAATCGTCCAAGCCACAGTGTCTGCAGCGCCGGAGGCATCAGGTTGTTAGAACCCAAGGGGAGGGGTCGTTAATTAATCCCTAGCTTGCTCGCCCTTGGCTTCTTTCTCTCAACCTACTCTAGAGACTAGCTTCAAAACAATTAAGAGGAAGGATACACTCAGAATAGGCATATTACTTGAAATAAACGAAGATTTTGCATCTCACCTGGGTTGTAAGATTTGCATCTCATTTAGGATAGTAAACCATCCTTAAGCAACAATTTTTCATCCAGTAACTTCGTAAATAATGTCTTAAGCAAGTATTTGACTCCATTTAAGGCACTAGTCTTCCACGAAAATCTAATGAAATCATTTAACTTTCTAATTCAACCAGTTGTTAGGCCATTCAGTTGTGTCTCTCGGACTTGTTGGTTGCCAAGAAGTATCCCATCTTCACATTTCATAGGAACTACCCCTCATTGCTTGATGTAGGGAGACAGCTAGAACAAAGACGGTGTGGATCAGAGTGACAACCCTCATCCTGAGCATTGTCACATCTTGCATGTACAATTTAGCAACAACATTTTCTGGCGCCGCCACTGGTTTTCAAGACATTTTCTCCATCATCTTTTCATCCTCTCACTCTTCATATTTTCACTAATATTCTCATCCCTTTGTTCAACTTACCTTTAGCACCTAGACGTTTGAGTTAGTTTCCTATTTGGGTGGCAACTCCAATTATTCATCCATTTACAAGAGCTTGTACTAGAAGAAATCTTGGTAGCTTCGTTAACCCCGCTCGCGATCTTGAAAAGGCTCTAAGAACTCAGTTAAACAAATTACATTCTAGTAACCATTTAATATTTCTCGGACAGGAAGCCCTCCCTGGTATCCAGTTGCTTTTCCCTGATCCTGTCAGTCAAGACATCATGGATTTTTACCGGCCCTACAACTTTGCCAATATCCAAGGGTATCCTCATAATCTTCCAAATGCCTTTTTGGATAAGATTCCTATGTTTCAAGGGAATAATGTAATCAATGTTGATGCTCATATCAAGCAGTTCACATCCTTCCTGCTAAGGCATGCTCACGCAGTTGCCTATAATCATGAAGATGTCAAAATGAAGCTCTTTATCCATTCATTAGAAGATGATGCATTGCAGTGGTACTTAGACAAGCCTCATAACTCTTTTGATTCTCTGCAAGCTCTCACCAATGCATTTAAGGGTAAATATGGAAACAAAAGGAAGGAAGATATATGTTCAAAGCCATCAATAGCATAAAGATGAATGAGAATGAAACAGTTGAGGAATTCAATTAGAAATTCAATGGTATTATCAAAGAAATGACGCAGGATTATAAGCCTCCAAACAAATCTCTATTAGAGCAGTACCTTGAAGCCTTTTGTGTTGATACATCTTATGAAATTAGACGTGCAAAACCGACTGATTTAGCCACTGCTCAAGCTATTGCCAAAGTGTTAGAGAAGGATAAGAAAGCATCTAGTAAGTCAGAGATCCTTGGCTTTGAAAGGGGTCTAGTCAAAGCTAAGGGAAAAGAAATAAAGGAGGTAGAGCATGACCAAATTAAAGAACTAACTCAACTAATCAAACAAAAGAGAATTGAGCATGTTAAAGAAATGAGTGTCATGCAATCCAGGATGATTCAAATGGAGCAAAATCAAGCTCAGTGTGTTCAACCAAAAAAATAATAATAATCCATGGCCGAAAAAGAATCCTCCCGCTGAGCAAAGAGCTCCCGATCCCTTTGAATCTACAAATATGATGTTTCAGTCTTTATCTCTTTGCAGACCATGTCAAAGTTTCTATGATGAAGAATCTTGTGTTATTGCAAAGAATATTGATAATTTTATGACAATAGGAGAACAAATCAATATGTTTGGAAAGGAGTTTCATTTTCCTTTAGAAGATCGGATGGAAGCTATTGAAAATAGCAATAGTGTTAAGACTCTCATCCCTCCTAGCATAAACAATGTCAAGGATGAGGGAGAAATTTTGCTTGAAGCTCAATTTATAAAAGAGCAAAACACAAAAGAAGTTTCAGACTTTCATTTGAATATTGACTTATGAGAATGGATCATCAATGCAAAAATACCTTTGCCTATCGACCAAATGTTCAAGAGTCCATCTCAAAAGACCATAGTCATGGAAATTGTCAAAACTCCTCAAATATTGGTTCCTAGAAATGAGCACCAAGCTCTATCAACTTGTTTACCGTACAGTGGTTTTATTGAAATTGAGAAAGTTCTAAACAAGGTCTCTGCTCTGGGCCTCCCAAGGACTCTAAAGGGGAACCCATTGTGAAACAATCCAACATGGAAAATTATTTTGTCCTTTCTGATCCTATCATCTTGCCTGATCATAAAGATGAATCTAAAGATCAAATCTGGCACATGAGCTTTGATGGTGCTCGCTCTAAGCAAGGTAGAGGGGTTGGAATTGCCTTGGTTTCACCTTTGCGTCACATGTTTAAGTTCGCTTCAGATTAGAGTTCGAATCTACTAGCAACGAAGTTGAGTATGAAGCTTTGTTGATGGGCCTTGAAATAGCAGGGAACTCAAGATAAAATTGTTGAATGTAAAGCGGGACTCTGATCTTATCATTAAACAGGTTAAAGGTATATTCTTCTGAAAAGTGATAGGCCTAAAAAGTACAGAAACGTTGTATGGGATATTATTGAATTATTTAATGCCTTTGGTCTCCAAATTGTTCCTAGAGAAAAAAATAGTCAAGCAGATGAACTTGTTGTAGCTGCTTCTACTTTCCAGATATCTGATAATTTGATAAAGGATAAGGCCAAAATGGAAGAAATCTTTAGAGCTTCAATCCCAGAAAATGTGGAGCATTGGAAGGTGTTTGATGATGAAAATCAAATTGTTCGCCTTCTTAATCACTTGGATGAGTTTGAAAACTTTCAGGCATGTTCCAAAGAGGAAGGATTTGATTCTAATACTATAGACGTGACAAAACCACCTCCTGGAAATATGGTAGCTATGGAACAACTCTTTGATAGAAATTATGCTACAAAGAAAAGCAATGAGAGAAAGATAGACCCTATTGAATTTATTGTCAAAACTTGATAACCAACCTCGGTTTTAAGTTTCTCCTTATTTCTCCCATAAAGTTAAATGCCCATTCCCATAGCCGTACATTCAACAAGCTGGAAAAAATAAATATTCTCTAAAAACACTAATTCTGGAAATTTCACAATGTTGAAATGTAGAAATAAAAATTCATAAAATAAATCAGCCATGCACAGAATTTTGACACGCAGATTTTTGGTCAATTTGACCATGGAAAAACCCCCTACAACTCTTAGGGAAAACTAGTTCAAAAGCTCCTTATTTCTGATAAATGCTTTTACAATGAGAGAGAAATACTCAGAAAAAATTTCAGCAAGTAATAAATACAACTTATCTCGTTTTCCGTGCTTAACCACCACCTCGGAAAATGTGTACACAGCAAAATAGGAACATCAATAAATGTTGTACGGCCTCCTTTGTTTTTCGTGCCTAGAAATTACAGCATTAAATGCTGCTATACGGCCTCCCCTTTTTGCATGCAAAACAACAATAAATGTTTTTGTATGGCCTCCTTGGAAAGCGTGCAAACTGTAATAAATGTTGTATGGAAACTACCTCGAGAGCACAACAACAACAGCAGGTTGTACGGCCTGCGTTGAAATCCATGCCATAAAATAGCAACTTTCCTCCTCGAAATTTGTGCCAAAAATTCTATGGCTGCCTAGGAACACATACCTAAGGCTGTTGTATAGAATCTACCTTGAAAAACATGCCAAAACTACCTTGAACTGTGTGCCAACCCTGCTGTATGGATTTGCTGAAGTGTTGCCTCAGTATGCATGCCAAGGTTCTGTTCTCCTTCTCCTCACTGCTCAGAAATTTCCTTTGCTCTCTCCTTCTCCTTCTCTCAATCGGCTCATGAAAGAAAGAATGACCTTTTCCTTCCTTTTCCTCCTTTAACCTAACCCTAAGTAACTTTTGGGGAATCCCTAAATCTAATGGCTGAGATAGCTTTAGATCTAGGGCTGAGATTAAATGCCCATTTAAATCTCACTTTCTATTTTTTAATTCACCCCACTTTAATAAAGACCCACTTAGTCATTTATTTCCAAAGTCACTTTTCCTTTCTAATTTCACATTGACTTTATTAAAGTCGCTTTAAAATTAGAGTTTAGTAACTTTATCACTTAAAGTCACTTTTAAATTAAATTTGACTTTATAACTTTATATAGTCACTTTAGGAGAAAAAATTAAATTCTTTTGGACACTTTCCCCTAGGCCAAAGATCAAAGCCTTAGTGAACCATCTGTCCTCCGGTAACCAAATTTCAACACTCCCTCTTACTGAGGAAAGTGTTCCTCACTAGACCCATCTTGTCTCTGAAGTAGACATGCTTTCCCCGTGGTAAGGCTTTGGTAAGAATATCTACAACCTACTCATCAGTGGAAATATACTCGAGCTTCACAACTCCCTTCTGAACATAATCTCTGATGAAGTGATATATGATGTCGATATGCTTTGACTTGTCTTGAAATACTGGATTCTCCGTGAGTTTAATGCAACTCTGATTATCACAGTATATCACTGAAGGTCTCAATGGCTGACCAAAAAAGCCAAACAACATCTTGCGAAGCCATATGGCCTCACAACTAGCTAGACTAGCTGCCATGTACTCTGCTTCTGCTAGACTCAATGCCACAGACTGCTGCTTTCAGCTGAACCACGACACCATTGCCGAACCCAACCCAAAACATCACCCTAAAGTGCTCTTCCTATCAGAAGCACAACCCGCCCAATCAGAATCTGTGTAACCTGCCAATCTCACTCCATCCCCCTGCCTATAATCCAAACCATAATCCACTATCCCTTGCAAGTACCGCAAAATGTGTTTTGCAGCAACCCAGTGCACCCTCCTAGGCTCACACATGAACTGGCTCATCGTGTTGACTGCAAAACATATATCTGGTCTGGTGTTGACTAAATACATCAAGGAACCAATCAGCTATCTATACAATGTGGGATCCACCAACTCAGAATTTGAAGCGTGAAGCTTCTTCCAGTTGGTGATCATCAGTGTCAACATGGTTCTACAATCCTCCATGTGGAATCTGCCAAGGATGTCCACAATATACTTCCCCTACCCCAGGAAGAAATGCCCCTCCTCCTGCCACACCTCCAAACCCAAAAAGTAATGCATCAAGCCAAAGTCCTTCATCTCGAACTCCGACGCAAGATCTCTCTTACAGTGCTCTATGAGTCTCTTTGCAACCGTAATGACCAAGTCATCCACATACAACACCAGAATGAGAGGCTCCTCGCCTATCACAATAAAGTAAAGGTTCGGATCTGCATCACTCTTTGTGAAACCCATCTCCTGCAAGTATGTATCTATCCTGGAGTACCAAGCTCTGGGAGCTTGCTTCAGGCCATAAAGGGCCTTCTTCAGTCTACACATGGGACTCCTTCCCATGCACCTCAAATCCCTGTGGCTGCTCAATGTACACCTCCTCTTGTATGAAGCCATTGAGAAATGCAGTCTTCACATCCATCTGGTGGATCTTCCAACCCATCTTTGCTACTATCGATATGATGGAGCGAATCAAAGTAAATCGAGCCACGGGAGCGAAGGTCTCCTCATAATCTACTCCCTCTACCTGGGAGAACCCTCTAGCCACAAACCTTGGTTCGAATTTCTCAATGCTGCCATCTGCAGCATGCTTTACCTTCTAAAGGCATCTGGAAGTAACCACGAATTTGCCCTCAGGCCTTGGCACCACCTCCCAAACATCATTCTTCGTGATAGAAGAATACTTCTCCTGCATGGCCTCTCTCCAGAACTGCTGGCTAGCTGCCTCCTCATAACTAGACGGCTCAGAGTCAATGATGTTGGCAACCATTGCCATCTAGCTACAGAACCTACAGGTGGTCTGCTCTCTCTAACCGGCCTCTTTGGCCCAGCAACAGATGTGGCCTCTCTCAAGGTATCCTAAAGCCACTTGGGCTTCCTCTTCCATGAGCACACTTCTCCCACTAGAGAATGAAACACCTCCTCCTCATCATCAGGAGCCTGAACTCCTGATTGTCTGTCTAATGTCCTCCTGCCTGAACCTGAACCTGTACACACTGAAGTACCGTGTGAACTGTCCATCAATGGACTCCCTAGTGAACTGCTCTGCGGACTGCTCTACATGCTGCCTGAAGCACCACCCCACTGACTCTGCGAACCACTGCTCACTGATGGACCTGACACCATAATCGATGTACCTTCGGATCCTCCTGATCCCTGCTCACTGGATCCCTGCCACTGACTTAGCTGCTCCTGAGGGTCTGGCTGATCCAGATACTCTAACTCCCGTGACCTCCTGAAAACCCTATCCTCCTCGAATTTCACATCCCGTCTGACAACAACTCTCCTCTGTGCGAGAATATAAATCTGAAAAGCCTTCGAGGTCTCACTATAGCCCACAAAGATACCTTTCTCTGCAGTGGGCTCTAGTTTGGTCCTCTTCTCCTTGGGTACGTACGAGTATGCAATACACCCAAAGATACGAAGATGACCAACATCGGGCTTCTTCCCAGAAAAAGCCTCCTCCGGAGTCACATGCCCCAAGGCACGATGCAAACTCATGTTCTACAAATATACAGCAGTGTTGCAGGCCTCTGCCCACAAAAACAATGGCAACCCCTGATCATGTAGCATGGCTTTGGCAGCCCCTCCGATGGATCTGTTCTTCCTCTCTGCAACCCCGTTCTGCTGGGGGTTGTAAGGAACTATGAACTCCCTCCTAATGCCTGCCTCTACACAATAATCAACAAAAACACCAAGGGTGTACTCTCCTCCATTGTCTAACCTCAGGGACTTGATCTTCCGACCTGTCTGTGTCTCCACAAGAGCTCTGAACTCTTGAAACCGCTTGAAGACCTCACTCTTGGTCTTCAAGAAATAAATCCAGGTCCTCCTAGAGTGATCATCAATGAATAATACATAATACTCATATCCACTCAAGGAAACATGAGACATCCGACCGCTCACATCGGAATGAATCAAATCAAGTATCCCAGTTTCTCTGTTGTCACTGCTGGGAAAAGGCGATTTGGCAAACTTGCCCATCGCACATCCTCTACATGTATCAAAGTGATCAGTATTGAAATCTGGCACACTTGTAGTGATCTCCCGCAATGTCCTCAAGGCTCCATGATACATGTGCCCCATCCTGCAGTGCCAAATTTCACACAGCTCTAAACTGCTAGCTCTGCTGTCGGTACTACTACTCAATGCCAAAAGGGGCTGAAATGCAAAATTGTACACCTTTGCATGTCGTACACCAATCACTCTAGCTGAATCAGCTGGAGCGCCCCTGGGATATATCAGCACCTGCCCTCTCCTAAACAATATCTCATACTCTCTGTCCTCCAATGCTGAGACGGATATGAGACTCTTCCTCATCCTTGGCACATATAGAACATCTGACACCTTCAAGGGAGGTTTGGGTTCCCTATCAAATGGCAATGTCCCCACACGGACTGCTCTAACAACGTTGTCATCTTCGAGTACTACCACTATATCAGTGCCACTCTCTGAAAGCTCTGAGAAGTAATCACGGACTCCTATCATATGACGTGAAGCCCCACTGTCAACATACCAGATACCTGAAGATGCTCCGCTAGTGGAGGGAAATGCACACTCCCTCTCCCAGCCTACGTATGCTTTGGATCTTACTAGTGGACTCTGGCTGGCTGAACCAAGCTCCCAGGTCAACTATCATAAAGTCATCTATCTCGGTGATGTTGTCATGCTCTAGTTCTTCCCCTTCTTCTTCTTCTTCTCCGGACACACCACTGCATAGTGTCCCATCTTCTTACAATTCCAACACTTCACGTTGGAATAGTCCTTCTGTGTGTTATCCTGTTTACCTTTACCTTTGCCTTTACCCCCACCATTGCTTGTGGAAGCCTGCTTCTTCCCTTTGCCTTTCTTGTGTCCTGCCAACAGTGCTACATCCTCATCCTGCTCAACTGGTTTCGCTGCCCCAAGCCGGCTCTTTCTGATTTCTGTCTGTATGCAATCATCCCAAAACCTCTCCCAAGTGGGAAGGGTCTCACGTTCACAAACCCCGTCAGCAAAGTTCAGCCATGAACTGGGAAGGGCATTCACTGCAATCCGCACCAACTCAGTGGGTGGAATAACCTCTCCAACTGTTGCCAATGCATCTCTCACATTAGTAATCTTTGTGAAATATCCAGTTGCACTATCAGTTGTACCCATCTTAATGGTCTTCAGCTTCTCTCTTAGGACCATTTTCCTGTTCTCATTGGTACTCTGGTAGAGATTGGTCAATGTTGTCCACATCTCATGAGCATATCTCTTTCCTCTCACATGAGGAATGCAATGGTCTTTGATTCCATCTAAAATCAGTCTCTTACCCTTGTTATTCTTTTTATTAAAGGCTGCCAACTCAACAGCATCAGTAGGCACATTAACAGGGTTCTGTGCAGTATGCAACATGATATCCTAGACTTCTGCCTCCTCAAAGATGCTTTGCATTCTCTTCTTCCAAACACTGTAGTTACTATGCCCATCCAACCTATCCTCCACCCTCAAGCCCAAAGAAATGCTTGCTATCCTAATAAACTGAAAAATAACACTGATGTAGTAAAGGTAATGATTTCTGTGTGAAAAATCAGCTTGCTGTAAATTTTCCTCTTGCAGTCCCAAACTGCACTTTTTAGCAAAATAGCTCTGATACCATGTAGAAATTTGATAACCAACCCCAATTTTCAGTTTCTCCTTATTTCTCCCATAAAGTTAAATGCCCATTCCCATAGCCATACATTCAACAAGTTGGAAAAAATAAATATTTTTTGAAAACACTAATTCTAGAAATGTCATAATGCTGTAATGCAGAAATAAAAACTCAGAAAATAAGTCAGCCACCCACATAATTTTGACACGCTGATTTTTGGTCAATTTGACCCTGGAAAAACCCCTACAACTCTTGGGGAAAACCAGTTCGAAAGCTCATTCTTATTTCTAATAAATGCTTTTACAGTGAGAGAGAAATACTCAAAAAAAAGTTCAGCAAGTAATAAATACAACTTATCTCCTTTTCCATGCTTAACCACCGCCTCGGAAAATGTGTACACAGCAAAACAAGAACAGCAACAAATGTTGTACGGTCTCCCTCATTTTTTGTGCCCAGAAATTACAGCATTAAATGTTGTTGTCGGCCTCCACTTTTTGCGTGCAAAACAGCAATAAATGCTGCTGTCCGACCTCCTTGGAAAGCGTGCAGACTATAATAAATGTTGTTGTATGGAAACTGCCTCGATTTCTGTGCACAGCGACAGTAGCACGTTGTACAACCTGCCTCGAAATTCGTGCCACAAAACAACTTTTTTCCTCCCTCGAAATCTGTGTCAGAAAGTGTACAGTTTCCTAGGAATGCATACCTAAAGCTATTGTACGGAATCTGCCTTGAAAAACGTGCCAAAACTGCCTTAAACTGTGTGCCAACCATGTTGTACGGATTTGCTGAAGTGTTGCCTCGTATGCGTGCCCAGGTTCTGTTCTCCTTCTCCTCACTGCTCAGAAATCTCCTTTGCTCTCTCCTTCTCCTTCTCTCAATCTGCTCATGAAAGAATGAATGACCTTTTCCCCCCTTTTCCTCCTTTAACATAACCCTAAGTGACTTTTGGGAAATCTCTAAATCTAATGGCTGAGATAGCTTTAGATCTAGGGCTGAATTTAAATGTTCATTTAAATCTCACTTTCTATTTTTTAATTCACCCCACTTTAATAAAGACCCACTTAGTCATTTATTTCCAAAGTCACTTTTCCTTTCTAATTTCAGATTGACTTTATTAAAGTCACTTTAAATTTAGACTTTAGTAACTTTATCACTTAAAGTCACTTTTGAATTAGATTTGACGTTATAACTTTATAGAGTCACTTTCAGAGAAAAAATTAAGTTCTTTTGGACACTTTTGCCTAGGCCAAAGATCAAAGCCTTAGGGAACAACCTGTCCTCCGGTAACCAAATTTCAACATTTATTGAGGTAAACATTAGTTGCCCTAAAGATCTGAAGATTGTCAAAATTGGTAAAGGGATTTCTGAGGAGGAAAAGGAGAATTTAATTGATTTGCACATAGAATATCGTGAGTTCTTGGCATTACCCTATGATGAACTCAAGGGCTACAAAAAAGATGATATTCAATATATTATTCCCTTGAAGGATGAGGATGCTAAACAATTTAAGAAAAAACTTAGGAAAATCAATCCTATGTTGGCCCCTCTTGTTCAGAAAGAGTTACAAAAAATGCTTGTTGTTGGTATTGTTACCCACCACTTCGTGGGTGATATCCCTAGGAGAAATTTTTCTCCATGATGGACCTCGGTCGACAGCCAGCAACCCCTTGCAGCCTTCTTCTAGCTCGTTGTGTCATTTCTCCGCCACAAACAACCATGTGGTACCTCTCCCACCTGTATTGATCGTATGTTTGAAGGTGGGCCTCCCGAATCTAAAAGTATGTCTTGTCATTTGGTAATTGAGTATTGAGTTTACTTATCATGATACTTATGGGCATGGATTGATGGGGGATTTGGCGGAATGAGTGGACTTAGCCTGTGCTCTTGCCCCCTTGACCAATTTTGGATATTACCCTAGATCTTAGTCCCGTATAATCTCCTTTATTGACCATTTGGTTCAAGGGTGGTACTACTTGGGAAACCCCGACTTTGGGTGTGTGGTTCCGCTCCTTAATCCGCATATATTACTCTCTTTCCACTCACTATACCCCCATTCATCATTCCTCCCACCTGGGTCCACATTGTCTCTCTGAGTCCACATGGGGGCAACCTCCTTATCCCCTTGTCCCCACCTTGGGTCAAGCCTAGAATGATGCCACAAAGGTTGAAGCAGCTAAAAGAAAAAGAAAAAGCATAATTGGCCACACTTAACAAGAAATTCTACCACAAAATGCAAAAGATGGTCGTGACAAAAATAATTAGCATGTTGGCAAAAGCCAACACATGAGCTCCACCCCATCCATGGTCATCGCCCTAGTTCCATAGGCCCTAGATGAGCCTCCCTATCATTCAGGAACCCATGATTGTCACAACCCTTGGAGGGCAATGAACCGCCATACCATAAAGGGGGTAATCACTGCTATATCTTACACATCATGCTCTTGTCCTTTGAGCCTCGAGCAGTTAATCAGAGAAAATTCATAAAAGGCAAAAGACATAAATATGGGTGGAAAAATCAAGGTCGGGGCACCTCATGCACCATGATTGCTCCCTCTTATACATTATATACCCAGGTGTGGGCTTCCCCTTATCTAGTTGTAACTTGTTCCTATGCCCCAATATGTGGCCCAGGATTTCCCCCCTCATCCCCTACTCCATCTCACTTATTTATCATTTGCCATCCCCATTGGAGGAATGCACCTTGTACATATTATCCCCTTTAAGGGTTGAAACCACCTAATAAGGTGTTTGGTTAACCCCCTTTGGAGCTTGGAGACAGTAGCAGATGCCAAACCCATTATGCAAGGGCATGCCATTATGAAGTGCCCATTTTGTTATCCATGGTTTGTAAACTCTTTTACACGATTATTCTAATGACTGGTTGTACTGGAAGCCTAGGGGATGCATTGGATCTTATACAGGATTGCAGGTGGTTTACATTTAGGTTTGATCTCCCTATATAGGGTCTTAACCCTAGAGGGCTACATTGGCACATATAAGATGGGCGGAAAAAGCCATGGGCCTCCACAGCAGCAGACAACACTCCACGGATCCCCACTAATGTTCAGAGATTACTAGCGATCCACTTTTGGGATGATCATGATGTGCTTGCTACACTATGCCTAGCAAGTCCCACAGGAGCCTCGCACTCTTAGTAGGCGTCCCAGGACTTGTACGATGTCATGGTAGTGTTCATTCCATCACTCAAGCCCTTGTAGAGGATCTACAAGCATCTTCGACTCATATGGAGACCCATGGAGTCATTTATGTGCCCACACATCCACTAGAAGCACTATAGGTCTACTACATTCATTTGTAACATCACTTGTTTTGGGATCTCTCTCTCTTAAGAGAAACTCGCATTTTTTCCTTGGTCGATATTTTTGGATAATGGATGAATTTTGATGTAGGAATTTGGGTTATTTCTATCTTGGACCTTCTTATGTACAAATTGATGTCAATTGGATATACTCTCTAACATTGTAAGTGTAAATTGATGTTATTTTTCTTATTGTTGAATACTACGAGATTTCACTATAATTAGGGCTAATTATTGCATGATGGAAATGTGGAATTATGTGTTTATTTAGCTTATTCTATGTATGGTCCATTGTTAGATAGAAATGTCCTAGTGATCATTTTTTCTCGATAAGCTTGCATAATTTGTATGAAGTATAAATGCTTGAAGGTCACTTTTCTTATCTTTCCCTTAACATTGGACGAAGCTAACTTTTTGGGCCTCCTTGAACAAGAAACTGAGTTCTTACTCATTATCATCCTTGACTCCTTATCCCCAAGTCAAATAAGCACAAGTCCCTCAGAAAAGGGTGGTCAATTTCCCCTATTTTTTACTTTTTCCCCTTTTTCCGAGGTTTAGCCCTATTAGGCTCCCTAGGGCATCAAATTCCCGAGAATCTAGCCACAAGAAAACTTCGAACTCCTAAAGGCAATTGCGTTGGTGGTTCCCCTTCCACTCCTCCGAATTTGGGCCAATTCTGATAGTGGAATCTCCCGGTACCGCAAGCCCTAGCTATAGGACCAAGTTTTGCCAAGGCTAGCACCTGGGAGGATCAATTTGACCTTTTGAAGTAAAGATTCTTGTTTGATCCTTCCCCCTCACCTTGTCCAGGATAGGAGTATCATTGGTTGCTATATTCCATCCCCGAACCTGGGTTGGGTCCACTTGGTCCCGTGTCGTCCCATTTCTCGTTAAAGATTATTCACCAAGGACTATTTGGGAATCCAAGTTCTTATGGGATTTAGGGATCGAGAAGTGCCTCTACAAATTCTACCCTTCATCCTCGCCCTCCATTCCTCACCCCCTCTCTGTTGGAAGGCAAGTCCCTTGCTTAAAGAACAAGCAAGTTCCATTCTTCACCTCCTCCTTAGGAAAGGGTTTATGGGACCACTTCATACCTATCCATTGACTTATTCTTTATAAGTGGCTTCCCAAAAACATCGGGTCGTCTCCCATCTGTGAAAGTCCGTAAAGAGCAGGGAGTCTTAGCCGTGGTGACAGTGGGCTAAGCCTCCACCGATGCCCTTAGTCTAGCAGTTGCCCTCTTAGGAACCTGTTTTAGGTCCTTTGCTGGTTTGAGTGGTAACAGGTATCATCAGACAGACTCCACACTCTTCCTGGTGTTCAAACTTTGTGATTGTTAGAAAAAAGAATGGTACTATCAGACTATGTGTTGAATTTAGAAATCTTAACCTAGCTTATAGAAAGGACAATTATCCTTTACCTAACATGGAAAATATGCTTCAAAGGATAACTTGGATCTGATATGGTGTCATTATTGGATGGATTCTCTAGCTATAAACAAGCCTAGGTTAACGAGGAGGATCGACATAAGACAAATTTCACCACACCTTGGGGTACATTTGAATATCTCATAATTCCTTTTGGGTTAACAAATCAGAAGCTACTTTTCAGAGGGCTATGGACTATGCTTTCAAAGAATTTATTGGTAAAATCATTGAAATATACCAGGATGATCTCACTATTTTTTCAAAAGATGGTTAGGCTCATATAAACCATCTTAGACAGGCTTTTCACAGATGTTGAGAGTTTGGCATATCGTTAAATCCCGCCAAATCTGTATTTGGGGTGACCGAAGGGAAATTATTGGGTCATATTATCTTCAAGGACGGTATCAAAATTTCTGTCATAGGGAAAATAAATTTCCTTAGGAGATTCATTTCAAACTATGTAGAAATCATCAAGCCCATTCAGTGTTTGTTGAAGAAGGATGCTAAATTTGTTTGGAAAGCTTAAGGTAAAAATGGGTTTCCAGATATTAAAGATGTTATAGCTAAAATTGTTGTCCTAGTTAGCCCAGACTATTCAAAGGATTTTATGGTCTTTTCCTTTGCATCTGAAGATACTATAGAGGGCGTTCTGTTGCAGAAAAATAAAGAACGACATGAGCAGCCAATTGCTTTCATGAGCAAATCCTTGCAGAATTCAGAATTGAATTATAGCACTATGGAAAAACAAGCCTATGCATTGGTCAAATCCCCTAAGCATGTCAGAACATATGTGGGTTATTCTAAAGTCATTTCCTTTGTTCCAAATTCCGCTATCAAAGAGATATTAACTCAAATTGGTTGCTTAGGGACTCGTGCCAAATGGGTGGCCAAGATTCAGGAATATGATCTTGATTTTAGACCAACCAAGCTTGTTAAATGCCATGGATTGGCTCAAATGTACCGAAAATAATGCAAAAGCATTGGAGTTAGTTTGTCAAAGTAGCGTTGTTCAAGCTTCCATTTCCCCCAACCTTCATAGGTTAGAAAAGATCGAATGGTAAAAAGATATTGTTTATTGTTTGATGAATCTCACGTGCCCTAATCACCTGGTCGCTCATAGAAGGAGAGCCCTTAGGCTGAAGGCATCCAAGTATTGTATATTGAAGGACGGCCTTCAATGGAGAAATCCAGATGGAATAATTCTCAAGTGCGTACATGAAGATGAGGCTAAGAGACTTATCACAGAATTCCATGCAGGATTTTGTGGGGTGCATTTTGCGGCAAAAACCACAACCCACAAGATTTTGTGTGTTGGATATTATTGGCCCGCCATTTTTGCAGATGCGCATAAATTTGTTAAAAATTCTCAGGAATGTCAGCTTTTCACCGGAAAGCAGAAATCAGTAGTCGTACCTCATCAACCGATTATAGCAGAGACCCCTTTTCAACAATGGGGGTTGGACTTTATTGGTAAATTTAATCATAATTTTAGTAATGGCTATTCATGGATTTTGACTACAACAGATTACTTCAAAAAATGGGTTGAGGCCATTCTAACAAAGCATACAACCGAGAAGGTTGTCATGGATTTTATTGAAAATCATATTATCACTCGATGTGGTGTTCCTGCCAAAATTACAACGAACAACGTCAAAGCTTTCAGTTCTTTCGAATTCTCCTTTTTCTGCTACAAATATTGTATCATTCTATCCCATTCTTTGAATTACTACACCCAAGGTAATGGACTTACAGAATCAAGTAACAAAAATTTGATAACCATCATCAAAAGGATTGTGGGGGATAACAAGCGGTCATCAAGTATGCTTTATCGGCAGACAGAATCACAAAAAAGAGGGCTACCAGGAAAATTCCTTTTGAGCTTGTCTATGGTCTAGAGGTGACTCTACATGTTCATCTCAAGCTTCCAGCTTATCAACTTCAACATTTTACAAATGACAAGTACAGAAAAGAATTGATCAAATTATGGAACTTGATGAGGCTCGCAGAAATACTTTCGATATCCTTTGTCAAGGCCAGGGAAAAAGAAAGGAAAATTTTGACAAATGATCTTGGAACAAGTCTTTACAGGTTGGCGATATGGTATTATTATGGGATCGCCAAAATGAGAAGCTAGACAATCATGAAAATTTCAACAGTTTGCGACTTGGTCCTTATATTATCAAGGGAATTGTTGGCACAAATTCTTTCTATCTAAAAACTTGGGAGGGCGATCCCGTCGAATTGCTAGCAAATGGGAAAATAAGTTAGAAACATTTGATCTTTGAGACGTCCTTTTGTCTGCCTCTGCTACTCCTGTTGCCCCTTTGATGCAAGGGTTACATTCTCCTCCTCCTCCTTGGGCTTCGTCACATTGTTGTTGTTAATGCCATCAAGCTTGCATTTGACTAAGTATCGCCTCATCTCTTCTTGCTCAAGAGCAGCCCACATCCCTTCCCAATCCGACAAATTTTCTTTGCCCAGGATACTCTGGACAGAGACTTTTCATTCTAGAGAGACTGAATTCAAGGCCAATCTTACCATCTCTGTGGTCTGAGGCGTTGACCTTATAGTTTCCAACTGATCTCGAACATCCTAAAGCTTTGATAGGAACGGATCTACGCGTTCCCCCTTTTGCATCATTGTGGATCTCATATTCTCGTCCAAGTGCATCTTCCACTGCTTGGAAGACCCTTGGTACAACATAGATAATGCATCCCACATCTCCTTGGAAGTCCCTTTGCCTCTAATGTGTGAAACAATGTGATCCCTCACTCTGTCGAGGATCAGCCTCTTGGATTTTTCCATATCTTTCTTGTAAGGCTTCAATGGATCTGAATCTGCGGGGAGAGCTACAACATTATCAATAAATGCCTTGAGATCATGCTCATCCAGAAGGAAGGAGATGCTTGCCTTCCAGATCAAATAGTTGGAGGCACCCAAACGATCTTGATCTCTCAGTCTGGTTGCTGCCATTTCACCCAAACAAATGTCGAATGCTGCCTCTAAACCTCTGTGAAGCTGGCTCTACGCACTCCCTGTTGGAGTGACCAAAATAAATCTCGGTTACTGATACTTCTGAGTGGGAAATTAGAATTTCTTAGGCAAGAAATTCTCTGAGGTCAAAATTCCGTCAGTATGCTCCTTCTTCCTTCTTCTGACGCTTTCCTGCACTAGCAAATGCTGCAGAAAAAACTACGTCCCACCTGAAGACTGCTCTGCGCTGAAACTGTTGCTCTGCTCCCTCTATTACTGGTAAATTTCGATCTGGAAATCTTTCTGTCTATCGACTCACTCAGAGAGATATTTTTCCACGAAAATCTTGCCCTCCTGGCACTAGACTATGCAGCACCTCTGAGGATTCGATTCGTTGTCTATGCAACTATTCGATCTCCCTCTTCAACTCAACGCTAGGCTCCTCGGCTTTGCTCCCCTATTTCACCTGCGCTTTGATACCATGGGAAAATTCTTAATCCTAAATCCCTACTGCAGCAATCTGATATTACTTCTCCTAATTGTTAATTCCATGCAAGTTATTTATTGTGCTAAACTGTAAATATCGAAGTAAATACAATTGCATCCTTCACTATTTAAATTATATGCAGAAACAAGCACTGGGCAAGAAGAAATAAACACACATATGACACCATTATTTTTTGACTAAGTCCCCAGAAAAACCCAATGCAGGAAAACCGATGCAGCAACTGAGGGTTTGTATTATTAAGCAGTAGTTCTGAAAACAATCTTGAATGCCTTACTGGCTATCCGATACAAAGAAATAACTGGCGAGAAAGTTAGTTAGATGACCTCACACTGGTACGGGAAGATCCGGTACTGATCAAACTAAAGATGAGACCTCTGTTTTGTCTTTGCGCAGTCTCTGCGTCACACCTACGCAGTTATTGCATCACTGGTGCAAGGACTGTGTCACACCTCCAAGCTGACCTTCTGTTGGCTGGAAACTCGATCCTCTGACCTCCCAGTCTCACACCCTGGCTTCTGGTACTGGATCTCAACTGCTCCTCAGCAAAACTTTGATCTCCTACTAAAGCACGGCGTTGCCTCTACATTGTCCAGTGTGGCTCTACACTACCTCTTCTGCACCTCTCTTTGCCTCCTCTGAAATGTATTCACTGGATCAGGAATACTTCCACCAGCAAACTATCTATGCCACTCACTGCAAGAAATCTCTCGATAACTTCTTCGGCAACTGATGCACTGCTCACTTGAGAAATCGATCTCTGATCTCTCTCGATGTATCTTCCAAATGCCCATCGAAGTCATTATAATCTTCTTGTTGACAAATCAACAGCCTAGATTAGATTCTAATCAGTGGCTCAGATCATATTGACTTGATCTCTGTCTTTTTATAAAAGTTTCACACCCAGGTTAATTAATTAACATTAATTATTTTAATTTCCTAAGTTTAAACTTAGGCATCCACTAAAAATAACTAATAAATTTAATTAAACCCCTTCCGAGTGGAATTTCCCAAAACGATTTCTAGTTATTATGGAATACATGTATCCTAGCCTCCCTGCAAATTTTGAGGCTTAGAGCACATCTGATGCTACCAAAAATCAACAATAGACACTCATCTTCCCCCTGCTAATGTTGATAGACAAGATGATGCCTTTAAAATTCAAGAAGATCTTGAACTTGCACCTGATCTTTCTAATGAATCCATGGACCCCTTGGATCTTCCTCCATGTGATTCTCCTACTAGAAAGAGACCATTATGGATTCGTGACACTCTACAAGATGTTGTGAAAATTTCAATCTAGAAAATATTTCTGCAGTGATAGATTTATTTCTCCTACTTATTATTTCAATAAGTTATTTACAGAATTATTTCAGTAAATTTCGAAAGAAATACCACTGTGGCATTCACTTAAGCATATCCAGAGAAAGGAACAGAAAGAAATACAAGCATAAGAATCAATCACATGTACACACTTATTTTTGGACAATTGCCCTCGGAAAAACCCAATGCGGGAAAACCAGTGCAACAGATGAGGGTTTATCTACTATTCTTCAACAATGAAATTCTTTATAAGGAAAAGACTGGCAGACTTCTTTAGAAAACACCTGAGATAAATTCTCGGGAACCCTCTGGAGATTTTCTGACACCCGGAAGACCCACTGCTTCCCTCTGCGTCACTCTGCGTGTCTCTCTATGCAGTGCCTACGTCAGACTGCGTCACTTTGTGTGGGCTCTCTGCGCTGCCTTATGTGGCCTTCTACGTCCTTCTCTCCTCAACCTTTGTCACTGTTGACTTTGTCTCCTTCTGTCTATGCAACTCTACCCTGCAACTCTCCCTCTAAAATCAAATTCTATTCCTTCATATTCGACTTCCTTCAGGTTACCGAAGGTATACTCGGCTTGCTTTCCAAATGAACCTCAAGCCTTCTTTTATAATCTTCTCATTGACGAATCAACAGCCCAGATTAAAAGTCTAATCAATGGCCAAGATTAAAACTTGACTTGATCTTCGTTCTCTAGAAGATTCACACTCTGTTTTTTTAATACCCAATAATTATTTAATTTCCCTACGTTATAACTTAGGGTCTACATTAAAATAATTAATTATTTTAATAAAACATAAACCAAGTGGAATTTCCACAAAGGGTTTCTAGGTTATTTGGAATATTGATGTCCAAGCCTCTTTACAAATTTTGAGACTTGGAACACTTTCTGATGCTACAAAAATCAACACTCCCTCTTAGCGAGGAAAGTGTTTTAGCAAAATGCCTGCTGCATGTTGCTCTGTCTTGAAGCATCCTCTGCGCTATTGATGCTTGGTTGTTGACCCTCACCTGTCGTGTTGTTGCATTATATACTGCTACCCATGACATTATCACTGTCACTGCCTCATTTGTATTGCAGCTCCCTCTAAATCCTGCGCCTATCCATTCCTGTTATTGAAATGGATTCCTGATCATCCCCATCTTTTCTTTAAAATAGACAAACTTAGTCTTTCCCAAACATTTAGTGAGGATATCTACCACTTGTTCTCCTATAGAAGTCTACTCCAATTATACAGCTTCCCTTTGGACACAGTCTCTGATGAAATGACACTTGATGTCAATGTGCTTCGACCAATCATGAAACAAAAAATTCTCAGAGAGCTTGATGCAACTCTGATTATCACATAGAATGTTGGTTGCCACCATCTTCTCCTTGAGTAAGTTCACAAACAATTTCTAAAGCCATATGGCCTCATACGAAGTTGTACTTGCTGCCATATATTCAGCATTTGTGGAGCTCAAGAACACGAATTTTTGTTTCCTGCTGCATAAGGAGGTCATTCCTGATCCAACACTGGAACAGTACCCACTGGTACCTTTCCGATCTACTGGGCTCCCAGTCCAATTTGGGTTAGTGAACCCACTCAACCTGATGTCATTGCCTCTGGTGTATTTCAGTCCAAGGTCGCCTGTTCCTTGTAGATATCTGAGAACATGTTTGGTTGTTGCCCAATAAGCCCTCCTAGGTTCCACCATGAACTGATTGAGAATATTGACAGCATAACAGATGTCTAGTCTCGTGTTTACCAGATACATCAAAGAACCTATGAGTTGCCTATACAAAGTAGGATTAGCCTCATCATCTTTGGACGTATCAATTTTCTTCCAAATGGTAATCATCGGAGTAGCCATGGGTCTATAGTCCTCCATCTAAATTTTTTTCAAAACTTCTGTAGTATATCTTCCTTGACCAAGGAAGATCTCACCCTTCTACTGCAAAACTTCCAACCCCGGAAAATAATGCATCGGCCCTAGATCCTTCATGTCAAATTCCGCAGCTAAATTCTCCTTGCAGTCCTTGATGAGCCTAGATGATCCTGTTAGGAATAGATCATCTACTTACAGCACTAATATTAGAGGCTCATCCCCTACTCTCAAATAGTAGAGATTGGTATCTACGTCACTCTTGACAAATCCCATTTTCTGCAAGTAGTTGCCAATTTGACCATACCAAGCTCTAGTGGCTTACTTCAGTCCATACAAGGCCCTCTTGAGCCTGCACACATGAGGTTTCTGCTCATGCGTCTCAAATCTCTCTGGTTGTTCAAAATATACTTCTTCTTCTATCACCCCATTCAAGAACGCAGTCTTGACGTCCATCTGGTGAATCTCCCATCCCATCTGCGCAACAAGGTATATCACGGATCTAATAGAAGTATATCGAGCTACAGGGGCGAAGGTCTCTTCATAATCTATCCCTTCCTTCCGAGCGTACCCCTTAGCCACAAACCTAGCTTTAAATTTCTCGATGTTGCCATCTGCAACATATTTGATCTTGTAGATCCATCTCGAACCTACAACTGATCTATCCTGAGGACTGGGAACCACTTTCCAGACATCATTCATCATGATGGAGCAGTATTCATCCACCATCGCATCGACCCATACCTGGTGCTGAGTTGCCTTCCGAAAACTAGATGGCTACCAAAGCTTGTTACCTTTCAGGTTGCTTGTGCTGCCTCTTCTCATTTCTGGGGGCTCCGACAAACTCTTCTTCATCCCTCAAAATTTGTCGTAATTCCCTACTTGTCCTACCACTGGTAATTGGTGGATCCACCTGTTCTCCTTCCTGCAAGTCCTCGGGAGATGTATCCCTTGGATCCCCATGCCTTGGAGAGGCACTCGTATTACCCTCCACAGGTTGTTGTGGTTGGACCAAGAGATCCTCCTCAGACTGCGTAGCAGAAGGCATCTCCCAGGATTTTCTAAAGGCTCTTTCCTCCATGAATTTCACATCCTGTCGTACTACAATCTTCCTACTCTCAGCAATGTATATACGGTAAGCCTTTACGTTCTCACTATGTCCCACCAGATATCCCTTTTCCGCAGTCTTATCCAACGTCATCCTCTTCTCTTCCAACACATGACAATATGCCGCACTGCCAAAGACCCTAAAGTGGCTCACTTCATGCTTGCTACCAGTGAAGACACTTTCTGGAGTGATCTTACCCAATGCATTATGAGGAATCCTATTATGTACGTAGACAGTTGTATTACAAGCTTCAACCCACAGAAATTTGGCCATGTCTTGATCGTACAACATTTCCCTTGCAGCCTCAACAATCATTCTATTCTTTCTCTCTACAATTCCATTCTACTCCAGATTATATGGAGTGATCCACTCTCTTCTGATGCCTTCCCTTGTGTAGAACTTTGTGAAGTCTTTATCCGTGTACTCTCCACCATTGTTTGATCTATATGTCTTGACCCGCTTTCCTATCAAATTCTCCACCAAAGCTTTAAACTCCTTGAATCAACAAAAGACTTCGTCCTTGGTCCTTTAGAAAGTAGATCCAGGTCTCCTGGAATGGTCATCAATAAAGGTGACGAAATATTCGGCACCAATAAGATCTCTAGTGGACATTGGCCCACAGATGTCTGAGTGTGTTAAGCTCAACACACTCTTAGCCCTATTGCTGCTTCTGTGGTATGTTGCCTTAGCATACTTTCCCAATATGCACCCTCTACAGACATCGTCTCGCTTGGTGCTCGATTCTAGAACCCCCATGACAATCTTCTTGAGAATTCTAAGCGCCCCATGATGCAAGTGCCCCATTCTCCTATGCCATAGCTCGTCCAAATCCTTTTCATCAATGCTGCCAATCAATGGCATTGGGGATTCAAGCTGTAACTTGTAGAGCTTATTACATCTGACTCTGATTCGTGCCTTCTTCTTCCAACTTGGGTGTTTGACGTATACTCTATTGCCAATGAAGTGAATGTCTTAGTCTTTGTTTTGAAGCTGTGACACAGAGAATAAGTTCATCCCCAAACCAGGCACATGCAGCACATTGGTGGCCCTAAGCTTATTACCAGTTTCCGTTTGAAATACTATGGTACCTCTTCCAATAGGGGTACTTTTTTCCTTATTGCCCATGGTGATTTTAAAGTTCATCTACTCTTCTTAGTAGTTTGAGAAACATTCTCGCACTCCCTTCATGTGAGCAAAAGCCCCACTTTCAATACACCAAATCTCAAGAGAAGCAGAGCTTGACACACAAGCAAATGCTTCTTCCAATCTGTATGCCAGAGAAGAAACGTCGTGATCCATCTGTTCATCCATGCTTCCCTTCTTCTCTGGAGAACTGCGTGAACCCTTCTGAGTTTCTACTGCAGCAACGTCTGATCTAAGTTCTATCATCAGTTCTCTGCTCCTGTTACTCATCTTTGCTCGGATACCATGTGAAAATTTAAATCCAGAAAATATTTCTGCAGTGATAGATTTATTTCTCCTACTTATTATTTCAATAAGTTATTTACAAAATTCTTCCAGTAAATTTCAAAATAAATACTACTGCAGCATTCACTTAAGTAAATGCAGAGAAAGGAACATTAACAAATACAAGCATAAGAATCAATCACATGTACAAACTTATTTTTGGACAATTATCCTCGGAAAAACCCAATGTGGGAAAAGCAGTGCAGCATATGAGGGTTTGTATATTATTCTTCAGCAATGAAATTCTTTACAAGGAAAAGACTAGCAGACTTCTTGAGAAAACACCTGAGATAAATTCTCCGCAACCCTCTGGAGATTTTCTGACACCCGGAAGACCCACTGCTTCCCTCTGTGTCACTTTGCATGTCTCTCTATGCAATGCTTGCGTCAGACTGCGTCACTCTACGTGGGCTCTCTGCGCTACCTTATGTGGCCTTCTGCGTCCTTTTCTCCTCGACCTTTGTCACTGCTGACTCCCTCTCCTTCTTCTATCTCTGCAACTCTGCCCTGCAACTCTCCCTCTGAAATCGAATTATATTCCTTCAAAATCGACTTCCTTCAGGTTACTGAGTGCATGCTCGGCTTGCTTTCCAAATGACCCTCAAGCCTTCTTTATCATCTTTTCATTGACGAATCAACGGCCCAGATTAGAAGTCTAATCAATGGCCAAGATTAAAACTTGACTTGATCTTCATTCTATAGAAGATTCACACTCTGTTTTATTAAGACCCATTAATTATTCAATTTCCCAGTTTGGACTTAGGGTCTACATTAAAATAATTAATTATTCTAATAAAACATAAACCGAGTGGAATTTCCACAAATGGTTTCTGGGTGCTTTGGAATACGGATGTCCACTGCTTGTTACAAATTTTGAGACTTAGAACACTTTCCGATGCTACAAAAATCAACAGATGTGTATAGACATGTTGCCCGCAGTAGAACCTTCAAGGAAAGCAAGAAACCATGTCGATTCCAAGGATACATTGTAGCCATGAGCAACATTATTGAGGCTGAACCATGCACTTTTGAAGCATGGAAAGATTCAATGGCCAATGAATAATATGAGTCCATCATAAATAATGATGTATGGGAAGTAGTTCTAACACCCAAAGGTAAGTCTTTTGTGACTTCTAAATGGTTGTATGAACTTAAACATGGTGCAGATGGCAGTATTGAAAAATATAAAGCTATATTTGTGACTAGAGTTTTCTCTCAGAATGATGGAATAAATTATGATAAGATTTTTTGCACCAGTTGCCCAATATACTACCATCTAATCTATTCTGACTCTAGTTGCTAGCCAGGACTGGACTTTTCACCAAATGGATGTGAAAACTGCCTTTTTGCATTGCTTCCTCAATGAATAAGTATTTTTGGAGCAACCACAAGGCTTTGAAGTACATGACCAGAAAACTCACGTGTGTAGACTGCCTTTTTGCATTGCTTCCTCAATGAATAAGTATTTTTGGAGCAACCACAAGCCTTTGAAGTACATGACCAGAAAACTCACGTGTGTAGACTGAAGAAAGCTATCTCTGGATTGAAGCAAGCCCCAAGAGATTGGTATGCCCGCATTGATAGCTTCCTGAAGAAGCTTGGTTTTACCAAAAGCAATGCTGATCCAAATCCCTACTTCAAAACGGTCCAAGGTATACCTTTGATTTTGGTATTATATGTTGATGACTTATTCTTAACAGGTGGAGAACCTCTTATCCTCCAGTGTAAGAGGGAGTTAGCTTTTAAGTTTGAAATGAAATATCTCCATTTTATGCACTACTTTATGGGCCTAGAGTTATGGCAAAGACCTGGTGAGATTTTCCTTTCTCAAGGAAAATATGTCGTCAAGCTACTAGAAAGATTTAGTATGACAAAATGTAATTCTATGAATACACCAATGGAAATGAGTTTCAAGAAGTTATGTGGTGAAGTTGCAGGTCCTGAAGTGACAAATCCTTCTAAGTATCGACAACTGATTGGGGCACTAATATTCTTAGTTAACACTAGACCGGACATATGTTTTGTGTTCAATACTCTGAGCCAACATATGATTAAGCCATTGCATGCACACTAGATTGTTGCAAAGCATGTGTAGAGATATCTACATGGGACCATCAATCTTCGATTGATATACATTGTCAGAGATGTGAGACTACATGGGTGTTATGATGTTGATTGGGTTGGTAACTTTGTTGACAAAAAGAGCACATTTGGATGATGCTTTAGCTTGGAATCTTCCATGATATCTTAGATGAGTAGAGAACAGAAGTTTGTAGCCCTTAGCACGACTGAAGTTGAGTACATTGTTGCTAGCATGGCTAGCTATGAGGCAGTATGGTTGGGGAAGCTCTTTGGAGAGTTGTTTGAGCATCTACTAGATACAATAGTAATTTACTGCCACAATAAGAGTGGTATTCGACTTGCACAAAAATCTCGTGTTCCATGACAAGTCCAAGCACATTGAATTGGACGTCTTTGGCTTGGTTGCCCAAAGCGGTGATCAACCGCATTCAACATATCTGTCATCAAGACCTCTGGCGTAACTCTCGTCAGGAGCGCATATTTGCATGGGACCAAATTAGTCGTCCAAAGGATTGGGGTGGTTGGGGTATAAAATATTTGTCCACATTCGCATATGTGCTCACTGCAAAACAGGTTTGGCACCTTATCAGTGGATAGAGTCTTTGGAGGGAGGTGATTGTTGCAAAATATATTGCCCCGATGCATTCTCTAGACTGGCAACATACAGTACAAGACGGGCTCTTCCATTATTTGGAAGGCTATTACCAAGTCGGCACACCTTATTCAGCAAGGTCTCTCTTGGCAAATTAGTGCAGGTAATTCGGTTCGTGTGGGGATGGACTCATGGTCAGGCAGTCGTAGACACTTCAAACTGCCGCAGTTCATCATCAATCATTTGGACCAGGCTGGGATTAAGTATCTATCACGGGTGGCCGATAATAGAAGGACTGACTGGCTGGAACAGTGTTGGTTATCAGCAGATGCTCTTGGCATACCACTTGAAGGAAATCCCGATTGGCACAGATATATCCGAACTCTTCAGGCTACTCATATCCATCTAACAAAACATGATGACGAATTATTATGGGCACATTCACCTAGTGGCAGATACTCCCCTAAGATTGGTTACATCACACTTAATGCGCATAAGGAACCCCCTGAAAAATCTTGGTGGTGGCTCTCTATCTGGAAACTCAAAGCGTCGCATAAGACTCGACTATTGATGTGGTGCATTCTTCAAAACTACATTCCGACTATGGAAAACATCAAAAAACGGGCTACTCAAGGCCCCTCCAGACGTTGTTTCTACTTAGCCTAGGAGGAAGAAACAAAGCATATTTTCCTAGATTGCCCGTCTGTCCAGGATCTCTGGATTCTGGTTACTTATTCTTTGGGCTGCAATCTCACTTGGCATGGTGTATCTTTGACTGATGCCTGGTCCAACTGGTGGAATGCAACTTCCAGTTCTAAGCTACGTAATCTTCCGCTGCTATTGGCATGGGGCATCTGGACCGGGAGGAACAGATGCATTTTTTATGGCAAACAGGTCATGTGGGAGCTTATCTGCACTTCCATATTAGCTACTTATCATCTCTTACTGGAAGATTGCAAACCTTCCCCTATCCGTGTCACTGTACCCGAATATATTGACAACTCTTACCCTTGGGCATATTTTGATGAGGCATCAAATATTAACGGGTGTGGGGGCGGGGCGGTTCTTCATCTATCTGATACTCACTATTTCCATCTCAAGATGGGATTAGGGCCGGGTACATATAACTTTGCCGAGTTTCTTAGCCTCTGATTACTCCTTGTTTTTGCCCAGGAAAAAGGATGCAACAGATTGCAGATTTTTGGTGACTTTCAAATTGTTATCAACTGGATTAATTCTCTCGCACAGTGTCACTCACACACGCTCACATCACTTTTGAGGGAAGTTCATTATCTAAAAACAGCATTTGATTCTATTACTATTACTCATATATACAAGCAGAGGAACCAAGTGGCAGACCAACTTTCCAAAGAAGCTGCGGAGCTAGATTGGGGCTGCTGGCACATCACGGAACATGTTGGCCCACAGATCTACAGATACTATCACAGACCTTTCATAGAGGTGTTTCGGGATATGGGAGCAACCACTCCATGACTGCATTTTGTCAGACTAATATTATTTTTTTCTGTCATGCTATTTGCATGATATCGGCTTTTATATTTATTTCAGCATGCATATGTACAGGGTAGATAGCTTGTTTAGCCGCATACTTGCACAGATTGCAGATACTCTGTTTTTCCTTTTGAAGAACAGTGATTTGCTATGATGATAAATGTAAAATGAAACATGTAATTTTTATTCTAATGAAAAATTCTTTTTTTTTCCTTGGAAAAAAAAAAGTCCAAGCACATTAAGGCTAAATATTACTCTATCCAGGATATGATGCAGAGAGGAGCAGTGAGACTCCATATTGCAATTGATGGTCAGATATCCAGCATACTTACGAAGCCTTTATCGAAAGGGAAGTTCTTGGTATTCAGAGAGCAACTTGGACTGGTGGATGTGACCCTTCCTAGTGGGGGTGGTCATCGATGATCAAGAACACTAAGCTATGCTCTTCCCTCTTGTTTAAGCTCACAAGAAGGGAATGGAACCAGGAGAGCTCCTAGGGTTGAGGGAACTCCTGACTGTAGGTTGTTTGTGATACTTGTCATGTGTTGACCAATGGTAATACCCCCTACCATCAAGTCTAGGACTTGCCAAGAGTATAACCCAGTTTGAATCATACCCGCAAGTTGGGCGAATTGCCACCCATCTGGCCAATGGTTGTGGTAAAGCTTGGTTGTGCATGATCCTTGTCATGTGTTGAAAAGTGGTAATCCCCCCAAGTAGAGATGAGACTTGGTTTTGTTGGAAAATGCAATGTGGCAGCTTGTTAATTCTTCTTTTCCTTAACCTTGATACTTGCTTGTGAATCGTAATTAATCTTCTTTACGTTCTTTAGTTAGATCTTTTCATCAAACAAATATCAAGAACGAAAAAGCAACAACAAAGGACACAGAAATTAGGCTCTCAGTCAGGGCAAAACCCTATCAAGGGGAAAACCCTGAAAACTCTTCTCTTTATATAGAATCTGCTTCAATAGAAACACAAAGACCCAAACCCTAGACCAATTCCCTCTCCAAATACCAAGTCAGCCCTCCAACAAGTCTTTCCCTGATTCTGCACCAACCAACTTCAAACTACAACTTTGACCTTCCAGCTTCAATATTGCAACTCGTCCTGCAACTTTGATCCTGCAATTTCAACCTTGCAACTTCTATGGAAACCCTAATCCAACCTCCTCCTGAGACCTAGCTAGAGAAAGACGGCGCTTCCAAGGTCAACGAGGTCAAGGTAGAGTTTTCTCCCTTCTAGACACAAAATATTGCACTTCATCCTCCTGCAACTCGGACCTGCAACTTCGACATCCTTCTGCAGCACCAAAAACACTAAACTATGCACATATGAGAGACATAGAGCCTAAAACCAAGAGATTTCGTCCTTCATTCTTCTTTAAGATCGTTGCTCTTCTATTTCCAGCTTCCCAGCTACATATCGAACTCTTTCTTGATAGATCGAACTTGTGGAGTGAGTGAGTGCCAAATGAGGTCGAACTGCTCCTTTATATAGCCTTTCCAGGGGGTTGAATTCCCTCCTTTAGGCTGACTTGTAACTGTTAGGTCCGACTTTTACTTTTGGAGTTTCCAGGACTTTCTAGACTCAAAGATAATATTTTTTACATTTACATTTTGCCTAGAAGGGTCTTATAAACATGATGTTGACTCCTTTGACTCATGACAATAAATCCTAAGACCTAACAAACCCTAGAAGCACGAAGAACATGCTTTTACCTAGAAAACCATCAATAATGAGCATGAAACCCATGCTTTAATAATAATAACTTTTTCTTTTCTTCATAATTGTTGTTTTTTACAACAATTATGAAGACTGAAACTAGTTACATTTTCAACACTCCCTCTTAACTAGGGAGGTATTCATAGTTGTACAACATCATTCTCAAATTGAAGAGTTTTCATAAGAGTCAAATTGATAAGCCATATTGTAAGCATCATCATTATGACCAGCATTGTCTCTGACTAGAGAAGCTCTTATTCATTCAATATCATTATGTTGGGAGGCTTTATGTGTGATATTGATATTGCATTACCTGTACAAGGCACATACCCCATTCGGATGTCCACAAGGTATGTACTTTTAGGACTATTTTTATCTTGGATCTCCAATCCCAAGTCCTCAAAGAATATCGGTTCTCTTCGATTACTCATCTCTTGAATGCATGTCCCATTCTCAAAGAGTGTTGATACCTTTCCTATCTTGGATACTATATCCTTAAGGAAACCACAGATGCTTATCCAATCCTCCACCATTCTTTCTTCATGACCTTCACTTAGACTTACAGTTATTAGTTCTGGTCTAGTGCATGACACATAAACAAGAGAATGCAAACGTGATGTCCAACATCACTCCCTTTCAACCAGAGAGGACATCCATATTCCCTTTTTAACTTGAGAGTAGCACCTTGCTCCTATTCGAGGAGACTCCTTTTACTCCCTCTCAAATCTAGAGGAGATTTCAGACTTCCTATTTGGGAAGTCAACACCACAAGCCTTATAGCTTGTCTTCATGAGAGTATCAGCTACTTGATCTTCATAGCTACATGGCTCCCTCTTTCTTCTACATCTCTTGCATCGAGCTTGATTCTTTTCGAGGTATCATGGAGTGATCTCCACTCATTGTTCTTGTGACGGGATCCAAGTCATCTTTTATGCTCATCACTTTTATCTTCAACATGAAGGTATTGCAATGAGCCTTCCCGATCTTTAGATTGATCATGGTTTCCTCATGAAAGTCATCTCCTTTGACCTTCAGGTTATCTTTTCGCAATGCTACCTTTCAATCACAAGATGGACGCATCTTGACTTCACAGTTGTCAAGTATTGAGCTTCCCTCAACATTCTTCATACATTTCCATTCACACAGTTGAACTTGCCTCAACTGTCATCATGTATTCCTACAACATTCTTCCAGATAGAAAAATAATATGTTAAAGAAATAACCATATCATAAACAAATTGGTCTTACCTCACCATTATGATCTTCTCGTTCCATCAGCATCCTTATCTACCATCTCCACTTGGAACTTCCTTCATGCATCAGAGCGCCCAAGGTTTAAACTTGATTACCAAGTTACAACTTTTCTTTTGGAGACCATAATGGATGTTAATCATTATTTACCTATTCAAGAGAAAATCTCAATATTTTATTTGTCCTTAAGTAGGTCAAATCCTATCCTTCTCAAGCATCATATATCCTACATTTTAGCACACTTTATGACCAACTTTCTTTCTCAAGATTCAATACATATGAATTTTATCCAAAGTTTACTTTCAACATGCATTCTTTGCTTCCATCCAATCATCTAGCTATATGCTTTAAAGTAAGTGTGCAACCTGGCCTATTGCATTCCTTCATCCCTTTAACAGTATTATTTCCACATTACATGGAATGTATACTACCCTTGTCATAGTGCCTTTACCAAGGACCTTTCAAAATGATGGTCCTTCTAGGGTCATAATGATCCACTTAAGCAATATGACAATCTCTAACATAATGTTAGATAATCCTTGGATGAGCTTTATGCAAAAATGGTCTGTCTATCTATCTAGATGATTTCTTCAAAGCAACTTAATGATGTAAACTCTAAATATGCTACTATCATATGCTTCTTTCTATGATGTTATGCAAAACATACTATCCTAAAGGAAAGGTTAATCTTTATAAAGAACCTGACAGTCAATGAGCTTTCTCAGTAGTAAAGATCCTTCACTTCTTCCATCTTCGGCTTCTTCGCAGATTCTCCCATTGCCTCAGCTACATGAGCTTCACTCCTTTCCTTTCTCTTGTTGTTATGTAGGCTTGGACAATCCATGTTAAAGTGTCCAAACTCATTGCACTTAAAGCATTGAACCTTGGACATATCTTTCTTCTTGGACTTTCCAAACTTTCCCTTCTTCAACTTCTTGACTCGGACTAGAAAGGATTGAGACTGCACATCTAATCCAATGTCATCTTTTACCTTGATCCTTGATTCTTCCAGAATGCATTGAGCCCACAACTCATCAAAAGGAGTTGAATCTTTCTTGGAGTAGATGGTTGTTGCAAAGCTACTCCATTCTGGTGCTAATGCTTTCAATACACAGATTGTTACTTCTGAATCACAAATTGATTCCCTAATTCCTTACAGATGGTCTCTTAGTTGAGAGACTTTCATGAGAGAGGATGCCATATCCTCATCCTTTAAATTCTTCATTCTATATAACTTATTTTGCAAAGACATCTTTTGTCCCAATGTACTTAAAGAGTATAGGACCACAAGTTAACTAGCTTATCATACATAGCCTTGGAAGTTTTCAAATTTGCAACAAATGGAACAAGAGAACCTTTAATAGATTGAACTATGATCTTTTAAGCCCTTACTTCCCCTTTCTTGTACTTTTCTAATTCTTGCGTCTTGTCTTTGATAGGTTTAGTAATTTCGCTAGTAACATACTCTATTACTTCTTGTTTTGTGAGTATCATGTCAACACCTTTCTTCCATGCTAGATAATTTGATGCTCCAACGAGTTTATTGCTCTCCTTGCAGAAAGAACCCATATGACCTGTAGATCTAGACATGATGTGATACTTACTTGATAACCAAGATTCTCCTCGATGATGTCTCCAACCTTCCAACCTTCAAGATCTTTGGAGAGCCTTCCTTGAAAGATGTTCCCTAGGATTCCTCGAACAACACCTTCCAAGAGTGATGAATGATAAGATCTTTTGATGCTTCCTTTAAAGACGTCTACCAATGAGTCTTTCAACTGGATTCCTTCAAGAGACAATCCTTCTTGAAGTCTTGTCTTTCAGGCTTTCCTTGAGAGTTTCATTTTTCCTTCCCCTTGACACATAATTCCTTCTAGTGTCCTTCCATATACCTTCCTTGCTCACCTTAGCTTTGATACCATGTTCGAAAATGCAAAGTGGCAGCTTCTTAATTCTTATTTTCCTTAACCTTGATACTTGCTTGTGAATCTTAATTAATCTTCTTTATGTTCTTTAGTTAGATATTTTCATTAAACAAATATCAAGAACGAAATAGCAACAATAGATGACACAAAAATTATGTTCTCAACCAGGGCAAAACCCCTCCAAGGGGAAAACCCGGAAAACTCTTCTCTTCTTATAGAATCTGCTTCCATAGAGACACAAAGACCCAACCCTGGACCTACTAAAGAATGTAACTAGGTTCGCTCTTCATAAATTGTGCTTGAGTCAAAATGTAATATATTTGTCAAAAAGAATTTATTATTATTTTAATTGACTTGTTAAAGCATGGGTTTCATGCTTGGGTCAATTGTCATAGGTCAAGCCTCCATTGCATGCTTTAGGATTGAGTCAAAGTATTTCTTGTCATGTTGAACTCCTCCTCCATCAAAGTCTCCTTGATTTTGGCCTATAAAAGAATCTCCAATCAAGTTGGCTTCCATACGAACTCATGTCAGCCTAAATGAAGACACACCTGTTCGTGGACACATGTCGGCTCACTTCTATGGACAAACAACTATATATATCAATGTGAGGACTTCACATTACTTCACCTCAGAATCTCGGGCTAAATTGCAGAGCTAATTACAAAGATGTTTTCGGGTAACCTCAGTGCACAGTTCAGATAAATCACAGAGATATTCTCAACATACCTTCTAAGATAAAGTGCAGATTACAGTGAAGATTATAGACAGAAGTTCGGTAATATATCACAGTATGGTTCAGTGCTATTTCAGGCGAGAAGGTGAAACCCAAATTCAACCTCTTCATGAGACCTACCTAGAGCAAGAAAGCTCTTCCAAGGTCAACGAGGTCAAGGTAGGGTTTCTCCCTTCCAGCGACAACATACTGCACTTCGTCCTCCTACAACTCGGACTAGCAATTTCGGCCTTCTTTTGCAGCACTAGAAACCCTAGAATGTTGCACGTGTGAGACAGATAGAGCCCAAAACCAAGATATTTCGTTCTTCTTTCTTCTCATAAACCTTGGCTCTTCTTTTTCCAGCTTCCCAACTACATATCGAACTCTTTCTTGATATATCGAACTTGTGGGGTGAGTGAGTGCCAAATGAGGTCGAACTGCTCCTTTATATAGCCTTTCCAGAGGGGTCGAATTCCCTCCTTTAGGCTGACTTGTAACTATTAGAGCCAACTTGTAAAATTGAAGTTTTCAGGTCTTTCTAGAATCAAAGATAATTCTTTTTACAATTACATTTTTCCCGGAAGGATCTTATAGACATGATGTTGACTCCTTTGACTCATGAAAATAATGTTGAATATGTAGCATTGGAAAGTGTTCCAAGTCTCATATTTTGGGAAGAGGCTTGGACATCAGTGTTCCAGAAAACCCAGAAATCATTTGTGGAAATTCCACTAGGATCATGCTTTATTAAAATAATTAATTATTTTAAAGTGATATACTACATAGATTAATATAAACCCTCATTTGTTGCACCGGTTTTCCCACATTGGGTTTTTCTGTGGACAATTGTCCAAAAAATATTGTGTTCATGTGGTTGTTTCTATTGTGTGATACATGTTCTTTTATTCTTCTCCTTTAGATTAAAGTGAATGTTGCAGCTGTATTTATTTCAAAATTTACTGAAGCTTTTGTAAATACATTATCATGAATAAGTAGGAGAAATAAATCAATCACTGCAACAGCATTTTCAGATTGAAAATTTCACATGGTATCAGAGCCAAAGGCAAAAGACAAAAGAGGAGGTTCTGCAATGGAACTAAGATCCGACATAGATATAGCAGCAGCTCGGAAGGGTTCACGCAGTCCACCAGAACACATGGAGAAACAGAGGGATCATGACATATCAGTTCTGGCATCCAGACTAGAAGAGGATTTCGATTGTGTGTCAAGCACGGCCTCTCCAAGAATTTGGCATATTGGCAGTGGGGCATTTGCTCACATGGCGGGAGTTTGAGAATGTTTTTCGAGCTACCAGGAAGAGCAGATGAACTTTCAGATCACGATGGGAAACAAGGCCAAGTGTACCCCCGTTGGTAGAGGAACCATAATATTTCAAACAGAAGTTGGTAACGAGTTTCGGGCCACAAACGTACTACATGTACCGGGATTGGGGATGAACTTACTCTCCATGTCTCAGCTCCAGAACAAGGGTTACGATGTATACTTCATTGAAAATAAAGTTTATGTCAAACATCCTAGCTGGAAAAAGAAGGCACAAATTCGAGTAAGGGGCCATAAACTATATAAGTTACAGCTCGAGTCTCCAATGGCACTAATCTAAGCAAAGACACCTAAAAAGTGTTAAGGAAACCAACTCCAAAAATAGAAGAAAAGAGAGATCAATCTCCATAAATCGCCCACTTTGAGGGGGCAACTTCAATACATTACATAAATGAACAATTCTTAGATGATACAAAAGACAAACCTGCTTCTATATATAGGGGTCCATGATTGCCAAGATAATCCTAGCCGACCTAACAATAATAATTTAAGGGCACAATAATAACAATATGGGGGTTATAGGGGTACAATAATAACAATAAGGGGGTTACACTAACAACAATAAGGGACTATACTAGTAATATAGGGACCTAACATGCCCCTCTCCTTAAAAAAGTGTTGTCCTCAACGCTTGAGTAGCTCTGGGTGCTTCTGTATAAAATTCTCATCCTCCCATGTAGAATCTTCAGTGGGTAAGTTCTTCCACTTGATGAGATACTCCGAAATTGATCGATTCCGTAGTTGTCGAGTTCTTGTTTCCATGACCGCTTCTGGTTCCAATATGATTTTTCCTTCCTCATCAAGTTCTGGCAATATTGTTTGAACTGGAAGATTTTCTCCTATAACCTTCTTTAAGCATGAAACATGGAAAACTGGATGTACTCGCGAAGAAGTAGGAAGCTCCAATTTGTATGCCATAGTACCAATCTTTGGCAACACCTTGTAAGGACCATAGTACTTTGGCGATAATTTATTATCCTTCTTAGCTTGCTTGAGGGACATTTGTTTATATGGTTGTAGCCGTAAAAATACCCAATCTCCTACATCAAAACTTCTCTCGCCGCGATGTTGATCTGCCTGTTGTTTCATTCGATTTTGTGCCAAATTCAGGTTATCCTTTAAGAGTTGGAGAACTTCTTGCTGATGCTCGATGTGATCTTCCACTGCTTGAAACTTAGAATTTTCTCTTAAAGATGATGTGATGGATGGTGGATGATATCCATAAAGTGCCATAAATGGGGTCATTTTTGCTGCAGTATGGAAGGAAGTGTTATACCACCATTCAGCGAGAGGTAACCACTTGACCTATTGTGTTTGTTTATCAGATACAAAACAACGAAGATATCCTTCCAAACATTTATTTACTATCTCAGTTTGACCATCAGATTGAGGATGATAAGATGAGCCATGAGCTAATTGAGTACCCAAACAAGAAAATAACTCCGTCCAAAAATTTCTAGTAAAAATGGGATCTCTGTCGCTCACAATAACCCTTGGGCTTCCATGTAGCTTTTGAATTCTGTCCATAAATGTAGTAGCAACTGTACTTGCTTAAAATGGATGAGATAATGCACAAAAGTGTGCATACTTGGTAAGTCTATCAACTACCACCATGATGACACTCTTTCCTTCGGACTTAGGTAAACCTGTGATAAAATCCATTGAAATCTCCTCCTAACGTTGACTTGGAATGGATAAAGGTTGTAGAAGTCCTGGGGTCTTAATTGTTTCCACTTTATTCTGCTGGCAAACCAAACATTCCGCCACAAACTTTTGAATATCGGATTTAAGGCCATCCCAAAAAAATTCTTTCTTCACCCTGTGGTAAGTTTTTAAAAATCCTGAGTGTCCTCCTAAAGGAGAAGTGTGCAATTCCAGAAGAATCTTTTGTTTTAGTTGGCAATTCTTACAAAGATATAAGCGATCTTTGTACCATAAGGAATCATTTTTCCAACTAAATGTATCAGATGTACTAGGATCTTGCTGCAACTTTTGAATGAGTATCCATACATCTTTGTCCTTCTTCCATTCATCTCTTGCTTCAGTTATCCAATCTGGTTGGATAATAGAAATGGCAAAAAGCAATGCTTCCACCTCTTCATTCTTTCTTGAGAGTGCATCTGCAACAACATTAAGCTTTCCTTTTTTGTAGATTATTTCAAAGTCATAACCCAACATCTTTGTGACCAATTTTTGCTGCTCTTCTGAAGATAGTCTTTGTTCCAAAAAGTGTTTAAGACTATCATGATCAGTTTTTACCTTGAAGTGTCTTCCCATTAGGTAAGGTCGCCATTTCTTTAGTGCATGTAGTATTGCCAACATTTCCTTCTCATAAATAGCTTTCTGTAAATACTTGTAATGAATAAAATAATGATTAATTAGTTAAATAGTAATTAGGTTGAAAGGGCATGTCTGATAAGACATGACCTTTCGTGAAGAGGCACCTGACTAGGTATATAAGCAGGCCTCATTTGTAATTATCAATCATCCCATTCTTTATACAGTTTATATACTAATATTTGTATCCTCATGGATATTTTTATATTCCAAGTCTTTTGGAGTATCTAACTTGAGAAGGAACTTTGTTCACTTCATTTGATATCAGAACAGTTCGATCTTCTAGCTGCTCATCGTTGCACAGAGCTACGCTCCTCGATCCAGGCCCTTGGCCATCGAAAATTCGTCAACATTGTTGCCGTCAAAGCATGCGCTACAAATTTTGGAGTTTCTTCGTTGTTGAGTTTCTTCCAATCTGGCCACTATACATTTATATGTTCCAGGCTGACGAATGAAGGACAGAGAAAACAGCCAATAGTAGAGTAGCAATTGACAACACCTAGGATTGGCAATCACTCTGTCCTCCTCCACTGTGACCCTGCCCCAACACAAAGCTCGCTTTCCATTTTGTGACCTATCCCTATCATCTTTCTCGTGGCATATCCCGTTGGTGGAATTCAACAGTCATGTCTCATTCAATACATCCCTTGTTAATTGATATAACTATAAACTATAATTCATTATATAATTGTTGTATAATTGGTATTAATATTATTATATAATTCATATTAATATAATTATATAAGTTATATAAAAGTTATAATTTATAACTCATAATCAAGGCTATTCTAAAAATTCTTTTAAGGGGTTCAATTCATAAGTAATTAATAAGTATTTAAATACAAGTATTTGAAAAAGGCCCAAAGTAAAAAGGGTATTGAAAAGAATAATTAAGCTTGAGGGTTTATTAAAGGGAAATAATAATATTTTATTATAAATATTAGGAAGGGTCACTTTTATTATAAAAATAAAAATAAAATAAAAAAATAAAAAATAAAAACCCGAAGTTATCTTGACAAAATGGCATCCAAAACAGAACTAAAGGAGGGAAGATTTCCTAAAAATTATAGTATGTGTGTCTATGCGGTAATTGAAATCAAAGGGTAACTTGCGGGAAAGGAGGTTCTCATATCTATCGATCTTACTCAAAAGAATAATTATGTTAGTACCAAATGTGCTAACCAATTAGTTATCCCTGAATCAAATATCACTGAAACAAATTCATTTCACGCAAATGACAAACAATACGACATAGGGAATTTACACCTAAGTATTGGGCAGTATTCCTTTGTCTCGCAATTCACCGTTAAAACCTTATTTTGCAATGATAGTGATATAGTTCTGGGTTCGCTCTGGATGGAATCACTAAGGTGCTAACCAATTAGTTATCCCTGAATCAAATATCACTGAAACAAATTCATTTCACGCAAATGACAAACAATACGACATAGGGAATTTACACCTAAGTATTGGGCAGTATTCCTTTGTCTCGCAATTCACCGTTAAAACCTTATTTTGCAATGATAGTGATATAGTTCTGGGTTCGCTCTGGATGGAATCACTAAGGTCATTCATCCTTAATACAAAAAATAAGTTTTTGACATTCTCCTACAAAAAGGAGAAAATAACGCTGCAGGACGTTAACTTGAAGCCAAATTCAGTGACGCCTGAAGACATACAAGAAATTTCAAAAGTAATCCTTTAAGAAAGTAAAAAGGCGATCCAAAATATGCAAAAGGAAATTGACAAAATCACCACTAACAAGAATGAAGAAGTTGCTCGCCTCAAGCACCACAACAATAAATTACTAGTGCAAATTAAGAAGCTGAAGAAAGACAAGAAGTCGTTGGAAAAAAACAAGGTGCAACAACTTGTCGAAAATGAAGCATCGAAATCTTCAAATATAGAAGTTCAAGTTGAAGAAAACACGGGCATTTATAAAGTAAATGTCACAATTCAAGAAGTAGACAAACAAGTTGCAAAAAATACAAACTTAGATGCTGCAGTTCAGACAAGGAACATTCTATGTGAAGATTCTGTAACCAACTCAATAACTCCCGAACTTAGCACAAGGAAATATGATGTCTGCAGGGGGTGCATACTAGGGAAGTGTGCCAAGGCAGCATTTCCAAAAAGCAGCAGTAGGGCCAAGAGTGTATTGGAGTTGATACGCTCATACATCTGCGGACCAATGTCCACGACTACCCTTAGTGGAGCAAAGTACTTTTCTACCTTTATTGATGACCATTCCCGGAAAACATGGATCTACTTTCTCAAAACCAAAGATGAAGTCTTTGAGTGATTCAAGAAGTTACGATTAGATAATGGTGGAGAGTATATTGATAAAGACTTCACAAGTTTTTGCGCAAAGGAAGGCATCAAGAGATAATGGACAGCTCCATGCAATCTAGATCAGAATGGAGTTGCAAAAAGGAAGAACAGGAGCATTGTGGAAGCTGCGAGAGCGATGCTATATGACCAAGACATGCCCAAATTTCTCTAGGAAGAAGCCTGCAATACAGCAATCTATGTGCAGAACGGGGTACCTCATAAAGCATTGGAAAAAGTTACCCTTGAGAGTGTGTTCACTGGAAGCAAGCCTGAGGTGAGTCAGTTCAGGATATTTGGCAGTATAGCGTATTGCCACATACTCAATGAGAAGAGGAAGAAATTGGATCAGACTGCGGAGAAGGGTTATCTTGTAGGATATAGTGAAAATGCGAAGGCATATCGCATCTATATTCCAGAAAACAGGAAGATCGTAGTGAGGCGGGATGTGAAATTCATGGAGGAGAGAGCCTTCAAGAGATCTGGGGAAATGGCTACAGATACACACGCTGAGGAGGATCCACTAGTACAGCCACAACGGCCTACAGAAGATGGCTCGAGTGCCTCTCCACGGCACAAGGATTCTGAGGAAAGTTTGAAGGAGAGCAGGTAAATCCACCCACCACCAGTGGAAGAACAAGCAGAGAGCTCCAACAAACTCTGAGGGATGCAGAGGAATTTGTTGGAGCCCCTAGATATGAGAAGAGGGAACGCAAGCAACCTGACAGGTACCAAGAACTTGTAGCACAGGTCGGAGAACCCTCTAGTTTTCGGGAGGCAGCTCAACATCAAGTATGGGTAGATGCCATGGTTGAGGATCACAACTCCATCATGACAAACGATGGAAGTAGTCCCCAGACCACAAAACAGATCAGTTGTAGGATCAAGGTGGATCTACAAGATCAAGTATGTTGCAAATGGCAGCATAGAGAAGTTCAAGGCCGGATTCGTGGCTAAGGGTTATGCACAAAAGGAAGGGATTGATTATGAAGAAACCTCCACCCCTGTAGCTCAGTACATTTCAATCAGATCTATCATCTCTCTTGCAGCGCAGATGGGATGGGAGATTCACCAGATGGATGTCATGACGGCGTTCTTGAATGGGGCGATAGAAGAGGAAGTGTACATAGAACAGTCAAAGGGCTTTGAGACACATGAGCAAAAGACTCATGTATGTAGGCTTAAGAAAGCCTTGTATAGACTGAAGCAAGCCCCCAAAGCATGGTACGGGCGAATTGATAGCTACCTGCAGAAGATGGGATTTGTCAAGAGTGACGCAGATCCCAACCTCTACTATCTGAGAGTAGGGGATGAGCCGCTAATCCTGGTATTATGTGTAGATGATTTGTTCTTGACTGGATCATCTAAGCTCATCATAGACTGCAAGGAGAATTTGGCTACTGAATTCGACATGAAGGGAGCTCTGGCAGCAGAAGGGAGAAATCTTCCTTGTGCAACGAAGATATACTACAGAGATCCTAAAGAGATTTCAGATGGAGGACTATAGACCCATGGCTACACCAATGATTACAAACTAGAAGAAGATAGACACGTCCGGAGTTGATGAGCCTAACCCTACCTTGTATAGGCAGCTCATAGGATCATTGATGTACCCGATCAACACTAGACCAGACATCTATTATGCAGTGAATACCCTCAGCTAGTTCATGGTGGAACCAAGGAGGGCTCACTGGGCAGCAGCCAAACATGTTCTCAGATATTTGAAGGGGACAGTCAAGTATGGGTTGAAGTACACCAAAGGCAATGAAATCCAGTTGAGTGGGTTCACTAACACAAATTGAGTTGGAATTCCAGTGGATCGGAGAAGTACCAGTGGATACTGTTTCAGTCTCGCATCAGGAATGACATCCTAGTGCAATAGGAAACAGAAATTCGTGGCACTGAGCTCAGCCGAGGCTAAATATATGGCAGCAAGCACAGCTTCGTGCGAGGCCATATGGATTCGTAAACTGCTCTTGAACTTGCTCAAGAAGAGGATGGAACCGACCAGAATTTTGTGTGATAATCAGAGTTGCATCAAGTTGTCTGAGAATCCTGTGTTTCATGTCCAATGAGGAGTTATATAGTTGAAGTACATTCCTACAAGAGAACAAGTGGCAGATATCCTCACAAAGGCTCTGGGTAAGAGTAAGTTTAATTTCTTCCAGTAAAAGATGGGATGGTCGAGAACCCTTTCCAATAGAGGAATGGGTGGTCTTCAGATTTAGAGGGAACTGCAGTACAGATGAGGCAGTGGCAGCGGTGGTGTCACAAGCAGTAGTACAGAGGGCAGCAGCGCAGAGATGAGGGGCAGCAGTGAAGACATCAACAAAGCAACAACTGCTTCAGGTCAGAGCAAATAAAGTTGGTACCTTGCTGAAACACTTTCCTCGCTAAGAGGGAGTGTTGACTTTGTAGTATTGGAAAGTGTTCCAAGTCTCATATTTTGGGAAGAGGCTTGGACATCAGTATTCCAGAGAACCTAGAAATTGTTTGTGGAAATTCCACTCAAATCATGCTTTATTAAAATAATTTATTATTTTAAAGTCCCTAAGTCTAAACTTAGGGGAAGAAGATAGCCTAGATTGTTGGAAGGCGACGGGGGAGACGCGGGGTCAAAACCCTAATGATGGCGGCAGACTATGCTCGCAGGCGTCCTGAATCTGGTTACAGGCATCGTTTCGAGAGGAGCCTCAACGTGACATTCATCTTGGGCTATCAAAGCCCATCAGACATCTGTGTGCCTGGCAGATGGCCATGTCATGCCTAGGGTTTTGACACTCACAACCGGCTAAGTTGGTTTAGAATGGTTGTCTTAGCGCACTCAAACCCGAACCATGTTGCTCGACGGAGGTGTGAGCACGCGGTTTCAGTGCTAGAGAAGGTTATGTGCTATCGGAGCGGTCGTTTAGGCACTAAATCTCACAAGAAATATGGGTTTTGAACGGGATTCGGTTGATTTAGAACTGGTGCCGGAACACCTGTTAGTAGTTTGGGGGCACGAGGTGTCGGCGAAGAATTTGGAACGGTATATTCCAGCGATTGGCGATGCAGGTCTGAAGAACAAAGATCTAGAAGGGGACTGGGATTTTTCAAATGGTGCAACTCTCTTGGAAGAAAGCCTCGAGAGTACTTTCAATTGCGCTTGGAGGGAAGAGACAGAACCAGGGCTTTTCCAACCTTCGACTTTTCCTGGGAAGCAAGGAGTCGCACAAGGCTCGACAAATATGTTAAACCCTACACTGCCAGGCATTTCATCAATCCCTTTTCTCTCAGGGGGGCTGGAAGACATAGTTGCTAGTTGTGGCATTCAGAGTTATGTTGGCCTTAAGGGTTTCTTGGGAGAGAGCCATAGATTTCTGGATCTGGGCAGAGGATTTCAGTTGGACGCTCCTAGTGCACAAAAGAATCCACATCAGTGGCAAGGCATTAGTTTCCTTGAAAATTTTATGTTCTTGCAGGGGAGTGAAGCGGCAAGTTTGGGGTCGGAGGTAGCTAAGGGTTTGGCTGGAAACCCTAGTGTTTTGAGGCAGACGGCGTTGGGACAGGCAGGGAATCATCAACCTGCGTTTTCAGCGAAAGAACACGGAAGGCCTTCAAGATCCCATAGAGGTGAGAATCGGCAGGAGGTATCTAGGGTGGCCAGTCAACAAGAAGGCCATCTTGAAGAAGGAGGCTCTTCTCGGGAGGTCTTTCAACACTTTGTGGAAGGGCGGCCTGGGTCGCCCATTCTAGAAGGACCAAACGCTATCGAAAGGCCATTGGAGGGTGAGGAAGGTGGAAGGAGTGGGGTTGCAGGAACAAAGAGAAAGAAGACCAAGCTGATTAGAAAAAAGGAAGAGAGCCCATGTTGTGTCTTCAGAGTGGACATACTCATTGATGAAGTAATGGAAGCAGCAGAAACTATTCTAGTAGGCAGAGTCAGAGGAAGGAAATACTCTGTCAATTATATCAAAGACTGGACAACCATAGCATGGGTGGATGCCCCTGGAAGTCCTACATATATCCAAACTTTATCCCGAGGGTGGTTTATGATTAAGTTTGAGAAAAAGGAACATCTGGAATAGGTTATAGAAAGAAACTAGAATTTTGGGAAGAGGCCTATTTTATTCAGGAAATGGACGCCATTGTTTAATGCTCAGAAGGAAAAAATTGAAGAAACACCAGTTTGGGTAAAGTTGTCAGGGTTACCAATACTCATCTGGACGAATTCGGCATTTCAATCAATTGGGAACACGCTAGGTCAGTTCCTTGAAGCAGATCTGTCTTTCCAATAGACCAAGGATCTGAGTGCTGCCAGAATTTTGGTCAACCTTAATCCTAAAGCAAGCCTAGCAGAAGATATGTGCCTCAAATATAAGGAATTAGACTTCACTCAGACACTGGACTATGAACACATGCCCTTCCGATGTCACTGATGCCATAAATATGGACATCTAGCAAAGGATTGCCCGCTTGGGCACCGAAGAAGAAGGAAGCAAAAAAGAATAAATCGAGGGCCTCTGAGGGGGAGATGATGGATGGGGTTGACAGACCAGGTGGCAACATGACAGGAATTGCTCCTTTCGAACAAATACCTGAGCAAAACAACCCTATAGCAATGGAAAATGAACCGGAGCGCCCTCCAGCATCTTCACCCTTCCATGAAGCTAAGCTCGTGGCATCTATTCCAGAGGGTACGAAACTGGTCTCCTCTCCCTCTATTTTTTCCTCTTTATGTACTTCTGTTTTTTCTTATTCAAAGCCTGGTCCTTCCAAGCCATCTCAAATGGAATATATGCAAATGCATGATGTCATAGAGTCCCTGGACAGTATCATAGCCTCCATCCCAGTTACCCCGTTGGAACCCCCCTCTGTGTCTTGTCTTGGATCGCCCCCTCCTCAGCCCTGTATCCCTGAATAACCCCCATATAACTTAAGATCACTTCTAAAGAAACCCTTGAAGGAGGAGGCTATCGGAGGATTAGAGGCAAAACCCTTGAAGGAGGAGGCTATCGGAGGATTGGAGGCAAATCCAATATCGGTAGGCCCTAGAAAGGTGAGGGGTAGGAAATCCAATCTTTCCAAGGCTAAAGTTAGGGCAAAAATTGACATTGCAGATGGGAAGCAGTGTTCCCTGTCTGGGGTGCTTAGAGCAGCGCAGACCCCCTCGCTGGGTTATCGATGATCATCCTCTCTTTCTGCTGCAGGGGTTTTGCTAGTCAACCCAAAAAATTAGCACTTAGGGCTTTGATGAAGTCCTATGAACCGGACGTCCTTATGTTACAAGAGACCTTGGGGATGGGGGAAGAAGTGGTTGGAACACTGTCCACGATGTTCCCGGGGTGGTTTTCTCAGGCCCTGGATGCTCATGGAAGATCTGGGGGTTTGCCTTTGGGCATAAAATCCGGGAGGCTGAAGGAAATCTCCACATGGAGTTTTGAAAATGCCTTAGCCATGGAAGTCTACTCGCATGAGCTCTGCCACCCTCTTCTTCTTTTAAATGTTTATGGGCCTTGTTTGGATAGGGTGCAGTACTGGAACAACCTAATTGCCAAGTCCTGCTTGACTAACTCAAATATCATTCTGGGAGGAGACCTAAATTTTTCCCTGGGATCTCTGAATCCTAATGTCCTTCTGCTCGAGCAGACCCCCTCACAGATTTCTTTCTTAATAAGCTGGCCTCCTCTCACCTGGTGGATGCAAACCTGATCAAACCTAGACCTACTTGGAGGAACAGAAGAATGGGTGAGGATAGGGTGGCCAAGAAGCTGGATCATTTCCTCCTTAATGAAGACCTGGTGGCCAGATCCTCTGTCTTTAGGCATTGGGTTGGGGAAGGGGCATATCTGACCACCTGCCCATCCTCCTAGAGATTAAAGGTCCTCATAAGAAGCCGGGGGCACCCTTCAAGTTCAACACTTCCTGGCTCAAAGATGAATCTTTCAACTCATTGTTCCATGCCACCTGGAGGATAGGAGGGTTGGCAGAACAAGGTAGTAGGAGTCGGCTGTTTATGGAGAATCTAAAGAAAATGAAAAAAGCTACTTTGGAATGGGTAAAGGCCAAAAAAACAAAGGAGGAAGAATTACGGAAGATAAATGAAGAACTTGACTTCCTTGAAAGACCGGAGGGTGTCGAATATGCCTCCATTGAATCAAGGGACAGAGTAAAGAGCCTTGAAGCATCAAGAAGGAAAATCTTATTGGAAAGGGAAGAAAGTTGGCGCCTCAAAAGCAGGGCCATCTGGCTGACAGCAAGGGATGAGAACACGATATTTTTGAAGAACTATGCCAAAGGCAGGAAGAATATCAATATTATTTGGGGAATGCAAACGAAGGAAGGAAGAATGGCTCGATCTTTCGAAGATTTATCTTCATTAGGAGTGGATCACTTCAAAACTTTGTTCAAATCCCCTGCGGAGGCATCGATAGCTGAAGTGATCAGGGTTGCTCAGTTTTTCCCCAGATATATTGATGAAGAAGGGAACAACACCATAGTGGAGCCTGTCTCGAAAGAGGAGGTGGAGGGGATTCTCAAGGCAATGCAGAAGGACAAGAGCCCAGGGCCGGATGGTTGGATGGTGGAATTTTTTCAACATTTTTTTGAAACTCTGGGAGATGACCTTCTTGCAGTGGTTGAAGAGTCGAGACGCACGGGAACCATCTATCAACCTTTCCACTCCACCTTCCTCGCCCTCATCCCCAAGAAGGAGGACCTTAAATCCTTCAATGATTTCAGACCTATCTCACTTTGCTCCTGCATATATAAAATCATTGCAAAAGTGATAGCTACTCGCCTTAAACCTTTCCTCTCTCGGAATATCTCCTTGGAACAGATTGGCTTCCTAGATAGTAGAAAAATTCACGAGGTCGTTCGAGTGGCTCAGGAAACTATCCACAGCCTGAAAAGAAGTCGAAAAAAAGGAGCAATTGTAAAAATAGACCTTTCCAAGGCGTATGACAGAATCAGTTGGATGTATCTTCGTCTTCTCCTGACCCATCTTGGTTTCAGGATTGACTTCATCAACTGGGTGAAGGGGTGCATTACATCTACCAGTATTGCCATTCTGATCAACAGGGCTACCACCACCTTTTTTCATGTTCAGGCCTTCGCCGGGGATGCCCTCTATCTCCCCTTCTCTTCCTACTGGTTGCGGAAGGGCTCAGTCTCCTGATTCATGATGCAAAAAGAAGGGGGGAATTAAAAGGCATTGAGGTGGCGGTCAATGGTCAACCTCATCATAACGCATCTACTCTTCGTGGATGATATTCTCCTCTTCAGTAATGGAAGCATAGAAGACTTTCGGTGGATAAAAGAGGTGTTTGACCCAAAGATGAAAAAATCGCGATTTTATCGCGAGTTTTTCGGGCTGCCGATTATATCGGCGATAATTTCGACGATTTTTTGAAATTATCGTTAGCGCGATGTTATCGCGATAATTACGAAAAAATCGCGATTATTTTGGTAAAAATCGTGGGCCCATCAAATAGCAACCCTATAAGTTCAAAAATCGATTTTTTTTTTTTTGTCATTTTTGCAGCCCTCTCATTTTCCTGACACACCCTGTTGGCAGTTCATGGTAATGTTAAATTCTTAAAAGTGATATTTCCTTTATTTTTCATTTTCATCCTTTTACTTAAATTTTTAACATTACCATGAAATGACTCAGGATGTTTAAGAGTGGTTTCGACCTCATTGGATTTCATATGGAGAAACTAGAATTTTAGATTTCACTCAAAATTCAGCAGACTTAATGGTTTTCATGGTTTCATGGTTTGGGGATTTTCATTGTTTCCATTATTCTATTATGTGTAAGGGTATGAGATTGACATTTGATCAAGAGTATGAAGTCCTTTAAGAACCTTGATGTTGGTGGCATTGATTGTTGAACTTTGTTGATGTTGGTGGTATTGATTGTTGAACTCCCCTACCGTGGCCTTAACAAGAATGTACCCTTCACTCAAAGGAAAACAACTAGTTAGGCATGTTAATCTTTTTCTACCGCATTTTAAGGTTGAGCAATCCAAGTCTGAAGACTTTGAGCTAGATGATGTTTATGTATCTCTTGTTGATGATCCCATTTCTAGTAGCGATGAATCAATGATAAGTTTCATGAGGAGGAGGAGGAGGAGCAACAATAGGAGGAGGAGGTGACACCACCTACCCCTGCTACCGGTAGAGGACGTGGTCTACCTCCTTTAGCTCCTAGTGCTTCAGGATCTGGAGCACAACAGAGTCCATTGCCAGCCTCGCCAACTTCTTCGTCTAGAGGGAAAGCTGCTACATTTTCTCGCAAGAGGGGCAGAGGAAATCAGTAGTATAGGTTATTTGGTGCATTCCTTTGTATATAACATTATGACTCATGATATGAGATACATTATTATATTTTTTGTTGATATTTTGAGGTTGAGTTGAGACTTAGGACTTAGTATTCAGGACATGATTCAGTTTTATGTGTGATGTAGCACTAGACATGATATTACACATCTTATATATTAGTTTTTTTTTTCATATTTATGTGTCAATGCATTTATTTTATGCTGTAGATGCTTTAGATATTAAAAAAATTGAAAAAAAATGAATATATTTGTATGTGCCGATTTTTTCCCGATTTTTACGATTTTTTCCCGATTTTTACGATTTTTTCCAATTTTTTCCCCTCGGTGATAATATCCCGATAGCGAACTTTGACCTCTTCTTAAAGGCTACCGGCTTAAGTATAAACAGTCAGAAATACACAATTACCATGGAAGGCCTTTCCTGAGCTGAAGTGGGTAGAATCTCTGAAGTCTTGCCATTTGAGATAAAGGCCCTCCACGACATCTTCAAATACCTGGGTTTCCAACTAAAGCAAGATTCTTATCGAATCTAGGATTGGCACTGGCTCGTGGCAAAAATTGAGTCAAGGATGAAGCATTGCAATTTTAAATCGCTCTCTTAAGCAGGGAGGCTAGTGCTGATTAAATCCATAGCCATGGACATTCTGGTGTACTGGGCTGCCCTTTCTTGGGTGCCAAAAAGTATCCTTTCATGTATCAACAAACTCTCCAGTAGGTTTTTATGGTCTGGGTCAAAGGCGGAACATGTAATTCCATGCGTGGCATGGGAGAAAATAGTGCGACCGAAGGCCTGGGGAGGGTGGGGAATCAAGGAGCTCCACTCTTTCACTACTTCTCTGGCTGCAAAGTTGGGTTGGAGACTCATTACTCTGGAAAACCTTGGTTGACAATTATAAGAAAGAAATATATCGATGCAATGCCAATAAACAAATGGTTGCGCCTGCCCAATAAGAAACTAAAAAACGCTTCGATTTTCTGGAAAGCAACGCTAGCATCGGTCAAGATTATCGAACAGGGACTGGCTTGGCATGTTGGGGATGGTACATAGGTAAGGTTGGGTCGTGATCCATGGGTGGGGTGCACTAGGAGCTACACCCTCTCCAGAGATCTAATTGTGCAGCTAGAACAAAGAGGCTTCAAAACTCTAAGCAATATTGCCTAGCAAGGTCAAACAACTATGTGGGGACAAGCATGGATGACAGGGGAGGCCCTTCAGCTCGAAGATAGGGGGACAGAGGAGTGGCAGGGTTTCATCAGTGAGCTCCATAGGTCAAATTTCAGAATCCAGGAGAGGCCAGATGAGCTCAAATCCCCAACGGGTCTATACACCCCAAAATTTGGCTAAAAATGGCTAATGTCTCAGAAGGGATGGGGGGAGCCGGAGTGGTGGTTCAAATCGTTATGGGAACTAAAGGGCCCGGCGAAATCAAAACTGTTCTTCTGGTGCATTCTACAGAACAAAGTTCCCTCCTGGGACTTCCTTCAACAGAGGGGCAAGATTGGTCCTGGTTGGTGGTCCCTGTGCAAGTCTAGCAATGAGTCAGTACACCACCTTTTTCTCACCTGCACATATACTATTAGTCTTTGGACCAAAACCTTGAGGCTCCTCAAGATTACACAAAAATGGGAAGGTCAAACTGTTTCGGAGGCGTGGCAGAGATGGTGGCAGGTTGCTCCAATGACAGGATAAGGAACATTCCACTCATTGTTGCCTGGGGAACCTGGATTGAGAGAAATCGAGTCATCTTTCAAGACATACTTTTTCCCAGTAAACTACTAGCAGCGGAAGGGGCATCTATTTTTGAATATATTCAAATTTCAACTGAGTCCCAACAACCCAGAGTCATTCAAGAGGAAGTTATTAGGGGGGACATCCTGTGGGCATACTTTGATGGGGCATCTGACCCTCAAAATAGATGCGGCGCTGACCTAACCATACATTTTCCATCAAGGAAAGTTTTCAAAGCTTTGGTTGGCCTTGGACAGGAGACAAATAACTTCGCAGAACTAAAAGCCCTTCATCTCCTTCTTTGTTGGCTCTCCTCTCTTGAGATGAGAGAAGCCCATATTTTTGGAGACTCTTTGAACATCATAAAATGGTTTAATGGTTCCCAAAGATGCCTTAATTACATTTTGTCTCCTTTACTAGATGAGGTGATGCTTGTAAAATCCTATTTTAACCATGTCATTGCTTGTCACATTTACAGGGAACGAAACAGTGAAGCAAACCTCCTATCTAAGGAGGGCATTCGGCAAGATTTGGGGCACTGGGTAGCAACAGAGGTTGATGAAGGTCTGGTCTAAATCATCGAACAGCCTCCATTCGCCCGCTAGTTCCAAATTTTTGTTTTTCTTTTACTTGTTTTTCAGATCAGCATGGAATTGTCCATAATTGTTGGTGATTATGTACTTTTTGCCAAGTTTCATTTCAGCACTGAACCATATATTGAAAACTTCTCCGTCTCTACTTCGGATTGTTTTCCTCTTAAGAGGAGATCTGGGAGACGGTTTTTTTCCTTGTTTTTGTATTGTGACTGAAGACTCAAAAATTTGGATCGGTGTTTACCACCCAGGTTATGTTTCTTGTGTGGCAAAATAGAAACAAGTCTTTCCACCTCTGTTTCGGGTGTTTATTTCCTAATGTTAGGGAAGCCCGGGGGCTGGAAACAGACGTTATTATTCAACTTTTTTGAATAGGGTTGGGAGGATCGATCTAAAACCTTTCTTCCTCCTAATCAGCCGAAACTCCATCTTTCTTCCATGCCAAAAAGGGAGAAAAATGCAGTTCATTGAATGCTACGTGCATATACTATGTAACTTTCTATATACTCAATAGATTGTTCGATTTTTTCTTTTGGAAAAACAAAGTCTAAAATTATGGAAATTAAATAATTAAAGGGTATTAATAAAGAAGAGTGGGAATCTTCTAGAAAATGAAGATCATGTCATCTTTTAATCTGAGGCCATTGATTAAGGATATAATCTGAGTCGTTGATTCATCAACGAGAAGATTATAAGAGAAGGCTTGAGGGTCATTTGGAAAGCAAGTCGAGCACATTCTCAGTACCCAAAGGAAATCGATTCTGAAGTACAAGAATTCGATTTCAGAGGGTGAGGTTGTAGAATTTGGGTTGCAGAGACAGAAGGAGGAGGGAGAAGTCAGCAGAGAGGAAGAGAAGGCGGACAGAAGACGAAAAGGAGGCAGCGTTGAGCAACAGCACTGGCCCTTCACGCCGAGTGATGCAGTCCAGCGCAGTGACTGCACAGAGGGGCCACACAGAGTTACGCAGAGGAAGGAGAAGTGCCTATCGTGTGTCGAGAATTCTTCCAAGCTTTTCGAAAAATTCATCTCAGGTGTATGCTAAAGATCTACTCGTCATATATTTTGTAAACGATCTTTTCACTGCTGAAGATTAATATAAACCCTCATCTACTGCACAGTTTTCCCACATTAGGTTTTTCCGGGGACAAGTGTCCAAAAATAACTGTGTTCATGCGGTTGTTTCTATTGTGTGATACATGTTCTAGTTGTTCGTCTACTTTAGATTAAATTGAATGTTGTAGTTGTGTTTATTTCAAAATTTACTGAAGCATCTATAAATAACATATCATAAATAAGTAGGCGAAATAAATCAATCACTGTAATAGCATTTTCAGATTGAAATTTTCACAAATATATCCTAAGACCTAACAAACCCTAAAAGCACTAAGAACATGCTTTTACCTAGAAGACCATCAATAATGAGCATGAAACCCATGCTTTAATAATAATAACTTTTTTTTTCTTCACTTGTTTGTTACATAGGGTACATATTGAAATGAGTACAACAACAATTATGAAGACCGAAACTATTTACATTTTCAACGGGTTTTGCGTGATCCTTGTCATGCGTTGACAAGTGGTAATTCCCTCAAAGTCGGTGGATGCAGGTGTTCTATCACTTAACTCTTAGGATAAAGCTTGGTTTTGTGTGATCATTGTCATGTGTTGACAAGTGGTAATTCCCCCAAGTCTATGTCAAGGTGGGAAGATTAGTAAATATAGGGTGATAGATGAATCTCCCCTATGATGATTCTTCTTCATTAGATTGAGACATAATTGCTCCAGAGAAGAGATGAACAGAGATGAGCAAAGAAAGCAGAGATCTTTGTTGTCGAAAGAAATTCTTCCCTAGCTGAGAGAAGTGTGAAAATTGGCAGCTCAAGGATGAATTTCCTTAAATAAAATCTCATTTATGACAATTCTAGAGTGACTATCTAAAAATAGAAAGTCATGTCTAACATCTCAAGTATGACTTTTTAAAAATAGTAAATCACCTTGCATTAATTGATAATCAAGTATAGTTGAAGGATAATCACTTAACTTATCATTGATCAATCCTAATAGTTCAATCTCGACTTAATCATCAATATTATCAATATTATTATTATTATCCTTTGTGAAACTATGATATTATTATTAAAAGGAATTACAAGTCACCTTACATTCATCACCTCATTCACTTCGCACCTCTCTCCTTGATGATTCTCATGGCACTATGTAACTCTCTATCTCTCTTAATGATACGTTATAGTCTCTCTTACGCACTCACTAAAGACATGGCATATTCCTCTTACACTAATTAAAGGCATGTCATAAAAGATTCATCTTACTCTCTCTTTAATGCATATGTTACACTCTCCTTAACCAAGGCATGCCTACCTCTCTTAATGGCATAAGTTACTAAGGCATGTGTATCTCTCCTTAATGGCATAATGTAATATTCCGAATAGGAAATAAACAACAACATAAACAATAACTACAACAAAAAGAGAGACATCATGAAAAATATTTCAAACATGGAGAAACGTTGAGCCATCTTATTATAATCTGAAAGATAAAAATGTGTACAAAGGTGATCAAAATGATGGCACCTTGGCTTGATCAACACAAGCTGGAAATACTCTCAGAATCTCCCAAAGAATGGCTGCTCTCTCTATGACTGCGTAACTCCTGATGCAGATGTTGTTGCTGCCGGAACTGATGCTCTTTCGGGAATGGAGTTGCTATTTGGGGCTCTTCCCCTCCTCAAAAAAGTATGAAACTCTGGATATGAGATCTCCTCCAATAACCTGGAAAAACTCAGGAAGGAATCTCGGAATGGCTGACTCTGGAATTTGACCTCTCTTGGAAAATCACGCACTCCAGGTGAGTACGCTGGCCCTGAACTGATAAACTGCAAATGATGGCCTCCTCCTACTGCAAATGATGATTTTTGAAGGGTTGATCCCTTCACAATATGCCCGAGCTGCAATCCCTGATCACCCTTCTCTCCCGGTGTTGCCTCCTCCCAAGACTGTGTAATCCCTGAGTGTGACTACGCTGCCTTAGTGACTACATGCTCCTGGCTGAAGAGTGTTATGTGCTCTACTCTGGAAAACAATGGTGGATCTCCTCACCTTAGCGGGCACTCGAAGTCCCCTGAGGCTGAGGTTGGGATCTTCGCTCGGAGACACCTGCGTTTTGAATAGCACTTGCAGACTTCGCTAAACAACGTAAGCGTGCTCAATGTCTGAAAGACAGAAAATCAGAAGATGCATAATAGAATGACTGAATCGTGAGCCTCCCCTTCCTTTTATGCTTTGGGCCCCACTCAACTGTGTTGTCCCTCCTTGGCCACGTTGTCCCTACAACTGCGTTGTCCTGGCCCACATTGCCACCATGTTGCCTGGCCAACGCTGCCACTACGCTGTCCCTCTACCTACGCTATCACTTGGCTCCCCTCGGCCCCATGCTGCATGCTAAATTTGTCTAAGTGACTTTAGGGAGTTATTTTCTCTTAAATGTGGGTTATGGGTCCCATCACCCCCTTTATTTCCTCCAGAAAGACAAAATCTAAACAAAATTAATATTGCCAATTAGCTGCTGCTAACTAGGAATATTACAATCCTCCCCGCCAAAATGTTGTTTGTCCTCAAGCAACTGCAAAGATGGATGTTGCAAAATCTTCTCACTCTCCCAAGTGGTATCCTCATCCGGCAAGTTTCTCCACCTCACCAAGTACTCCCTGACTGTCCTGCTTCGTAGTTGTCTCTCCCTGGTGTCTATGATGGCAGCAAGTTGGGAAAACCCCTTGACAAACTTCGGGTAGTAGGTGCAGATTCCTACAAATCCCTGGAGTTCTGTCACATTCTTCGGCTCCGACCACTCCCGAATGGCCCGGATCTTCTCCTCGTGGACTCTCACTCCGTCCACACCAATGATATGCCCCAAATAGAGCATTTATGTCAACCCAAACTCGCACTTGGAGAGGTTAGCGTAGAAATGTTTCTCCACCAAGATACGTAGTACAGTCTCGATGTGCTGTAAGTGATCCTCCCAAGTGCAGTTGTATATAAGGATATCATCGAAGGACACTAGCACGAACTTCCTCAATTGACCACAGAAGATGTGGTTCATACAAGACTGGAAAGTGGCCGGTGTGTTGGCTAGCCCGAAGGGCATCATCAAAAACTCAAAATGGTCATAACGACATCTGAAAGCAATCTTTGGGACATCCTGGTCCCTCACTCGGATCTGATGGTAGCCCAACCTCAGATCAATCTTGGAGAAGAATTTCGATCCCCTCAGCTCATCCATCAACTCGTCAATCCGCGGAATGGGGTATCGATTCTTCATCGTTTTCTTGTTAAGAGCCCGGTAGTTGATGCACATCCTCAGTGTGCCATCCTTCTTCTTCACCAATACAACAGAAGAAGCAAATGGGCTAGTACTGGGCCGGATGTGTCCCAATGCTAAGAGCTCGTGAATGGCTCTCTCAATCTCATCCCTATAGGCTTTGGGATGCCTATAGGGTGTGGTGATCACAGCTTGAATACCCTGCTCAAGATCAATGGTATGCTCAAATCCCCAGTCTGGTGGCTGTCCTGGAGGTGTATCCCCAAAAACCGTAGAATACCTGTCCAAAATCGACTGCACATCTGGGTGAACTGCATGTCCTGTGGCCCCTGCCTCTGAAATATGCAGCTCCACTACCCACTCTATGTCTCCTTTCCAGAAGTCTACCTCCATCCGGTGTGTTGAAACTATCTGTGGAGGATATGTGTGCATGCCTCGGATCATCACATGCTTACCACTCTTCTTGTCCGTCCACTCCATCTCCAAGGTCTCCCAATCTGTGGTGACCTTCCCCAACGTGATCAACCACTGAACTCCCAGCACCACGTTGGTGTCTGGAATGTCAACCACAAAAAAGTGATATGTCATCGTATAAGTCCCCATGGTCACGGCTAATGCTAAAACGTATCTCGCACACTGCATAGTTCTGGCACCTGGTACCAGTATTGGGAAGCCATCAAAGCTCTTTCTCTGTGTACCCCTCCTCTCTACCAGCTGGGAATCAATAAAGTTGTGAGTGGCCCCACTGTCGACTAGAACTAAAACACGATGTCCCTGAACGGTGCCCCATACACGCAGTGCCAAATACTTCAGAACCCCTCGCAAAGATGCAAGGACTCCTTTTGCAGGTGCAAACGTTGCTCCTCCTGCTCCCGGGGGAGGAGGTGGTGGATGAAACCCTCTCTGCACTACAGCGCTGGCCTCTGTCTTTGTCCCCTCATAAGCATCTTCTTCCCCCTCACTGTCGGAGAAGACCTCTATGTAATGTGCCTTCCCTACGACACATCGATGACCCAGTGCCCATGGCTCCTGGCATGTGAAGCATAGCTTCCTCCGTCTCAATTCGCTATGGGTATCATTGTCCAAATGCCCCTATCCTTGGTTCCCCTTCGGAGGTGGAACTCTCGTGTCCTTCCCCTTTGCATGAAATGCTGGTCTCTGGGGGAAAGGAGCTATGGTCCTGGGCAAAGCATCCTGCAAATCTTTGGTCCTCCCGACTGCATCTTGAAGTGTAGCAGGCCTTGTGGATCTGACTAGCTCACGCAGAGGTTCTGCCAACTCGTCAATGAACATCTAACCCTCCTGGCTGAGGACAAGTTAGGTACCATCACTGAAGGCCTCAAGAACTTGGAAATGTAAGTTTCCGGGTTCCCGGTCTGCTTGAGCTTGGTCAGCTCAACAAAATGCTCTTCCCAATCCCTCTGGTCAAGCCACTCCACCAATCTCCGTGTAAACTCTGCATACACTGTCATTGTTGAGTGACCCAGGCTGGCCATCCCGTGGAACCACCAGTCATGGGCCTCTCCCTCAAGGTTCAGCACTGCCACCTTGATGGCCTCCCCCTCTGCCATCTGATTCAACTGAAAATAAATGTCCAGCTTCTCCACCCAAGCTTTCGCTGAACATTTAGAGGACTTGTCAAATGTTGGCAAGACAAACCTGCCCACGATACGTTGCAGCTCACCTCCCTGTGTGTACCCACCACCTTTGTTCTGGTTGCGAGATCTGTTGTCCTTTTTGAGCTAGCAAAAATCGTGGAAAGTGAGAGCTTCACCAAACTTTCGCCCATAGGATAGATACTCTGCAAAATAATCCCCCAAATGAACCACCTCCGACTCCTGAGGTCCTCCCGTCCCGGTGCCTATAGTCAAGAATGTGGGCATCGTAGAACGTGGGGGAGTGAGTGGTACTACCTGTTGTGTTGTGATCTGCTCCTGATCATGATGATAAGTGTCGAATCCCTCATGGATGTGAAAACCACTTGGGGTTTCACGCTGTCTGTTATCTGCGGCAAACTTCTGACCCATCTCTTCTATCCTCCTCGAGAGCTCCTGCACAGATTTCAGGAGGAGATTCCCGAACTCCTTCCCTTCATCTCTCTCCTTCGCCATAGGTTCTTCCTCCTCTACGTTCACCACTAGAATGCAGTCCCCTTCTCCAAAAGTGGCCTCGAGTCTTCGCTCTAGGATCCTGTACCTGCTTCCCCGATAAGTGATGTAATCCTTTCCTCCCGGTGTCATAGACTGATCTACTCCATAGGTTGAGCCAAGTCTATGAGCTCTGATAACACTGTAATATTCTAAATAGGAAATAAACAGCAATATAAAGCAACATAAATAATTACTACAGCAAATAGAGAGACATCATGAAAAACACTGCAAACATGGAGAAACGCTGAGCCATCTTATTATAATTTAAAAGATAAAAATGTGTACAAATGTGATCAGAATGATGGCACCTTGGCTTGCTCAAGGCAAGCTGGAAATACTCTCAGAATCTCCCAATGAATGGTTGCTCTATCTGTGACTGTGTAACTCCTGGTGTTGTTGCTACTGCTGCCGAAACTAATGCTTTGTTTGGAATGGAGCTGCTCTTTGGGGTTGTTCCCCTGCTCAAAAAAATATGAAACTCTGGATATGAGCTCTCCTCCAATAACCTGAAAAAACCCAGGAATGAATCCCGGAATGGCTGATCCCGGAATTTGGCCTCCCTTGGAAAATCACGCACTCCAGGTGAGTACGTTGGCCCCTAAACTGATAAACTACAAATGATGGCCTCCTCCTACTGCAAATGATGATTTATGAAGGGTTGATCCCTTCACAATACTCCCGTGTTGAAATTCCTAATCTCCCTTCTCTCCCGGTGTTGCCTCCTCCCAAGACTGCGTAATCCCCAAGTGTGACTGTGCTACCTTAGTGACTACGTGCTCCTGGATGAAGAGTGTTGCGTGCTCTGCTTTGGAAAACAATGGTGGATCTCCTCATCTGAGCGAGCACTCGAAGTCCCCCAAGGCTGAGGTTGGGATCTCCGCTCAGACGCACCTGCGTGGTGAACAGCACTTGCAGACTTCGCTAAACAGCGTAAGCATGCTTAATGTCTGAAATACAAAAAATGAGAAGATGCATAATAGAATGACTGAATGGTGAGCCTCCCCTTCCTTTTATCCTTGAGAGCCTAGCTCTCCCTTGGGCCCCACTCAATTGTGTTCTCCCTCCTTGGCCACGCTGTCCCTACCACTGTGTTGTCCTGGCCCACGCTGTCACTACGTTGTCTTGGCCCACGCTGTCACTGTGTTGCTTGGCCCACGTAGCCCCCACGTTATCCCTCTACATGCGCTGTCACTTGGCTCCCCTGGGCCCCATGCTGCAAGCTAAATTTGTCTAAGTGACTTTAGGGAGTTATTTTCTCCTAAATGTGGGTTATGGGTCCCATCACCCCCTTTATTTCCTGGCTAAACATTAGAAAGGAAAAATCTGAACAAGATTAATATTACCAATTAACTTCTGCTAATTGGGAATATTACACAAAAGTTACTACGGCATGTGTTTCTATCCTTAATGGCATGAGTTACACACCCCTAAATGGCATATGTTACTCTTCCTCAAGGCATGTGTACTGCTCTTCCTATACATGTGTCTCATGTCTTCTCACCTTACCACTACTACTTGTGCATTGTGAAATAAGAATTCGAACTTGAGAGGGAGTTGGAGAGACTTGAAGAAAGTTGTGAGAGAGAGAGACTTGGAGAATAAGAGCATAACTTGGTGAGCCAAGGTTGATTCAGTGTTTCAATGTTGATTCAGTTGAAGGGAAGGTTGATTCAGTGTTTGCATCCAGTACTACTATGAGTGATCTTCATGCTACAACTTGTTCAAATTTGGTTGAACTTACTCACTCTCTCGATCTCCCATTATAATCTATATCTTTGTTGAACACTTGATATCTAATAAAAGAAGAATTCGGTTGGGTTAAAGGTTTTCCCCTTGTGGGTTTTGCCTTGGTCATTGGACCTAAATTCTCTATGTCTCATTTTGTTCTTGTCGGTCTTCTATTGTGCATTTGGTTTGTGTTCTATCTACAATTGTTTAACTAATATTGCAGCAGAAAGAAATTTTTGGAATAAGCAATTGTTTCAGCGTAGAACATCAAAATTTCAACAAGAACAAGCTCCACCTCTAGCAAAATCACTATGGTCAAACCTAGTCAAACTACCTAAAGATAGGTTTGCCCATAATTCAGCCCTTTGCCCAAGATACAAGTCTGATCTGTTGATTTTTGTAGCATCGGAAAGTGTTCTAAGTCTCAAATTTTGTAAGGAGGCTTGGACATCAGTATTCCAAAGAACCCAGAAATCGTTTGTGGAAATTCCACTCGGTTCATGACTTTTAGAATAATTAATTATTTTAATGGAGACCCTAAGTTTAGACTTAGGGAAATTAAATAATTAAAAGGTATTAATAAGTCGGAGTGTGAATCTTCTAGAAAACAAAGATCAAGTCAAGTTTTAATCTTAGCCATTGATCAATCTTCTAATCTGGGTCGTTGATTCATCAACAAAAAAATTATAAAAGAAGGCTTGAGGGTCATTTGGAAAATAAGCCGGGCATACACTCAATACCTGAAGGAGATCAATTCTGAAGGAAAAGAATTCGATCTCAGTGGGAGAGTTGCAGGAGCAGAAGGAGGAGGGAGTCAGCAGTGACTGAACTCAAGGATAGAGGGACGCAGTGGGTCACAGGAGGCAGCACAGGGTTGCAACGCAGTGATTCCACGCAGAGCCCACGCAGACTTACGCAGTCCAGCGCAGGGACTACACAGTAAAACATGCAGACAGGCACAGAGGGAAGCAGAGGCTGATCAGGGTGTCCGAAAATTGCCAGAGGAGCGAGAATTTTGTCTCAAGTGTTTTCAGATTTTATCTGCCAGTGTATTCCTTGTAAAGATTCATTTTCTGAAGAATATTAATAAAACCCTGATCTGCTGCACCAATTTTCCCACATTGGGTTTTTCCGGGGACATTTGTCCAAAAATAACTTATGTACATGTGATTGGTTCTTATGCTTATGTTCTTCATTGTTTACTTCTCTACATATATAATTGTGAATGTTGCAGTAGTATTTATTTTGAAGTTTACTGATAGATTTCTGTAAATAACTTATTGAAATAATAAGTAGGAGAAATAAATCTATCACTGCAACTATAGAATTTCAGTTTGAAATTTTCACATGCTCAGATTTGGTCCTCTACCCAAGAAATGATTCTGATCAAATTTGGTCCTCTGCCCAAGAACTCGTTTGCCTCGGAGATTCGGTCTGAGCATCAAATGACTATCTTCTGCCTCAGAGATTTAGTCTTCCTTAGATTGTGTCTCTCTATTTAGCCTCAGATTTTCGTCGTTCTTCTTTGCCTCAGGTGATCTGAATTGTCCTGTATAGATGATGATTGAATTGCCTTTTTGGAGGAGGTCAAAGCCTCTATTTATACTTGTCTAGGAGGCCAAATGGGTGTGAGTCGTGACCAAAGGGAGCAGCCAACCTGAATTTTTGGAGGGCCAACTTTATGTTTTGGGGAGACAAATTTAATATTATAAATCCAAAATTTCTCTCTTTTGCAACCGACATAATGAAAATCTGTATTAATTTAAGGGCTAAAATATTAATTATGAAGAACGACTATAGCTACAAAATTCAACAATTCGTCCTAGTTGCATTGACCTATTTCACTTGTGGACATTACTATTACTTCAATTTGTTTAATTTCTCCAGACATGCACAAACGAGAGCGATGACAGGGAAGCGCTATTTGACAAGAATCAAAATAGCATTGTTTTACAAATTAATCAACTCAGGCTCAGACTTAGCCAATTGACCCCAAGCTGTACCCACTCAACAATATAATTGGTTTGCTACAGAATCTGTCCAACTCAGCTAAGTCTATACTTCCTTGATCAGGTTGGTCTATTTCCTCACTGCATCACACAATTTGGTGAAAAGTTCATTTATACACACACACATATATCACCCTAAAACCTAAAATTAACTATATAGAGCAAATTTGCCTCACACCTCTCTCATTGAGCATTTGGAATTTTTGTTGTACTATTGAAGATTGTGATTTGGAATGAGCTGGAGCAATTGGTCATTAGTTTTATCCCACATCTAGTAGTGGTGATGAGTTTGATGATTGTTTGATTTTGCCCATTTTGATATATTCACTCTTACATTGTATATACACGAGCAGACTCCGCATATTTTGTCTTTTAATGGTTGGAATCTTTAAAATATATTGTTCATTAAACATATCATATTTTACGTACTTTTAGTAAATCGAGTCATAATAATCAAATCAGTAAGATTCCAATCCAAGTCCAAGTTCACCCTTGGCTCATTATGAATACGAGTCCAATTTTTAAGATATTGCTCCATATTGAGAGACCTGCAAACGTGAAGTAGAGAGAGAAGGAGACAACTAAATTTCTACGCATACAATGAAAACGAAAGCTACACGGTATGGAACTAGGGGAATATATATACTACTTTATATTGGATACATTGCCAGCTGATATGTAGCTAGATATACTCACTCCCATAGGACCCTAACTTTCAATAACATCCAATGAGGATCCTAATCATAAATCCATATGACAGGGGTCATCTTAACTACATATCACCTCATCGTAGCCCTCATTTACCATGGTCCTTTATGCACATTTATTTGATTTGATCATTTAGAATCAAAGCATTATTTATAAATGCCAAAATTAGGCAAAAACTCCTGTGCGTGTGATCCAATACCTACTTATGAACCAACATTACCTATGAGCACCTTCTACAAAAATTGTTAAGAATTCCACTTTAGATGGTGCACGAAAAATGAAAAAAATTACAATTTTTAATTTCCATTAAATGTTATTAAAAAGCTGTTTTCAGTAAAAACGTTTCTGTAAAACTACATTATAAACGAAATGCATGAATTTTTAAAAATTAAGGTCAAATGGTGATCATGTTCCAAAACATGAAATAATTATAAGTTACCACCTGTAGCTTGCTTTCAAACTCCTCCGGGGACCAGTGAATTAGATTTCCATCCTGATTTGCCTCAAGTTCTGCAACTCCTACCTATAATGTGACAGAACTGAAAACTATAAAGCAAATGACTCGCAATTAAATAAGACAAAAAGAAACACACAATAGAAAACTATACAAATGTGTGAACCACAAAACATGACCTAACATATCTATCTCAATTTCAAAAATACAAAACATCCTTACCCCGCCAGCACTAGCAGCCTTGGCTGGTCCAACAAGGACTTTAGATTTCCTCAGAACATCAACAGCTTCAGCCGTACATGGCATGTTTGAACCTGGAGAAATAATTAAAGCACGCGTTTATGTAGATAAATGTCCAATATAACATAGGCAAAAATTTGAATCCACACAAAATACTATAAGATATATAGCAAAATCTTGTGCCAAGAATACCTTCTATTAAAATTCGACATCCAGAATTGACTAAGTTTAATGCATCAGCATGGTTCAATTCATTTTGTGAAGCACATGGGAACGCAATATCACATCGCTCACTCCATGGCTTTGCCTCGTCGAAGTACTTCGCTCTTGTATAAGTTTTCAAATACTCCCTAAAACTCCAAAATTTGTGCCATCACAATTAACAAATTCCATAAATAGATAATTTATAAATAAATCTTAGACCATATAACCATTGGGGATGACTCACCTTAAGCTTCGTTGTTGAACCTTAATTTCCCTCAAAAGATTTAACTTCACATAATCAAATCCTTCCTCATCGAGCAAGTAACCTCTTGAATCTGGAAGAATAAATGTAGTTAACCCACTAGCATAAGTCTAGCAAATTAAAATTTCCTTAATATAGAACAAATACTGTGAAAGGAAGTATCGAGAATTACCAACATACAACCATCAAACATCTCAAAGACCTTAAATGTCTAGCTGTGGAAGCTAAATAGCAATAAAAAAGGCATATATATGCTAATAAAAGGAGAAATCTTAAGTTTGTGTAGCAACACCGAATTTCTCAACCTAAAAACAAATACAATACCTTGGACAAAAATGTAGTACAAATAGTTATATGTTAGCCATATTAAAACTCATGAACACATTCAATTTAACCAACCAAATAGAAAATCTCATTAAAACACTAGCCGTAGTCCAAGGTGCTCAACAAGGGTGCCCCTTTGAGTTTATGTCAATGTTCATTGGCACATCCATTGACATAGAAAGAAGGATGTGGCCTAATGATTATATGACTTGTTACCTCCCAAGTTGTACTTGATGATAATAGTCCTAATCCACAACGTATATCCCAAGAGGGAACCAATAGGATGCTTAGCATTGTCCCCTAAGCAATATATCCTCTTCACATTATGTTGACTCTCCAACTCAAAGGGGCTATCCCTAGTAGGATTACTAAATCTAAGCAATGAGGCACAAGGTGATATGAGAGTAGCTTTAGTAAAACATTATTTTTTGTGTTTTGAAGAAACATTTAATGATTGAAAGAAGGAAATAGAGATTAATGCCAATCAAACAAGGGCAATGGAGTTAAGGGGATATTTAAGAGGGTTTAGTTACCTATGTGTTAGAAATGGAAGTAAGGCTAAAAGACTCAATAACCTCCACTCTAAGCTTGCTAGAATTTAGCACAAAAATTCAACAAGGAAGAGATCCAAATGATCCAACTTCAACTGGGCAACTAAACTTTACCCCAAAAATTGAAGTTAATGACTTACTAGAAATCTAGAGGATATATAAAACTAATGACAAATTAAAGACTAGCATAACAAAGGAGACAAGAGATGTCACTACACATCCAAAACTCCTTTCAAGTGGTGGATTTTACCCTTCAATGGATCAAATCGCTAGCTTTGCCCATGTCTAAAAAGCTACACCACCTCAAGCTTTAAGCACCAAAATATTTATGCAGACAACAAAAAAAGAGCCCTTATACATCACATATGCTCCAAAAAAGATGCATCTTGTTACCCCTTATACTAGCAACGGTACCTACATATCTATTGCAACATTTTTCACACCATTGTGAGTGTCAATAGTTAAAGCCTTGTAACAACAATGTGAGGCCTTATAGTAGGTGTCCTAGACAAAGTCGGACCATGGTCGATCCCTTTGAGTTCATCTCTTTTCCTTTAGTCCTAGATAGGATTGGAGGACCTTTGATGGGCTTACATGAGGACTCATGGTTTTAGAAGAGTTAATCTTTTGTAGGGGTGTTCACCAGTGTAGCAGTGAGTCCAACCCATGTCAATTGCACCTACATCTTTCCACATGGCTATGAGTCTATTAAGTCTATAGGTGGGCTTCGCTTTGGTGTAGTATCCCTTCGATGTTTCTTAGACATGGCAGACTCACTATTAGAAACATTTCACACTTTCCAAGGCATTTCATGTTTCCCAATGCAAAGTGGTCCCAAGCGTAAAAAAAATCAGCATGCTCTTATATTGCAAAGCTTAATGAGAGGATGACATATTATGTGGAAATGATCCATTTGGTGAAAGCATGCTCAAGTTATGACTAATCAATGCTGGTCAACAAGTACTACAATGTTGTAAATGGAAAAAAAGGTGGAGTGTTAGGCTAATTTCGACATTCATTACATCCAAAGGGGTCTACAAAGCAAGGCGATCAAAACTCATGTCTCAATTTTTGCACATCTTCAAGGGCATTAGAAATCCATGTTTTGGGGGTGATTAGGTGGCATTGACCAAGCTGATGCACTAGTACAATGGACTTGTGGAGCTTATAGGGCATATGACAAGTTACAATTAAGCAATTAGTAGCAAAATAAATGGAACGCTTGTCCAAATAAGCAAGGGTGTTGAAGGATAGAAAAATATGGCTATGCACAAAGGTCAAAGAGGGGTTAGAAAAACAGAAAAGTAGAAAGACTTTCTTATGTAGATAATTACTTGTGATATCATTGTGTTCTTATTAACTTTCATATGTTCTTCTTTTAACTTTGTTTCATCAAGCAATCATCAAAAACAAAACATGAATATCAACGACACCAAATGTAGGCACTCAGCCAGGGCTAAAACTCCTCTATAGGGGAAAGCCCAGTCAAACTCTTCCACTAGTAAATCAAATTGAGATAGACCAAGAGCTTAGACCCAGAAGACCTTCCTCCTCCACCAAGTCAGCCTTCTAATATGATTCAGCAAACTTTAGTACTCTCTTCTTGTCCAGCAGCTACAGCCCACTAATAGCCCAGAACTTTGACCCCCAACAACTTCAGAATTTCGTCCTAGCAACAACCTAGAACTTCGACCCCAACAACTTCAGAATTTCGGCCCAACTACAATCCAGAAACTTCGCACCTATGAGAGATAGATTGCCCAAGAACTTGACTTTGGTCTTCCAACTTCTACAATCCTTCTCCAACAACTTCGCTATCTTTTTCTACCTCCAACAATTGCAAATCAAACTTGTTGAGTGAGTGTCCTCCAAATGAGTCGAATTGTTGCCTTTATATAGTGTTTGTGTGAGATTGAATTCCCTTGATGAGGGTGACTTGCTGTTAGGTCCCTATATCACTAGTATAGTCCCTTATTATTGTTAGTGTAAACCTCTTATTGTTATTATTGTACCCTTGTAACCCCCATTTTGTTATTATTGTGCCCTTAAATTATTATTGTTAGGTCGGCTAGGATTATATTGTGGCCCACTAAATTTACATTATGGCCCCATGGACTCCTATATATAGAAAAGAGGTTTTGTAAATTGTATCATCCAAGAATTTTTCATTCATGTAATGTATTGGAGGTTGCCCCCTCGAAGTGGCTTATTTCTAAGGCGTTTATATCTCTTTTCTTCTCTTTTTGGAGCTGGTTTCCCAACACTTGCCTTCTTGAGCCCTACTTGGTGGAGGAGGCCTAATTGACCTATTTTATATTAAAATATTTTTTTTCTTGACAAATGAGGCCCAAGAGGGATATATTACATTATGACATGGCCAAGGATACTTGACATAAACCCTAGAAGCCTACAATGGACGCTTTGACCTATAAACAATTGACGCAAGCATGAAACCCATACATTACACTACATCATCATGACTCAAATACAACTATGAAGACCGACACTACTTACATTCTTCAACACTTCCTCTTAACTAGGGAGGTATTCATAATTACATATATACCAAGGTACATGGAAGATTTCAAATGATATACTCTACAAAGAGTCACAGCACACATAGTGCTATAGATTAGATACCTGACCAAAGTACTCTAATCGGGTGGGACTAAGGTGGACTCAAGCTATAGCCACTCTAGGTACCACCAGGCTTTTAAGCTCTACTGCCAACCCAGGGATTTAGGTGTGTATCCAAGGTCGGAGCTCCATAACCAATGCCACCCTCCCTACTTCGGGATCTAGACATCAACATATAGGTTGGCCATATGTCCTCCCAAGCATCTTGTCATAAGATGCTTCATCTCTCCTAATCAACTAAATCAGATATATCCACCAATCCAAGCATGTTTCAAACATTGAACCTTTTATGGAGATATCCTACACAATCACAACCCCAATCAGTAATAAACTTTTACAAACATATTCAAGTAAACACAAACCTTCGGGGTCCTTAATCATTCTGATGTTGCTTATATCATCTTCAATCTTATCAGAAGTTTTTCCTTTTCTATTTCTTCAGCAACACCAAATACAGTCTTAGTATTTCTCAAGTCTTTTGTTTATAACTTCATGAATCACGAACATTCATCTATTACCTTCATTCAATCAATTTCATTTTTACTTCAAGGTATTCATTATGATTGTCATAATATGCCCTTTGTTTCAACTGGAGAGATATACCCTTTCTTCTATCCAAGATCCCTCTCAACATGGGGAGATCAACAACTTCATAACTTCAGAGAAACTTCATTCTATCAAGGTTTCATTTTTATCAAGCTCATTTTGATCATCATTATTCTTATAGCTTCCTTCATCATGTTCATCATTATCATCTTCAACTTGGGAGTATCTTGAAGATTATGCACCTACAAATCTTCAACAACAAGTACAACTAAATACAAATATACAAAAGCATGAAGTTAACTATATCAAGATCATATCATTACAATGGAAGCATGAAATACCTAAACCTAGTTAGGCTCATATTTAGCAGGGCTACATTTTACATACTATACTTCAATATCTTGCTAGGTTTTGTCATAAACCCTAGACTCCATCTTTGAGACACACAGCCTTAGATAATAACCAAATAACAATCCAATCATAGTACTATACATCTAAAGGTTTCAACAATATGCTATTAGAATTACATGACAGCCTCTACTAGGGTTTGTTTCAAACCCTAGATTTTATAATCAAAGCTAAATCATATCAATAATCAAAAACAATATCATCATGTCCTAGAATATCAATCTCTACTAGTGTTTTGTTAAACACCCTAGATTTCACAAACTAAAACATGAGCTTCAACAATTAAGTTAGCATACTTGCATATACATACTAGGATGCATTTCACATCAATATCTACTAGTTAAACACAAGACACAAACATGAATACATCAAAGTTAGATCTACAACAATTTATTCAAACTAAGGTTTCGATCATACAGACGAATATACACCTAAGGTTTCATTCCTAGGATCTTACTATAAAGGTTTTGTTCACGAACCTTAAATCACCAAACCCTAAAAATCTAGAGTTTCATTATATAATCTAGACATTAACAGCAAACCCTAAAGGACTAGGTTTTTTATCATAACATTATCAAAACCATGAACTTCAAAAGAATAGGATTTCCAGACTTTATCAACAACCCCTCAATAAATTAGGGTTTCATTGACATACCCTTAGCATTAAGAGGCTAGGGTTTTACAGTGAACCCTAACGATTAGGATTTTACAAGAATGATCGAATGACAGAATAACGAGGGTAGATTTAATCTAATAATTAATCACCCTAACAAGAATCTTTAAGATTCAAAACCCTAGGCATAATGATGTTAGTAATCTAAAGCAAATCTCAAAAGAGAATGAACATACATTTTTCTATGAAGAGAACCTTATAACAAAACTTGTAGTTTAAGACATACCTTGATTTGTTCTTTAACAAACCTTGTAGGACTTCAATTCTTGAAGAGCTTCCTTTGCAACAGAACTTGTGTCTTGATTCAAGTCTTCCTCTAAAGTATCCTTCATAACTTTTGTGTATTCAGCAATCTTTCTTATCAAGGAAAATATAAAAGTTTATTAGCATATAATACAAATAAATCTTGATATGAGAGAGAAACCAAACATAAAAGAGGAAACAAAGAATAAGATACTTATCTTTTGGTAAAATGGTGAAGGTCCCCTCTTAATTCAATCTTTCTGAGGGATTCCTACAACTTATCAAAATAATTCAAAAATGTTCTAACATGACACGTTAGAACTACAAACTCTAGAAATCAAAACATAATGGAAAACAATGCAAGACTAAGAAGGATATGTAAGAGAGGACTTAGTAGTATAAGTCTTTGACTTCCGATTCTTCAGTCTTGTTCTTCTTAGGTGGAGCTTCATCGGTAATATTTTCTTGTTCCCTATCTCTCTTCTTATTCCTTGGATTCTCAAGACATTGAAATATGTAATGACCCCTCTTATGACAATTGTAGCATTCTACCTTAGGTAGGTCAACTTTCTTCTTTGGTCCTTAGAACTTCTTGAAGGTTCCCTTCTTGTAATGAGCAAAAAAGGCATTAGAGGTGTTTTCTTCTTCATCCTCATTGTTGTTTACTAATGATATTCAGGCTTCTTCTTGACTGCATGCATTCCACATTTGTTTGAATGTTGGAGTATCCTTCCAACTACAAATTTGATGCAAAAGCACTCCAAAATTTTGGTAGTCCTAGAAGAGTAGCAATTACGAGCTCCTTTTCTGGTACAACTTCATCTATTGCTTGGAGTTCGTCCCTTATTATAGATATCCTTACAAAGTATCATGATACCGTATCATCTCTTGTCATCCTTACTATTCTTAGTTCATTCTTGAGGCTTGCTATTTGACTAATGTTCTTGATGGTGAATAATTTGGAGAGAGCCTCATACATTTCTTGAGTGGAGTCTATGTTAGATATATATGGAATTAGGTTGTCCTTTACTCCATCTACTATTAGGTTCATGGCCATGATTTTGGGTTCTCTGAACTTATATTTCTCTGCTTCATCTGTAGGCTTCTTGACTTTTTCTTGAACAAGATCCAAAACTTTGGGCATATCAAGGATAAGATCAATCCTCTTTTTCCATGCCCTGTAGTTGGGGGGCTCCTTCTAGTTTGTTTTCTCCCTTCATTGAGTTTGTCATATTTCTATCTTTTACTCCTTGTGACCCTTCTCTCATATCTCTCTTTTCAATAGATCTTTAGTCTGCCTTTTTCTTTCTTCTTCACCTTAGCTCTGATACCATGTTAGAAAATCAAAAAGGCAGAAACATTTTCTATGTTGATAATTACTTATGATATCTTTGTGTTCTTATTAATTTTTATATGTTCTTTTAGCTTTGTTTCATCATGCAATCATCAAAAACAAAACACGAAAATCAACGACACCAGATGTAGGCACTCATCCAGGGCTAAAGCCCCTCTATAAGGGAAAACCCAGTCAAACTCTTCCACTAGTAAATCAAATTGAGATAGACCAAGACCTTAGACCCAAGAGACCCCCCTCCTCCACCAAGTCAGCCTTCCAATATGATTCAGCAAACTTTAGTAGTCTCCTCTTGTCCAACAGCTACAGCCCAGAACTTTGACTCCCAACAACTTCAAAATTTCAACACAGCAACAACCCAAAACTTTGACCCCAGCAAATTTAGAATTTTGGCCCAACTACAATCCAGAAACTTCGCATGTTTGAGAGATAGATTTCCCAAGAACCCGACATTGGTCTTCCAGCTTCTACAATACTTCTCCAGCAACTTTGTTATCTTTTCCGCCTCCAAGAACTGTAGATCGAACTTGTTGAGTGACTGTCCTCCAAATGAGTCGAAATGTAGTCTTTATATAGTGTTTGTGTGAGGTCGAATTCCCTTGATGAGACCGAATTGTCCTTCTTGAGGCCGACTTGGTGGAGGAGGCCTAATTGACCTATTTTATATTAAAATTTATTTATTTATTGACAAATGAAGCCCAAGAAGGGTCTATTACATTATGACATGGACAAGGATACTTGACATAAACCCTAGAAGCCTACAATGGAGACTTTGACCTATAAACAATTCACTCAAGCATGAAACCCATGCATTAATAAGTCAATTTCTATAATAATAAATTTTCTTTTTCTTTCTTTTGACAAATACATTACATCATTACTCATAAAATTATGAAGACCGACACTAGTTACATTCTTCAACAAGAGGCTAGTCGTTGGAATGGAAAAGATAGATGTTGGAAAGTCAAAGTGGACGTTGGAGGTATCTTGGACTAAGAAGATAACATTGTGCAAAAAATATAGCTGTTGCAAATCAAGGAACGATTCATCATCAACTAGTGCGAGCTCCCAAGGTGATCAAGACGAGTTCAGAGACCAAGTCAAACTACCAATGGAACATTGGGGGTTTCTAATGAAGCAATCAGGGGGTTATAGCTATTATTCTTCATGTCGAAGCCTTCCAGACCACTTGTAATTGGAATGTTACACCTTCTCGGGTTGGTTGAGGCAATTCAACCCCCATCGTCGGCAAACATCATGTAATAAAAAGTTATTTTATTCAAATCAACATAGTCTCCAACTTGTTAATGACAACTCAAGAAGATATTATTTTAATGAAAGGAGGAAACTAGTCATTAGCAAAGAAAATTATAAAATGCTAGCTCCTTCTCCCATTTTAGGTTGTTGATTGTGAGATCATTTGATGCCATAAAATAAAGAAACCAATTTGCAAAAATAATCTTGTGAATTGAGTTGATTCTTCTATATTTTTCCTTCCTAACTTTTGCCTATCATATTATGCTTTATAGAATTAAAATGCAAGTATATTTCCATCATCACAAAACTACTCTTGCAATCCATTGAGGGAGAGATAGTCACGTGGAAGGGGAGATGAAACCCAGGTCATCACTTCACCCATTCCTAGTATCAAAAATACACTTTCCCAGTGTTGGACAAACTCTCTAGGGGGAATATCCAACTAGATTGTGGGCTATTGACACTATTACTGCCATAGTAGTTGGGGCATCCCGAATGAGAAGATCCTCATACGAAGTTGATTTTCTTGTACATGGTTCAAGGCCAAGACAGTGGGATAGTTTCACCCCAAACTCTTCACTCATCTCTACTCTCAAAGGGAAAATTGAAAAAGGAGGTTTGTCGTCACAACTCTAAAAATTAGTATGTTAAAAAACAAAGTTAACCCTCACTTCTCAACCATATTTCCTATCTTGCGCTAAATTTCCTATCATTCATAGCTGGTAATCCTTGGAGTAAAAGAACACAATCATTCGATTTAAACCAAGGAAATACATTTGTTTTTTCAATTTATTTTCCATATCTTCCACTAGTGTGTTTAGTATATTTTGCATATCTGCAATAAGGCATAGCCTAAAAAATTTCTCTAAAATTTCCATTCAACAAAGTGTTATTTTCTCAAACTAAGAATCAAATTTCAACTTCTCCTAACTTGGATTTTCTTTATTAGTTTATATCTTAAATCTATAGCTTAGATTCACTTATTTTAGTCTTTAAAAGTTTTACTTTTAGCTGAAATAAATTTCTAGGAGGTATATCGAAGGGGTTTTTGTTGATTTTTGTAGCATCGAAAAGTGATCTAAGTCACAAAATTTGTGAGGAGGCTTGGACATCAGCGTTCTAAAGAACCCAGAAATCATTTGCGGAAATTCCACTCAGTTTATGTTTTATTGAAATAATTAATTATTTTAATGAGGACCCTACGTCTAAGTTAAGAGAAATTAAATAATTAATAGGTATTAATAAAACAGAGTGTGAATATTCTAAAGAATGAAGATCAAGTCAAGTTTTAATCTTAGCCATTGATTAGACTTCTAATATGGGTTGTTGATTTGTCAATGAGAAGATTATAAAAGAAGACTTGATGGCCATTTGGAAGAGAAGTCAAGCATACACTCAGTAACCTGAGGGAAGTCAATTTTGAAGGAATAGAATTCGATTTCAAAGAGAGGGTTGCAGGGCAGAGGAAGTAGAGGGCATAAGCAATGTCGGGGCTTGAGGGAAGAAGGAAGCAAAAGGGCAGAGAGGCAGAGCAGAGGAGTAGCGCAGAGGGCTCACGCAGTGGTGACACAGTCTCACGCAAGCTCTACGCAAAGAGACACGCAAGGGTGACGTAATGAGGGCCAGTGAGTCACTAAAGTGTCAGAAATTCTCCGAAGGTCTGGACAGAATATATCTCAGGTGTTTTCTGAAAAAAATTCTCAATTTATCTGCCAATCTTTCCATGTAAAGAATTTGTTGTTGAAGATTAATATATAAACCCTCATCTGCTGCATCGGTTTTTCCACATTGGGTTTTTCCGGGGACAATTGTCCAAAAATAATTGTCATTGTGATTGATTCTTGTTCTTGCATTTTACTGTTCTTTTCTCTAGGAGTACTTGGTGATAACTGCAGTAGTGTTTATTTCGAAATTTACTGAAAGGGCTTTTGTAAATAACTTATTGTGAACATAAGTAGGTGAAATAAATCTATAACTGCAGTTGAATTTCAGAATTGAAATTTTCACATGGTATCAGAGCTCAAGATTGAGTAACAGAAGTGGAGACCCTGCAATGGAACGAAGTCCACAAGCTATTGCAGCAACAACTTGGAAGGCTTCACACAATTCTCTAGAGAAAAGCATGAAAGAACAGAGGGATCGCGACATCTCTGTATTGGTTTCCAGACTAGAAGAAGAGTTCGTTTGCGTATCAAGCTCTGCCTCTACAGAATTCTAGTATATTGATAGTGCGGCTTCTCCTCATATGGCAGGAGTACGAGAATGTTTCTCAAGCTATCGAAAAGAGCAGATGAACTTTCAGATCACCATGGGAAATAACGCGAAGTGTACTCCCATGGGAAGAAGTATCATAGTATCTCAAATTGAAGCTGGCAATAAGCTTCGAGCCACCCATGTGCTGCATGTGCCTGGTTTGGGGATGAACTTACTCTCGGTGTCTTAGCTTCAAAACAAGGGCTATGACATTTACTTCATTGGCAAAAGAGTATATGTCAAAGAGCATATGAGTCGGGAGGATTTGAATGAACTATGGCACAGGAGAATAGGGTACTTACACCATGGGGCTTTGATAATTGTCAAGAAGATCGTCACAGGAGTTCCAGATTTGAGCACCAAGCGAGATGATGTTTGCAGAGGGTGCATACTAGGAAAGTATGCCAAGGCAGCCTACACTAGGAGCAGCAATAGGGATAAGAGTGTGTTGGGATTAATACACTCAGACATCTACGAACGAATGTCCACTAGAGCTCTTAGTGGTGTTGAATATTTCGTCACCTTCATTGATGATCATTCCATGAAAACTTGCATCTACTTTCTGAAGACCGAGGATGAAGTCTTTGCTCGATTCAAGGAGTTTAAAGCTCTAGTTTAGAATCTGACAGGAAAGCAGATAAAGATACTGTGATCAAACAATGGTGCAGAATACATTGATAAAGACTTCACGGAGTTCTATGCAAGGGAAGGCATCAGAAGAGAGTGGACCGCTCCGTATAATCCAAAGCAAAATGGAATCGCAAAAAGGAAGAACAGAACTATTGTGGAGGTTGCAATGGCAATGTTGTATGATCAAGACATGCCCAAATTTCTCTGGGCTGAAGCTTGTAATACAGCTGTATATGTTCAAAACAGGATTCCTCACAGCGCATTGGGTAAGATCACTCCAGAAAGTGTCTTCACTGGCAGAAAGCCAAAAGTAAGCCACTTCAGGATCTTTCGCAGTGTAGCCTACTACCATGTACCCGAAGAGAAGAGAAAGAAATTAGATAAGACTGCAGAAAAATGGATATCTTGTGGGATATAGCGAGAATACTAAGGCGTATAGAATATACATTTCTGATAGCAAGAAGACTGTAGTGCGGCGGGATGTAAAGTTCATAGAGGAAAGAGCTTTCAGAAAATCCCGGGAGATGCCTTCTGCACGCAATCTAAAGATGATCCATTGGTCCAGCCACTACAGCCAGCAGAGGCTAACACGAGTGCTTCTTCAAAGCAGAAGGGTCCAGTGGGTTCATCTCCAGAAGATTCGCGAGAGGAGGAGCAGGTACATCCACCCACTACTAGTGGTAGGACAAGCAGGGAATTACGACAAATTCTGAGGGACGTTGAGGAGTTTGTCGGAGTTCCTAGAAATGAGAAGAGGCAGCGCAGGCAACCAGACAGATACCAAGCCTTGCTAGCCCAGGTTGGAGAACCCTCTAGTTTTCAGGAGGCAACTCAGCATTAGGTGTGGGTAGATGCAATGGTGGAAGAGTATAGCTCCATCATGACGAAGGATGTCTGGGAAGTGGTTCCTAGGCCTCAGGACAGATCAGTTGTGGGTTCGAGATGGATCTACAAGATCAAATATACTGCAGATGGCAATGTAGAAAAATATAAAGCCAGGTTCGTGGCTAAGGGGTATGCTCAGAATAAGGGGATAGACTATGAAGAGATATCATCCCAGTAGCTAGATATACTTCTATTAGATTCGTGATATCCCTTGCTGTGCAGATGGGATGGGAGATTCACCAGACGGATGTCAAGACTATGTTCGACTATGTTCTTGAATGTGTTGATAGAAGAAGAAGTATATATCAAACAACCAGAGGGCTTCGAGACACATGAGCAGAAGACTCATGTGTGTAGGCTTAAGAAAGCCTTGTATGGACTTAAGCAAGCCCCTGGCGCTTGGTATGGTCGAATTGATGGTTACTTGCAGAAGATGGGATTCATCAAGAGCGACGCAGATCCCAATCTCTTCTGAAAGTAGGGAATAAGCCTCTAATACAGGTGTTATACGTAGATGATCTATTTCTGACAAGATCATCTAGGCTCATCAAGGACTGCAAGGAGAACCTAGCTGCAGAATTTGACATGAAGGACCTAGGGTTGATGCATTATTTTCTGGGGTTGGAAGTTTGGCAGCAGAAGGGTATAATCTCACTTGGTCAAGGGAGATATGCTACAAAAATTTTGAAGAGATTCAAGGTGTAAGACTATAAACCCATGGCTACTCGAATGATCACCAACTGGAAGAAGATTGATACGTCCGAAGATGATGAGGTTGATCCTACCTTGTATAGACAGCTCATAGGATCCCTAATGTATCTGGCCAACACTAGGCCAGACATATGTTATGTTGTCAACACCCTCAGTCAGTTCATGGTGGAACCAAGGACACATTAGGCAGCAGCCAAGAATTTTCTCAGATACCTGTAAGGAACTGTCGAGCTTGGATTGAAATACACCTGAGGCAATGACATCAGACTCAGTGAGTTCACTAACGCAGATTGGGCTTGAAGTTCAATAGATCAGAAAAGTACCAATGGGTATTGTTTCAACGTTGGATCAGGAATGACTTACTGGTGCAGCAGGAAACAGAAGTCTGTAGCTCTAAGCTCAGCTGAGGCGGAATATATGGCAGCAAGCACTGCTTCGTGTGATGCCATATGGCTTAAGAAGCTGCTTGTGAATCTACTCAAAGAAAAGATGGAAGCGACTAGCATTCTATGTGATCATCAAAGTTGCATCAAGTTCTCTGAAAATCCTGTGTTTCATGATCGATCGAAGCATGTTGACATCAGGTGTCATTTCATCAGAGACTGTGTCCAGCGGGGAGTTTTACTGTTGCAGTACACTCTAATAGGAGAACAGGTGGCAGACATCCTCACCAAAGCTCTGGGAAAGACAAAGTTTGTCTACTTCAGAGAAAAGATGGGGATGATCAAGAATCCATTTCAGTAGCAGAAGTGGACAGATGTAGAATTGAGAGGGAGCTACATGTTATGAATATAATTCATAACAAATAGAATAATACAAATAAATGTAAATAATAAATAATCAAGATAATGATTATTTAAATAGTCATTAGTTAACTGAAAAGGCCTGTCTAAAAGATGTGCCCAGACATGAAAGGCCACCTACCTAGGTATATAAGCAGGTCCTCATTGTAACATTTCAAATCACTTATCATTTTTATATATCAATTCAATTCATATCAATAAATATGTATCTATTTTATCTCTTATCGAACATTTGAGAATTATTGAGCCTGAGCGTACACGTTAGTTGCTTCAGTGGTATTAGAGCCATACCACACAATATAATCTTACGAGCCTTTGAACGAAGTTTACCATACCATATGCCATTACGTGTAGATCCTAAAGAAATTGAGCAGATTAGAAAAATTCAAGAAGAACTTCAGCAATTAGAAAAATCATGTGCAGAAGTTACAACATGTTTTATGAAGAATTATGCAGAAATCGGTAATAAGGAAGATGATAGCGACAGTAAAAAAACACAACAAGATGAAGCTGATATAGATCAAGATGAGGATCCAGATGAAATTGATCTTGATGTGGATGAGAATGATATAGATCAAGATGATGATCCAAATGAAGATGATGATGAGGAGGAAAATGTGGAAAAAGAAGAAGACATTGATGACATATTTGAAAAGTGCTCAGCTAAGAATTTAATTAGAACTTGTGGTGAAGGTTTAACGACTGTAGATACTCAGTCAGACAATCAGGTTAAAGATTCAGAGGGTGGGATTGATTCCTCCCCTATAGGAGCTCCTAATGCATCGTCTAGTGACATTGATCATAACTCACCTAACATAAAATTAACTGTTGAAAAGGGCAACACTCCCTTAATGCAACATAAAAATGCTGAAATGCAAGTTGGTGAATCTGTCAGCCCTGTTTGCTTCCAAGATGGTCAAAGTCATAATGTCTTATTGGTCAATGCGGAGAAACTTGTCCATGATGTGACAGGCAGCCCAATTGAAAGTGGACTGGTGAAATGCTTGGAAGCTATTACTGATGTGACTCAAAATGAATCTGTGGACGTGCAAGGAATTGGGAATCAAGTGTCCCATGATCTTGAAAAACCATTTTCTATTGAGGACCTTCAAGACCAAGAAAATGAAGGAACAGATGCATCAATAATGTCTGTTTTATCAACAAAAGACATTAAAAACCTGGTCAAAGCTACTTCCTTCCCAGAAGGAAAAGGCATTCTTCTTCCTTCTCACACTGTGGATGAAACAAATGGATGTAACTTTGGGGTCACCTCCCTTCAAGGCCCTACTCGATCTCTAGTGCCAACAGACTGACCTATGATTGATACATCACAACAAGCATCGCAAGTAAATTACCCCTGTATTACATCAGAGTCTGACAAAAAACACACTAGTCAAATGAATCTGGAATTTGAAAGGAATTGTAAAGATGATACCCTTGTTGGTATTAAAGGACACAATGAAGAGAAGAGAGATACCATGTTTTCCTCAGATAGGCAGCAGTCTATGCCAATACCTGACTCAATTCATAGCACTAACCAATCTATGGTGGAAGTTTCACAATTGGCTATTCCTGAAGAGAATGTTATATGGGAAGAGAACAAACTTGGGCAAAAGGTTCATAATGTGACTAAAGAAGTGCCTGAGAAAGAGACAGAAGATCTTGCAAAAAGATTGTTTTTAGGAAAAAGTGCATCCATTGATGCAGATAATTCAATGATTTCTAAGTTGAAGACAAAGTGTGGAAGTCAGTTCACAAATAAACTTGAAGGAATGTCCAAGGATATTGAATTATCGAAGGAGATCAACAAGTTATTCAAACAGTCATCACAAAATATCTTCAAAGAATTTAATTTCAGTTAATATAGCAGGCGGCGTTTAATGTGGCAAAACTCTTTAGGCCACCATGTTTTGAAAACTGAATTTCCCAAAGGCAGAAAGGAACTTGTTGTATCATTTCAAATTTTTGTTTTGATGCTCTGTAACGATACAAAAAGGCACATTTCCCAAACAGCAACAAAGAAGGAAGAATTGAAAGTGGAAACTACCGATTTTGACGGGAACGATTTCCCTAAAGATTTCGAAAGGAAATTAGCTGTGTGGTTAACTGCAGAATTTGTCTACAGGTATCGAAGAGTGTGCCAAGAATGGAACACCTTTCCCTCATCTAAAGGCTTCATAACTAGTATATGTGCAAAGACATCCAGCAACAAGCAACCATGGTTGATACTCTGCTATTCGAGTGCAGAATTGCCTTGTTTGGATTTCGACCTCTACAAAATGACATGGAAGATGACGGGACATCCTCTGCATGTCTTAATTCTCTTCGTGATACACGATTTTAGATTCAAACACCAGATGATTTGTTGTGATTGAGCGTTCTACATTTTAGGGCACTTGCCTGAGAATCGATACATATGGTGGGTTTTAGCATGATGCCTGAAGAATCAATACGTATTGTGGGTTTCAGCATGTCGTCAAGATCGTACAGGTTGAAAGAATGGTCAACGGGTGTGGTTCGATTCATAAGCGGCTCGATTAATACGTGGATCGATTCATGCAAGTACGGCGCCAATTCATACGTCGATAGCCATACCGTCAAGGTGGTACCGGTCAAAAGGAGGGTCAACAGGTGTGGCTTGATTCATAAGCGGCTCAATTCATATCGATTCATACGAGTGTGGCATCGATTCATACCTCGTTTGATAGCCTATATAAGGTGTTAAAAAAATAAACTTTTGGGATATGCGGCAACAATTTCTCTATGGTTTATGTAAAGGAAGCGTCTCTCAAGTTCGAGTGGAAACTGTCATTCGTGATCTTTACTCAACTCTGTGATATTATCGTGCATTCTCTTGAGACCAAGTTGTGATATCACTTCTTTAACCTCAACGGTTTGTGAATACGTTTAGTTTCAGGCTGTGTTAAGCATTCTAGATAGAATGTCATGCATACATATGATTCTGTTGCAAGCCATGCTTATAACTGCTTGTCAAAGGTTGATTCAATACAACCATACAAAGTTACGATAGCCCATATAAGGTTAATGAATTAAATTTAATTAAAAAGAAAATTAAAATATATATAAATTAATTAATTAATAAAATAAAATAATATCACCTGTGGATTATACATGTGAGCTAAGAAACCGGATTCGTTGGGTGGGGCCCACGAGTCCCGAATCCGTCGTATCAGATACGATACGTACGGATTCGTACCCATTTCACAGGATTCAATCGTGTCCATATAGGACACATCGAATCCCGATCATGTCCTGTACGGACACGATCGAATCCCGTACAACCGGATTCGACTAGCAAAAAAGTGCAAGGTTTGAGTTATAAAAGTCAAATTTCGACCATTCTTTCTCACAGTTATTTGTTTGTGAAGCGAGTAAGGAGCAAGAGTTAAAAAGGAGGAAGGGAGTTTTTTCAAAGAGATTCGAGCATCCGGTAAGTGCACTGTCCCTCTATGTTTTTGCATTTAGTTTGTTGTTAGTGTTTGCATGTACATATGTTTTATATATTTGGGCATTTTTGTTTATTTTTTACAGTATTCATGGCTCAATCAAGGGCAACAAGACAGGGGCAAAGAAAGGGGAAGAATGTCCCCATTAGAGATGCCCCTCCTATCCCAATTTCATCAGGGTCTACAAGTATTCCATCTATTGGAAGTGGGGCTGCAACAGCAGCTTCAAATGTGCAAGGAAAACAAACTTATGACCCCAAATACCCATTGTGGAAATATGTGACAAGAGAGGCAGGGCCAGGCAGCAAGGCAAAGGGAGGAGGCAATTGTTCATGGAAATGCAATTTTTGCAACTCCCATTTCACTAGCACATATTTCCGTGTAAAAGCTCATCTGTTGGCTTTGCCAGGTTGTGGCATTTCAACTTGTTTAACAGTTGAATCACCACAGAGGAAGGAATTGGAGAAAGAGCAATTTGTTTGTGTGGCAACAGTAGCATCAAAATCAAAACAAAACAAGAATGATGACCCCCTTTCATTCTTAAGGAAAAGCAGCAACAAGTTCCCTTTTGAGATTTTTAGTAGGGGACAATCAGCAAAGAGAAAGGCAACTGCAGTTGGTCCAATGGACAAGATTTTTCAAAAAGAGAAGAGGGAAGAGCTTGATCTCACCATTGCATTTTTTTCTATTAGAACTTCATATCCTTTAATGTTGCACGGTCACCTCTATTTATTAAGACGTGTCGAGCTCTTATTCATGGGGTTGCATCAGGGTATGTGCCTCCTGGGTCAGAGAAGCTCAGAACCACATTGTTGACAAAGGCAAAGAAAGAGGTGGACAAAATGCTTGAGCCTATTAAATCAGCATGGCCAACATCTGGGGTTAGCATTGTTTCTGATGGATGGACAGATCCAGCATGCCACCTACTCATCACCTTCATGGTGTCATCCTTGAATGGTCTAGTTTTCTTGAAATCAATGGATGCACTTGGACAGTACAAGGATGCACAGTATATGGGTGAGTTATTTATTAAAATTATTGACGATGTAGGTGTCGATTCTTGTGTGCAAATCATTACAAATAACGAACCTGTTTGCAAGGCTACTAGCATGATTGTGGAAGCAAAATATGCACAAAAATTTTGGACACCTTGCATTGTCCATTCATTGAACTTGCCACTGAAATCTATTGCCTCTGATGTGCTTTAGATTGGAGCCATTATTGAGGACGCACAGCATATCTGCAACTTTGTACAAAACCATACAAATGCCCTCACTATCTACAAGGAGTACACCAATCTATCATTGTTGAAGATTGTGAATAGACAGTTTGCCTCTTCATCATCATTTTGAAGAGGTTGAGGGAGGTCAAGACTGCTCTTGGGGCCATGGTTATTTCAGAGTTTTGGTCTTTTTGGAGAAAGACAGATCAAGCAGCCTCAAAGAAAGTGAAGGACACAGTGTTGGATGATATCTGGTGGGAGAAGGTAGATCTAGTTATTCAGATCATGGAAACTATCATTTCCTTGCTTCGATTTGCAGATACAGACCAACTCATCATAGGAGAGGTTTATGAGGGATGTGATTCCATGATTGAGTCTATGAGGACCATTGTTTTACAAAGTCAGTGCCTAGAGTATGAGAAATCACCAAAGGCCTTCTTCACCAACATACAGGATATTCTTGTTAGCAAATGGGACAAGAATTGCATACCTTTACATTGTTTCGCTCACTCCTTGAACCCAAAATACTACAGCCATGAGTGGATGAATGGTGGACCTTCCCGCAGATTCCCTCTGTTGGAAATACTGAGAGGGGGGTGAATCATTATTTCTTTTCAATTGTTAATTTTACCAGTTAGATCACTTATATTTAGAACACAAAATGAATAATGATGGAATAGATACTTCAATTAATTTCTTCTTTACAATAAGTAAAGTACAATAATGTTATAGGGCTCCAACCCTAGATGAAGACACCAATCTTCCAGGCTCCTTGTGCCAAGCACCGACTTGGTATTTCCAAGGCTCCAACCTTGTCAATTCTAAGGCACCAACCTCAAGGGCTCCAGCCCTATATCTGGTACAGGCTCCAACCTGGTCTCTTGAGGACTCCTATCCTCTAGGGCTCTAACCCTATCTTCCAAGGCACCAACCTTGTCTCTATGAGGCCCCAACCTCCAGCTTCAATTCGTCAAGATATATGTTTGGTTATTCTTCACGACTCCCAACGTCTTCTTCAACAAGCCCTGACAATCTTCAACAATGCCTTCATTAGTCTCCACGTCACTTCATCAATGACAACCTTGTTCTTCACCACTGCTCTTCATTGTACCCAAACAAAGATCTCTAAGGTCACCTCATGATGACATCAGCAATGCATCATGATAACAATATCTCCAAGTTCAGTTTCAAAGTGTCTTCACAAGATGCTCCAAGATGTCGTCAAAGTGCTCCAAACAGATCTTCAAAACAATGTTCCTTAAAGAGTGCTTCAAACCCAAAGTCCAATCAAGAAATGCACAATGTATTTAATTGATCCAAGTATAATCTTCAAGTCTTCAATCTGTTGTCGCAAGAATTCTTCAAGGGTGTCTTCAATCTGTTGTCGCAAGAATTCTTCAAGGGTGTCTTCAATAACCCTTGCCCAAGTAAGATATCTCTCCAAAAATTCTTTCAAGGAATGGTCTTGAATGTTTCCAAAGTATCTCCACAGTCATCGAACTATCACAGGTCAATAAACTCAGACCCAAGATTCAATCTACCCATGAGAAATGATACTTCACACAAGTCTAAGTCACTGCACCTTCACACAAGGTGAAATCATCACAAGGTAACTATCCAAGTTTTTATTCCATCACAGGTTTGAGGTACTGTCCACAAAACTGAGCAGATCTGAACCTAAACTAGGCCTCCTCCACATCAATGTTCACTGGTCCGAGTTGGTATATAAATCATCAATCTTGTTACATTATCACAGTCAAATGACAGTCCATTGTTGACACTTCAATTCTGAGTTCTGTGGTAAGTTTTGTCACTATTCCAAGCTCCAAATCTGTGCTTTCAGGAGTTCTAATGTCTGTGTAAAATCCTATGACAGCAGTCTATGAAGGAACGGATTGGCAATAAGAAGGTCAATCATCAAGATTGAAAAAGAGAGCCGGAAATAATACTCTGCCACACGAAAGCACTGTCATGACTATCCTCCATCTTCATCAATCCCAACTTCATAATAATGTTGTTAGAGAACCAATTCCAAGCTTTCATAAACATTTTGAACATGCCAATGGAGTTGTTAGGCTTAAACAAAACTGCAAAACTCCACCATCAACACATTTATAACACTCTGCTTCATTTCTGTATATTGGCGCTATAAAACTGTGTTTTGAAATTGTAGCTTCACAGAGGGTTTCATCACGACTTTCCCTTTTCAAATTATGAGTAATTATCCTTTGATGTCTGGTTCTATAAATGTTTCTCCGAGAAACACAGTGAGCAAGAACTAAATCATCCCGACACACACTTAAACCATCTAAAGATAAAAATTCAATTAGAGAACATCCAACTGAATTCAAACACTTCAGTGTGCTTAAAGAAATTTGGCCATATGGTCAAGCTCCTTCAGATATGTATTCAAAAAAGTTTGATAACCCTCTCTTCCACACCAAATGACAAAACTCTCTCCCGATTGATGTGTAACCTCCATGGTTTTCTTTACCTGAGCCGCAGCATAAGCATAAACACATGCATCTGGACTTGTAGCAGTTCTATGCAGGTAATCAAGGATACGTGATCAAGTGTTTTGTTCTCAACAAAGTATAAATGCCGGATTCTTCTGAAGCTGTTTTGTAAGAGCCACAACTACATCTAGATTGGCATTAGACTCCATAAGTGTTTTCCAATCAAGAGCAATGTCAAGGTCATGAAAGCACCATAGCTCAACTCCCAATGTTGTGCTAAGTATATAGGATTCCAATTTCCAAAGACAAAGCAAAAGGAGCAAAACGGGTATCACAGCACCAAGAACACTTTGCATTATAAAACTATTCTATCTGAAACTAAAAAAAATGATGAAATATGGTATCATTGCCATTGAAATGAAAAGTAAGGATAAAATCGATATAGCCCCTAGAGAGTTATCAAATTTGAGGCTGAAAACATAACTTGGAAGCAATAAAGATGGCAAAATCACCACCAGCAACAACACGATCACAGGGATTGCTTTCATATTTCTACGGCCCTTGCAAATAAATAAGAAGAGTATTGATCATGATTTTTCAACCCAATTTCTGCCATAGATGCCGATTTCCTATGACCATGATTAAGTGCTTGTTTGAATGCTTTGTATTTGGCATTCGACACTTGACCATATGAAGGCAGTGGATCCTCCTTTTAGAGATCTCGTTGGTGATTTCCTCACTGGTATGGATGTTCAAACAATAGTGACGTAAGAACCCATCAAACAAGGAACCAATAAATTTTCATCAAGACCACGAGCACCAGAAATACTACCAGCGCTTCTCCACATCATAGAGTGTGTCAACTTACAAATTGCCCAACAATATGTACAAGATGCACTTGGCATTCAACTGAGTAATTCCCCAAAGTAATTAGGTAACTCCTCGGCATTTGAAAATTCGCAAATCCATCGAACATGTGAACTAAACACAATGTTAGTGCTGCATGCCTTTATTTTGTATTTTTGCTGCATATGGTTTCTACCACATGCAAGAGAAGAAAAACACAACAATTGTTTAGAATTGTGAGCACCTTCGCCTTAACTCGATGCGAAGTGCACCGAAATAGCCCTTCGTAGGCTCGACCTTTGGCCTTGATATGACTTGCAGATCCGGTGCTATGTTGACTTAGATGGAGAGTAGCCCCTAGGCCTAATAACTTTTTATAAAAATTTATAATAAGCCTATAAAGACCCAAGAGCATAATTGGGAGACCAGATTGGCTCTAAAGACCAACTTTCTATTTGCCAAGAATAGGCAATTTCCCAAAACCTGTAGCTTTTGTCTTTTAATCATCCTGGTGCCAACATTAGCGAAAGTGGCGCTAAGAAAATGAAAACATCCCTGGCACTACAAAATCAACTCCTTGGGAGCGCTACAAAAATGCCAAAACTTCGGGGTTGGAAGGCCCACCTGCAAACGTAATACATGAAAGATGGACAAGGGCGCATAATGTTTGGCTCAAGTGGCGGAGATTATGGCACGTCGAGCTATCTAGTGGTTGCAAGGGGCTGTTGGTTGTTGGCTGAAAACAATATAGGAGAAAAATTTATCCTATGGGTGTCACCCACAGGTGGTGGATAACAACCTATATTTTAATTTCTGTTGGGTTTTAATTTGTTATTTCAATAGCCATTTGGATTTGTTGTAGCTAGTTATCTCCTGCATTTGATATGGAAAACACATTTGATTAAGCGGATCTAATGGATCCTTTCTTGACACTAGACTTCCTTTTTGTTGTGCTAACCCATCCCTATTGAAACTAACAAAATCCTTCAAAGTTGTATAGAAAATATTTCCTGATCAGGTATCGAGAACTTGGAGAAATTCTTGCTTGAATTAGCTAAGTACTCGAGTCAAGCACTTGGAGTAATCATTGTATGGATCTTCATCTCCTCGGCCCATAGTGATTAAAAACCCATAGTGGGACCCTCAAGGGCTCATTATAAGATCGCATTGAAGGGAGTTTTCTTGCCTCTTACTCTACTAAAGATCATCTATATAAAAAATTAAAATCTTTCACCTATTTTAAGTAACTTACATTGATAGATCTGCTTATAAGAGATTCAATTATTGTATATCTATAAACTATTTTTGTAGATAATCCCCTAACCCTTGTTTATATTTGCCTTTACCTTTGTATATATATAGCTATTTGGTTTTCTTCTTTTAACTTTGTTTTTTGCAGGTATTTCTGCTCTCAGTCAAGGAAGGGTCGAAGTCTTGAGGGTTTCAGCCCCCACCTAGCCTAGACGGCTAGGGTTTCTGTACTAGATCTTTGTTTCTAAAGGTCTTCAAGCCCTTTCTCAGGGCCACTACAGTTTCTAGGCTTTCTAAGCCTTCTAAGGGATTTGATCTGTCATTTTGTGCCTCATTTGCATCAAAGAAAATTTCTCAAAGGCAGTTGCTAGCCTTATAAGCTTTGATCTGGCACTTGTGCAATTTTTTTGTAAAGGTTTCATCACATAAAATTTTGCAGTGGTTTATCTCTAAGCTGGGTGTGATTTTGCAAGAGTATACTTATTGTGTTGACTCAAGTATTTGAGTTTAGGACTTTCTGTGGTTGGTCGCGAGTTTAACTAGCCATTTAAGGCCTGGCCGCAGGTTAATAGACCTTGTTATTGTTCAGATTTTGGGGTGTTGGTGTAGCATCGGATGTGCTCTAGCTCCCAAATTTTGTGGAGGGACTACAGTACATAAGATCTCCAAGACCCAAATGTGATTTAAGAAATTCCATCTTGTTTAAGAGATATTTAATTAATTATCTTTTTAATTAAGGACCCTAAGTCTAACATAGGAAAATTAAAAGAAAAAATTTAATTAAATTAAACATGTGATGAAAATGACTTAAGTCACATGGATCAAGCATCTTCTAATATTAGTCGTCGATTCAAGATTAGATCACGGTCGTTGATGTTTCAATGAGAAAAGTATAAGAAGAGGGCTTGGGGTCAGTTAGAGAACACACACAATGGCAGAGCACTAAAACTAAGCTGGAATTCTAGGGCATGGTTTGCTAAGAATTTCAAAAGTGTTTCAGCTACAGTGAGGGGCAGTATTGGCGAGAGGGATAGTTTGATCCCAGGCCAAGAGTGCAACGAGGGCAGAGAAGCAGCAGACCGAGGCAGCGTAGAGGCAGCAACTATGCAGCTCAGCCAAGAGCCCAGCAGGGGCAGCGCAGAGGCATTAGGAACTATGCAAGGTTGACGCAGGCCCAAAACGGACTGCGCAGGGGTGGCAGGAGGCCAGCAGGGCTAACACAGGCCCAGCTAGGGCAGCGCAGGGGCAGCAGGAGGCCAGCAGGGCTGACGCGGGCCCAGCCAAGGCAGCGCAGGGGCAGTGTAACCCGGTCTGGGGTGACGCAGGCCCTTCCTGAGCAGCGCAGGGGCTAACACAAGCCATCAAGGCTAACGCAGGCCATCAGGGCTGACGCAGAGGGCTTCAGAGCAGCATTGGGGTTTTTGAAGACTGAAAAGGGTTGAGTTGTAGAAATCTTATTTGAGGGTGTCAAACAGTCAGTTTTCTATCTCCAAAACAAAGGTATAGCTGCAGTTTTTATTTCTCTGTCGGGTTAACCATTTTGGTGCCCAAATCTGTTGTACTTCGATTTTTCTCAATCATAAAACCCTCCAGCAGCCAGAAGACTAGTTTTCCTGCACTGGGTTTTTCCAAGTACATTTATCCAGAAAATCCTCGCGTGTCACTTTCTCATTGTGCATGTTATTCAATTTAGATCTGTATGTGTAGGTTGTTAATGTATTTACTTTGATGTTAATGTTGAATACTTCACATTAATAACTTAATGTAAGTAGAGAAGTAAATCAGAAATTTAACAATAGGGTTTTAGTTTGAGCATATTCAGAAATTTTCACATGGTATCAAAGCGATTGCATATCTAGCTGAATCTCCAGCAAGACGGATGAAGAAATCTGTGTTGCAGTAAGCAGCAAAGAAAGCAGCAGCAGCAGCAGATAAACCGGACCAGAGAAGCCAGCGCACCAGCAGAAGGAAGCAGAGTCGAGCAAAGGCAAGGGTGACACAGTCTCCATGTAGAATCACGCAAGTTCACGCACTTACTGCATAGAGGCAACACAGAAGCTACACTGAGACTATCTAATCACGCAGAGGCCAGACCGGGTGACGCAATCCAGAAGTTGATCAGTGTTCAAAGTGCCAGAAGCTAAGCTACAAACCTTCAGCAGTTGCTGGTGGGGCGAAGATTCTTCTGGTGCAGAATTTAGCCAAAGCTAAGTTGACGAAGAGCGGGAGGAGAACAGCTTCTCAGAATATTTCCTACCAAAGAGATCTATAGATCGATCAAAGGATCGAAGAGAGCTAATTCGTTTTGTTTGGCAGACTTCCAAGAGAGGGAGTCAGTTGTCAGAGGGAGGAGAGGGAGCCTGTCTCACCAAGGACCCTAGGTCCAAGTCTCTAGCATAGAGAGGAGGATTCGTTCCAACAAAACTTCTGAGCAGATGGCGCTACATGGAATACGTGATCAGGATAGGTTGGACGGTCTATCCAGCTTTGCAATCTGGAAGGCCAGAATCCTGGTAGTCATGGAGGCATATGGCTTGAGGGAGCATGCAAAGAAAGTCTTGGCTACACCGACCAATGCGAAACTCCTAGAGAAGCACGAAGAAGCAGCGGCACATGCCAAGCGCTTCATTATAGACGGGGTCAAAGATCATGTGGTTCCACACATAGCCAAGAAGACAAAGGCTCATACGATGTGGGTAGCTCTAACCACATTATATGAAGGAAGATCCATCCAGAGAAAGATGCTTCTAGAGAACTAGTTGAGGTTATTCATGATGGCCAAGGGAGAGGAGATCGACCCATTTCTTTCTAGACTACAATCGATCTGAGATCAATTGACTGGCATGGATGCGTATGGCTTGAGGGAGCATGCAAAGAAAGTCTTGGCTACACCAACCGATGCGAAGCTCCTAGAGAAGCACAAAGAAGCAGCGGCACATGCCAAGCGCTTCATTATAGACGGGGTCAAAGACCATGTGGTTCCACACATAGCTGAGAAGGCAAAGGCTCGTAAGATTTGGGTAGCTCTAACCACATTATATGAAGGAAGATCCGTCCAGAGAAAGATGCTTCTAGAGAACCAGTTGAGGTTATTCATGATGGCCAAGGGAGAGGAGATCGACCCTTTTCTTTCCAAACTACAATCAATCCAGGATCAACTGACTGGCATGGAAGTCAAGGTATATGGTGATGTCATGGTAAGGACTGCTCTCAATGCAGTCATAGAGGACTGGGAAACTTTTGTCCAAAGTCTCTTGGGCAGAGCGAACCTTCCCAACTGGGACAAGATGTGGACTATCCTCTGACAAGAGGAAATCCGTCGGATGACCAAAAGACAGTACAACACTGGTTTGAGCAAAGTGAAGAAGGAAGAAGAGGAAGATGCAACCTTGGCATCAAAGAGCTAGCAAGGAAGAAAGAAGCATGATCTGTCAAAGATCAAGTGTTTCCAATGCGGCGAACTAAGACATTTCGTCAGCAATTGTCCTCAGAAGAAAAAAGACAAGGAAGCTTCAAGCTCCAAAGCTGTTGTAGCAGACGATGGCTCCGAAGATGATGTAGCCATGAGTGCTCATGAACCACGAAAGTGAGGCGATCTTGATCTATAGAGCAGCTACAAAGTGGGGGCACGATCCTTGAGTAGCCAAACTCTTGGATCACAAAAGAGCTATGGGAGCCTTAAGATGGTAGCAGGGCAAGCGGAGCAGTGGGTGTAGAGAATCACAGATGGAGCAGAGGCAGAGCTGGATGCTGAGAGGGAGCAGCGCAGTGCAAAAGCAGCAGCAGCGCATAGGCGCTAATGTAACTTCAATAGTGTAGAGCAGGCTTGCTTACACAATGCAGAGATGCAGCAGCGCAGACATTTCAGGAGGACAGCGCTGCACAGCAACGGCGTAGGGGACTTCATCGCAGATGCAGTGCAGAGGAGGTCTGCTTACACAATGCAAATCTTCAATCTCCAGATGACAGCACAAAGCAGCAACCTATGGAGCTTCAGTAATTGGATGCAGCCCAACTGACTTGTCTGTCAAAGATTGGGCAAGAGCACTTCGGTTGCTTACTCTCAGCAACTGAGTTACAGTGCAGCAGTTAGCAGCATGATGCAACAATTTGAGAGGGAGCTGCAGTATGGAAGTAGCAGTGGCGGTGGCAGCGTCATGGGCAGCAGTACGGGAGAGCAACAGCAGCACAGTGATGAAGGGAAGCAGGCCAAGCATCAACTCAGAGACCCACACCAGAGATCAGTGCAGAACTTTGGGGTGAAGTATTGTTGCTAGAGCACATTCCTCGCTAAGAGGGAGTGTTGAGATTTTGGGGTGTTGGGGTAGCATCGAATGTGCTCTAGCTCCCAAATTTTGTGGAGGGACTAGAGTACATAAGATCTCCAAGACCCAGAAAGCAATTTAGGAAATTCCATCCTGTTTAAGAGATATTTAATTAATTAATCTTTTTCATTAAGGACCCTAAGTCTAACTTAGGAAAATTAAAAAATTAAAGTTAATTAAATAACATGTGATGAAAATGACTTAAGTCACACGGATCAAGCATCTTCTAATCTTAGTCGCCGATTCAAGATTAGATCACGGTCATTGATGTTTCAACGAGAAAAGCATAAGAAGAGGGCTTGGGGTCAGTTGGAGGACACACACAGTGGCAAAGCACTGAAACAAAGCTGGAATTCTAGGGCGTGGTTTGCTAAGAAATTCAGAAGTGTTTCAGCTGCAGCGAGGGGTAGTATTGGCGAGAGGGATGGTTTGATCCCAGGCCAAGAGTGCAACGAGGGCAAAGAAGCAGCAGATCGAGGCCGCTCAGAGGCAGCAGCTACGTAGCTTAGCCAAGAGCCCAACAGGGGCAACATAGAGCCATCAGGAGCTACGCAGGCTTGACGCAAGCCCAGAAAGGGCAGCGCGGGGGTAGCAGGACGCAAGCAACGCTAACGCAGGCCCAAGCAGGGTAGCGTAGGGGCAGTGTAACCCAGTCTGAGGTGACGCAGGTCCTTCTTGAGCAACGTAGGGGCTGACGCAGAGGGCTTCAAAGCAGTGCTGGGGTTTCTAAAGACTGAAAAGGGCTGAGTTCTGTAAATCTCATTTGAGGGTGTGAATCAGTGAGTCTTCTGTCTCCAGAACAGAGGTATAGCTACATTTTTTATTTCTCTATCGAGTTAACCAGTTTGGTGCCCAAATTTGTTGTACTTAGATTCTGCTTAATAATAAAACCCTCCAGCAGCTGGAAGACCGATTTTCCCACATTGGGTTTTTCCAGGGACAATTGTCCAGAAAATCCTTGTGTGTCACTTTGTCATTATGCATGTTATTCAGTTCAGATCTGTATGTATAGGTTGTTAATGTATTTACTTCGATGTTAATGCTGAATATTTCACATTAATAACTTAATGTAAGTAGGAGAAGTAAATCAGAAATTTAACAGTAGGGTTTCAATTTGAGCATATTCAGAAATTTTCATAGTTACCCTAGTAGCAACCCCTCAACGGCTTTTCTCTTGTTGTCGCAAGTCCATCTAGCCTTGTTGGGCTTAGCAGGAGGCATAAATAGGCCTGCCTTTCTTGGTCGTAGACCTAGTGAGGTTTTTCTATTGTTACATTGGGTTTTTGGAGCTAACTTTGTGGTTTTGCAAGTCTCCACTCAATGGTCACAGGGATTTTATTGTTTGATTTTTCAATCGTATCACTAGGAGGGTGTCTCTAGGCCTAGCCACAAGGTCTAAAATCCTCATACAGCCTGGCCGCAAAGGTTTTTATTCACTGTCGTTAACCTCATTTACTTTTGAGCTAATATCATTGTAGTTGTAGGTGTTTCCATGTCTCTTTACAAGAGAAGAATGATGTGTCTATCTCTCTGTCTCAACTAGGGAGGATATACCCATTCCTATGAAGCAATGTACCCATTCCTATAAAAGGAATGTCCCCAAGTTCCCTCTTAACCAGGGACTTGTCCAAGCTCCCTCTTACCTTAAGGACTTGCTTACAAGTTTCTCTTTAATTAGAAACTTGCTTCCATGCTCCCTCATAACTAGGGACCTGTTTCCAGTAGGAGCTCTTTCTTCATTGGTGGAGACCATGGAACTTTTAGCTGCTTTTCGCACTCCTCCATTCGATGTCATGCATTTCATTTTTAAGATTGTGGAACCTTCATCTTTGGGACTTCTTTGCAGGGTGTCGGCAAACCATCACTTTCCTTCCTGAATCAAGGCAGTCATGTCATCCTCCCTTTCATTGGAGAGTGATCTATTAGACCATATCTAGCTTTTCCTCATATAGCTACCTTTTCCACTTCATGTATCCTTTAGAATCTTTCATCCTTCCACATGAGTATCAGTTGTAGATGACATCCACGCGTTTCTTTAGGTAGCCCTGTATTAGCCCATCCAAAGATTGTTCAAAAATCAGTAATGAAAATCAAATCAAAAATTACCTTTTACGATGGCCCTTGATCATGAAATTTGCTTGTTGCAACATCAACATCCTGCATACATATTGACACATCTCCAAGATATTCATTTTCAAAGGTCTAATTTCTTTCCAAACTTTCCCAAGGTCCTCATATCTTTCCCATGGAGATATCATAGCCAAATCTTTTAGTCATTGGCTGGTGATTGCCATTTCATGTGACCATGGTTGCATTTTTCACGATCTCTTCCTTTCCTTATTCACATATTGTTTCCAACAACTTTTGATCATAGTTCCTTCATCTTTGTAAACCACCTCATATTTCATACGAGGACATATTATGTTGATTTCATCTAGACAATATGTGATCCATGCCTTCATGCATTCTTGCAACGAAAGAGATCCCTTTTCCTTGATCATACTCATGAGGTAGATTATCTATCCATGTTATCTGCAACTATATAATGACATGACTTATCTTATCAAACATATGCATACATACCTATTTCCTTCCTTTTGGTCATCTAGACTTCCTTCAGCAACTTCCTTTCCTTGATTGAAAGTATTTCAATTATCTTGACATGTTCCATTCCTTTGTCATCATACCATCATTCTTTCAAACAATGAATTCCATCCAAAGTGGAATTCTCAGCGATTTGTTTGCTTCTTCCAAGAAATGAACCTTCTAATGAAGATTCTGTGAAATTTTCAATATGAAAATTATTACTGCAGTGATTGATTTATTTCTTCTACTTATTAGATAAGTTATTTACATATGCTTCAGTAAATTTTGAAATAAACACAGCTACAGTACTTCACTCTAATCAAAAGCAGAAGAACAGAAATAACACATATAGCACAATAGAAACAACCATATGAACACAGTGATTTTTGGACAATTGTCCCCGCAAAAACCCAATGTGGGAAAACCGATGCAGCAGATGAGGGTTTGTATTTATCTTCAGTAGTGAAAAGAATGTTTACAGAAATCTTGACAATCAGAATCAAGCAGCATACACCTGATATGAATTTTTCGGACACCCCGGAAGAATTCCCGACACACGAGATGACCTCCTGCACCCTCTCCGTCAGTCTGCGTAGCCCCTTTGTGTAGTCCCTTCTTGGACTGTGTAATTTCTGCGTGGAAGGCAAGTGTTGCTGCTCAGCGCTACCTCCTCCTCGTCCTTTGCCTTCTTCCTCCCTGACTCTGCTACTCTCTCCCTCCTCCTCCTGTTTCTGCAACCCTGCCTCTACAAACTCACCCACTAAAATTGAATTCTCTTACTTCAGAATCGATTTCCTTCGGGTACTGGGAATGTGCCCGGCTTGATTTCCAAATGACCCCCAAGCCTCCTCTTATAGTCTTCTCGTTGATGAATCAACAGACCAGATTATATCTTTAATCAATGGCTCAGACTAAAAGATGACTTGATCTTTGTTTTCTAGAAGATTCACACTCTGCTTTATTAAAACCCTTTAATTATTTAATTTCCCTAAGTTTAGACTTAGGGATCACATTAAAATAATTAATTATTTTAATAAGACAAAATCCGAGTGGAATTTCCACAAACGATTTTTGGGTTCTCTGGAATACTGTTGTCCAAGCCTTTCCCCAAAATTTGAGACTTGGAACACTTCCCGATGCTACAAAAATCAATAGATTCTAACAGAGGATCATGATTATCCCCATCTTGCAAATGCTCCTTCCCAATGATGTATGATGAGCTTCATACACTAGATGATTATCTTTTACCCATAAGTACTACTTATGTTGCTAGTGAGGTTATCAAGAGCTACTTCCTTCTAATGATGTCTGTCATAGCATTCTACTTCAATTATCTTTCAATCTTCTTATGATGAAGTCTTGACTTCTTGCTTCAGTCATATGCTCCTATGTTGCCATCTTCTAAAATGATGTATCCCATCATGCTTCTAATGATTCCTACCTTGATAGCCATATAAAATTGAAAAGAACTAGGTGGAGAAGACTAATCTTAATCAAAGTAGAGATATTTTACTTCTTCCTTCTTGGGTTTCTTTTGTTCAACTTCTTCCACTTCTTCAATGACATGGGCTTCTTCTCTTCTTCTTTTGTTGTTGTCCTTCTTGAGTTCGGGACAATCTCTCTTGTAGTGGCCATATTCTTGACATCCATAGCAACGAACCTTCGCCATATTCTTCTTCCATAGCATATGCTTGAGTTTGCTTGTTTGGTCCTACATCACTTTTAGCCTTCAACTTGGTTTCTTCAATATTGCATACTGATCATAGTTCATTGAATGGAGTAGCTTCCTTCTTCCCATAGATGCTTCATGTAAAGTTACCATATACCTCTGGTAGTGCATTGAGCAATATAGTAGCCATTTCCTTGCCAGACATTATCTCTCCCAACTCTTGTAGTTGGTCCCTTGTGTCAAACACCCTCATAAAGTATGAGGCTATTCCTTCTTCTTTTGATATCTTCATCTTGTAGAGTTCTTGTTTGAACGAGATCACTTCTCCTGCAGTTCTTACGGAGAACAATTCTACAATTTTGTCATATATTTCTTTTAATGTTTCTAATTTTGATACATAGGGAATGATGGGATCCTTGATATATTCTATGAGAATCCTTTGAGCCCTTACTTCTCCTTTCATGAATTTTGCAAGAGCTTAAGCTTCTTCCTTTGAAGGTTTAGCGACTAAGCCCTTAACATGTTTCATGACTTCATTTTCTATGAGATTCAGATCTGTCCTTTTCTTCCATGCAAGAAAGTTTGATGCCCCAACCAACTTGTTGCTTTCCTTGCAAAAAGACATTTTCATAGATTCAAATGTGGACATAAGGATTATTACTTGTGAAGATCCTCTTTGTTGACAATATCTTCAACCTGTTGCCTTCTTGATTTTGATGGTGATATTGATAGTGGAAGATGACTTCTTGATGGAGATGTATTCCTTCAAAAGATGTTCCTTCAAACAGGGGGAGATCACATTCGTTTGATAACGACAGTGCCTTCCTCTACTTCCCTTGGATGTTAGACTTGAAGATGCTTGGAGTTGTAGATCTCTACAATTTAAGTGCAGGTAGGGTCTTTTGAGGTATCCTTCTTTGAGTTGATGATTGAGTGAGGTCCCCAAGAATAGTTCAAGCCTTCTTTGAGCGAACTACAGTTTGTAGGACTTCTTCTAGAGACTTTCTTCGAGATGATGATGTAATCCTTGATCTTGAAGTGTCGTTGAGATGAGAGGTCCATTTTTGATGGTTGATGCTCTTGATGATCTTCTACTGCATTACTCCTTAAGTGTCCTTCTTGAGCTGCCCTTCCTTGACTTTGTCACCTTAGCTCTGATACCATGTTGAGAAATCGAGGGCAGTGAAATGTAGGAGATTTCTCTTATTATAATAACTGCTTGTGAAGACTTTTTACTTTTCTTACTTAGGATCGTCTTTAGCTTGATCAATATTGTGTTCTCTTCATCAAACAACTACCAAAACATAAAGAACAATAAGACCAAGGACACAAGATGTAGGCGATCATCCAGGCCCAAAACCTCTTCGACCTTTAGAGGAAAACCCACAGAATTCTTCTTCTTATAGAATCTTCAATTGACAATTCCAAGACCTAGACCCTTGACCAAGAACCTCTTCAAGACCAAGTCACAATTCCTCCTTGAATAACAAGTCAATGATGGTCAAACTAACTGTTACACTATTGATTTCGGCTTCTCTTCAATTTTCAGCCTCTTATTACAGGCCTGCAATTTTTGGCCTGCCTACAATCACATAAATCTCGCACGTGTGACAGGATTGGGGCAGATTGGTGTGTCTTCTCTCCTTCACTTGACCTGCACTCTTCTCTTTATTACTTCAGCTAGAAATGAAGCTTCCATTTTGACCCTGATTTCGGCTCCTTTAAAGTCTAATATAACCCTATTACAGAATACCTACCTGCAGTCACACATGTGAGTGGAGGGACCAAAAAAAATACTAGAAACCTTCGATCTTCTTTTCCTTCTCTTAGCTACTTAAAAGGATTTCTTCCGTCTTATCTCACACTTCTTTCTTCTTCGTGGATGCTTGATTGATGCCTCCTTAGGTGAGGTTGAGTCCTCCTTTATATAGGCTCTTCTCCATGCTATTAGGCTGACTTCTCTTCATCCTAGGCCGACATGTCATCTTGAGTAGGTTGATTTCTTCTTTTGAAGGTCAACTTGCTTGAAGCATTTGGACAAGGTCTTGGAGGGTCTTTTAACTCAAACACTAACTCAAATAAATTTCTTTACAATATGTAACATGCCCCAAGTGGGTCTTTCATACATGACAATGACATAGAAGCTCTTAATGGGAGCTTGATCTATAAATATAAATTTCCTTGAGCATGAAACCTATGCCTCAAGATCGACAAAAATAAATTTATTTTTCTCATTACATCAAATACATAAAATCATGATTACATGTCATTATGAAGACCGAACCTAGTATATATTTCAACATGGTGGAGGCCCATGGCTCTCAACGCTCACCCTACAAGTGCCAATATGACCCTCTGGAGGACTTGAACCCCGTATAGAGAGACCAAACCCCAAATGGAGACCAACCTGCAATCATGTATAAGAAACAATGTGTCCCCTTGCCTTCCAGTACAACAAACCATTAGAGTAATCAAGTAAAAGAGCTCACAAATCATGGAATCAAATGGACACTTCACAGTGGCATGCCCTTCCATAGTGGACTTTAGCATGTACAAGTGTCTCCAAGCTAAATAAGGGGGTTAACTAAAGACCCTATTAGGAGATTTCTACCTCTAAAGGGGGTGACATGTCCACGGTGCATCCATCAATTGGTAGGTTGTGGTGGAAAAATTGAGAGGGGGGTGAATCAATATTTCTTTTCAATTGTTAATTTTACCAGTTAGATCACTTATATTTAGAACACAAAATGAACAATGATGGAATAGATACTTTATTAATTTTTCCTTTACAATAAGTAAAGTACAATAATGATATAGGGCTCCAACCCTAGATGAAGACTCCAATCTTCCAGACTCCAACCTGTATTGTGCCAAGCACCGACTTGGACTTCCAAGAATCCAACCTTGTCAATTTTGAGGCACCAACCTCAAGGGCTCCAACCCTATCTTTGGTACAGGCTCTGACCTGGTTTCTTGAGGACTCCAATCCTCTAGGGCTCCAACCCTATCTTCCAAGGCACCAACCTTGTCTCTATGAGGTTTCAACCTCCTGCTTCAATTCGTCAAGATATATTCGGTTATACTTTACGACTCCCAATGTCTTCTTCAACGAGCCCTGACAATCTTCAACTATCTCCTCACTTAGTCTCCACGTCATTTCATCAATGACAACGTTGTTCTTCACATGAAGGTGTCTCCACTTTCCTTCATGGCACCAAATCAAATCATCCAAGTTACCTCATGATGGTTAATGCATCATGGTCTCCAAGGGTGTCTTCACAAGGTGCTCCAAATGGCCTGCTCCTCAAGATTGTCTTCAGAAAGTGTCCTCAATATTGTCTTTAAGATCCTCCAGCAAGGATGCTTCAAAATGCTTCCAAGGGCTGCCCCAACAAGTATCTCCAAGAAGGCTTCTTCAAGTCTACAAGCTAACCTTTGATAAGGTGTCTTCAATACTCCTTTCCCAAACAAGATATCTCTCCACAAGCCCCTTAATAGGTGCTTCAAAACACTTAACTGACTTCAATGAATGTTGATACAAAAATGAGTGATGTACTTACTTGAGATCCTTCAATAAGATTCTTCGCCTATCAATTCTTCATATTTTCAATTAGCTCCAATTTGACTGTCCAAAATATTTCAACCTTTAAGCCTCCATTATTGATTGCTTATGCCTTGATGATTTCAAGTTGTTGGATTGTGTGTTAGTGCTATCCTTATCCAATATCCTTCAAAATTCAGGTCTGCATCATTGACTATATATGCCTGAATGATACCTCCACAGTAGCTTCAATAGTGAATTCAAAGTGCTAGAATTACAATCTTGATTGTGTGAACGTAAAATGGGCTTGGGCCCTCCTCCACTTGTCAACTCTTCAATCTAGTTCACCATAGGAATGACCACAGAGTTCACTCCAAGATTATGACAGCCCTTTGTATCTTCACACCTGAAACATAGCAAGAAGTCTGAGGATTCCAAAGTCCCAGCTTACTGCATCAATTCCGAGCTACAGCACTGCAATATTGGGTCACTATAATTTGGAGCCGCAATACTGCAATTCTGGGTCACTGTAATTTCGAGCCACAGTACTGCAATCCTGGCTCACTGTAATTCCGAGCCACAGTACTGCAATTCTGGATCACTGTAATTCCGAGCCACAGTACTGCAATTCTAGGCCAATGTAATTCCGAGCCACAGCAATTTCGGATCTGAAATATGCCACCACAGGAAGTCCAAACCACTTGTGTTTAGATGCTTTACTAGGTGATCAAAACTTCGGTTGTTTGTAGAGTTTTTAGACCCAAACAATCCACTGCTGCTTATTTTCTTAACTCCTGTGCTCCTTCTCTTCTTTGTTCACGAGCTGTGAACAGTGCCCCTTCTATTCCTGTGATGATCACCGAAATTTTTTTAAGAAGAAATGCAGTCCGAACTGTATATATAGTGCTTTTTGCTAGGACAAACGAAGTGACACATCTTTAAGATATAGGCCGATAGGCCGACATGAGTGACAAACAGTAGGTCGAATAGCCTGCAAATATATATTTTTCATAACTTAAAAATTCCATAGTTCATCAACTGCTGGGAGTTTCGAGGCAAGTAAAGGCTCATTGGAAAGAGGAAGAAATCCTCTTTAAGATGGTCTAGGTCCCATGATGAAAGATTGCCTCTATGGTTGGAAAATTTATTTTTATTTGTGACTGTCCAAAAATTTCATGCATAAAAAGTTTGGGACAGCATGAGGAATGTTTGAGACAGCGTGGCTTCTTCAATCTTTGGCTTCTTCATTGTTATCAATGTCATCATATGATCATAGAGTCATTATGTAGGAGTGTAGCATTCATGTAGCATCACATATCAACCATGTCATCGTATACTAGTGCAGTGATATGTCAAAGTGCAGCCTTCATTAATTTGTCAAAAGCTCCAAAGGAGTCTTCCAATCATGTTAAGGTGTGGTCATTCTTCAAGAGTATGACTTCATCAATTATAGTCCTCCACTTCAAAGGCTTGTATATTGGCACCTAAGGTCTAGATCAACAATCAAGGCACTCCGCAACATTATAGTTTGTTCAAGGACTTGTTCGGGCAAGACTTCTTCATTAGTGGCTTGACATCTTCATTGATGGCATCCTTATCAACCAAGAGTTATGACATCATCATTTGAAGCCAGACATCTATTGTCTTCAACCTTATCATTACATTATGGGGCATTTCAAGAATATTTTCTATCTCGGTCAATTCCATATTGACATCAATGACAACCTTGATTAACAATCTCCCCCTTTGTCATTGATGGCAATATTCTTGCCCTTCCAACATTCTCTCCCCCTTTGACATCAATGGCAAACGGGGTGCCCAAGTACTCCCCCTGTCAAGCTGCTTCTTTTCTTCATGAATTGTAGTCCTTCATAGTTATGTTACTACTCATGTCATGCATAAATTCCTCTAGCTTCAAGAAATATTGTTGCCTTGTGATCGAGTGGAAGAAGTCAATATTGGAATCATGTTCTTCAATGGAGCTGCTCCTAAGAGATGATCTATCAAAGGATTAATGTCCATGGGTGACTCATCAAAGACTTCATAGGGCCCATTCACGGATAACTTCTGCAAGAATGCTCAAGAATCACAGACTCCCCCTGATTGTATGCATGGTCTCATTTTAGCAGAGTTTCATTATCAATCACTTGGAAAATCAAGGATGACTTCATCAAGTCAACAACATGTGTTGTTGGTTGGAGTGTTCAAAAGATTTCCAAAGCCAATTTGCTTCCTTCTCCAACTTGTGTAACTTTCTTCTCTATCTTGGTTGTCATGGTTTTAGCTTGTTTAGGAACCCAAGTCAAGTTACAATCACGTGCCATATGTCCAATGTTATGGCAATTGAAGCACTCTATCTTGTTCATGAATAAGAAATCATGACTTCTTGCAAAATTGCTTCTAGGAGATTGAGGGGGACCATTATATTTGTCTTTGTGATATGCCCTATAATATTTTGCCATGTGCCCAAAGTTTGTACAAAAATAGCAATATCCAAGAAATATACTTTTACATGGGATATGAAGATTTCCTCTAAGTACTTGTGAAGTCTTTTTGCCTTGGAATTCTTTGATGATATTCATTGCCTTTTGTATTCTTGACATCATCTGTAGCTCTCCTTGGAGTAGGGTTTCTTCTAATGTCATCTTGACTCTTGCCTTTGCTAGAACTAGGAGTATCATTTCTTCCTGGCTTCCTCACATCCTTGTTATTTGAAGCATTATCATTCTTGCTTGAGGGTTCACCTGCATAGCCAAGACCTGATTTATCAAGAGGAGATCTTTGATGACTTAGGATTTCATCTAGGGTTTGAGAGCTTTTCAAGTTCTTATTCAACCAGACAACTTCCTTTTTAAGAGTGACAATTTCTCCTTTCAAATTTTCACAATCTTCATCTTTCATGACTAGTTGCTTCTTCATTTCTTCCATCATCCTTGTTGCTTCGTGTGCTTCGATTTTAAGGGAGATGATATTTGATTTCATTATGAACATTTCTTCATTGTCCTTTGCTAGACTGCTCTCCATTTCTTCTTTTATTCTTGTAGCTTCACATGTTTCGGCCTTGAGAAGATTGATGTCTGATTTTAGTTTGAAGATTTCTTCATCCTTTTCTTCTAGTTGAAAGAGAGAAGACCTCTTCCTTGTATTGACCAATCTATGCTTCAAGATTGTTCAAGCTCTTAAGACTTTGTTCAAGGTGCCTTGATAAATTTTCTTCCTTTTTCTTTGCCTTATCCAATTGATTTGTCATACATATGACTTCTTCATGATGCTTTCTTTTCTTTTGATGAAATTCCTCTTTAAGTTTGCCAAGCTCTTCATCTCTATCTTGTACTTGAAGCTTGACAAGGTCAACTTCCTTCCTTGTCTTGTTTTGGTTACCATCTTGCGCTTTCTTCTTAAGTTCCTCATTTTCCTTTTTCAAAATGTTAATCTCTTCCATGGAAGCCATAAGTTTATTTAGGAGATCCTCTTCAAAGTCTTATTTGTTCTCTTCATCTTCTAGGTCTTCTTTAGCCTTGTTGTCATATCTCTTATCTTCAGCTTCCTTGATGTATTCTGGACTTCTTTCTTGTTTTCCATCATCTTCTTGACTAGAGATCATTGTCAACACTCCTTTTGAGTGAAGATCGTGAAGTTTGTCCCATATGACTTTTGCTGACGAACATTTTTCAAAATTGGCCTTCACAGAATTTGGTAACCCATTCAAAATTGCCTTCATTGCTCTTGCATTGTACTCCTTGAATTCTTCGTCCATCGTGTCATTAGTAATCAGTGATTTCCAAACTTCAATTCCTTGAGTCTTTAAGAAATTCCTCATTCTTGCCTCCCATATATCAAAATTTCCATTGAACAACGGAGCCTTCGCAAATTGCTTGACTTCAATTTCTATGGTTGAGGAAGACACATCTTTAGGAGGATTGGAGAATTTCTTCCTTGGCTTTGCCATTCGTGTTCTAATGATCAACATTCAAGTTGTTAAGCTTTGAGTGAAGGTACTGGCTCTAATTCCAATTGTTGGAAATACTGAGAGGGGGGTGAATTAGTATTTCTTTTCAATTGTTAATTTTACCAGTTAGATCACTTATATTTAGAACACAAAATGAACAATGATGGAATCAATACTTTATTAATTTCTCCTTTACAATAAGTAAAGTGCAATAATGATATAGGGCTCCAACCCTAGATGAAGACTTCAATCTTCCAGGCTCCAACCTGTATTGTGCCAAGCACCGACTTGGACTTCCAAGGCTCCAACCTTGTCAATTTTGAGGCACCAACCTCAAGGGCTCCAACCCTATCTTTGGTACAGGCTCCGACATAGTTTCTTGAGGACTCCAATCCTCTAGGACTCCAACCCTATCTTCCAAGGCACCAACCTTGTCTCTATGAGGTTCCAACCTCCTACTTCAATTCGTCAAGATATATTAGGTTATACTTTACGACTCCCAACGTCTTCTTCAACGAGCCATGACAATCTTCAACTATCTCCTCACTTAGTCTCCACGTCATTTCATCAATGACAACCTTTTTCTTCACATGAAAGTGTCTCCACTCTCCTTCATGGTGTTGAAATTTGGTTACCGGAGGACAGGTGGTTCCCTAAGGCTTTGATCTTTGGCCTAGGGAAAAGTGTCCAAAAGAATTTAATTTTTCTCCTAAAGTGGCTTTATAAAGTTATAAAATAAAATCTAATTTAAAAGTGACTTTAAGTGAAAAAGTTACTAAAGTCTAATTTTAAAGTGACTTTAATAAAGTTAATGTAAAATTAGAAAGGAAAAGTGACTTTGGAAATAAATGACTAAGTGGGTCTTTATTAAAGTAGGGTGAATTAAAAAATAGAAAGTGAGATTTAAAAGAGCATTTAATCTCAGCCCTAGATCTAAAGCTATTTCAACCATTGGATTTGGGGATAACCCAAAAGTCACTTAGAGTTCTATTAAAGGAGGAAAATGAGAGAAAAGGTCATTCATTCATTAATTCTTTCATGAGCAGATTGAGAGAAGGAGAAGGAAAAAGCTGAAGAGAATTTTCTGAGCGGTGAGAAGGAAGAGGGCAGCAGCACTAACTTTCAGCAAATCCGTACAGCAGGGTAGAGCACAAAGTTCGAGGCAAGTGGGCACGAATTCGGAGGAGAGAAAACTGCAGATTTCGAGGGAGGCCGTATAGCCATTCCGACACTGTTTTCGAGGTTGTTCGTACTGTTTTGAAGGCTGTAATTTCTACCGTAATTTTTCTGTTTTGTGGGCACAGAAACCGAGGTGGAGTTTGGCACGGTTTTCGAGATAAGTTTTGTTTCGAAGTTGTTGTAATTTTTTTGCTGTGTAAATTTCTGCATCACTGTAAAAGCAATATTCAGAAAATAAAGAGAAGCTTTCGAACTAGTTTTCCCCAAGAGTTGTAGGGGGGTTTTCCAGGGTCATGTTGACCAAAAATCACTGCGTTAAAATGTTTTGTGTAGCTGATTTAGTCTGCTAATTTTTATTTCTGCAATTTCCAGCACTGTGAAAATTTTCCAAAATTTTTGTTTTCAGAAAATATTTATTTTCCAGCTTTTGTTGAATGTAAGGCTATAGGAAAGGGCGTTTAACTATTTGGAGAAATAAGGTGAAACTGAAAACCGGGGTGGGAAAATAGAAATTTCTACACATGGTACCAAATCAAATCCTCCAAGTTACCTCATGATGGTTAATGCATCATGGTCTCCAAGAGTGTCTTCACAAGGTGCTCCAAATGGCCTGCTCCTCAAGATTGTCTTCAGAAAGTGTCCTCAATATTGTCTTTAAGATCCTCCAGCAAGGATGCTTCAAAATGTTTCCAAGCGCTGCCCCAACAAGTATCTCCAATAAGGCTTCTTCAAGTCTACAAGCTAACCTTTGATAAGGTGTCTTCAATACTCCTTGCCCAAACAAGATATCTCTCCACAGGCTCCTTAATAGGTGCTTCAAAACACTTAACTAACTTCAATGAATGTTGATACAAAAATGAGTGATGTACTTACTTGAGATCCTTCAATAAGATTCTTCACCTATCAATTCTTCATATTTCCAATTAGCTCCAATTTGACTGTCGAAAATATTTCAACCTTTAAGCCTCCATTATTGATTGCTTATGCCTTGATGATTTCAAGTTGTTGGACTGTGTGTTAGTGCTATCCTTATCCAATATCCTTCAAAATTCAAGTCTGCATCATTGACTGTATATGCCTAAATGATACCTCCACAATTGCTTCAATAGTGAATTCAAAGTGCTGGAAATACAATCTTGATTGTGTGAATGTAAAGTGGGCTTGGGCCCTCCTCCACTTGTCAACTCTTCAATCTAGCTCACCGCAGGAATGACCATAGAGTTCACTCCAAGATTATGACAACCCTTTGTATCTTCACACCTGAACCATAGCAAGAAGTCTGAGGATTCCACAGTCCAAGGTTATTGCATCAATTCCGAGCTACAGCACTGCAATATTGGGTCACTATAATTTGGAGCCACAGTACTGCAATTCTGGGTCACTATAATTCCGAGCCACAACACTGCAATTCTAGGCCATTGTAATTCCGAGCCACAGCAATTTCGGATCTGAAATATGCCACCACAAGAAATCCAAACCACTTGTGTTTAGATGCTTTACTAGGTGATCAAAACTTCGGTTGTTTGTAGAGTTTTTAGACCCAAACAATCCACTGCTGCTTATTTTCTTAACTCCTGTGCTCCTTCTCTTCTTTGTTCACGAGCTATGAACAGTGCCTTCTATTCCTATGATGATCACTGAAATTTTTTTCAAGGAGAAATGCAGTCCGAACTGTATATATAGTGTTTTTGTCTAGGACAAACGAAGTGACACGTCTTTAAGATATAGGCCGACATGAGTGACAAACAGTAGGTCGGCTAGCCTGCAAATATATATTTTTCATAACTTAAAAATTCCATAGCTCATCAACCGCTGGGAGTTTCGGGGCAAGTAAAGGCTCATTGGAAAGAGGAAAAAATCCTCTTTAAGATGGTCTAGGTCCCATGATGAAATATTTCCTCTATGGTTGGAAAATTTATTTGTATTTGTGCCTGTCCAAAAATTTCATGCATAAAAAGTTTGGGACAGCATGAGGAATGTTTGAGACAGCATGGCTTCTTCAATCTTTGGCTTCTTCATTGTTATCAATGTCATCATATGATCATACAGTCATTGTGTAGTAGTGTAGCATTCATGTAGCATCACATATCAACCATGTCATCATATACTAGTGCAGTGATATGTCAAAGTGCAGCCTTCATTAATTTGTCAAAAGCTCCAAAGAAGTCTTCCAATCATGTCAAGGTGTGGTCATTCTTCAAGAGTATGACTTCATCAATTATAGTCCTCCACTTCAAAGGCTTGTATATTGGCACCTAAGGTCTAGATCATCAATCAAGGCTCATGATTGGCACTCGGCAACATTATAGTTTGTTCAAGGACTTGTTCGAGCAAAACTTCTTCATTAGTGGCTTGACATCTTCATTGATGGCATCCTTATCAACCAAGAGTTATGACATCATCATCTGGAGCCAGACATCTATTGTCTTCAACCTTATCATCACATTATGGGGCATTTCAGGAATATTTTCTATCTCAGTCAATTCCATATTGACATCAATGACAACCTTGATTAACAGGTAGCATGTGATATAATGGTGGAATGGAATGGGGCATCAGAGGAAGGCTCCAAGCCACCTGCCATAATACAAGGGTAGCCATAATAAGGGAAGCCCACACTTTGGTGTATAAATGTAGGAGGGAGCAATCGTGGCACATCAATTACCCCAGCCTTTTGCCTTTTATTGATTTACTTTTAAATTGCTTGGGCCTTTAGGGGATAAGAGCATGATGTGTGAGATATAGTAGTGATTACCCTTGTAAGGTGGGACAGTTCATTGCCCACCAAAGGTTGGGACAATCATGGGTTCCTTAATGATGTGTTGGAGATTCGTCCTGCTTTCCTGCATCATCATCATTGTCCTTCCTCGAGATAGGAAGATCTTTGGCTTTCCCAAGGGAAAAATCTTCATTGAAAGTGACATCATGGATTATTTCCACTTCTCTTTGACAACGCACAGATTCTATATGCTTTCGAAGTTTCACTGTAGCCCACAAATGTTCCTTTCTTCCCAGATGCTTCTAACTTGTTTCTTTTCTCTTTAGGCACATGAAAATACATGAGACAACCAAATATTCTAAAATGAGAAACATCAAGTTTCTTACTAGTGAAAAATTATTCGTGTGTCTTGAAGTCTAATGCTTGATGCGGCCACCTATTTTGAACATATATGGCAGTGTTGGCAGCTTCTCCCCATAAGAACTTTGGTAGGCCTTGGTCATGAAGCATGGCACGGGCAGTAGCTTCTATGATTGTTCGATTATTCCTTTTGGCAACTCCATTTTGCTTAGTAGTATATGGAGTAGCGGTCTCCCTCTTAATGCCAGCCTCTCTACAATAGTCATTAAATTCATTTGATTCATATTTGATTTCAGTCATGTTGACCACTGGAGAGGCAATTGAGGATAATGAGAAGACCTCATGCCCAAGGGTGAACCAGAAAACATTTGTACCATCAAATATCATCAATTCAACAGAGTTTTTCAACTCTATTTCTATTTCTCATCACCTTTCTCTAGTACCCAAATTCCACACCCTATGGGGAATTGTAATAAGTGATGCTAGTAATGATGAATTTGAGTCAGTATTGAGTTTGTAACAGACCTAGGTAACTTGAGACCTTGCCAACAAGTGATTATCACTCTAGGAGGTTTTTTTAACTCTGTTAATTATCATCTCCCTGTCAAGACTTAATAATCAATTGAGTTTTTTCCTCCAATTTTACCCCAAAGGCGGAGTACGGCGTGATGGTGAGGCCTTGGATGAGTCCTAGTGTCTAGAGTCAATGTATATTACCATACTAAATCACACAAAAAATTTCAGGAAATTTGGTTAGGTCTAGGTAGTGATTTTTTAATTTTTGAGATTTCTCGAATGTCGAAAATTGCAATAAAAATTGTAATTGAATTGTAATAAGTGTTGCCTAGATAAGTTGTATAGAGTATGAGTAATCAAAATTACACTTCTCACCCCCAACTTTCTACTATAACACACTTTGAGGGGTTAAAAATGTGTTTTGAACCCTCAAAACCCACTTTTCCTAAGTTTAGTGGGAAATATGGCAATTAATTAAGCCAGAAATTAAATAAATAGAGAAAAATAAATATCCACACATGGTAAATGAGGTGGAAAATTATGGAGGAGTTAAAGTGAAGTCACAAGGTGATGTGGACTCCTAAAATCAAGGAAATGACATGTACTCAAATAAAATCGAATTCCCGACATTAAATGAGAACTGCTTACTTGGAAATTCGAATTTGTGAAGTTAATGCACATTTGGGAGGATTTGGGAGAATATTTGGTGGATATTTTTGTGGGAAATTGTCCCCACATGGGTTACCACCCATATACACTTGTCATTCCATCATAAAATTCGAATTTGGCACATAAGGGAAAAAGAAAATGATGTCCACTTGCCAGAATTCAATTTTTACAAATGGCATTGGAGCTCCACTTATCAAATTCGAATTTTCCTTGTGATCTCCTCCTGCTCCCCACTTGGCACGTGGTTCTTCATTGGGATTTTCTCTCAACTTTCTATATAATGGAGCCATGGGCTCTCATATTATATCATGTAATACGAGCTATTGGGCTTGAGGACGCGCTGTTGGATTGTACATGTACTTGCAATATAATACAAAAAAATTTCGGGTAACTTGTGATGGTGTTCTTCTCCTTGCATATGTGGTAAATTCTTGACTTCTTGTTATGCTTCTATTTATTTCCTCATGCTATTGTTTCTTTCATGCTTGTTTCAAGTTATGTTAGTATGCAGCTATCTCATATTAGCATAAGAGTTACTTGTCGCTTTAAGATAAGAAATCTTCTATTTGATGTCAAATATATCTATAGGAGTTCTTTCTATTACTTTGATTTAATTTCATGTGGATTTAACATGTTGTGGTGAGATTGTGTAGAAGGATCCTTCTTTGGTCAAGCTTTTCAAGCGTGAGGGGAAGTTCTCGGAGGAACCAATGCATTCTTGAAAATATTCAAGGACAACCCGCATGTGTTGATTTCCAAAGTCTAATCTATATTTTATTTTGTCTTGCAGAGTTTCTTTAAAGTTTCTCAAAGCTCTTATTTCTTGCATCAAAAAATTTCAAACTTAAAATAATTTACTTTTCAAAGTATTGCACTTCATTTCCTTAATATCTAGTCAAAGAGGAGAGCTTGCTCATACTCTTTGGCCTAGCCTCTTGTAGATTAGTTTTGTAATATTACTTTGTGATTTCTTGAGCTAACATTTGTGGTTGTGGAGTTTCTCTAACTTGTTGTCTTGCAGGATTCATTTTCAGAAAATTACTTACAAGTTTGTATGCAGGACTGAAATGAACAAAGTTCCTTCTCAAGTTAAATACTTCAGAAGACTTGGAATAAGAAAATATCCATGAGGATACAAATATTATATTAAAATGTATGATGAATGAATTGATTGATGTTAGAAATGAGGTTTGCTTATATACCTAGACAAGTGCCTCTTCACGAAAGGTCATATTTCATCATACATGCCCTTTACATCTAATTACTAATTAGCTAATTAATCATTATTTATATTATTTTATTCATTACATTACCTTCCTCCTCAAAAAGCTTTGTCCTCAAAGCTTGTTGATGAAAAAAATCTTGATCTCTTGTTCGGCTTCGACTGTCTTCTCGTGTCGGGATAGTCATCTTTGTTGAGACAAGTTGATATGTTCCTCTAAGTGACAAACAAAACTGTCGCATTGAGAATGGATCGGACCATTCTAAATCAATCTTCTGTGGAATCTTACGACGACTTGAAACTTGTGATGAATTATCATTTGAGCGGATTGCAGTGACATTAGTATTCTTCAAAACCTCAGCTTGTTGTTTCTGTTCTGAATACATAACTTGGTCAAGTTGTTTGCTCCTGTGAGTTGGATGTCGATAGGGAACTTTTTTGGTTTGACTTCTTTGATTTTCTTCTGGAGAGGATGCTATTGAGTTGCTTACAGAACCTTCACTTAGAATGTTCCTCGTATGAACTGCAACATCTAAGTTTCTATCTTTTGCAACTTGCTTGCCTTCTTCTTGAGTTGTGACATTTACTGGATCAATGTTCATTTTTTTTTTCAACTTGAACTTGTACCTTTGAAGATTTTGATGCTTCATTTTCGACAAGTTGTTGCACCTTGTTTTCTAATGACTTTTTGTCCTTCTTCAGCTTCTTAATTTGCGTTAGTAATTTTTCGTTGTGGTCCTTGAGGTGACCAACTTCTTCATTCTTGTTAGTGGTGACTTTGTCAATTTCTTTTTGCATATTTTGTATCACCATTTTACCTTCTTGAAAAATTACTTTTGCAATTTCTTGTATGTCTTCAGTCGTCACTGAATTTGGCTTCAAGTTAACATCCTATAGCGTTATTTTTTTCTTTTTGCGAGAGAATGTCAAAAACTTCTTTTTTGTATATAGGATAAAAGATCTTAGAGTTTTGAACCAGGGTGAACCCAACACAATGTCACTATCATTAAAAGGTAAGGATTGAACATAGAATGTCGATATAAATGTATAATCGCCAATGTTTAACTATAAGTCAGTTATTTCGCATCATTTTTCGTTGGAAAAGTCTAATTTTTCAATTATATTTAACTCAGAAATCACCAATTGGTTTGCAATTTTAGGTGTTATATAATTTTTACCCTCTGCAAGTGAGATAGCAATAGTGGTGTCTTTTGCCGCAATAGACCCTTTAGTTCTAAATAGTACTGAAGCATAATTACGTGAAGTTTCTGGAAATCTTCCTTCTTTTATTGCCGAACTAGACTCTGTTTTACTTCAAAAATTCTTTTAAACTTGTTTTTAAGTATATTTCAGGTTAGCTTTGTACTTCAAGCCTCCTTAAAAGTGTCTTTTGATTAAAAAAAATCTTTTTATAAAATGATCTTTTATTTCATAAAATAATGCACTTTCTGATCTCGTAATAATACTTTTATAAATGACTCTCTTTTAAAAGAATCCTTTATTAAAACATAGTTTGTATTTTCCACTAACTTCACTTTTAAGGTATCCACTTATGATGTCTCCCTTTGTACTTTTTTTTTCATAACTTCAAACCTCCTTTTATAATATATCACCGTACCACTAAAAAGGTTGATTGAATAACCACTTTGATAATTAATTAGAATTGGTGGTATATTATATTTCTCCTTTTAACTTTCGCAATATTTTTTTAAATAATATTTCCATTAAAATAAGATAATCACTTTTTATAAATGGCAGCTATACCAATAATTAAAATATCCCCAATCGACCTTTTTTATAAGAGTATTTTTCTTCTCTTTTTTTTTATAATATTATATAATAACTATTTTTTTTTATATATGCCCAAAGGCCTGACGTTAACTTGGAGAACCTCCAAAACATTATAGTGAAACGCTTCCACGGCAACAACGTTTAACGAATTTGACGGTCAAGGACCCGGATCGCAGAGCATGACTCTGTGCAGCAGTGAACGGCTAGAAGATCAAACTGCTCTGCTACCAAATGAAGTTAACAAAGTTCCTTCTCAAGTTAAATACTCCAAAAGACTTGGAATGTGAAAATATCCATGAGAATACAAATATTATATTGAAATGTATGATGAATGAATTGATTGATGTTACAAATGTGTAGAAATTTATAGTTTCCCACCCCGGTTTTCAGTTTTCACCTTATTACTCCAAAATAGTTAAATACCCTTTCCCATAACCATACATTCAACAACTCGAAAATAAATTTTGCTGAAAACACAAATTCTGGAAATTTTTCAGAATGCTGGAAAATGCAGAAATAAAAAATCAGCATGCATAAAAACAGTCATTCACACATTTGACACTGATATTTTTGGTCAACATGACCCTGGAAAAACCCCCTACAACTCTTGGGGAAAACCAGTTTGAAAGCTCCTCCTTATTTCTGGAAAATGCCTTTTTACAGTGAGAGAAATATTCAGCAAAATAAAAATCAGCAAACAGACTTTTACAACTTATCTCGTTTTCCGTGCTTAACCACCGCCTCGGAAAATGTACAAACAGCAAAAACAGAACAACAATAAATGCTGTACGTTCTCCTCGATTTGCGTGCCCATGAATTCGCAATTAATCGTTCGTACGCGCTCCTCAAAATCTGCAAACAAAAAGAATTACCGCCGTCGTCCAAAACTCCCGATTTGTGTGCTCTTAAAACCGCTGCAAAACTCGTTGTATGGTACATCCCTTGTCGCTTTCCATACCGTGTCTAATATTGATGTATCAATACTGTCAGAAGGCCTTGTTGTACCCGCTCCTCGCCAGGAAAACTGCGGCTGTGCACCGCTCGTCGTTTGCTAAATCCGCTCGTAAATGTCTTGGTCAAAATGCTGCCTTGAATGTGTGCCAAGTTGTCGCCTCCTTCTCCGACCGCCCAGAATCTCCTTGCTCTCTTGCTCTCCTTCTCCCAATCTTCTCATGAAAGAATGAATGACCTTTTCCTCCTTTTCCTCCTTTAACCTAACCCTAAGTGACTTTTTGGGAATCCCTAAATCCAATGGCTGAGATAGATTGAGATCTAGGGCTGAGATTAAATGCTCATTTAAATCTCACTTTTCATTTTTTAATTCACCCCACTTTAATAAAGACCCACTTAGTCATTTATTTCCAAAGTCACTTTTCCTTTCTAATTTTACATTGACTTTATTAAAGTCACTTTAAAATTAGACTTTTAGTAACTTTATCACTTAAAGTCACTTTTAAATTAGATTTGACTTTATAAAATTATAAAGTCACTTTAGTAACTTTATCACTTAAAGTCACTTTTAAATTAGATTTGACTTTATAACTTTATAAAGTCACTTTAGTAACTTTATCACTTAAAGTCACTTTTAATTAGATTTGACTTTATAACTTTATAAAGTCACTTTAGGAGAAAAATTAAATTCTTTTGGACACTTTTCCCTAGGCCAAAGATCAAAGCCTTAGGGAACCACCTGTCCTCCGGTAACCAAATTTCAACACTCCCTCTTACCGAGGAAGGTGTTCCTCACTACACCCATCTTGTCTCTGAAGTAGACATGCTTGCCCCGTGGTAAGGCTTTGGTAAGAATATCTGCAACCTGCTCATCAGTGGGAATATACTCAAGCTTCACAGCTCCTTTCTGAACATAGTCTCCGATGAAATGATATTTGATCCCGATATGCTTTGACCTGTCATGAAATACTGGATTCTCCGTGAGTTTAATGCAACTCTGATTATCACAGTAAATCACTGAAGGTCTCAACGGCTGACCAAATAAGCCAAACAACATCTTGCGAAGCCAGATGGCCTCACAACTAGCTAGATTGGCTGCCATATACTCTGCTTCCGCTGAACTCAATGCTACTGACTGCTGCTTCCGGCTGAACCATGACACAACTGCCGAACCCAACCCAAAACAGCACCCTGAAGTGCTCTTCCTATCAGAAGCACAACCTGCCCAATCAGAATCAGTGTAACCTGCCAATCTCACTCAATCCCCCTGCCTGTAGTCCAGACCATAATCCACTGTCCCCTGCAAGTACCGCAAAATGTGTTTTGCAGCCACCCAGTGAACCTTCCTAGGCTCACACATAAACCGACTCATCGTGTTGACTGCAAAACAAATATCTGGTCTAGTGTTGACCAAATACATCAAGGAACCAATCAGCTGTCTGTACAATGTGGGATCCACCAACTCGGAATCCAAAGCATGAAGCTTCTTCCAGTTGGTGATCATCGGTGTCGACATGGGTCTACAATCCTCCATGTGGAATCTGCCAAGGATGTCCACAATATACTTCCCCTGCCCCAAGAAGAAATGCCCCTCCTCCTGCCACACCTCCAAACCCAAAAAGTAATGCATCAAGTCGATGTCCTTCATCTCAAACTCCGCCGCAAGATCTCTCTTGCAGTGCTCTATGAGTCTCTCTGCACCTGTAATGACTAAGTCATCCACATACAGCACCAGAATGAGAGGCTCCTCACCTATCACAATATAGTATAGGTTCGGATCTGCCTCACTCTTTGTGAAACCCATCTTCTGCAAGTAAGTATCTATCCTGGAGTACCAAGCTCTGGGAGCTTGCTTCAGGCCATAAAGGGCCTTCTTCAATCTGCACACATGGGACTCCTTCCCATGCACCTCAAAGCCCTGTGGCTGCTCAATGTACACCTCCTCCTGTATGAAGCCATTGAGAAATGCGGTCTTCACATCCATCTCGTGGATCTTCCAACCCATCTCTGCTGCTATCGATATAATGGAGCAGATCGAAGTATATCGAGCCACGGGAGCGAAGGTCTCCTCATAATCAACTCCCTCTACCTGGGAGAACCCTCTAGCCACAAACCTCGCTTTGAATTTCTCAATGCTGCCATCTGTAGCATGCTTTACCTTGTAAAGCCATCTGGAAGTAACCACAGATTTTCCCTCAGGCCTCGGCACCACCTCCCAAACATCATTCTTCATGATAGAAGAATACTCCTCCTACATGGCCTCTCTCCAGACCTGTTGGCTAGCTGCCTCCTCATAGCTAGAAGGCTCAGAGTCAAGGATGCTGGTAGCCATTGCCATATAGCTACAAAACCTCTCAGGTGGTCTGCTCTCTCTGACCGGCCTCTTAGGCTCAGCAACAGATGTGGCATCTCTCAAGGTGTCCCGAAGCCACTTGGGCTTCCTCTTCCCTGAGTGCACTTCTCCCGCCGGAGAATAAAACTCCTCCTTCAACATCGAGCTCGAACTCCCCGACCGTTCGTCTCCGTCGTCCTCCTACCTCGCACTCGAACTCGCGTATGCCGAGAAGTACCGTGTGAATCGTCCATCGCGGGTTCCTGGAAGGAATCGTTCGTGGATCGCTCGTGTGCTTTCCATAGCTCCACCCCCTCCTCGACTCGCGAGCCACTCCCCACCGACGGGACACTGGCGACGCCACTCCCTCTCATCCTCCTAACTCGCCCAGCGGATCCCCGCGTGATCGACCTAACCGCCGCCGAGGGTCCGCCGATCTGCATACTCTAACTCCCGTGACCTCCTAAAGGCTCCGTCCTCCTCGAACTTCACATCCCGCTCACAACAACTTTCCTCTGTGCCAGAATGTAAATCCGAAAGGCCTTAAGGTCCACCGTAGCCCACAAAGATACTCCTCTCCTCGCGGTGGTTTCTCTAGTTTGGTCCCTTTCTCCTGGGGTATGTAGGAGTATGTCATGCACCCAAAGATACGAAGATGACCCATATCAGGCTTCTTTCCAGAAAAATCCTCCTCCGGAGTCATGTGCCCCAAGGCACGATGCGGACTCCTGTTCTGCAAGTAAACAGCTGTGTTGCAGGCCTCTGCCCACAAAAACAATGGCAACCCCCGATCATGTAACATGGCTTTGGCAGCCCCTCCGATGGATCTGTTCTTCCTCTCCGCAACCCCGTTCTGCTGGGGGTTGTAAGGAACAGTGAGCTCCCTCCTAATGCCTGCCTCCGCACAATAGTCAACAAACTCTCCAAGGGTGTACTCTCCTCCATTGTCCGACCTCAGGGACTTGATCTTCCGACCTGTCCGTGTCTCCACAAGAGCTCTGAACTCCTGAAACCGCTTGAAGACCTCACTCTTGGTCTTCAAGAAATAAATCCAGGTCCTCCTGGAGTGATCATCAATGAATAACACATAGTACTCATATCCACTCAAGGGAACATGAGACATCCGACCGCTCACATCGGAATGAATCAAATCAAGTATCCCAGTCGCTCTGCTGTCACTGCTGGGAAAAGGGGATTTGGCAAACTTGCCCATCGCACATCCTCTGCAAGTATCAAAGTGATCAGTACTGAAATCTGGCACACCCGTAGTGATCTCCCGCAAAGTCCTCAAGGCTCCATGATGCATGTGCCCCATCCTGCGGTGCCAAATCTCACAACTCGTAACCGCTAGCTCACACAAGTATCGCCGCTCAATGCCAAAAGGGGCCGAAATGCAAACTTGTACACCTTTGCATGGCGTACACCTATCACTCTAGCTGAATCAGCTGGAGTGCCCCTGGGATACATCAGCACCTGTCCTCCCCTGAACAGTACCTCATATCCTCTATCCTCCAAAGCTGAGACGGATATGAGGTTCTTCCTCATCCTTGGCACATAAAGAACATCTGACACCTTCAAGGGAGGTTTGGACTCCCTCTGAAATGTCAATGTTCCCACACCGATTGCTCTAACAACTCTGTCATCACCGAGTACTACCTCTACATCAGTGCCACTCTCTGAAAGCTCTGAGAAGTACTCACGGACTCCTGTCATGTGACGTGAAGCCCCACTGTCCACATACCAGATACCCGAAGATGCTCCGCTAATCGAGGGAAATGCATGCTCCCTCCGAACCTCTATGGCAGATAATCCCGCACTAGAGGACTCACACTCAGTGAACCCAAACTCCCGGTCAAAACGATCTGCAAAGTCCTCAACCTCTGCTGAAGCTGCCATACTCTGGTTCTTCCCCTTCTTCTTCTTCTTCTCCGGACACACAACTGCATAGTGTCCCATCTTCTGACAATTCCAACACTTCACTTTGGAATAGTCCTTCTGTGAGTTATCCTGTTTACCTTTACCTTCGCCTTTGCCCCCACCATTGCTTGTGGAAGCCTGCTTCTTCCCTTTGCCTTTCTTGCGTCCTGCCAACAGTGCTACATCCTCATCCTGCTCAACTGGCTTGGCCGCCCCAAGCTGACCTTTCCTGATCTCTGTCTGAATGCAATCATCCCAAAACCTCTCCCATGTGGGAAGGGTCTCACGTGCACAAACCCCATCAGCAAAGTTCATCCATGAACGGGGAGGCCATTCACTGCAATCCGCACCAACTCAGTGGGTGGAATGGCCTCTCCAATCGCTGCCAACTCATCTCTCACATTAGTAATCTTTGTGAGATATCCAGCTGCACTATCATTGCCCATCTTAATGGTTTTCAGCTTCTCCTTCAGGACCATTTTCCGGTTCTCATTTGTACTCTGGTAGAGATTGGACAATGCTGTCCACATCTCATGAGCATTTCTCTTCCCTCTCACATGAGGAATGCAATGGTCTTTGATTTCGTCTAGAATCAATCTCTTACCCTTGTTGTTCTTTTTATTATACGCTGCCAACTGAGTAGCATCAGTAGGCACATTTACAGGGTTCTGTGTGGTATGCACCATAATGTCCCAGACTTCTGCCTCCTCAAAGATACTCTGCATTCTCTCCTTCCAAATGCCGTAATTGGAATGCCCATCCAACCTATCCTCCACCCTCAGTCCCAAAGACATCCTGCTGTCCTAAAACTGAAAAATAGCACTGCTGTAGTAAAGATAAAACTGTTGTTTGTGAAAAATCAGCTTGCTGGAATTTTCTGAGTGAAAAATCAGCAGGCTGTAATTTTCCTCCTTGCTGTCCCAAACTGCTCTTTCAGCACTCAAGCTTTGATACCATGTAGAAAATTCTATTTCCCACCCCGGTTTTCAGTTTTCACCTTATTACTCCAAAAATAGTTAAATGCCCTTTCCCATAACCATACATTCAACAACTGGAAAAATAAATTTTGCTGAAAACACAAATTCTGGAAATTTTTCAGAATGCTGGAAAATGCAGAAATAAAAAATCAGCAAGCATAAAAACAGTCATTCACACATTTGACACTGATATTTTTGGTCAACATGACCCTGGAAAAACCCCCTACAACTCTTGGGGAAAACCAGTTTGAAAGCTCCTTCTTATTTCTGGAAAATGCCTTTTTACAATGAGAGAAATATTCAGCAAAATAAAAAAATCAGCAAACAGACTTTTACAACTTATCTCGTTTTCCGTGCTTAACCACCGCCTCGGAAAATGTACAAACAGCAAAAACAGAACAGCAATAAATGTTGTACGTTCTCCTCGATTTGTGTGCCCAGAAATCTGCAATAAATGCAGTTGTACGGCCTCCTCAAAATCTGTGCAAACAGCAATTAATGCTGCTGTCCAAAACCTCGATTTGCGTGCCAAAACTGCTGCAAAACTCTACTGTACGGTACAGCCCCTTGCTGCCTCGATTTCCGTGCCCAATATTGCTGTACAGCTTGCTGTACGGCCCGCTGTACGACCCTGCTGTACGGCCTTGCTGTACGGCCTCCCTGCCTAGAAAACCGTGCCAAAAATTTGCCTGTTGTTTGCTAAATCTGCTGTACTTGTCTTGCTGAAATGCTGCCTTGGAATGCGTGCCAAGTTGCTGCCTCCTTCTCCTCACTGCCAAGAAATCTCCCTTGCTCTCTTGCTCTCCTTCTCCCAATCTGCTCATGAAAGAATGAATGACCTTTTCCTCCTTTTCCTCCTTTAACCTAACCCTAAGTGACTTTTGGGGAATCCCTAAATCCAATGGCTGAGATAGATTGAGATCTAGGGCCGAGATTAAATGCTCATTTAAATCTCACTTTCTATTTTTTAATTCACCCCACTTTAATAAAGACCCACTTAGTCATTTATTTCCAAAGTCACTTTTCCTTTATAATTTTACATTGACTTTATTAAAGTCACTTTAAAATTAGACTTTAGCAACTTTATCACTTAAAGTCACTTTTAAATTAGATTTGACTTTATAACTTTATAAAGTCACTTTAGTAACTTTATCACTTAAAGTCACTTTTAAATTAGATTTGACTTTATAACTTTATAAAGTCACTTTAGGAGAAAAATTAAATTCTTTTGGACACTTTTCCCTAGGCCAAAGATCAAAGCCTTAGGGACCCACCTGTCCTCCGGTACCAAATTTCAACAAAATGAGGCCTGCTTATCTACCTAGACAGGTGCCTCTTCACGAAAGGTCATGTCTCATCAAACATGCCCTTTCAACCTAATTACTAATTAACTAATTAAACATTATTTATATTATTTTATTCATTACAGGGACCTTGGGGCTCCAAATTATAGATTATTTCCTTCCCTTGGCCGTGTAACTCAAAGAGGCTTTGCCTTGCTTTTTCTTCCTCGAAAAATCCGTATTTTGTTGGGCTTTTGTGGGCCTCAAATTGCAGAAATTTTCAGCAAGGAAAGATCTATGGCTCAAGCCAACATTGTGAAGACTTTCCTTGAATTTTAGAGAAGACTTCATAGTTTTCTCCCTATTGTAATAATTAATAAAACTCTTGGTTTTGGGAGCGTGGGTTTTACTCAATGGTATCCTTATCTATCCACCTTTTTGGAGAGACTTTGTGGCATGATCTTTGAAATTTTTCACTTGCATGCACATCATTTAATTGGGGAATTAACACAATCATGCACTATACTCATCTTGCATGCACCTAAAACTAATTTGCTTCAGATTTCTAGTCTTTTTACTTTCATAAGCAAGTTCAAACTTTTTCATGCAGCACTTGAATGTAATTTGTCATGAATTTTGTTCCAAAACCATTTATGCTTCACCTTTAATTACATCTTACATGCAATTAGTATTTGGGCAAATTTTCTCCATAAAATAGCATTCTACTTCATGACATTCAAGTACATCTCAAGTTTGAAAGTTAATTTTCATTAATTTACTTACATGCCCCAAGCAATCACTAAAATTTTACCTCCAACATAGGTTGGTTGAATAGATGTTTTTAGGGACCCTCTACTCCTCTACTGACTCCTCATTGTGGGATCCATATCTTTGAGAGAGGGTGAGATCTGAGGATTAAAGAGTTGAATTGTAACTTTGCTCTGGAACTAATTAAGAAAATAAACCAAGAGCATTTTTCATCACATTTAGCTTACTTGCAAGTTCTTGAATTTTGCTTTCTTGATGGTTCAAAGTCTCACATGAAATATCATTTCCTTTTTTCAAGAATAATTTCCTTTCATGCAAGTATTGTAATGTCTTTTGCAACAAGTTTAGCTTAATTTTCTTGTACTTGTTGATTTTCATGTTTAATGTTCATCATGTTCATGGATGGTTGATGAATCTCATTTCCTTTCAAGTACTCTTATTTCATGTTGCAAAGCTAAATGCATGTTGGTTTAACTTTCAAGTCCTTTTATCATCTGGTTTATATTTAGATCACTAATTGTTTTCTTGTGAACAAGATAGCTTCATGTGTTTTGATTCATGAATTCATTTATCTTGAGAGCATTTATGATATCTTGTGCTAATAGTCTTTTGTTTCCATTTCAAGATTATGTGTTCTCATCTCTTTGAGTATTTCTTTTACTTTTGAGCACATTATTTGTAAATGCATTGGTTAAATGGTTTGTCATTATTTCAAAGTTACTCATAAATGCTCATGAATCTTCAGAAGTAATCTATTTAACTCTAACAACTTTCCTAGAAACTCACATCTTTTAACTCAGTTTTCCATTTAGGGACCACCCCCCATAGCTAACGTAGGAGATAGCTTAAACAGAGAGAGTTGGCATTAGTGTGACAGCCCTTCTCTAAGTTCCTTGCCACCAACCACACCTTGTGGGGTTAAAGGCTTTTCTCACTAACTTGTAGGTAGGTGTAGGCGGCAAGGCGATAACAGGTCCTCAATATTTTGATCTTCTTCCTTGTTCGATTTTCAACCAAGGCTTTGAAAAAACGAAACCATTTGAACACTTTGTCCTTCTTCTTCAAGAAATAGATCCAAGATTTGCGAGAGATGTCATCAACAAAAATTGCATAGTATAAGTATCCTCCCAATGATGTTACGAGAAACATACCAGATAGATCAGAATGGACCAATTGAAGAATGTCGGTAGTTTGACTTTCACTTGAAGGAAATGGTACCCTTGTATGTTTTCCAGCTGCACAACCCTGACAAACACCTTCATGATCTATTTTGAATTCGGGCATACATGTGACCATTTTCCTTACATCAGATAAGGATTTGTAATGAAGGTGAGCAAATCTTCGGTGCCATAATTCAGATTGAAGAGAAACATTGCAAGTCATAGCTCCCAAAGGACTTCCTCCAACCTGATTGAGACCTTCAACTCTAAATCCAAGTCTAAATGCATCTTTTGGGTTTCATTGCCAAATATGTACCTTCCCATCAACGAATGCTACCTTGAAGCCTTTATCTTCCATCGCAAAAATAGATACCAGGTTCTTTTTCAAATCAAGTAAATACAATACTTCTTATAGATGAAGGATTTGACTTTGATTTAAGTGAAGAGTGACAGTCCCTATCCCTTTCACGTGGTAAGCGGCATTTTCTTCAAGTATGATCTCCAAATTAGTCTTCTTTTCAATCAAATTAGAGAGGGCCTCCTTGAACCAATGAAGTACCTCGAGGCACCACTATCAATCAACCAGTTATCCAAAGTGTCTGGAGGAGAGGCAGTAGTGAGAGCAAAAATAAGAAAAAAATTCTTTTTGTTTTTCTACAAGATTAGTTTCCTCATACCTGGAATTTCTCGTCCTTTTGGGAGGTCAACCATTACCATATCAAGTAGCGAGAGCATTTCTATTTCCTTTGTTGTTGAACTTGTTGTTCCTTTGATTACCATTGCCTTTGAAATTGTTGAGATTGTTATTGTTGTCGTCATCCCATGGAGTATCCTTCTTATGAGGACACTCTCTAGCATAGTGGCCAAACCTGTTACAATTGTAGCATCTTCCCTTTCTTCCTTCTTGAACCCTGCTTGAATCCTTGACCTTGTCTCTTTGGACCAACATTTTTCTTCATCTTTGCATGAGTAGAAAATGCAGTGGGCTCATCTCCATTTGAAGGCTTGTGTCTCTCCATCATCCCCGTCTCTTCTTGAGTGCATCTAGTCAATAATTCGTCGAAACCAGGAATCTTGTCATTGTTAAGAATAGTGGTGTTAAAGACATCACATGTTTGTGTGAGACCTTCAAGAGAAATAAGAGTGAGATCCCTGTCAGCAACAACTTCTCCAATAGATAGAAGATCATTCTTAATTTCCGTAATCCTCATGAAGTAGGATTGGCTAGACTCCCCTTTATCCATCCTGATGTCCTTCAACTTGTCCTTGAGAAATAGGTTTTGATTTGCATTGTTTTCTTTGAAAATCCCCACTAACTTGTCATACATCTCCTTAGATGTTCCTAAATCATAAATCTAAGCAACCAAATGCTTTTGAATGGAGTCTCTGATAATTTTCTTAGCTTTGACCTCACCTTTCTTATATTGTCTTAGCAGCAGTCGGTGCATTTGAAGGAGGCCCCACCACATTTCCCTACACATAGTCCATAACATCATTTTCTTCCAAAGTCAAGTCCAAAGACATTTTCCATGCATGATAGTCAGATTTATCATTGAGCTTATCCTCAATCTTGAAGTAAGATGTAGAAGTCAGTGAGGCTTGTCCTTGTCCAACAGATCTTTCTTTTTGATTTCTTTTCTCTCTCTTGCTTGGGCTTTGTCTTCACCTGGGCTCTGATACCATGTTAATTTTAGTTAACAATGGTATGTTCTATGCTTAGCACAATTTACTTCAATGTTCCTTTAACAACCCAATGACAATTTTCAATTCACATTAACCATCAATCACATTGACAGTAAATGTAGATAGAACATAAAACAAACTGCAGAAGACAAGCCAAGACAAAAGAACACCAGATTTGGTGGATGCCAGGGAAAAAACCCCAATGTGGGGAAAACCCTTTGATCAATTCTTCCTATTATTATATCAAAAGTTCATCAGAGAGAGGAAGTACAAAATTCAAATTGACTTGCCCAATTCAAAGTCAAAATAGCCCTGTCAAATTCTGTAGTCAACTGCAGTCAAACTTCAACCCTAACCAAAAAGTCATCACTGGTCAAAACAACAGCAAATCTTCATCAAAGCAGCTCGGTCTTCCTCAGTCAAACTCGGCCTAATCAGGAGGTCAAATTCAGCCCAAAAAAGCTCGGTCAAAGCAGAGAGAAAATTGTTGTAATTGTTTGCGATCAAACTACAGTCAACCCTGAAGACAAAACAGGTCAAACAACCCAAAATTCCTCGATTTTTTTGCCCAAAGATGCAGCCTAGAAAAATCGAACTTTTGAGCCCAAGAACGCAGTCAAACTTGGTCAACAAGCCCTCGATCAATGCTGGTCAAACTTGCAACTGATCTCTGAAATTTCACTCTGCAATTCTACCCAGAAAACTCGTCCTCCCTGCCACACGTGTGAGAAAGAGAAGTTGCCCAATAGTTGTACGAACCAATCAAAGGAAGAGAGAGAAGAATGTGTGGGTGATGATGATGCCAAATGAGGTGTGAGGTCACTTGTATTTATACAATTCGATGTGGGTGAAAAGACACGTCCATTGGGCTTCTTGAGCCTACATGTTGATGTGGCCGACCTGAACAATTTGCACATGTGTGGGCATAAATTCAAAATCACACTTTTGCTTGTCCAAATGAGATGATCTTTATATCAAATTTGGTCCTCTCAAAAAGAGGAATTTAATGCAATCATCATCTCCATCAAATGAGTTGTCCAAAGGTGGAATTTGGACCTAGTTTCCAATTTTAACACCTTTTCTCTTACTCATACCCATATATTCCAAGGCATCTACGCACAAGTCAAGGGAAAACTTCGGTAGTTGATCTAAGGAAATATTCATTGGATTTCTTGAGGCTACCATGGCTGATTGCTAAGGATATTTGGGCCCTGTGGAAGCCGAAATTTCTAAGAAAAATGTTTACCTTTGCATCTGTATTTTGTGGGTACTTTGAAGTAGAATTATCTGAAGTCTTCTTGACCTCCCAAGGGCACATCTCTGCAGTTTTCCTGAGTTTTAAAACACAGTTTTCTATGGCTTATCTGAGGCCGATTATTTATCGCAAATTTCTGCAGCAGATCTGAGCAATTGTGGATTTATCCAAGCCCTTCTAGGTATGCACAAGAGGCTTTCATATCTTTGATTTAGGGCTTATTTGTGGATATAATCTTGCATCAACCTAAGGCTTATTCAACCTTGATAAAAACAAAAATTGTGGGTTAATTTTGTGACATATTAGTCATTAATTGAACTATCCATGTTCACCATTGTTGATGACTTTTACCATTCTCTAAAGGCAGATTTGTGGAACTTTGAAGCAACATATATAATGACTCTAAGGCCCTAATTTGAGTCTTTTGCTAAGACCTATTTGATGGTGAACCTGAGTCTAACTCTAGATTATAATTTTGGTTTCCTGAGGTGATTAACTCAATATTATATTTATCAAACTTGTGCAGACCTTTGTGAGGGCTCCTCTTGAGATTGATCCACAAGATCTTTGTGGCACTAGATTGAAATTTGATTGATCTTCTAGAAATTTTGTGGCTGAGTACCACTGAAGAATCCTTGTAATTGCAAACCCAATGAAAGCCCTATTTTAGTAATTGCTCAAGGTATGATTTACTTCAGTTGTTGAGGTGCTCGCTAGGGTATAGTCTTCACATCAGTTTGAGGCTAAGTCACGTGATATGGGAACACGGGACATGCAAGACATGCAAATTCGAGTGTCCGACACAGGGCGGCGTGTAGCCCCCCGAAACAGGTCATGTATTACGAGTTACATATATATATATATAATGAATACTAAATAGATATTTCATATTTACACAAATTCTCATGATGATACAAACTCAAACATAAACCTATATTCTACATTGTAAATTTGTAACATTATGCATACAAATACAATCGTGACAAATTCATTAATGATCCAATATGAGAAAGACAAGAAATTAACAATAAACTGCAATTTTCTCATTAAGTCATCAAAATCAAAATGTGTTACATAGGTAATGAGTCTCGAGGACTCCTAACTAGGAATGCCAATGACAAATAGAAATAGCAAATACAAAACAACTACAAGGTAGTAGGTAGCTCATCAATCTTCATCATCAAAATCAGCATCACTGTCACAGTCACCACTACTCTCCTTTGCATCCTCCTCCTTTACGCCCAATGTAATCTCTGTCTTTCTTGGTGTGGAGGATGACCCCTCAAGAGTATCACCATCATCAGAAGTGACAGGCTCTAACACTGGCTCATTAATATCCAAATTGGCCAATGCCAACTCATCACTGCTATCCAAACCCATATCATCAGGAAACATGCTCCTAAGCCCTTTGCTACTCGCTCCTACACACCCACAGCAAGAGACATGCATTACAATGAAGGGAAAGCGGCCCAAATCGGGCTTTTAAAGAGTCCTGGCACACGTTTCGAGAGGGACATGTGTCCCAAAATTGTGACACGCTGCTCGAGAGAATCGGATTCACTAGGTCCATGGATCCCTCATGTTTAGACACGCTCGACCCACAAACCAGACACATGTCCCCAGAGAATGTTAGTTTTTGTAGCATCAAATCGTGTTCTAGTCTCGATAGTTATCAAAGAGGCTAAGAAACACTAGGACTCTATAACCCAGAAAAGGTTTCAAGAAAATCCACCTAGAATTGCCATAATTAAGTTAATTAATTAGTAATCAAATTTTTCCTAAGTCTAACTTAGGGAATATGATTAACTAACAACAATTAATTGAGGAAGATAAGATTTCTCTAAACACTCACACGGATCGACTAGGAAATGATCTCAACCACTGATTAAGTTCTAATCTTGGCCATTGGAGTCCCAACTGGATATTATAAGAAGAGGTCGATGGGTAGATGGAGGAACACACTTGAGATCAATTTCCTTCAGCAGTTTGATTTTCCAGAGATAAGCAACATTCTGTCGGAAGAGTTCGAGCCAGAGAAGGGAACAGAAATAGAGAGGGGCGGAGACAAAGAGTACAAAGGAAGTCTTCCAGTTTCGGAGAGTCAGCACTATAAGGGTCGCATTTCCTAGAGAAGATGCGCAGAGCCAGCCCAGATAGCTTCAAAGGGAGACCAATTTTGTTGAAGGAAAGGATGATTCAGTTGCAGTTGGTCCAAAAATACTCTAGGAGACCATGAGAATTCCTTCCAGAGGCGGAGTTAGCCAGGACGTCATCTTTCCAGCAATTCTGGGGCTTAGCGAGTTAGAGCTTGTGCAGAGGCTCATGCCAAGGTTGTATGACTAGCTAGTTTTGCTAGATGTCGGAACTGGATCAAGCGTGTTGTTGAGGTATTTGCCTCACAGAGATTTTGGCCAGATTATTTGTTGATTGAATTGCCAATTGGGCATCCATAGATTGTAGTCAAAATTTCTCACTGCTACTTAATAATAAAAACCCTCAACTACTCACTGATTTTTCCACATTGGGTTTTTCCAGGGACTTTTGTCCAAAAATAACGGTGTTATATTTGTGTGTTCTAGTATTTTCTTAATTTCTAGTTTATCTTCCACGGTATTATTATTTGTGAAGATTGCAGTGTGATTAATTCATTGTTGTCGTAACAATAAACTGCTAATTTAATTAACAGTGAGAAGAATTAATTCCAATTGCTGCAATAGAATTTCAGTGGTGAAAATTTCACAAAGAATTGTATCGGACACGCGGCATTGGGGATACGGGGGAGGGGAGGAAGAATTTGTTTTCTTAGGTTTGCAGAATCTTTCCAGAGGAGAAGTGACCTTCAAGTATATGATCAGTGACATCAGTAATAAGTGTATTCAGAGGCAATTTTTGAGGGTAGGGATTTTCATCTTCACAGAACGTGGCAATGAGTGTCATCTATCTACTTAAGGTTTGTTTGGTAAATTGTTCTGTTTGAGCCACATTTTAGACAATAGACCTTGAGGCATCTTCAAAATCTGATGCAGAGGATGTAGAGAAATGTATGTAGGTTGCTAGTACAAGATTATGCTACTGATTTTAGGGCTTGAGCTTCTGTGGGAAATTTGTTGAAAGCAATTGATACTGCCAGGGTTTAGACAAAGTATGCATGAGCCAGAGTTCCTCTAGTTGTTGTTGACACAAGAATTGCATAGATGTCTTTTCACAGCATACAAAGAAGCAGAGTGACAGCTTGATAAAGATTGGCACCATTGCATAGTTGAGAATAACTAAGGAGAGCATTGCTTCAGCTGTTATTGTCACAAGAAAAATGATGCCAGTCCTACTATTTATGGCCGAATTTGTAAGCTAACATATGGCTAAGTGCTTTTTTTATGTTGTTGAGCAGTGAACAAGTATTGTGCTAAGCAAAACTAGTTGTTGGTTGAGCATAGAGAGAGTGAGTTTATGTTGCTAGGGTCTGACAATGTTGATGTCCTAAGCAGTCTTGGTTGTTGAGAAGAGTTTTGTGCTTTTGTCTTTTAACGAGCAGTGGTGGATCCAGTCTGAAAATATATGAAAAGTGGTCCACTGTGATGAGTTGAAGGTCAAAGCCTTCAGGGCAAGTGGTAGCTTGTTGAGTAGGGTGGCAAGGTGGTGCAAGGCGGAGATTGGAGTCTCCTTCAAGTTGGAGCCTGAGAACACCTTAAGGCGGCAAGGTGGTGCAAGGGCAAGTTGGAGCCTATGCAGGGTATTAAAGCATCCTTCCAGTTGGAGTTGGTAAACCAGGGTTCTGGAGCATCCTTCCAATTGGACCTAGTAAACTAGGGCATTGGAGCATTCTTCCAATTGGAGATGGTAAACTAGGGCGTTGGAGCGTCTTTCCAGCCAGTTGGAGTTGATAAACTAGGGTGATGGAGCTGGTAAATCAAGGTATTGGAGCATCCCTTCAATTGAAGCTGATAAATCTTGGAAGTTGAAGCTTCCTACAGATCTAAGTCACTTGATATAGGGATACGGGGATACCGAGATTCGAAGAATCAGATACGGGTACAGTGACCCCGGAACAGGATACTTCTGGGATACAATACATTATATATTATTTTATTAAAAATATATATATATTTAAAATAAATAAATAAATAAATAAAAAAAAAAAAATATATATATATATATATATTAAAAATTAGATATTTTTCACACAAATTCATACTTAATTCATTGATTTAAACATAGATTTATCTATCATCTTAGATAGTCAAGGCTTTGTTTGAGTGATGGGTACATTTCTAGTAGGGTCATGATAGAGGAGTTTGACAACCAATGTCACTAACATCAAGGTACATAGAGGGATTGGTGCTCTTGATTAAATACAAGTTCCATACCCTAATACATGACAAAATTCGATGGAAACATTGCAATAACCCAATCCTGAAATCCTGAAAAACTGATAAGTCTGCTGGATTTTGAATGAGATCTAAAATTCTACTTTCTCCATATGAAATCCAATGAGGTCGGAACCACTCTCAAACATCCTGAGTTATTTCATGGTAATGTTAAAAATTTAAGTAAAAGGATGAAAATGAAGATTAAGGAGAAAACATTACCATGAATCACATATAAATAGTAGGGCCATAGGCTTGATGCCCTCTCCTGAAAAATCCTCCACAATTGGTGAAAAACAATGAAATTGGTGAAAAACAATGAGCAAAAGCCCCCCTTTATAATAAAAAAACAACGCTTTTTTGAACCCGCGGGCCCGGCCGTATCCGGTTTTACGGGATACGGTGTATCTGAACGGGGTACGGTCGGGATACGCCGTACCCCGTTCGAATACGCCGTATCCGTTGAATTGGGTCAGAATCCCGTACGTATACGTACCCGATACGGGGATTCGGGATTCGTGGCCCCTTTTAGGTGAATCCGGTGACTTAGCTACAGATGTAATTTTTAAAGGCCTATATTAAGAAGCGTTCGTTGGTTTCTCTCCCAAAGGGTCTCCACCTAAAAATCTCGTGTCTATTGTTTTTGATATTGTGCATTGTTGAATAGTGTTGTTGATTTATGTTTTGATCTAATGCTAATGTTAATTAATGCTCTAAAGATTAAAAATCAACTAATTGAAGTGAAACACTGATTCAGCCCCCTCTCAGTATTTCCAACAGATGGAGGGCCTTTCAGGGTAGCTATATGTACATCATCATAGGGTTGTTGGCTGGCAAGCTGATTAAAATGGGAGAAAACATTTCTCCTAGGGTTTGCCCACTTGGATGGGTAACACTAACCATCTTGGATTTTTTTTTCCTTGCAGACTCCACCCCTTTTAATTGATTAATTTATTTAGCTATATAACTTTCTGGACTTTTATATTTATATATAATAAGCTGTGATTTTATTTTTTGGAAAAAGGAAACTTTTCCCTTTAATATATAAAAAGGTATTTTATTTATATCCTAAATCTCAGAATTTAAAAGGACAGGATGTACGAACACGATGTACAGAAATGATGTATTATCGAGAGATTGTATGGATCACAGAATTATAGGAATTCATATGCACAGAATTTCGCGAAGTATGTTAGGAGCAAAGCCGTACGATTCACCAGCGGAAATTTGCAGACCAGCCTGAAGCTGTACAGACACAGTGGAACAGGCAGCATATGGCAGCGGAGTGTATGGTAGAGCAGGGCGTACAATGGTGGCAGCGTGTATAGATGTTGTACAGTGGTGGCTATAATACTGAAATTGGAAGCAAATGTGGTACGGACAGTGATTAAATTAAGTTGATGGTACTGTGCCAGTGTGCTGTATGACTGGGCAGAATTGGCTCTGGTACCAATGTAATAAACAGTGCCTATTTATACTTAAAGACAGAATTATTCTGCAGATATAAAAAATACAAAGATTGATAAAATATGGATAAGAATGATGATATTACAATGAGCCTCGTGGCAGTCTACTTATAGCATTGACGGGTCACAAGGTGAAAGGGTATGTGCCATTGGATTTTTCATTAAACTAATTAACTTATTATTATGTTTGTAATATTATTAGAAGCCAGATATGGATGATAATAGATTTCACATCATGCATAACCTCAGAAATAACAACCTAAAGTTCACTGCACAAAGTGAACAGTAAAATATGTTAAATTGATATATATCCTGAGAATATTTTTCATTTGGAAACCTCCTGAGCTGATACCTCTTAAAAACTTAACTAAAGGTAAAACTTAAACATTAAATAATAAGGAATCATTTGATTTAGCATTGCCTTTCTAGGGATATCTCAAATCATTTTCTATAGGAAAACAAAAGGAACAGATAAACACAGAAAATTTATGTTTCAGCTTGTGATATTTCATTTTAGCAGTAAAGACCCAGGGCAAAGTCAGCACCTGATATTGTAACTGGCACAGCTCCAAATGCAATAAGCTTCTCTAAAACATGCATTGCAATTTTGCCAGCCCCACTAACAACACATCTGAAAAAAGAGAAAACAGCAGGTTAACACAACAAGTTAATGTATGCATACCTTCTTCTGGAAGGAAATATCAGGACTGTGCTGCCTTAATGATGAGGACTGAACATAATTTCCTCCAAATCCCCTCTGCATTCTCAACTTCCTGACAGCTAAAAGATCTGGCCTACAACTACCTACTTATGAAGTTAAGATCTTCTCTGCAAATCAGTATTTGGTGTCAGAAAGGTTATTGACCTCAAGCCTTTCAGCTCCTTATTCATGTCAGCAACAATCATTTGTGCAAAGTACACCTGTAGCGGAAAGAAGATTCAAATTATAGTTAGTGATTTCATTTACAGAGAAGAAAATATACACACAATAGCTATATCTTGTATTAATGTAACAGAATCAATACTTCTGAAGCAGTGTTGATAACATTGGCATCAGCAAAAAAAACAGCCAGGGTCCGAAAAACAGCTCAGAAACATTTGCAAAAAATCAGCAAACCGTGGCAAACATTAAAAAATACAAAATATATTCAATTTCTTCAAATTTGGCAAAAAATCAGAAAAAGTCAGTAAAAATCGGGAAAAATCAGAAACAAATTGCTTAAGGATAAAATCGCGATTTTTTGGCACATTGCTTAAAAAATGCTTAAAAAATGGCGATGTTATCAACATTGCTGGAGCAACACTCTATTCAATAGTAATACTATTAGAAACTTCTGATCCTATTCCTATAGCTCAACTGAAAAGACAAGTACCAATCCATAGCCAGTAGCTTCAGTTCGTAAACTAGAACCAGACCAGTAATTCCTTGGTCCTGTAAAGCTTCCCTGCAAATTGCAAAATAAGACAATAAGTATTATGTCCCTGGTAAGCAAACTTAAAAAATTTGTGCTACAGTGTGAAGAATGAGGTATCAAGAAAGCCAAGAACATTAATGAAAAAGCTACTTAGTTGAAACATATTATTTTAATTTTCACTTGCATCATATATTCATATATATATATATAGAATACCCACTACTCTAAACTTGCCATTCTACAGAAGCAATATGGAAAGAATTATGAGAAAAATTTGACAGCTGAATATACTCAGTCTTCTAAGAAGTTTTCATAAAATGGCTCAGATATGCTCTCAGCTATTCAGAACGACCGTTAATGCAATTGCATATGTATTCAAGCAAATAAAACATTTTCTAACATATAGGAACATTAATGTGGGGGATCATTTTCAAGAATATAAATTATAGGCACTGATGTGGGAAGGCCTACATGCTTCACGTTAATATCTAGCAGGGAATCTGCCCTCAGAAGTCTTAACATAACAATGTACAGAGGAGAACATTAAGTGCATTTAACTCTTTTTCTCCTTTTTGACCATAAAAACCTCTAATGATGAAAAACTAAAGAAAAAATTAAGTAAAATTGAGAGCTTCGCTCCCACTTCCAAACCAGGCCAGAAAGCCAACATGTCAAACTGTGCCCCCATAAATCAGAATCCCTAATATACTTTCTACAAGCATTACTTTTTACAGCTATTTGAATTACTAGTCCATCTAAGAGAACCAAACAAGTTAAAAATAAAAACACATAATAACTCTTACTATCTTCAAAGATGCATTCAAATTTTACATCTATTTGATCAGATATGAAAGGATAATTTCATTAATGTCCAACAAGTGACCACAACAATAGACTTTTGAGGAGGCTGCGGAGCTAGGGTTCGGAGCGATGGCGAACGGCGGTAACGAAAGGCCCGAAGACTCGACCCCGTGACCTTCGGGCTCCTTCACATCACTGGACCTCTTGTCTGATGCTCTTCACGTGTTGGACCTCCTCCAACCGCTACTTGTCGTCCGCCTTGTCTGGTATCCACGCATGGCACTGACCTTTCCATTCTTCCCGCCTACATAGACACCACTGACGGTCGCAACCCTTCCGCAGTGTTTGTGCCCCAACTGACGGTTTTGTCGGTTTCTCAACGGTTTTTATTGGGGCTGACAATACCAGGGGCCCAAGACGAACAGTTTGTTGATTATTCTGAGGACACCTATGCCTCGGTGGACATCTAGGCTTTGTCTAGGCGCTTTTCTACTGGTATGCATGTCACACACCTGGCTTCCTCTGCTTTTAATTTATTTGTTGACCCGGGGCCCTCTCTCTCAGCATCTGCCCCCATCCATACCTTCTCTGGCCTTGACTCTTTCTTGGTCCCCGAACTCACCCCTAATTCCCCTGCTATCTTTTCTGCGGCCGACCTCGACCTCATCTCCTCCCCGGACCTTCGCCCTCCACCCCCTGCGTCGCTCTCCTTTCTCTCACAGACCCTTCCCCTCTCATCTATTGCTCCTTCCTTTTCGTGCCCCTGGACCTCTGCCCCGATCCCCCCTCCCCCGTCATCTATGTCATCTTCCCTCCCCTCTGACCCTCCCCTTTCGACCTCCTCCTTGCCCCCTTCACCCACCTCCCTTAACCCTGGTCCCGCGCATCCCTCTCCTCGTCAACCCTAAAGCCATTTCAACTTCCCCCCCTAAGAATTGCTACCCTCCTTCGTCTGATGCAACCTTCCCTCTGTCCTCCTTGGCTGCCTCAGACCCTCCCTTCTCTCATGTCCCCCCTCATGCTCCCCGTTGCACAAAATGTGTCTGTGCCTGTAACCGGGGCAGTCTCCTTACTCTTGGTGAAGGAGTTCAGATGGTGGATATCCTTGACACGGTGGACAAAGTTTTGGTTGGCCAAGTGTGTGGCCATAACTATGGGGCCAAGAGATTGCGGCAATGGGTACTGGAGATTTCGGGAGGATTGCTACCTGATCTTCCTACAATTCACACCTTCAACAAAGGTGGGTTCGCTCTTCGCTTCACTTCCAAGGATCCCACTGAATTGGTCCTATCTCAGTACTCGCACATCGAGATGGCTTTTGTTCTACTGAAGAGATGGAGCCCCCTTTTCGATCCTAAGCGAGAACAGTTGGGGGCGAGACTTGTCTGGGTTTGTCTACCTAGTCTCCTCCTTCATTTATGGTCTAAGCAGATCTTCATCGACATCGACAACTTGTTGGGGACTTATCTGGATCATGTCCGCACATACATTGAGTCGAGAAAGATGGCTTTTGCCCGCATATTCGTTCATCTGGATAACAGGGAGGGATTAGAGGAGTCATTTAAAATACAATGGCGCAACTCTGTCCGGATTCAGATATTGGACTACGAAGGTGTCCCATTCCGTTGTTGCCTCTGTCACAAGGTGGGACATGTATACAAGGATTGTCCATTGATCTGTCAGGCATCTGGTACTCATTCTTCGGCTGGTCTTCAACCATTGGACCTGGTCTCAGTCTCCCTGCATCGACAGTCTTAGCTGACAGACTTCCTCTCGACTCCGGTGACTTCACATTTGGGGATTGATATACAGGATGCGGCCTATGACTCGACTAGGGTCACTCACTCCATGACAGTCGCGGCATCTACTGGGGATTCTTCGGATACTAGTACTCCTCCTCTCCCTCCCCTCTCTTTTATGTCTATTCTATCATCTTCTGCATCGCATCTTTACACTGCTCCCCCATTGGCTGGCTTACTGGTATTATCGATCACTTGCCCCCCTAATTCACCCCCTTTACAGTTCTCCTCTACTCCCCCGACCATTCCCCCCCTCTCTATCCCCCCACCTCTCCCTCTATTGCGACGGACTCAATTGACTCCTCCACCTCACACCCCTACAACCTTCGTCCTCGCCCTACTGCACTTGTCGGTCTGGGTTCCCCCCTCAGCCCTCCCTCCACCCAGACCAAACTTCCCAGAGGTCGTAACTCCAGTATTTTGAAGGCCATCCTACAGGTCGAATTTGATGTTGCCTTTAGCAAACAACTCTCCAATGAAGGGGTTCTTGGAGCAAGATACACCCCCGGCCTGGTATCTCGATGAAGTGCCTCTCCTTCAATTGCAGAGGGCTGGCTAACCCAGCCAAGCGCCTTGCCCTCATGCAACTATTCAATTCTACCCCTATGGACATCATCCTTCTTCAAGAAACCCTTGCTTCCTCTGAATCTTCCACTCACACTCTAACCACTCTCTTTCCCACTTGGACCTTTCATGCGTTGGATGCAATTGGACGATCATGTGGTTTGGCACTTAGGTTTAATCCCTGGTACATCAAACTCCTCAACTGTTGGGGAAGGGAGGGGACTCTAGCAGTGGATGTCTTCTTGGAGGCTCTTGGTCTACAATTTAGGATCATTAATGTTTATGGCCCTTGTCTGCATCGGCAACAATTCTAGTCCACCCTTCTGCAATCATCCCTGCTGCGTACCGACAAGTTAATTCTCGCAGGGGACCTGAATTCCTCACTTGGACTTGTGGAATCTTGGGGCCCAAATTCTCTTACGAATGCCCTCTCCGATTTTTTCCGACATCATCCTGCGCTTCATCATCTGGTTGATCCCTTATCGGCCTCCCCCTCTCCTACTTGGCGCAATCGTCGAATTGGCAACGCCATGGTTGCACAAAGGCTCAATCGCTTTCTCATCAAGGAGGAACTCTTACATCATCTTGGCTCATACAGACAGTGGTTTGGCTTGGGGGGCATCTCCGATCACTCCCCAATCTACCTTGAAATTACAGGAGTATTCAACAAGTCAGCCTCACCTTTTATCTTCTGCTTGGTCTGGCTACAGGATGCAGATTTTATTGATATGGTCAAAGCGCATTGGAGGCTAGCTCAGCCCCTAAGGAATCATTCGCCCTCATCTCTCTTCGTGCACGGACTTCTCTCCATCAAGAAACAAACCATCACTTGGGCAAAGAACAAAAAAAGAATGGAGAATCATACCCTCTCCCTCATTGAACAGGAAATTAATTGTCCTGAGCATCCCATCAGTGGTGGCTTCATATCTGAATCTGTTAAAGCCTAGCTCATCAAGCTGGAAAAAGACCGACCGAAAATTCTACAGGACAGAGACGAAGCCTAGCAGCTTAAAATTCGCGGCACATGGATCAAAGCGAGGGATGAAAATTCCAAGTTTTTTCACCAATTTGCCAGGGGCAAGAAAGCCATTAACACTATCTGGGAACTTGAGAATGATGATGGTACCTCTGCTACTACCGTTGAACAACTTGCACAGAAGGGTATCACCCACTTCAGAGAACTCTACAAGGCACCTCAGTGATCTTCTCTGGCCGAGATTATCAAGGTCGCTAGCCTGTTCCCCATATATGTGGATCAACATTCAGCTAAGGATTTACTCGCACCTGTCACTATGGGGGAACTGAAATCTGTCCTCAAATGGTTCAAGAAGGATAAGAGTCTAGGCCCCGATGGATGGCCTGTGGAATTTTACCTGGCTTTTTTTGACTTGCTGGGACATGACCTACTAGAGGTGGTGGAGGAGACTCAAACATCTGGGCGCATCTATGAAGCATTCAATTCGACCTTCATCGCCCTCATTCCCAAAACTGATCATCCCTCCTCTTTCAAGGATTTCCGACCTATTTCCTTGTGTAACTACATTTATAAGATCATGGCTAAAATTCTTGCTAATTGACTTGAACCTATATTATCTAATTTCATCTCTCCTGAACAATTTGCATTTCTTCAGAACAGACAGATTCATGAAGCCATCAGCATTGCTCAGGAAGGTCTACATTCCATGCACACCAAGAAAATCAAAGGAATGATCCTCAAGATTGACCTTGCGAAAGCTTTTGATCAGGCCAGTTGGCTCTACATCCGCATGCTCCTTACACATCTTGGCTTTCCCATTCAGGTTATCAACTGGATCATGTGCTGCATCACCTCTGTCTCATACAGTGTCCCCATTAATGGTGCTGCCACCGGTTTTTTTCATGCGGAAAGAGGCCTCTGTCAGGGTTGTCCGCTGTCTCCCCTTCTCTTCCTCCTAATCATGGAAGGACTCAACAAATGTATTATTGAAGAAAGGGACCGAGGCAGACTGAGAGGCATTAAGATCATGGATGACTGTATTCTCACCCATCTGCTATTTGTTGATGACATCATTCTTTTCCTGAACGAGTCCCTTGGTGACTCTACTGTGGTGAACACGATAGTACTACTTTTTTGCACAGCTACAGGTATGACCTGCAACAACAGCAAATCTACCATCACCTGCCACGGCTACTCCCCATATGAGGTCTACTTTGCTCAACAGAGATTCCCTTTCAACCACACCAGATTTGAAGCGGGTCTGAAATATTTGGGTTTCTATCTTAAGCCTGTTAACTACAAAACTGCTGAGTGGATTTGGTTGATCACTAAGATTGAAAAGAGACTAAATAATTGGTGTCATCGTTGGCTCTCCAAGGCAAGAAGGTTGGTTCTCATTAAGTCTATTTTGGAGGCCATTCTGGTCTATTGGATGTCCCTGGCCTAGATTCCCAAAGGCATACTATACAGGATTCAGAAGATTTGCCGCAGATTTCTCTGGAATGGGGCAAAAGAAGGACACACATTTGCATGGTCCAAATGGTCGTGTATTGCCCTTCCAAAGAGATGGGGAGGATGGAGCATCAAAGAGCTGCCCACCTTTGCACATGCTCTTGCTTTCCACCTTTGCACATGCTCTTGCTGCAAAGCTTGGGTGGAAGATCCTCACTAAGGACAATCTATGGACCAGGGTTGTTATCCATAAATACATCCTCCCCCACAGCACAATTGATTGGATCCGACAAATCCATGCACATAATTCCAACATCTCTACTATCTGGAGGGCAATTCTGAGTTCCATCAAACACATAAGTAATGGACTGGCCTGGAAAGTGGGATCTGGCACGAAGGTTCGCATCGGTTGGGATCCTTGGTTGGGGTGTGGAAACGCTCATATCCTCCCCCCTCCCCTCATCAACTTACTCAATCGAGCTGGTATACACACACTGCATCAAATTGCCAACAGGGAATGCACCACCATCTTCACCCAAGGCTGGCCGAGTCACCATGCTCTACACCTACATCCACAATGGGAGGCGGCCTAGACTCTCTACTTGAATGCATTAACTGAAACACATGTTAGAATCACTGACCGGGAGGATGAATTCATCTAGACCATCTCCAAGCACGGCAGATACACACCAAAAGAGGGGTATCTACACATCTACAACCTCCATCGACCTCCTACACTACTCCCTTAGTGGTGTAATCTTTGGAAACTAAAATGTCCTGCTAAAGCTAGACTTTTTCTGTGGTGCATATTGACCGAGAAAATTCCTACTGGGGCTAATCTTCAATTGCGCTCTCAATTTGGACCCAACAGATGTATCCTGCGGCCTCCTACACTACTCCCTTAGTGGTGTAATCTTTGGAAACTAAAATGTCCTGCTAAAGCTAGACTTTTTCTGTGGTGCATATTGACCGAGAAAATTCCTACTGGGGCTAATCTTCAATTGCGCTCTCAATTTGGACCCAACAGATGTATCCTCTGTGCCTTGACCTTTGAAGATACGGTGCACCTTTTCCTCACCTGCCCAACCACTCTTGACCTTTGGGGCCACATTATTCACTCCCTCAACCTCCACCATATATGGAAGGGACCATCTATTTCTTCCGCTTGGGAATCTTGGCGGTTTTCTGCTAATCCCCACAAGCTCTGCAATCTCCCCTTATTAATCTGTTGGGGTATATGGATTGCCGGCAATCGGGCCATCTTCCACAACAACCCACCCAACTAGATATCATCTGCTATCCTCATTATCTCTATCTACCACATGATATCGGATGACCCCCCCCCCCCCCTTCCCCACACACTCCCCGGACTATCATACCTGAACTCATTGACCACGCTTTCCCCTGGGCATATTTTGATGGCTCTGCACAACTGGATGGTTGTGGGGGTGATTTCATTCTCCACCTATCAACTCTACACTACTTCAAAGTCAAGATTGGTCTTGGTCGCGGCACTAATAATTTTGCTGAGCTATCCTGCCTACTAGTTCTTTTACAATCTGCCATTACAAAAAATTGCAACAAACTACAGATCTTCGGCGACTCCAAGATTATCATTGATTGGTTCAACTTGCTCTCATCCTGTCATGTGCACACACTACAGAACATTTTGGATGATGTCCTGCAACTCAAAACACATTTCGATCTCATCCCATGTCAACATATTTATAGGGAAAGGAATGTGATTTCCAATCTCCTATCTAAGGAGGCGGCGCACCTATTGAGAGATCACATGGAGATACAGGAGCAAAATGATCATGCATATTATCAGTATTTCCATCGTCTGTTTGATCCAAACCAAAGGATGGGGTGACATCCTCAACACCATCAGCAAATATGGTTTATTTTTGGCTATTTATGTCGATTTTTGAACATAGACAGTAATGTAAATATATAACGCTGCAATTTACAGTTGTACCTACATGGACTATATTTCAGATCTATTTATTTTTTGTTATCACGATACAACTTCTTAGCTGATATGAATATGCTACTATGCAAATACAGCATGTAACTTTTATTTTATATATAATAGAAGTTATGATTTTTCCTGTGGAAAAAAAATAACCACAAAAGTATGTCAATGGGACTCAAAAGTACACCTAGTACAAATATAAATTGAGAGAGCAAAAGTGTTGAAAATTGACAACTATAGAATGAATTTCCTTGAATAAAATTTCATTTATAACCTTTCTAAAAAGACTTTCTAAAAACAGAAAGTCATGTCTACCTTTGCAACCATGACTTTCCAAAAATAGTAAATCACTTTCCATCAATTCGTAATCATATATATATGATGAAAAATCACTTAACTTGTTCTTAATCAATCTCAATTGTTTAATTTTTTACTTAATCATCAATATCATTATTACTATTACCAGTGTTGATAATATCAGTGTCAGCAAAATATCGGTGAGGGTCCAGAAAACATCTTATCGGCAATATCGGCAAATATCAGCAAGCATAAAAAATCATTTTTTTCAGATTGCCGATATTTTCAAAATATGGTGATATTTAGCCGATATTTTGAAAATATCACGATATTTTGCCGATACTTTCTCGGTGATATATCGTTTCGCGATATTTTCAAATATCGTCGATATATCGGCGATATTATCAACAATGATTATTACTATTATCCTCTTTATGATATTATTATATTATTATTAAATATAAATTCAAGTCTCTCAATCATGAGACTCAACCATGTCATATTTAACTCCCCTCAATTAATGTATATGTTACTCTCTCTCTCGAGTCTCTCTTAATGGATTCATTCCTCTCTTTAATGCTCTAACGCATCTCTTACACTCACTTACACAATTTAATGACTCGTCATAAAAAGATTCCTCTCACACCTCTTTAACGCATAAGTTACACTTATCTCCTAAATGCATAAGTTACACTCTTACACAATTTAATGACTCGTCATAAAATCATACCTCTTACACCTCTTTAATGCATAAGTTACACTTATCTCCTAAATGCATAAGTTACACTCCTCTTCTTTATGGTATAAGTTACACTCCTATTTTTGCATATGTGACTCCTCAAGGCATAGGAGTTACTCCCTCATGAATTCGACCTCCTTGCTCTTCCTATATATTTGTGCCTCTGTTATGAATAAAATATATATAGAAATAATATAAATATAAATAATAATGATAATTGTATTTAGTGATTAGTAATTATTAATTAGGGTTGAAGAGGCATGTCTAAATGGGACATGACCTTCCATGAAGAGGCACCTGCCTAGTATATCAGCATGCCCCTCACTCTCAATTGTAACATCATTCTTCATACATTTTAATATCTATGTTGCATGAAACGTTGGGCAGAGGTCCGTTTTAGCCTAGAAACAAAACGGAAACGTGTTTCACCATACCATATGATCTAGAAACATGGTTTCGCCTGTACTGGGTCGCTTCACGTTGAGGAAACATGCCTAGTACGGACATAAATGCGTTACCAGGCCATACGGGCGTGTTTCCGACGTTTTAACTTCCTTTTTTTGGCTTTTTTTTGGGTTTGTGTGTTTTATTATTTTTTTAATTGGGGAAAGTATCTTTTGGATGCTTCTAGATGGCTCTCTCAACTTATAAAAAGACTCTCACCTCATTCTCTCATCACACGAATTGAGCAACTCGTTTCACTTGGAGAAGGGCGATTTTAGCAAGGAGAAAAGAGGAAGAGAGTAGTGCTTTAGCTACGACGTTTTCACCAGTGAGCAAAGAAGATTTCAGCAGCTAGAGAAAGCGATTTCATAAGTCGATTTGGAGTGCGAAGTTTCCAGCTACGACATTCTTGGTTTTTAGCTCAATTACAGCCATATTTCTCGTCTTTTGTGGCATTTTGCGATAGCTTTAGGTACAAAAAATTAATTAGAGTAAGAAGCATTCATTTTCTTGGTTGTTTTCCCATTGTTTCTTCTACTTTTCGAGGGTTTATGCTACCAAAATTATGAAAAACATTTTTTCTTTACAGATTTGTTTTGCAACAATGGCTTCCATCCAAGGTTCAAGTTCAAGCCCCAAGTCCAACCCAAGGGCTGAATATTATCCTCTTTGGAAGCATGTTCAGAAGCTTCAAAGATGTGAAAGTGGTGGCTCATAGGAATGGCGATGTAATCTTTGCAGTAATTCTTATAAGGGCTCTTACCCAAGAGTGAAGGCACATCATTTGCATGGGGGAGGACAAGGGATTGCAGGTCGCACAAAAACAACAGACCATGTGGTGAGGAGGGAATATCAAAGAGAGCAAGATTAGGCGGATGGAACTAAAAGAAGGCATGATGAGCTTAGTCAAACTACTACTATAGCTCCAGCAAACATTGAGCCAAGGATTGTAGTTGAAGCAAGGAAGAGGAGAGCCACTCAACAACCAGAACAACCACCATCCAGAGGGGCTTCAAGATAGCAGAATTGCTAAATTGGTGAATGTGCAAGCAAGAGAAGAAGTTGATCCTAGAGTGGCTAGGTGCACCAATGCATGTGGTATCCCATTCAATGTTGTTCGCTCTCCTTATTGGCAAGATATGATAAGGGCAGTTAACAAAGTTCCTCAAGGATACAAGGGGCCCAACTATGAGAAAGTTAGAACTCAGCTTCTCAAAAATGAGAAGGATCCTGTGGAGGATATCTTATCACCAATTTGTTCTTCCTGGAGTAGCTCTAGGGTTACCAGTCTCAGATGGATGGACAGATACAAGGCGTAGACCATTGATAAATATCATTGCCACTTCACCAAAAGAAGCAATCTTTTTAAAGGTGGAAGACTACTCGGGAGAGGTAAAAGATGCACAATTCATTGTTGGTGTTATTATAAAATCTATTGAAAAAACAGGTCCTAACAGGGTGGTGCAAGTTATCATGGATAATGCACTAGTATGCAAAGCTACAGGTTTAATTATTGAGGGGGGGTATGACCACATCTTTTGGACACCCTGCATTGTCCATAATCTGAATCTGATCTTAGAGGAGATCGACAATAAAGTCCCATGGATAAAGGAACTCACAGAAGAAGCAAGGGAGATTGTTCAATTCATCACCAACCACCACAAATCTCAAGCAATATTTCAAGAGTACTCCAAATTGGAGTTGTTAAAAGTTCTTGAGACAAGATATGTCTCAAACTTCATAATGTTGCGTCGCCTTGTTGAGGTTAAGCAAGCATTAGTTTCTATGGTGGTGAGTCAAGTTTGGACTGAGTGGAGATAGGAATATTCAGAGCAAGGATATACGGTGCGTAGATTGTGCCTTGATGAGGATTGGCGGAGCAAGATAGATTTCTTGCTAATGTTCACAAGCCCTGCATTTGAGCTTCTTCGGAATGTTGACACTGATCAACCTTTCTTAGAAGAGGTATATGATGGCATGGATTCCATGGTTGAGAAAACTATGGAAATCATTTCACAAGAGTCTCCACATATTTTGTTTGTAAATGATCATTTTGCTTAATTAGTCAAGAAAATCATTGTTTATAGGTGGAACAATTTCAACAATCCATTGCACACTTTAGCACATGCCTTGAACCCCAAATTTTATGATGAGGAGCTTATTGTTCAAAGCAATGGGAAGAGGAAGGGCACACCATAAGGATAGAGAGGTGGCTAATGGGGTGAAAAAAGCCCTTATGAGAATTTTTCCAGCTCATCCACATAGGGAGGTGAACGAAGAATTTGTCAGTTTTGTTCCAGGAATAGATGAGTATTCAGATATATCATCTTTGGAGGAGAGAAGCACCATGAATTCAGTTAGGTGGTGGATTTGTCATGGAGCAAATGGTGTACATTAGCAAAACCTTGTCATTCGCGTCCTTTCACAAGTGGCAAGCTCTTCATCAGAAGAAAGAAATTGAAGCACCTATGGTTTTATTCATTCTATGAAGCGCAACAGGTTGGGCTCACAGAAGGAAGAGGATCTTGTTTATGTGCACTCCAAAATATGGCAATGTTCCTTCTAAAGAAAGGGATGTGGATCCAGAAAATCTTGATTTGGAGCTCTCTCTCGCTACCATGAATATTGAGGATCACGAGCATAGAAGTGGAATTGGCCAATCATCTTCTTCAACTACACCATCCACTACTGAGCATGCTTTTGCTACTATTTTTTATGAGGATTCTGATAATGACTACTAGTCTTTTGACTTTCTAGTACTTGCAGCCTCATAGTCTTTATTGTACTTGCAACCACATATATATAATAAAGGATATTATGTAATGAAGGTTTTGGATATTCTGATATTGCTATTTTCATTATGTGTCTATGATCATTCATGAGTAAATTTGATGTAAATTTAGAGACTTATAGTTTATGTTTTAATGTAATAAATTATAATTTATCATGTATGTTTTATGATTGCACATAACATTTCTTAAATGTCCTAAATTCTAATATATATATATATATATATATATATATATATATATATATATCGCATTTCCCCATTTCCAAATGTTGATTTTTAATGTACCATGGACAAGTGGTTTCCCATGGGTTAGTCTTTACCTAGGGAAAAGTGTCCAAAATAATTATTTTCCAAAGTGTGACTTTATAAAGTGAGTGACGTTATAAGTGGTAAAGTCAATATTAAATTATAAAGTGAAAGTGACTTTATAAGTGGTAAAGTCAATGTTAAATTATAAAGTGAAAAGTGACTTTAGACATAAAGTACAATGTGAGTACTTTATTTAATGGGTAGGTTCAAAAACAAAAAGTGAGAATTAAATGCCCATTTATTCTCATCTCTTGATCTAAATGACTCTGAGCCATTAGATCTTAGAGTTGCCTAAAAGTCATTTAAGAAAACAAAAGGGGGAAAAGAAAAGAGAGACTGCATTCATTCATTCTTCATGAGCAGATTGGAGAAAGGAGGCTGAGAGTTGGAAAAAAGTTCTGAAAGAGAAATTTGTTGCAGCAAGCTGAAAGAGTGATTTCTGGCAAGGCATAGAAGATAGCAGAAGGTACAGTACTAACAGCATTTAATGTTGTGAGCTGCACGTAGTTTGAGAGCAATTTTTGGGCCAAAAAAAAAATTTGAAAAAGAAGAAATTTGTACAGTCTGTACAGCGATATGGAAATCCGTACAGTCCGTACAGAATCCATACAGTACAGTTCGCGTCCATACAGTACATTTTCTGCTTCAAGTGGGCACGAAAATCGAGGCAAAGTGGGAACAATTTTCAAGGAGTTTTGGACTGAAGAGATAAGTTGTATTTTGTTGTTTTGTTTTATCTGCAAATGTATTTTTCCTAAACTTGAAAGATAAATAAATTTGAAGAGATCTCTAACAGGTTTTTCCCGGAGAAGATTGAAGGGGTTTTGCTTGGGTCTACGTTGACCAAAAACATGTGTATTTTTTTATGTGTTGTTGGTTTGTTTATGTCCATATTTATTTTCAGCATTTGTTGATAGTCCCATGTGTTTTAATCTGAAAATTTCATTTCCAGAATTCTATATGTTGAATGTAAGTTTATGGGAAAGTGCATTTAACTGAATGGGAGTGATAAGGTGAAATTAAAACCGGGTTGGGATTGCAGGAAACTTTTTAGTCATCAAATTTCAACATGGTATCAGAGCTACAGGTTGAAAATTGTTGTTTGAACAACAAACGGTAGTTTGGGACAGCAAACTGAATTTTTGGACAACAAACTAATATTTTGGGACAACAAGGTGAAATTTCACACAGACTGAACTTTTGGGACAACAAGGTGGAAAGTTCATTTTTTCATTTTCTTGGTTTTGAAAATTTTGGACAGCAGTCATGGCCATGTTCTTAAGGGTAGAGGACACACTGGATGGGATATCCAACTATGCCATTTGGAATGACAGAATTTAGACAGTGTTTGAGGAGGAAGGAGTTTGGGACATAGTGCGACAACAAGTTGTACCTCCTACTGCTTCAGATGAACTTGCTAAATTCACAAAAAATAATGCAAAGGCAAAAAGGATTTTGATGGACAGTCTAAAGGATCATGTGGTTCCTCAGGTGAGAGGAAACACATATGCATATCAGATGTGGACAGCTCTAACTACTCTCTATCAGAGTACCAATGAGAGCAGGAAGATGGTACTCAAAGAACAATTTAAGAACATCAGGATGACAAAGGCTGAAAGTGTAGTTCATTATCTTGGCAGGGTCAAACAAGTACGTGATGATTTGACTTCTATTGGTGAGGTGGTTGCACCGACAAAGTTAGTCAGGATAGTTGTAGCAGGACTTTCTAAGCCTTGGAGGTCTTTGGAGATAATGTTACCTCTAGGGAGAATCTTCACAATTGGGACAGATTCAGGGATGATTGTGTGCAGCACGAGATACGTAAGACTAGCAGGGGTGGGGTGAAGATAGCAGATGAGGAGGATGTAACCTTGACATCCAAGGGGAAGAACAAAGGGAAGGCCAAGAAATGGGCCTCATCAGATGGGGCTAAGGGAAAGGAGAGGAGGACGAAGAAAGGTACGGATATGTCCAAAGTCCAATGTTGGGCATGTCAGAAGATGGGACACTATGCTGCTATGTGTCCTAAGAGGAAAAACAAGGGGAACAAGGGTACTGCAACTTCAGCAGAGGTGGAGTATTTTGTTTCACAGTTTGACATGGCCTTTGCATTTATTACTTCTACATGTAGTAGGAGTACATCATCAGAAGTGTGGTACATAGACAGCGGGGCTTCCTGCCATATGACAGGTGCACAGGAGTTCTTTTCAAAGCTTCCAAAGAGGGCACTTGATATTGATATTGCACTAGGAGATAACCACACTGTGAGAGTTGTTTTTGTGGGGACTGTGACCTTTGAGAGGGAGTCTTTGCCTCCTTTGAAGGTCATGAATGTTTTGTATGTTCCGGGTGTTAGCACTGCAATTTTTCCAAACATTTTCAAAGTCTGGTCATCATTCTCCAAGGAATCAATTAGCCTAACCAATGATTTTGGCTTCAGTGAAGGGTTCATCTCCTCAACCTTAAAATGCGGTAGAAAAAGATTAGCATGCCTAACCAGTTGTTTTCCTTTGAGTGAAGGGTACATTCTTGTTAAGGCCACGGTAGGGGAGTTCAACAATCAATACCACCAACATCAACAAAGTTCAACAATCAATGCCACCAACATCAAGGTTCTTACAGGACTTCATGCTCTAGATCAAATGCCAATCTCATACCCTTACACATTATAGAATCAAATGGAAACATCACAAACCCCCAAACCATGAAACCCTGAAAACCATTAAGTCTGTTGAATTTTGAATGAAATCTAAAATTCTAGTTTCTCCATATGAAATCCAATGAGGTCGAAACCACTCTTAAACATCCTGAGTCATCATGGTAATGTTAAAAATTTAAGTAAAAGGATGAAAATGAAAAATAAAGGAAATTTCACTTTTACTTTAAGAATTTAACATTACCATTAATTGCCAACAGGATGTGTCAGGAAAATGAGAGGGTTAGGCATGCTTTTCTTAGAGGGGATATTTTCAAAGGAAAACAACCCTAAATTTCCCTCAAAAAGGCTCCAAAACTCAAAATATTGCATTATGTGGGGTCCATAGTTGGCCTGGCAATGAACTGGCCTGTTTAGGATAGAACCATAAACCAGTCGGTTTCATCCTAAACCGATCGGTTAGCACCGGTTGGACCGGTTTTTTTGGCCAAGAGGAGGGTTGAATCCGGTTTTTCTACCAGTTTGACCCGGTCAGCTAATGAACCGGTCGGTTTGAATGATTTCCGGTCCAAACCGGCCGGTTTTTAATACTATGTTCTCAGCGCACATCACACTTCGCCAATTTCAACATTTAACTCCTGTGTTTCATAATAGAACTTCCGATGTGTGATTTGCGGGCGACCCCACTGTTTGTTATGCCACGTCACCTCCATCTCATCGCACATTGCACTTCGCCAATTCCAACACTTAACTCCTACATTTCATAATAAAAATTTTGATCCTCAATCTGCGATCGGCCCCACCTCCTTGCCACATCATCACCCCATCGCAAATCGCATTTTCTCTTGTTTGTGTCTTAAGTTTAAACATTCTAACCCCGATTTGTGATTGCGATATATGTCTAAAAGGTTTTCTCATCCCGCTTATCATTCATTTCGCTCCACGTCTCCCCTATCAATTAAACCTTTTTAAAAGGGTTTCTTTGTAATATCTCATAAAATGAACCTCCGCCATTCTATCCAAAAGGTTTCGGGTTTTCCTCCATTACAAAGGGTTTTCCACCAAAGAAGGAAAGGAACAGCGGAACAGCGGTAGAGTTTCTCTGAAACATTTTTCTACCACTACTCTCAGCACTAGCACGTTTCTACAAGGCACCAAGCAGCATTCAAGGAACAACCACACGCCATTTTCACTGATGTTTACACTTTTTGTGGAGTTAGTTACACCAGAACAGGAGAGGAGTCTTCCCATAGACTGCCACATCATACAACCACTTCGAATTGTTAGACTTGATGTTGTTTATTTTCATTATGTTATAGCACTTTGTATTAAAGTTTTAGGATAAGCCTCATCTCTTGCACGAGATCGTAATAACTTTTGGGAACAGGTTTACTCATTTTGTGGAGATGACAGTTTATTATTTTTGTATATATGTGATAAACTGCTATGTAAAACGGGCTGATTGGTGATTTTAGAATCTTGGCTCAAATGATCAGTACTCTTTTCAGTGAATAAAATTGAAGAAACTTCTAAGGACTTATTATCAATCTGGTGTGTGTACTGTTAATCTTCTCTTGTGTTTCCAATGTCCATATCTTACTATCTTCAGTGGCAGCTGGTAATCCCTCATACTGTTATGTGTTTTTATCAATCTCTTGACATGTTCATGTGTTTTATCAAATTTTATTAGTCTCACACAGTGAGCTTTCTTGATGAAATATACATGATGACAGTGTAAAGAGCATCACTTATAACAGTTATCCTACTTGATACTTCAATGAGAATATTGTAAGTCTAGAAATAGCTTTCTCTTGTTGAAATATTGACAAATTGCTACTTGTGTTATTTTCTACCAAAAGCAGTGGATTTTTGCCTTGCAGACCCACTGTTTCTTCTTTCATTTCACCTTCTCTCCCCCTCACAGGCTACAAACTCACTCTTTTTCTACCACATCAGACCCAATACCCTCATTAGTAGAACAGTGGACTTGACCAAAATCACTTTTCAATGAATAGGAGTTTAAACCACCTACCAATCTCATAAACCAAATCATTAAATTGCCTTAGAGTTTAGGATGTGTCTGGTCAGGCACTTGAAGCAGTCCAAGTGTTGATTCCAGCGCCAACATCGGGGATGAAGAAGAACTTGATTTCAGTGTCTGCTATGGATGAGAAGGGGTTTGACATCAATTTCTCAGGAGGGCAGGTATTGATGCATCCTAGGGAAGCTTCCATCACTTTGGCCAAAGTGATTGAAGTACGCTCTGGGAAACTATACAGGTTAAGTTTTCAGTCGGCAGGAGCATTGGTGAGTAGCACATCTAGTAGCACTCACACTAGTACCACTAGCAGTAGAGACTTGTGTGAGTTATGGCATCGGAGGATGGCGCATATGCATCATGGAGCTTTGAGAGTTCAAAGGGAGATCACTACTGGAGTTTCTAATTTCAGTGTCCAACATTATGAGGTCTGCAAAGGGTGTGCTTTGGATAAGTACACCAAGTTACCATTCCCAACGAGCGACAGCAAATCTATAGGTATACTAGACTTGATTCATACTGATGTTAGTGGTCGTATGTCTCATATGTCTTTGGGTGGTTATGAGTATTATGTTATATTCATTGATGACTACTCTAGGAGGACTTGGATATATTTCATGAAGACCAAGGGTGAGGTTTTCAGTCGCTTTAAAGAGTTCAAAGCTCTTGCGGAAAAACAGACAGGTAAGAAGATTCAGGTCTTGAGGTCAGACAATGGTGGTGAGAACACCGAGGGTGGGTTTTTTGACTTATGTGCACAGGAGGGCATTAGGAGAGAGTTCACAGTTCCTTACAACCCCCAGCAGAATGGGGTGTCTGAAAGGAAGAACGGAGCTATTGTTGGGGCTTCTAGAGTATTGATTCATGATCAGGGGTTGTCCTTTTTTTTATGGGTTGAGGCTTGCAATATTGTGTTTTTATTCAGAACAGGAGTCCTCACAGAGTATTGGGGAATATGACTCCGGAGGAGGCCTTCACTAGAGAGAAGCCTCATGTGGGACATCTTCGTATCTTTGGATGTCTCACATATTCTTATATCCCCAAGGAGCAAAGGACGAAGCTGGAACCCATGGCAGAGAAGGGTATCTTTATGGGTTACGACAAGACTTCAAAGGCCTATCGGATCTTTATTCCTTCTAAACGGAGAGTGGTGATTAGGAGGAATATGAAGTTCGAGGAGGAGAGGGCCTATCGGAGATCACAAGAGTATGATGAGAGACAGTCATAGACTTCTCCTTAGCAGGGAGGTCAGGTCCAGGGAGGAGGACCTCAGGGTTCTTAATCGACAAGTACAGGAGGTACTTCAATGTCAGTGACATCTGGGGCACCAGTGGCGAGTCACCGAGCACTTCTTTAGGGAGTCCACTGGTACAGAGTTCACATGGCACTTCAGCTAAAACAGGCACAAGTTCTTCGAGGACAGGTGTTGGTACAGGCACACCAGGGTCAGTTGGCAGACCTTCAGGTTCACTAGACTAGGAGGCAGAGGATGAGGTTCCCTATGGGGAAGCTTCTTCAGGGAAGAGGAGGCCCAAGTGGCTTCAAGACACCTTGAAGGAAGCAGAGTCCGTTGGTCCTTCGAAGAGGGTGTACAGGGAGAGTGTGCCACCTGAGCGGTTTTGCAATTATGTAGGCAAGGCTACCAGCATTGTTGACTCCGAGCCTACTAGCTATGAGGAGGTTGCCAGCCAAGAGGTATGGAGAGAGTCTATGGTGGAGGAGTATGCCTCTATCGTTAAGAACAATGTTTGGGAGGTCATGCCTAGGCCTAAGGGCAAGTCAGTTGTGACTTCCAGGTGGCTCTACAAGATCAAGCATGCTGCGGATGGCAGCATTGAGATGTTCAAAGCGAGTTTTGTGACTAGAGAGTTCTCACAAATAGAGGGAGTTGACTATGATGAGACCTTCGCTCCCGTAGCTCAGTACACTTCTATTCGGTCCCTTATTTCTATTGTTGCAAAAATGGGTTGGCAGATCCATCAAATGGATGTGAAGACCGCATTTCGGAACGAATTTATAGAGGAGGAGGTGTATGTTGAGCAACCACAGGGCTTTGAGGTACTTGGGCAAGAGACCCATGTATGTCAGTTGAGGCGAGCACTCTACGGACTTAAGAAAACTCCGAGAGCTTGGTATTCGAGGATTGATACTTACTTGCAGCAGATTGGTTTCACGAAGTGTGATGCAGATCCGAACCTATACTACATAGGACACCTTTATGTTGATTTTTAATGTACCTTGGACAAGTAGTTTCCCATGGATTAGTCTATACCTAGGGAAAAGTGTCCAAAATAATTATTTCCTAAGTGTGACTTTATAAGTGGTAAATTCAATATTAAATTATAAAGTGAAAGTGACTTTATAAGCGGTAAAATCAATGTTAAATTATAAAGTGAAAAGTGACTTCAGACATAAACTACAATGTGGGTACTTTATTTAAAGGGTGAGTTAAAAAATAGAAAGTGAGAATTAAATGCACATTTATTTTCATCCCTTGATCTAAATGAATCTGAACCATTAGATCTTAGGGTTGCCCTAAAGTCATTTAGGGAAAAAAAGAGGGGGGAAAGAAAAGAGAGACTGCATTCATTCATTCTTCCTGAGGAAATTGGAGAAAGGAGGCTGAGAGCTAGAGAAAAGTTTTGAAAGAGAAATTTTTGTTGCAGCAAGTTGAAGGAGTGATTTCTGAGCAAAGATGGGCACAGAAATCAAGGCATAGAAGACAACAGAAGGTACAGTACAAACAACATTTAATGTTGTGAGTTGCACGCAGGTCGAGTGCAGTTTTTGAGCAAAAAAAAAACAATTTGAGAAAAAAAAAATCCGTAGAGTTCGTACAGCGGTACAAAAATTTGTACAGTATAGTTCACGTTCGTACAATACATTTTCAGCTTCAAGTGGGCATGGAAATCCATGCATGTAGAAATTTTGACCCCACTCTGGTTTTTAGTTTCACCTTATCACTCCCATATAGTTAAATGACCATTCCCATAATCATACATTCAAAATTCTGGAAATGAAATAAATTTCTGAAAACACAAATTTGGGCTTCACAAGTGTTGGAAATGCAGAAATAAAAACACGAAAAAATATTACAGCCACCCACAGAAAAATAACACTGTGATTTTTGGTCAATGTGACCCTGGAAAAACCCCTACAACTCTTGGGGAAAACTAGTTTGAGAGCTCTTCTTTATTTCTGAAAAATGCTTTTACAGTGAAACAGAAATACACAGAAAATTCCAGCAACCACAAAACAGACTTATCTCATTTTCTGTGCTTGACTCCACCTCAAAAAATGTCCCAAATAGCAAAACTGTCAAAACAGAAAAATTACAGCAAAGATACCAGCATTAAATGTTGTTTGGTCTCCTCGATTTTCGTACCCAGAAATTCTGTATTATTGTATGGAAAATACAATTGTCTTTTCAATCTCGAAATTTGTGCCCACTTGGCCTCGAAATGCGTGCTGACGACTGTTGTTTCTTTCCCTCAAAATATGCGTGGTACGGACCTTGATTTTCGTGCCCACTATTGTTGTAATAAATGTTACCTTCTCTCCTCGATTTTCGTGCCAAGGTTTTGCTCTCCTTCTTCTCCCTGCTCAAAAATTCTCCTTACTCTCTCTTGCTCCTTCTCTCAAACTACTCATGAAAAGAATGAATGACCTTTTCTCTTCTTTTCTCTTTTAACCTAACCCTAAGTGACTTTTGGAGAATCCCTAAATCCAATGGCTGAGATAGTTTTAGATCAAGGGCTGAGAATAAGTGTGCATTTAATTCTCACTTTTTAATTTTTAACTCACCCCACTTAAATAAAGACCCACTTAGCCTTTTATTTCCATGGTCACTTTTTCCCTTTCTAATTTTTCATTGACTTTAATAAAGTCACTTTAAAATTAGATTGTAACTTTATCACTTATAAAGTCACTTTAAAATTAGATTTGACTTTACCACTTATAAAGTCACTTTAGGAGAAAAGTACAAAATACATTTGGACACTTTTCCCTAGGCCAAAGATCAAAGCCTTAAGGAACAACATGTCCTCTACTACCCAAATTTTTGACACTCCCTCTTACCGAAGAAAGTGTTCCTCACTACTCCCATCTTGTCTCTGAAATAGACATGCTTGCCCCATGGTAAGGCTTTGGTGAATATGTCCACTACCTGCTCATCTGTGGGAATATACTCAAGCTTTACAGCTCCCTTCTTGACATAGTCTCTAATGAAATGATATTTGATCCCGATATGCTTTGACCTGTCATGAAAAACTAGATTCTCCGTGAGTTTAATGCAACTCCAATTATCACAGTAAATCACTGAAGGTCTCAATGCCTGACCAAATAGACCAAACAACATCTTGCGAAGCCATATGGCCTCACAACTAGCCAAATTGGCTGCCATGTACTTTGCTTCCGCTGAACTCAATGAAATTGACTGTTGCTTTCGGCTGAACCACGACACAACTGACGAACCCAACCCAAAACAACACCCTGAAGTGCTCTTCCTATCAGAAGCACAACCTGCCCTATCTGAATCAGTGTGCCAGTCTCACTCCATCTCCCTGTCTATAATCCAGACCATAATCCACTGTCCCCTTCAAGTAATGAAGAATGTGTTTTGCAGCCACCCAGTGCACTCTCTTGGGCTCACACATGAACTGGCTCATCATGTTAACTACAAAACATATATTTGGTCGAGTGTTGACCAAATACATCAAAGAACCAATCAGCTGTCTGTACAAAGTGGGATCCACCAACTCGGAATCTGAAACGCGAAGCTTCTTCCAGTTAGTGATCATAGGTGTAGACATGGGTTTGCAATCCTCCATGTGAAATCTGCCAAGAATGCCCACAATATACTTCCCTTGTCCCAGGAAGAAATGCCCCTCCTCCTGCCACACCTCTAATCCCAAAAAGTAATGCATCAAGCCAATGTCCTTCATCTCGAACTCTGAAGCAAAGATCTCTTGCAGCCCTCTATGAGTCTCTCTGCACCTGTAATGACCAAGTCATCCACATACAGCAACAAAATGAGAGTCTCCTCACCTACCACAATAAAGTATAGGTTCGGATCTACATCACTCTTTGTGAAACCTAACTCCTGCAAGTACGTATCAATCCTCGAGTACCAAGCTCTAGGAGCTTGCTTCAGGCCATAGAATGCCTTCTTCAATCTGCATACATGGGACTCCTTCCCATGCACCTCAAAGCCCTACGGCTGCTCAATATAAACCTCTTCCTATATGAAGCCATTGAGAAATGCGGTCTTTACATCCATCTGGTGGATCTTCCAACCCATCTCTGCTACTATCGATATAATGGAGCAAATGGAAGTATATCGAGCCACAGGCGCGAAGGTCTCCTCATAGTCAACTCCCTCTACCTATGTGAACCCTCTCACCACAAACCGAGCCTTGAACTTCTCGATGTTGCCATCTGCAGCATGCTTTATCTTGTAAATCCATCTGGAAGTAACCACTTATTTACCTTCAGGCCTTGGCATCACCTCCCAAACATCATTTCCTCCTGCATGGCCTCTCTCCGACCTGCTGGCTAGCTGCCTCCTCATAGCTAGAAGGCTCAGAATCAATGATGCTAGTGATCAATGCCATATAGCTACAAAACCGATCAGGTGGTTTGCTCTCTCTAACCTATCTCTTTGGCCCAGCAACAGATGTGGCCTTGCGCAAGGTGTCGTGAAGCCACTAGGGCTTCCTCTTCCCTGAGCACACTTCTCCCACCGGAGTGAAAGAATCAGCATCCTCATCAGAAGCCTGAACGCCTGAAGGCCTGCCAACTGACCTCATGTTTGAACTTGTGCCTGTAGATGTTGAAGTACTGTGTGAACTGTCCATCAGTGGACTACCCTATGAACTTCTCTGCAGATTGTTCTGCATGCTGCCCGAAGCACCACCCATCTGACTCTAAGAACCAATGCTCACTGATGGACCTGACACTGTAATCGATGTACCTCCTGATTCTTGTCTACTGGATCCCTGTGATTGACTCAGCTGCTCCTGAGGGTCTGGTGAATCCAAATACTCTAACTCTCGTGACCTCCTAAAAGCCCTATCCTCCTCGAACTTCACATCCCGCCTGACAACAACTTTCCTCTTCGCAGGAATATAAATCCGAAAGGCTTTCGAGGTCTCACTATAACCCACAAAGATGCCCTTATTTGTAGTGGGCTCTAGCTTGGTCCTCTTCTCCTTGGGAACATAGGAGTATGTAATGCACCCAAAGATACGAAGGTGAGCAACATCAGCCTTCTTCCCAGAAAAAGCCTTCTTCGGAGTCATATTGCCCAAGGCACGATGTGGACTCCTATTCTACAAAGTAAACAGCAGTGTTCCAAGCCTCTGCCCACAAAAACAAAGGTAACCCCTGATCATGAAGCATGGCTTTGGCAGCCCCAACGATGGATCTATTCTTCCTCTCCGCAACCCCGTTTTGTTGGGGTGGTAAGGAACTGTGAACTCCCTCCTGATGCCTGCCTCTGCACAATAATCAACAAAATCATCAAGGGTATACTCCCCTCCATTGTCCGACCTAAGGACCTTGATCTTCCGACCTGTCTGAGTCTCCACAAGAGCTTTGAACTCTTGACACCGCTTGAAGACCTCACTCTTGGTCTTCAAGAAATAAATCCAGGTCTTCGTGGAGTGATCATCAATGAATAAAACATAGTACTCATCGCCACTCAAGGATACATGAGACATCTGACCGCTCACATCGTTATGAATCAAGTCAAGAATCCTTGTCGATCTACTGTCACTACTGGGAAAAGGGGATTTGGCAAACTTCCCCATAGCACATCCTGTACATGTATCAAGGTGATCAGAATTGAAATCTGGCACACCAGTGATGATCTCCCGCAATGTCCTCAAGGCCCCATGATACATGTGCCCCATCCTGTGGTGCCAAATCTCGCACAAATCTGAACTTGGGTGGGAGATATGATGAATGAGGGTATAGTGAATGGAAGGGGAGTAATATATGTGATAAGGGAGCACGACCACGCAACCAAAGTCGGGGTTTCCCAGGTAGTACCACCCTAAAACCAAATGGTCAGTGAAGGAGATCCCACGAGACTAAAATCCAAGGGTAACATCCAAAAGAGGTCAAGGGCACAGAAGCACAAACTAAGCGCTCTCTTTCTGCTGAATCCCCCCATCAATCCATGTCCATGATAAGTAAACCCAATACTCAGTTACCAAATGACAAGACATACCTTTAGGTTCGGGAGGCCCACCTTCAACCATACGATCAATACATATGGGTGAGGGACCACATGGCTGGCTCAGATGGGCTACAAGGGGTTGTTGGCTGTCGGCTGAGGTCCATCATGGAGAAAAATTGCTCCTAGAAATATCACCCATGAAGCGGCGGGTAACAAGGCCTATAGGGAAACTCTACATGTGCATTCCTATATTTAATTTCTCCCCTTACGTGAATAATAGTTAGGGTTTTAAAAGTGGATGCCCTAGTAGTCCCCCCTTAGTCCATCAAAGTCTTTCCCTCGAAATTTATCCCAAAAAGACTCCATTAAACCCTATTAGGATAAGACACTAATCATTGGTGTCTTGATCATCCATAATTTTCATTAAATTTCATCTTCTTTCTCCCATTCTTAGACATCTAGAGTTAACCACTAGGGTTTCTAGGGCAGATTTATGCATAAAAGTGAATTTTGAGTGAATTTTTGTGGCTCATAAATTAGGAATTGCATCCATTAATCATATAAAGGGAAAATCTAGCATAGTTGCATGGTAAATCTCCCTCGTTTAGGGTTGACATCATCCTCCATTTTGTTGTTTATGCATACCCAACAGCCATAGGAATTATTTTTTTAACCTAACCCTAGTTTCTATTAGAAGGCCTTTGTTCCCTTGTTGTTGATTATCAATAGAAGGCCTTTCCTTTGGCTGCTATATGAAATTTTGCACCTTATTGTTGCATATCAATCAAACCCTAACTTATAGCAATGTAATCTTTAGTCTGGGTATATTGTATTTGAACCCTAGTATAGAATATCTAGGCCCCTCTAGGCTTTGTCAGTACTCTAGGGCCTAGGCCATATTATAGACCTCTTATTCATCACCTTGAACCATAATATTAGAATATCATTTCGCTGATCTAGGAAACCTCCCTTGTGGTTGAATGCCACTAAACAGCATAAGAAAGGTTGCTAAGGTGACAATGGAAACCCTTTCTCTTGTAGCCATAAGGTATGGCCCTACCTAGTGAGGCTTTGCACTGGACCTGCTACATTTTGCAGCAACAGGACCATTATGTCAGTATGGTAGCCCAACTAGGTTAAGATTGAGTTATTAATGAACTGATTTGATTGGAAAAAATTTATGTGTCACATGTAATTGAGATTGGTTGTAATTTTTGTTTACACTGAATCATTTTGTTAAAGAACCTAATTGTACATTTATTCAATAGATCTATGAGAAATCTTCTAGGAACTAATTGATGGGTGCTAGGTTCAGAAAATTAACAAATGTCAACCTCCAAGGTATGCACATTCATCAAGCAAGGATCCCAAAGTGAGCACTCCACGAGACTGGTCTAGTTCTCCTCCTCCAAAGGTCTCTACTACTCTAATGCTACTTCCTAAGCCATGTGCTCCTCCAAGTCTGCAACACCTTCATGAACACTCCTTAAACCAAGCATTTTCAAGTAAAGCACAAGCCTCCACGTAAGCAACCAAGTCTCTCCATACTACCTAGGGCTCAAAGCCCTCCTTCCTAAAGGCACTCCTCCTCCAAGTAGGTCCTCCTCCCAAGCAAGCAAGCAAGCCTTCCAAGTGCAGATCCTAAAGAATCTGCACATGGGTCTCCAACCTCCTAAGAAAGTGGTGCAACACATAAGAATCAAGTCATGGTATAGCAATCCATGAGTAAGCTATCTCCACTAAGGTAAAACCATGGGGAGACATCACACCATACATTCCACGTAACATGAAGCAACCCCAAGCATGGTGTAAACACCTCAAAATGAAAACTTCAATTTATGCTCTCAGGTAAACCTATAATAGGAAACGTTAGGAAACAAAATCATAACAGTTGCTATGATCTCCATAAACATAAATGAGCTGGACAGATTTAAAATAATACCTGGAACTGGCCAGCCAAACGCCGATATTGACCAAAGAGGTAACCCATTTCCCTAGGGCCAACGCCCATGTCCTCAGCAGGGAGATCCTATAAGCCAACAAATAACACATATAGCACTAATTAAAAATGTGAATACTTTTATGAAATATGTAAAATGCAAAGCAGTATATTAATTGCTCAATAAGGCAAAATAAACACTGCAGTTGCAAAATTGAAATTATTACTTGATTAGGACCAAGATGGCGATAAAGTTCATCCATAAAGCTCTGACAAAATCGCATTATCTGGTTGCCACAATTAGAAAGAAACTCTTTAAAATAAGATTGAATAAATGCGTTAAGAGTCAAAATTGGAAAATGAAATGGCTCTGAATTCTGAATAGTCTCTATAATTATATTAATTCAAACCTCATTCTCGCTTTTGCCTTTTGGATCAAAGTCACTTCCTCCTCCAGCACCGCCAAGTTTGTATGGTGAAAGAGCATTTTTCAAAGTCTGCCGAATTCAAACTCTAGAATAAGAGGAATGACTCACAGCTACTAAAAGCATCTGACTTTGCTAACCCAATCACACTAGAATTTAATAGTGAACCTAACCAGAATGGAATGATAAACATGTCTCTAGTAGATGGAATACTAACTGAAAGTTATTAATTTTCTCAAGCAAAGTAAGTCCTCAAGAAAGATAAGATGTTTGCTTGCACAAATGAAGACATGAAAGCAGTTAAGCTCACTTAACCAAAACCATCCTACGAAAGCCTTTGTGTATTATGAACAGAATGCACACTTTAAAATAAAGGAACCCTTCACCAGCAATAAAAACTAGCTACACAAGATGACCTCAAAAGCATTCAATGACTGACAAGGAAATTCTCAAAGGATCTACTCCTGCTCCTTCCTCCATGTTGTGCTTTACCAGTTGCTTACTATTTTTACATTAAGATTAACTTTTCCTGATACATTTATGTTTCCAACTCATTTTATACCAACTCGTTTAACAAATCTCTAAATATATCTTTATAATTAGACCATTGACACTTTTTAATTATTCCTCAAATAAATCACATTGTAGCATCATATTTACAGCATATAGGACTCCTTGATATCACTTGTCCAAGGACACCCATATCAACACAGCACTTTACAACTATATTCAATCCCAACCCATGTAAAGACTTCTGGCATATTTCTTGCTATCTTCACGAACTAGCTCTCCTAGTAGCCTATCCTTGTATATCTTAACTAACAAGCATGGTACTCACCGACATGCTCAAAAGACTGCCTCGATCTATATTTTCCTATATCACCAATATTCTCTAATCCCATATCTGCCATGAAAATTCTCATATGACCTTTGTTTTTCCATTTCATAATTTCTTCTACAAGTATAGTTTATTTTTGCTCCTATTTCAATTGCCACATTTCTCTGTTAGACTTTGTTTTCACCTGGAAAGGAATCTTCTCTACTTCCATGATATGTTATCTTCTTCTCGCTTATTGCAGAGTCAATGTGCTAGGAATCAAACTCCTTTCCAACACTTTTTACTCAAGGCTAAGCTTTCTGCTATTGCTTCCTTTTCATCAAATTAGATTTCAACTAGGAATTGAGTGACATCACCTTTGACAGTTTCAATGAATCAATTTATTATTGATAATTTTTTTGGAATATTTCATGATCAGCATTAGGAGATAGGGAATCAAGAAGGATATGGGACAAGGAAAGGATTGTAATTTAAACCAGAAAATCGTGAGTTTGATTAGAGGTAACTTGAACTCCAACATGGCTTTCTAAGCTGATAGTTAGCATGAACGCTAACCAATTTTGTTATAAATCCTGTAAGCAAGAAGCTGAGAAACGACACAATGCTTTATCTTAAAAAGTTTGTTCAATAGCATGTCAAAAAGAATCCCTGATATTGTCATTGGTAGTCTGCAATTAAATTCGGAAACACAAGAAAGTCAGATGCTTAGTTGTTCAAAAGTTGTGCTCATCCAATACTTTCTTATGGTATTTTCATCAAACACATTTGAAAACGAGAAATGAACAATATGTCCTCCTTTAAGGTCCATGCATTTATAGACAATATTTGATTGTCATTAGCCATTACAATAATAGTTCCAATGTCAAAGAAGTTAATACATTCCAAATCTAAATGTAGGTCCATCAATCGTTTCTATGAGTTATTGTGAGTTACACTTGTTATGGACTGCTCTCCTAACACCCTGCAACACAACTTTATATATAGCAAAAAGAAGAGATGTTATCAAGCAATGCAGTGCAAATGCATCATACTCTATCTCTACGGATGGTTGCTGAATACTCCTTCCCAACAGGTTGCTAGAGTGAGAGGATAAAATATCCCATTGTAAAGACCTGACATGCAACCATAATTCACATGGTTAGCGCCACTTGCTGCTCACTGCCATTCTTCATATGGCCAAAATTCACATGTTCCTTGTTGGTTAACCTATGGCTAAGTTACATGAAACTAGGAATCAAATACAGCATCCAAACAGGGTGCCACTTTCAAAATGTTAGGAATGAGGTAAGGCATCGTCATAATACACACATGCACACACATATCATCATAAAATATGTGTGACTGTGCCCACAAATGCATATGTATGTATAATATATATAATACTAGAAATGTTTTAAATATATAATATTACATATATAACACAATTTATATCGAAAAAACCTATATATTATATAAATAATATGAATATATAGTAGCATATTAGAAGAGGCTAGAGATTTAGTGATGGAGAGAGCGAGGATGGAGGTCTGCGTTAGGGTTTTTCCTCTCTGCGAATCTCAACTTTGCGCCGCCGAGGATTTTAGACTCATGAGAGGACGCAAGGAGGGGCACTGCAAAGATGATGAAGTTTCCCTTTTGCAGCGGAGAGACGACGGCAATGCCTACTACACGCATCAGTTGTTTTATGATGGACAGCGACATTGTGTCGCTTTTGAACCGGTTGAGAGAAATCAGAACCCCAGAATGGTCCCCTACTCCTAGACTCATGGTGGCAAGGGTGTTGGCATGTGGAAACCAAATCCTTGTGGGAAGCCATTACGCTAGTTGCGTGTATACCAAAATATAGAGGCAGCGATCTTACAGCAGATCTTTTACCAACATGCACATGCGAAGAATGATGGAGCCGACCATCACCATGAAGGACTTTTTCTTCGTACCACTATGCAAGCACAGATATGATCAACCGTTTCCAAATATGCCAAAAGAATTCATCTCGGCTATAGATCTACCTTATATTCCCATAGATCTGGTAAAGATCTCTCCCGCAGGATCCAATCTGCGCTTCCCTATTTGTTTTCAAGTAGATCTCGTCGTAAACTGGGATGAGGAGTTTGCAAATTTTGTGAAATCATGGAGGCTTGACCTCGTTTTTCTTGCAAAGTTTGAAGTGGATGGGGCTTCAAGGCTGTCGTGGGTTTCAAAGCTATGGTACCCATGGGCTTCGAAGCCAGTGTATTTAGACCAGTGTTGCAGTAATCGTGATAAAATCGTGTTTTTTTCAAAAAATAGCAATTTTTTTGTGGAGACGATTAAATCGGCAATTTTTTTGTTTTGAAAAATCGTGATTTAATCGAGATTTTATCGAAAAAAACGTGAGTTCAGAAGACAACGAGTTTTTAAAAGGTTTTTTTTTTGGTTTTTTGTCATTCATTTTGCAAACAAAGGGCAAGGATGAGAGCTAAGGAGAAGGAGAACTCATCTACAAGGTAAAGAGAGGGAAAAAGCGAAGAAATTTAGCATCCCAAGAAAAAGAAAAAAATAAAGTTTGGACCAAGATTCTTCAGCAGGGCATGGTTTTCAAGTATGGGCATCAAATTTGGTCCCCTTTCTTTTTTTTTCCTTATTTTTCCTTGGGTTTCAGACACCCATATATTTTCCATGATTTTTTATTGGATTTGAGTGTATTTTATTTTTTCCATTTTTGTTGCATTTAGTGGAGAGTTTTTTTTGGTCAAAATTTCAAAAATTTGATTGTTAGTTTTATTTGTTTAAATTATTTTTGTGCCCCAGTTTTTTTCCCTGATTTTTGTTTGGGTTTGATTGTGTTATTTTTTCCATTATTGTTGCATTGAGTTGAGGGGTTTTTTTTATCAAAAATTCAAAATGTTGTATGTTAAATTTTAATTTCATTTGTTTAACTTGAAATTCTTATTGTGCCCTAGGTTCAAACTTCAACCTTACATTAAAACTCAAGAGTTCAACAAAGTTACAAACATGCCAAGGAAAATGGACCCTATGTGGGAATTTGGTGAACTTGATGGAGAGTTTGACAGATCAAATTTTACTTGCAAGTTATGTGGGCAATATATGTCAAGGGAAGTATACCAATTGAAATTCCACCTTGCACAAATTCTTGGACATGAAGTAGGACTTTGCACAAACACAACTCCAGAAACCATCCATAGAGCCCTCAAATCACTGGAAGATATAGAGACAACCAAATTGACCAAGGTAGCTCTGAAGTGTCAAATGGCAGGGGGTGGAGTGATGGGAGGTGACTGTGAGAGTGGTACTAGTTCCTCTTCCGCGTCAATTTCTACAACAAACCCCACAGTTGTCCCATCCCTTTTGGTTCCTAGAACCACACCTGGTGCACAACCATCTATTAGGTCAGCTCTTAAAAAAAAAAAAGGAAGAAGCTGACAAGTTGTTGGGCGGGTGCATTTTTTGGAGTGATGTTCCCTTTCGCATTGCCAGGAACAATCCATTTCTCCAACCCGCGATTGATGTTATTGCTATTGTTGCCCCAGGGTACAAATCCCCTTCTTATGATGACTTTAGAGGGCATATTCTTTAGAACGAAAAGGTTCAATGCACTTCAAGATTAGAGGAGTTCAGGATATCATGGGTACAAACAAGATGCATTGTGTTGTCAGATGGTTGGACTAATCAAAAGGGTAGAACCCTTATTAACCTCTTGGTTAATTGTCCCAAGAGGACAATGTTTATGAAATATGTTAATGCATCTGCACATATCAAAGATGCAGGATAATTATGTGATTTGCTGGACGTATTCATTCAGGAGGTGGGTCCACAACACGTTGTCCAAGTCATAACGGACAATGTTGCAAATTATGTTGTTTCTAGAAAGATGCTTATGGAGAGACATCCTAGCATATTTTGGACCCCTTGTGTTGCACACTACATTGACTTGATGTTGGAAGACACAGGGAAAATTATTTTTGTTAAGAATATTGTTGAATCATCAAAAAGCATCACAAAATTTACATATAATCATGCATTCGTGCATCAATTGATGAGAACATTCACCAACAAGGAGTTGGTGCGCCCTGTTATTACGCAGTTTGCCACTAGCTTCATATCTCTTCAATCCATCTTGAATTCTATGTGGCATGTGAAGAGAATGTTTTTTTCAAACAAGTGGTGTGCTTTGTCATTTAGCCGCAAACCAAAGGGAGAGGCCATATGCAAGCTAGTTTCATACCAGAAGAGATTTTGGTTGAGAGTGCAAGAGATGTGTAGCATTACTGTACCATTGGCAAAGGTTCTTCAATTAGTTGATGGAGACAAGCCCGCAATGGACTACTTGTATGAGGCCATGGATAGGGCCAAAGAATCCATTTGCAGTTATTATGATGATAAGGGTGATGAGGGGTTTGAGAAACAACAACTAATATGGGCAGTGATTGATGAGTGATGGAAAAATACACTATTGTCTCGTTCAATGCTGCAGGGATCTACCTAAACCCTGCATTCTCTTACTCTAGTGGTTTCTTATTTGATGCTCAGGTCATGGATGGATTCTTCACTGGTGTTCAAAATATGGTGTCATCTCTAGCAGAGCATGCAGAAATTTCTAACGAAATGGAGATATACAGTATGGTAGGTGGCACATTTAGCGTTGACATGGTTATTGTGTGTAGGAAGACCAAAATGCCAAGTAAGCTTTAGTTTGTTTCAAATTTCATTTTCTCTTCATACTTTGCTTCAACTTTCAAATTTCAATTTTTTCTTATGTTTATCTTATTTGTTGTTGATGCATAGTGGAGAAGCAATGGTGGTAGAGTACCTAGTCTCCAAAGGCTTGCCATTCGAGTGCTCAGCTAAACATGTAGCTCCTCCGGATGCGAGCGCAAATTGAATGTATATGAAAAAATACACACTAGGAAGCACAACAAGTTAAAAAAAATCCAATTAATTTTTTGAATTCATTAAATAAAAACAATATCAATTATTATTTTTATAATTATTAATTTATAATTTATGACCCTTGTACAAGTTGGAGTCCCAACGCCTTAACAACATGGTCTACGTCTACTACAATCTTTGATTGTGGGTGACGCAACTTGAGAGGACACCAGACGTGGAGGCAATCTCATTGGATGGGATTGACACCACTTTTGCATGGAGAGTTGAGGCCAAAAGGCCTATCATGGAATCAGCCCTTGATTGGTTAGAGGAGGAGGTAGTGGAGGGACTAGCAGCTGCAGAGGAGGAGGAGGAGGAGCAACAGGAGAAGGAGGTGACACCAACTACCATGGTCACCAATAAGGGGCAGGGTCTACCTCCTATAGCTCCTAGTTCTTCAGCTTCTAGAGCACACCAGAGTCCACTGCCAGCCCCAGAGCCTTCTTCAACTAGAGGGAAAGTTGTTATATTTTCTTGCAAGAGGGGTAGAGGAAATCAGTAGTTACTTGGTTCATTTCATTGTATATGATATTATGACTCATGATATGAGATACATTATTATATTTTTTGCTAATATTTTGAGGTTGAGTCAGGATTCGGGACTCATTATTGATGACATGATTCATTGTTATGTGTGATGTAGCACTAGAGATATTACACATCTTATATATTAGTTCTCTTTTCATATTTATGTCAATGCATTTATCATATGTTGTGGATGCTTTAGATATTAAAAAATTGAAAAAAAAAGAATTTTTTTGTATTTGCTGATTTTTACCGATTCTTCCTAATTTTTTCCAATTTCGGACCCTCGTCGATTTAATCCCAATCGCAATTATGGAAACATTGATTTAGACCCTATTATTCCTTCAGATTGAGGTGCGGTACAGTTTGTTTACCCAGATCTAGATTCCATATCAGATCCGACGACAAGACAGAAGGGGAAGGAAAATTTTCAAATTTTTACAAAAGGCCTCAATGGGAGAACCTTCGTCCACTAGATCTGACGCTGGGATCTAGTGGGAAATCTGAAACATACCATCCAAAACAAAACTAGTATACCAATAGTACACCAAGTTTTGGAATATGCTACAGGACTCTTCCCAGTAGGAATATTATGGAGTGGAAAAGGACTCAACCATAATAATGAATCTAAGGATGCGGTGAGGGTCTTCAGCCTTCAGAGATCCTAATACAGATCCTTGGAACCCTAATGGATCCATATCATTCAACAATGCACTCACAGGGAAGAATGTCGCTCAAGTCCAACAACGACAAAATCTTCCAGGACCTTACATTGTTGAGCAAATGCACAAGATTCCTGCTATGGAGGTAAAATCACAAGTGGTAAAATCAGATATTGTTGATCTCCAAACCACGACATTAATATGACGATTTATTGGTTTCTGGCAGAAACTATAAGACTTATATGAATGGGTGTACTATTCTCGGACAACAAAGAGTGATCTCTATTTGTGCTCTAAAGGCTTTTTCATAGTACAATTTGAGACACAACAAGATAGGGGAAGAGTTTTAAATGAAGAACAATGGTTCTGGGGTAGAGCTGGAATTTTTGTGAGCCCATCGTTTTCAGGTTTTGACATAACAAATATGGTGGTAACAACGATGCCACTCTGAGTAAGGCTACCAAACCTCCCCCTTCATTTTTGGCAACATCAAGTCTTGTAGGATATAAGAAATATCTTGGGCAAATTCAAAAAAATGGATCTAGACAGAACATCAAAAGGCATTTTTTCTTTTGCATGGACATGTGTAGCATAGTTTTAAAAATCAGTCGGACTAGCTCCGAATCGGCCAAGCCGACCGAGCCAACCCTCCGACCGGACCGACTCGGAAGAAAAACCGATCCGGAGGCCGGTTTGTGACCGAACCGACTGAGCCAGTCACCAACTCGGTTGGTTTGGTCACAAATCAACCGACTCGGCCGAGCCCAGGTTAGACTGGCCAAGCTAGGCAAGTCTGGTCGCGGACCCCACTTAGCCTCAAAATCGGACTCCAAGCTGAAATATTCTTTGTTGTTAGGGTTTTGTTTAGCCTTCTAACCCGTCCCTATCCTATGAAAGCTACCCAACCCCTCTCATTTCCTCACATCTATCTCATTGCATTTGAGTGAGCATTTGTGAGGAATTTGTGAAGAGTTGTGGAGTTCGTTTTTGGAGCAACTTTGAGGAGTCTTTTGGGCAAGGTTTGGAGCAGCATTGAGGAAGCTAGAGCCTAGAGGTTTTTTTTTCCTCTTCTAAAATCTACTTTTGCTTGTTTTTTTTTTTTTTTGGCAAATATGAAAATGGAAAACATAGATTTTTGTGAAAGAAATGAACATAGAATGAGTAGTTTTTTTTTTGTTTTCATTTTTAGATTTAAACCTTTCCTTCCCAAGTCAAAAACTCAGTCCAAAATGGCCTCTAGAATGCAAGACGTTGCTTGGGCATATGCTGAAATGGTTGATGATCAAATGCATTGCAAATTTTGTAAGAGAAAAATTAAGGGAGGTGGAGGGGGCATTCATAGACTGAAACTACACTTGGTTGGTCTTAGAGGCCAAATTACTCCATGTGAAGAACCAATAGAAAAAATTGGGGAAATTAAGAAGGAGTTGAGAGATCAATTTCAAAAGTTTGAGGAAGACAAAGCTAGGCAAAAAGAAATAGGGGTTGAAATTGGGAGGAAGAGAAATATAATACACATGATGGTTGCCAACCCAAATTTTGATTTTGAGGGTTCTTCATCTATCCCTTGTACTGATGCATCAAACCCCTTTCGCTATGTTCCTCCCTCTTTGGAGTCTATTCAAGAAAAGGGTAAGGGTGCAATGAGAAATAAGGGTACTATCAAAAAAAAATTCACACCCTCTTCTCCCTCTGATAGTGCACATGGTCCTAGTCCTACAAGTAGAGGTCAAGTGCAGCCCACTTTAGATCAACATTGGAAAAAATAATTGAGAAAAACTGCTTGTGATTACATTGCTAGATGGTGGTATGATGTTGATATTCCCTTCAATGCTTCTCGTTCACCATATTATGAACCTATGTTTGATGCCATATATGTTGTTGGAAAGGGATTCAAAGGCCCTACTATGCATGAGTTAAGAGGATCTCTTTCGCAAAAAGAGATTGTGTCCATTGATGAATATTTGAAAGAATTCAAAAACTCATGGGCACATACAGGATGTACCATCATGTCATATGGATGGACTAATTAGAGGAATCGTACCATCATAAACTTTCTTTTCTTTGCCCACGGGGAATCATGTTTCTAAGATCAGTTGATACATCTGATAGGGTGAAAGATGGACACTTGTTGTTTCAGCTTTTGGAGGGGGTTGTTCAAGAGGTGGGGGTGGCAAATGTTGTTCAAATCATCACAGATAATGCCTCTAACTATGTTCTTGCTGGTAAAATGTTAGAGGAAAAAAACCCAACCATCTTTTGGACCCCATGTGTTGCACATTGCATAGACCTCATGCTTGAGGATATTGGTAAAATAGATTGGATCAAGAACATTACAGAGCATGGAAAAAGCATCACAAAATATATTTACAATCACTCATGGATTATGAACCTGATGAGGAAACACACAGGGGGCAAGGAAATTATTAGGCCTGCCATCACTAGATTTGCAACACAATTTTTGACATTGCAATTTATGCTTTCCCAACATAGAAACTTGCAAAAGTTGTTTTCCAGTGATGAATGGAATGAATGTCAGTGGGCTCACAAACAGGATGGCAAAGATGTGAAAAAGAAAGTTAATGAAGAAATATTTTGGAAAATGGCAGTAAAGATTGTGAAGGTTGTTGAGCCAATAGTTAAGGTGTTGTGGTTGGTGGATGGGGAAAGATTGGCTATGGGCTTCATTTATGAGGCTCTGGATCAAGCAAAGGAGCAAATAAGGGCAGCATACAAGGATAGAGTGGGTAAGTATGGGCCCATTTGGGAAACCATTGATCAAAGATGGAACAATCAACTCCATCGTCGTATACATGCAGCTGGGTATTTTTTTAACCCAAGGTATCTTTATAAAGCTCAGGAAGCAAAAGCTTTGACTAGGGAGGTTAGAGATGGATTGATTGACTGCATTGATCGCATGATCCCCATGGAGAGTGACCAGTTGCTAATACACAATCAAATCACTGTGTTCAACAAAGCCACAGGTACCTTTAGCAAGAACCTTGCAAGGATTGCAAGGGAATCAGATGAGCTACGTAAACAAAGAATTTCAATTTTCAAATTCATATTTTATTATTTTGTATAATTGTTTATAATTTAAAAGCTGGATATAATTTGTTGAGCTAACCGAAACTCATTACATAACTATGTGTTTTGCAGCACAATGGTGGGAGGCATTTGGTAACCATTGTCCTGAATTGCAGAGGTTTGCAATCCGCATTTTGAGTCAAACTTGTAGTGCTTTTGAGTGTGAGCACAATTGGTTTGTCTTTGAGAGGATTCACACAAAGAAGAGAAATTGTTTGGAGCAAAAACAGTTAAATAATCTAGTGTATGTCCAATACAACCTCCGACTACGACGCAACCAATTGTTCAACAAAAGACCTGATTCAGATCCCATTGTGTTGGAGGATATTGATCCAACATCAGATTGGGTAGTGGAGACTTGTCCACTAGAGTTTGACTCTGATGATGATATTGGTGTGGGGATGCACTTCGATACACAGGTAGAGGCTCAGCTCAATGCAAATCCACTAGTAGCAGGGCAGTCCCAAGTCCTCCAATTGCAGTTGTAGGCACTTCCTCTAGTCAGCCACTACGGAAGCGCATAACTCATATATCTCAGGCTCAACGTGCTACAGTTCTAGTTGAGGTTTGAGGATCTTGATGAGGAGGAGGAGCGAGTGGTTTCCCCCTCTGGTTCAAAGTTTGAGCCAGAGGATATTGCCTTGTCAGATGTCTAACAGTAGTGACTATTCATGTTTTGTTGTAGAGGCCATTTACAGCCTCCTTGGTTATGTTTTTTGTTCTGATCTCTATATCATCATCATGTATTGGACAGTGCACTGGGTGCAATTTTGATATAATGGATATATTCATGAGCCGGCTTTGATCATATGTTGGCTTTTGTCTATATTGTAATGCTTTGTGTTTGGAAACATAAATGAACATCTTTAAAATTATGTATTTGTATAAAAAAATTAATATTTAATGTATTTTTTACAAAGATCGTGTCATTGAAACTGAACCGGCTGAGTCGATACCGAGTCCGAGTCTGTGTCGACCCTCGACTAGTTTCGAACCCGAGTCGCAGTTTTAAAACACTAATGTGTAGAGATCATCCATATTAAAGATCTCCCATATCGTCTTCTTATAAAACATGAAGACTTTCAAAGGACACATCTACTAGACTATGAGAATACTACCTTCAGATGTCAAACATGCTTCCAAACAGGACATCTGCAGAATTCCTTCCCACAAGCAAAAAATCCACCAAAAAAGAAAAAAGATGCAAGTCACAAAGCAAAAGGGATGGAAGTTTCCATACAATACAGAAGATGAAGAAGAAGAGCCCGAGGAAAATCATCAAAATACAAAAACACATAATCAACCATGCAGCCAACAAAATGGTGGTGAAGGAGACAATTTCAATCCAATGGATGTCACCCAGAAGGGTGTTATATAAAAATTAATGAGTCTGTAATTAATAGTTAATTAGGCAAAGGGCATGATCTTTAGGGTGTTATATAAAAATTAATGAGTCTATAATTAATAGTTAATTAGGCAAAGGGCATGATCAAAGATCATGCCTGTTAAGTATGCACAGAAATAATGGACAGAATAGGAAAGATAAGCATTTAATGCAATTACTTATTAACATAATATACATATTTATACATGTTTGGTGACCCTTGGTTTCACATTCCAAGTGGTCTCTTGGACTTCCTATGACCTTTCAACTTCCACACTAACCCTAGGAGGATTAGGTGTCCAACATTCCCCCGCTTAATCCGATGGGGTATGTATGAGTCCAAGAAGAGAGTTGTAATACAAAACGTGTAAAATATGCATGGCAACACTAGGTTGAATGTGCTCTCTAAAATGTTGGCATAACGTGGTGGTTTGAGGCTAACCACGAACACTGGAACACTTATTGCAGTTCTCGGAACTCCTCCAAATCTGGCAAGAAGTTGAGGTATTCTGCTAGAGGAAGTGCTCTTAATGTTTTGAAGAGAGAGACCTTCAACCTGGAAAAGGGAGGTATGCACCCTACATAAAAAGGGAGAACCTCAACTTGAAAAGGGAGGTCTCAACCTGCGGTGGTTTGAGAATGACCACTAACTCTGGAATGCTTAATGCAATTCCTGGAACTCTTCCAAAACTAGAAACAAGCTTAAGTATTCTGCTAGAGGAAGTGTCCCCAATTGTTTGAAGAGGGAGAAGCTCAACCTCGCATAGATGGTTTAACATTGACCACCAATCGAAGGCATGATCCTGGGCATATATGTCTCTGGCTACAACTCTGAATCTGGTATGGCAAGTTGTGGCTCAGGCTCGCTTGATGAGGCTTTAAAACTTGTAAATGACCATCATTTCCCCCCCGTCAGATACAAGGTGAGATGATGGTGAAAATTTAACAGCAAGGAATTTTAATATTCTAGAAAAAATTCTGACATATGACTGAAATATCTTCTTGGTTGTTGATGCCCATTGCCAAGAAGCGATCCATCCAAGATTCATCTTATACATATATATATTTGCATTTATATTCAAAACAAACATCACAAATACCAAATTAGTTGTAGAAGACATGAAAACATGCATATTTTTACTAAATCAAGCTAGATATAACATCCATGATTCCATTGTACAACAATAATTAATTATTCGAGCATCAACCATCTAGATTCTAGATTCTAGCAATTACAAACATACATCAAATTTTTAAGCATATTATAAAACATTAAACATTTAAGCATATTATAAAACATTAAACATTTAAGCATGTTGTATATTATAAAACATTTAACCATATTATAAAACATAAAACATTAAGCATATTATCTAACAAGTGAGCAACTGTCAACATTAGTCATGTCCAAAATTCAAATAATAATATTTACAAAATAGGCCACTTGGCCACCACCAAGACAAAAAAGTTCAAATTCACAACAAACCTACAAGTCTAATCTATGACAAAAGCAGTAAATTGTGAATACATCTACTAATCTCTCCTCCTTCCACCACAAAGAGTACGTGGTGTTGGGCCTCCACGTGGTGGCAATGAAGAAGATGGTGGTTGTGGAAGTTGTGGCATTGCAATTGATGAAGATGAAGCCCCTACTGTTGGTGTTGAACCATGGAACCTGGGAACCAAGCGACCAGATCGGGGTGGCATCTCAACTCGATCATCATCATCATGGATAAGAGCATCCTCTAATTGCTCTAATCGCAACACTCCATCCTCCAAATTGGGTTCCTCTGGATATATGTCCCAAACCTTAAGGTCTTTATTACCGTTTGCATCATCGCAGTAATGGGACAACAATCGCAAGTTGTAATGAACATAAACCAAGCTCTCTGCCCGATCTAAATTCAACATGTTTCTTTTAACACTGTGGATAAAAGAATTGTTGGAAATATTGTCATTGATGGCAAAGGAGCACAAAGGAGCAGCACCAAAACAAGGGAGCAGATCAAATTAAGAAAGGCCACTGATTAGAATATCAAGCCAGAAAAGAACTCCTATGTAAATATTTACTGTTAATACAGAAAACAGGTTCCAAATTCATTGATTGAATGCTTGATTCAGTTTTAACTCGAGTGAAAATCAGGTTTTGGCACAATATATATGTATGCAGATGAATCGGGCAAATTCAAGGGGAAGTTATGAGACTGTGTTTAAGAAGTGTAACATTCAATGAAATAGTGGCAGAAGCAGAAATCTCTAGTTAATCGGCATAACTTAGGGAACAGAGGAGCGGAATGAAATGAGAGCACAGCAATCGCTGGATCTGAAGGATCAACGAACGAAATCGAATGGTGAAATGCGGAATGTATGAAGAAACGAGTGGATACGATTGAAATAGGTGTTCATAAACAGTGTGAGTGGTTTCACGAACCGGCAGTGGTATTCGCATGCATCTAAAGTGGTAAGTGGTAAAAGCTTAAATGAACACGATAGACCTCCGAAAGTGACACGTCGCAAAGCAATACCACCTATTTCGGGTTAGTTTGAAAGGATAAGGCGTCGGGCTCAAGTTTATGCAATAGCCGTCCGATCAAAGGAGGCAAAGATCTAACGATGTTCGCATCAGAAGTTATGTAGAGGTTAACAAAAGGTGTGGGACCAGTGTCACAGAGTTGTACAGTGCATCTTATGAGCGCGGTTAAACGTTGATCTGGAATCAATGGTACTGCAGGGGCACAAACAGCCCGATAGTTAAACCAAGGGGGTGCCTCCACAGTTGACCCGCCCATCGGGCGTTGACCGCAAATTGATAGTTGTCATTCACTGCGATAGCACAAGCCCGATGATGATTCCGTACAAAGGAGTACCTCCGCAGTGCTGTGAACTGCGACCCGCTCTCCTAAAGCCCAGAAGTACAATCGTCGGATATATGAGTGATTAGATCGACGGTGTAAAAGGTACGTTGAAATAAAATTGTGGGCCCGTAAATATTTATATGGTACTTTTGGGGTTTAAACCATAGAGTTGAGAATCATAAGCGGAGATGATATTATGCTAGAGCTTGAGTATTAATCGGAAGTGCCAGCAGCAACGAGGACCGTAGATCTGGACAGATCAACAGTGATGATCGCAACGGCGAAGATCAGATTGCATATCGAACATCACAAGCGAATGTGATAGCCGCTGGATGGATGAGAAGATAGATGTGATGCAATGGATGCGATGCGATCGCATATTGCAATCGGGGCAGGAGAAAAATCGCACAAACACAGTGGTCACAGAAAATGCAAAGTACGATGTGATGACGTGGCTAGTGACGTGGCAGTTGACATGGACCTGACACCACAAATCGCAAATAAATCAAGATGATGTGGCAGTGACATGGCAAGGTGACGTGGAGATGACATGGTCCTGGCCCACATATCGCAAATCGCAAGATCGGAAGGGTGAAGACCGTAAGAGCAAGGTTGAATCGCCGAAATGCAAAATGCGATAAGAGTTCCGGATGCGATGCAACTTCAAAGCAAAAGTCTAAAGGATTTCAAATCCGAAGGTATAAGGTTTCCCTTTGAGAAATCGCATCGGCAGTTGGAAGAGCTATGCATAGCAATAAACACATGGGAACGCCGAAATGCGAAGTAGCGATAGAGTCATGTGGGACCCGTCGCATATCGCATATCACAATCAACGATGCTTATGTGATAAGAATTCGTAAGTTATAGAATTTGTGATGCGATCAATGAATGCAATGTGATAGAGGCGATGCTAAGTTCATCGCATATCGCTCATCACAAGCTTAGGACAAAGCGTGATAAAGGAGCCGGATGCGATGCAGCTCAGAACCATTATTTAAGAGATTTCAAGTCCGGGGGTATGTGATTTCCCTTTGTAAATCGCATCGGAAAGAAAAGGAGCCATATAGCAAAGAACGTTTGAAACGTCAAAGTGCGATAAAGAGAGCGGACGCGATGAAGACCAAAGCTGAAACCTAAAGCATTTCAAGTCCGGAAGTATGTGGATTTCCAGAACTATGTTGAATGTAATAGCAGAAACCGAAACGACTCTGACAGCAACAGAAAAGACAAATGCACAACGAACCAAGAGCTGAAAGGGCTGAATTGAAATATATTTGTTGTAACTGTAAATGTAAATGATTTAATTATTTTATTGTATATGACGCAAAGGCAAATCTCCGTAGGCAAAAAAAAAACTCCACTGTAATACATTCTGTTATATTATTCTGAATGTGCTAGACAAGAAAATGAGAAGGGGGAAGGCAAAGAGTCATACCTGTTCATTTCGAATTCCCTGTGGAATGCAAACAATTATGAGGTGATCCCTATAAATAATGTTACCAGCGTATCCATAAAGAGAGAGAGAGAGAATGGAGGAAGAGGTCAGAGAGTGTAAGAAGAAGAAGGAGCAGAGAGAGGTGTTGTGAAGATCCAGAGATGATATAAAGAAAATTTAAAGGCTAGAAGGACAGCAGTAAAGGAGGAAAACAGAGCTGATATCCAGGTAAATCAGCGTATGATTTTATTGTACAGTGAGGAAGTTGGTGCTTCCATATCAAGTTGTAGCTTGATAGATGTCCAGTTGTAGATGGCTGAGGTAGGAGCCTCCTGTAGGTTGTAGCCTACAGGAAAATAGATGGGAATTGGAGCTTCTTTGCAAGTTGTACCTTGCAGAATTGAGGCAGTAGCCTCCTGTAGGTTGGAGCCTATAGAAAATCAGTGGTGAGAGGGAGTCGGAGCTTGCCTTTGCATCACAACAATAATAAGATGTGGTTTTCTCCCTTATGGGTTTCCACTTACATCTGTTGTCTATGTGCATGATGATTATATGTTGATATTATGTATTTAATCTGCTTAATACCTGCTGCTCACTTATTAAGATTGTTGTTCCATTGTATATTTAGTTGATCACGAAATGAAGATGTAAATAAGTGTAAAAGAAAGTTTTACAAGACCATGACTGCTTTAAACTGATTCACCCCCCCTCTCAGTTTAACCAAGGGTTCAACAATTAGTATCAAAGCAGGTTCCTTCTGTATCAGTTTAACCACTGGAAGGAGATCCTTGGTACCCAAGATGACTAGTCTAGAAGGATGCTCAACAAATAAATTCCCTCTGTTTACTGGTACAAATTATGCCTTCTGGAAAATAAGAATGAGGACGTACATAATGTTTATATGAATAGAAGTTTGGGCTGCTGTGGAATTGGGATATGCCCCAAAGGAGTCTGACTCAGAGAAAGATGCCAAACTAGATTTTGTAGCTAATGCAAAAGCCATGAATGCTCTCTTAAGTGGTTTGTGTGAGGCAGAATTTATTAAAGTAATGCACAACAAGACTGCCAAAGAAATATGGGATACATTAGAAAGTATCCATGAGGGAGATAAAAAGGTGAAGGCTGCCAAGCTGCAAGTCTATGGAGCTCAATTTGAAAATATAAAAATGAATGAAGAAGAAGATGTTGCTAGCTTATTTTTAAGGGTTGCAGAAATTGTGAATAACATGAAAGCTCTAGGAGAAACCATTAGAGAATGTGTAATTGTTCAAAAGATATCGAGATCTTTACCATCCAGGTTTAACCCCAAGGTTTCTGCCATAGAAGAAACAATTGATTGGGAAACATTGACCATGAACCAATTACTTGGAAACTTAACAGCCTATGAGATGAGACTTCCACAGAGGAAGTCAAATGTGAGGGAGGCAGCCTTTAAGACAGAGAAGAGCAAAGAAGAAAAAGAAGATACATGCTCCTGCTCTGATGAAGAAGAGGCCAAATTTGTCAGAAGATTGGATAAAGGCTCAAACAAGTATAAAGGTAAACTTCCATTTAAATGCTTTAACTGTGGAAGAGTTGGACACTATGCATCTAAGTGTCCTCTTAGGAAAACAAAGAATCAGACTCGAGACAGAGAAAACCAAAACAAATAACTAGCAGAAAGGGAAGAGATTCAATAGAAGATCATTTTATGCTCAACAAGATAGCAGTGCCTCTGAAAACCCAAATGAATCCTCAAATGAAGAAGGAACTTCTGAATTTGTGTTGATGGCCAAGGAAGAGTCTGAAGGATTCCTTCTAGAAAATGAGGAAGAAGGTGAGGTAGATCTTGAGGGGGAGCTAAGAAGTGCACTGGAGGAAATAGACAGACTTAAACTCAAGTGCAGAAAACAGAAAGACATTCTCCTCAAATGTGTAAAAGAGGTACCAAATTCAGAAGACCTCATTCAATTGAGAGTAGAACTTGAAAAAGCTAAGAAGGTGGAAGACATTCTGCTAAAGCAAGTTAAAGATAAACATCAGGAGCAAGAGAAATTGGAAGAAGAAGTGGTATGGCTGAGAAAGAAACTAGAAAACACCCAAAGGGAATTATCAATGAACACTCCTCGAATGACAAGCATTGAACAGTTGGACAAGATTCTTAATGCTCAAAGGTCTCCTCTCATAAAGGTTGGGATAGGATATGAAGGAGAAACTAGTAAGTCCAAGGTAGAAGATAACAAGAATATCATTTTTGTAAAAGCTGTAAAGGATAATGAAGCAACTCAAAAAGGAACTACAGAAGCAGAAGCTAGCAAGAACTTGATGTGTGATGAAACAAACAAAAACAAGCAGCAACATCAATAGACAAAGAATGAAATGAAGAAACAGTCAACTGAAAAAGACTCTCACAATCCTGAATATGAATTGAATAAATTCGAAAGCTGTCAAAAGAGATACTTTCCTCCTATGAGAAATATCACTTGTTTTGTCTGCCACAAGCTAGGACATATTGCTGCATACTGTCAGACAAAGAAAATCGATTTCAACCAGCAAAAAATGTAGAAATTGAAAAGACTACCTCAAGCAAACAAATGGAGAGGACAACCCTTCACCAGGTACACTAATCATTTCCATGGGTATTGTTTTTGTTATAAGGGGTTTGGCCATAAAGCCATGGAGTGCAGAACATATGGACAAAGACTGATGTTCAAAACGTCAAGGAGATTTATGAACAATGGAGAGTTAACTCGTACACATAATCCATTTAAAAATATAATCAAATGCTTTGTATGCCATAAAATCGGACACATGTCTTCCAAATGTCCTCTCAAAGAATGTGGTCCATCTTCTCAGAAAAGGTGCCAAACCAATAGCTGCCTGCAATGGAAAAAGAAGTTGAATAAGTGTGACTTGGCTCTAATAGCCAAGATCATAAAAGCCAATGGTATTTGGACAGTGGATGCTCAAAGCATATGACTGGAGATAGAAGCAAGTTTGTAACCTTTGATGAAAAGAAATCTAGAAATGTAACATTCGGCAATGATAAAACAGGGAAAATCAAGGGAAAGGGCTCAGTCAGTCTGAATAATGGAAGAGGAAAGGCTCAAGATGTACTATTTGTGGATGGGCTAAAAGCAAATCTGCTAAGCGTCAGTCAAATGTGTGATAAAGGTTGTGAGGTCCTTTTTAGAGCCCAAGATTGTGAGGTAAGGTCAAGCACCACAGGAAAGACCTTGATCAAAGGTGTTAGAACAAAAAGTAATGTCTATATAGTGGAAGAAGAGAATGAAGCATGCCACATAAGCAAACCTGATGAATCATGGTTATGGCATAGAAGACTGGGACACCTAAACTTTGACCACATCATCACTCTGAGCAAGAAGAATGCCGTCAGAGATATGCCAACAAGAAAGAAGCCTTCAAATACCATATGTAAATCCTGCCAACTGGGCAAGCAGACCCGCATATCTTTCAAGACCAAAGAGATACTATCTACAAGTCGGCCTCTTCAGCTTGTACACATGGACCTGTGTAGATCTTCAAGGACTAAAGCAGCAAGCGGAGAATCTTATTTCATGCTGATAATAGATGATTTTTTCCAGAATGACGTGGGTAGCATTTCTCAAATATAAATCTGAAGCACTTGAGAAATTCAAGATATTCAAGGCATTGGCAGAAAATCAAATAGGATGCAAGCTAAAGTGCATCAAATCAGACAGAGGAGGTGAATTCACAGACTATGATTTTGCAGACCTATGCAATGAGCATGGGATAAAACAACAGTTTACAATTGCAGGTACACCTCAACAGAATGGAGTGGCAGAGAGGCAAAACAGGTCAGTACAACAGATTGCCAGAGCGATGATGCAAGAAAGTAACATTCCCCAAAACTACGGGGCAGAAGCAGTACACACAGCTGTTCACATTCTCAACAAAGCTCATCTAAGACCAAATTGTGATAAGACTCCTTACGAATTATGGCATGGTAAACCAGCATCAATCAAGCATTTTAGAGTCTTTGAAAGCAAGTGTTTCATAAAAAATAATGAAAAAAAACTGAGGAAGTTTGATGCAAGAGCCGATGAAGGAATATTTTTAGGATATGCATCCAAGAGTAAGGGTTACAGGTGCTACAACAAAAGACTGCACAAAATTGTGGAAAGCATTGATGTAAGATTTGATGAAGATCTACCAAACAGAAAAAGAAGCATAATATGCAGCAATCCTCTAGATGATCATGAAGATAAGAACCAAGATAATGATGAACTGACCAAGACAACAGAAGATACTGAATTAAACTCAAAAGGTCCCTCAAGACACACTCAAGAGAATCATCCAGAAGATCAAATCATTGGGGACAAGAGTGTGGGAGTCCAGACAAGAAGACAGCTTGTTGAACAGACAGAAGAAGTATACCTAGCCATGCTATCTCAAATAGAGCCAAAGAAGTTCGAAGAAGCCAGCGAAGACAAAAACTGGGTAAATGCTATGAACGAAGAACTGGACCAAATTGAGAAGAACAATACTTGGGAATTAATTCCAAGACCGACTGGGAAAAATGTCATTGGCACAAAATGGATATTCAAGAATAAGATGAATGAACAAGGGCAAGTAATCAGAAATAAAGCCAGACTTGTATGCAAGGGATATTCACAAATTGAAGGTCTTGATTATGATGAAACCTTTGCCCCTGTAGCCAGAATGGAAGCAATCGAAATGTTTTTGGCCTTTGCATGCTATCATGATTTCAAGGTATATCAAATGGATGTGAAGTCTGCCTTTCTGAATGGAGATCTAGAGGAAGAAGTCTACATGGAACAACCTGAAGGATTCTCATTAACAGAGAAACATGACTATGTGTGCAGATTAAAGAAAGCCTTATATGGTTTGAAACAAGCTCCTTGTGCATGGTATTCAAGGCTTGACAAATACTTGCAAAAACAAGGGTTCAAGAAAGGAGGAGTAGACAGCAATTTGTACATAAAGGCTAATGGAAATGAACTCTTAATTGTAGTAGTGTATGTAGATGACATCATGTTTGGAAGCAACAAAGATGAGTTAGCAAAAGGATTTGCTGAAGAAATGAAATCAGAGTTTGAGATGTCAATGATTGGAGAGCTTACATTCTATTTAGGACTTCAAATTCAACAAAAAAACACAGGAATATTCATTTCGCAAGAAAAATACTTAAGAGAAATGTTGAAAAGATTTCAAAAGGAAGACTGCAAACCTGTGTCAACTCCCATGATCACTGGATGCAAACTATGTGCTAATGATGGATCAACAGATGTAGATCAAAAACTTTATAGATCCATGATAAGAAGTCTGCTGTACCTAACTACTTCTAGACCAGACATTATGTTGGCTGTAGGACTTGTAGCAAGATATCAAGCAGCACCAAAACAAAACCATTTACTTGTAATCAAGAGAATATTTAGATATCTACAAGGAACTTCACATTATGGCCTATGGTATCCTAGAGGAAAAAGCTTCACATTGACAGCATACACAGAAGTAGATTGGGCCAGCTGTGTGGATGACAGGAAAAGCACAAGTGGAGGTGCATTTTATTTGGAAAAAAATCTGGTGGCATGGCTAAGCAAGAAGCAAACTTCTATCTTTCTATCTACAGCAAAAGCAGAATACATAGCAGCAGCAGCATGTTGCACACAAGTAATGTGGATGAAACAAACTCTCCAAGACATGAAGGTAAGCATTGATGAACCTATTTCTATCAAATGTGACAATACAAGTGCAATAAGTATATCAAAAAATCCTATACTTCATTCAAAAACAAAGCACATCCCAATAAAGTACCACTTCCTCAGAGAACAAGTAGCACAAAAATTAGTGAAGTTGGAATATGTACCAACTAAGGAACAAACAGCAGACATATTCACAAAACCTCTTGCAAAAGAACCATTGGAATATCTAAGAGACAAACTAGGAGTAGTGTCTGCAGATGTTACTCTCTAACATGATCAGAAATCAGAAATCAAAAAAGAAAGGGGCTGCATACAAGAAACAAGAGCAGTGCAGAAGACCAAGTGATACTCAATATCAGATAAGAAAGCATCATTTCAGGGGGAGAGCAGTCAATAAAAATTGTCACAAAAGAGCTAGAGCAATGGAGCAGTGCATGGAACAGGTCCTCGAGATCAGAGTATTATGAAAAGATAGAACCCACACTGGGAAAAGTGCAACCCTTTTCCATTGATGTCAAAGGGGGAGGAAAAGCAAGCAATAGAAGAAAGGGTCTTCTGTAAACCAGGTAGAGGAAGAAAGACAAGATAGTTCTCAGAATGAAAGGGGGAGGAAGTCCTAAAGGAAGTATGTGAGTATTGGTGGTTGTGTTGTCATCAATGCCAAAAGGGGAGACTGTTGGAAATATTGTCATTGATGGCAAAGGAGCACAAAGGAGCAACACCAAGACAAGGGAGCAGATCAGATTAAGAAAGGCCACTGATTAGAATATCAGGCCAGAAAAGAACTCCTATGTAAATATTTATTGTTACTACAGAGAACAGGTTCCAAATTCATTGATTGAATGCTTGATTCAGTTTTAACTCGAGTGAAAATCAGGGTTTGGCAAAATATATATGTATGCAGATGAATCGGGAAAATTAAAAGGGAAGTTATGAGACTGTGTGTTTAAGAGGTGTAACATTCAATGAAATAGTGGCAGAAGCAGAAATCTCTGGTTAATCGGCATAACATAGGGAACAGAGGAGCGAAATGAAATGAGAGCACAGCAATCACTGGATATGAAGGATCAACGAACGAAATCGAAAGGCGAAATGCGGAATGTATGAAGAAACGAGTGGATACGATTGAAACAGGTGTTCATAAACAGTGTGAGTGGTTTCACGAACCAGTGGTGGTATTCGTGTGCATCTAAAGTGGTAAGTGGTAAAAGCTTAAATGAACACGATAGACCTCCGAAAGTGACATGTCGCAAAGCAATACCACCTATTTCGCGTTAGTTTGAAAGGATAAGGTGTCGAGCTCAAGTTTATGCGATAGCCGTCCGATCAAAGGAGGCAAAGATCTGACGATGTTCACATCAGAAGTTATGCAGAGGTTAACAAAAGGTGTGGGACCGGTGTCACAGAGTTGAACAGCGCATCTTATGAGCGCGGTTAAACGTTGATCTGGAATCAACGGTACTGCGGGGGCACAAACAGCGCGATAGTTAAACCAAGGGGGTGCCTCTGCAGTTGACCCACCCATCGAGCGTTGACTGCAGATCGACGGTTGTCATTCACTGTGGTAGCACAAGCTTGATGATGATTCCGTACAAAGGAGTGCCTCCGCAGTGCTGTGAACTGGGACCTGCTCTCCTAAAGCCTAGAAGTACAGTCGTCGGATATATGAGCGATTAGATCGATGGTGTAAAAGGTACATTGAAATAAAATTGTGGGCCCGTAAATATTTATATGGTTCTTTTGGGGTTTAAACCATAGAGTTGAGAATCATAAGCGAAGATGATATTATGCTAGAGCTTGAGTATTAATCGAAAGTGCTAGCAGCAACGAGGACCGTAGATCTAGACAGATCAATGGTAATGATCACAATGGCGGAGATCAGATCGCATATCGGACATCGCAAGCGAATGCAATAGCCGCTGGATAGATGAGAAGATAGATGCGATGCAATGCAATCGCATATCGCAATCGAGGCAGGAGAAAAATCGCACAAACACAGTGGTCACAGAAAATGCGAAGTACGATGTGATGACGTGGGGATGACGTGGCAAGTGACGTGGCAGCTGACGTGGACCTGACCCCACAAATCGCAAATAAATCAAGATGACGTGGCAATGTGACGTGGCAATGACGTGGCAAGGTGACGTGGCACGATGACATGGAGATGACATGGTCCTAGCCCACATATCGCAAATCGCAAGATCGGAAGGGTGAAGACCGTAAGAGCAAGGTTGAATCGCCGAAATGCGAAATGCAATAAGAGTTCCGGATGCGATGCAACTTCAAAGCAAAAGTCTAAAGGATTTCAAATCCGAAGGTATAAGGTTTCCCTTTGAGAAATCGCATCGGCGGTTGGAAGAGCTATGCATAGCAAGAAACACATGGGAACCCTGAAATGCGAAGTAGCGATAGAGTCAAGTGGGACCCCTCGCATATCGCATATCACAATTGGCGATGCTTATGAGATAAGAATTCATAAGTTATAGAACTTGCGATGCGATCGATGAATGCGATGCGAAGTTCATCGCAAGCTCAGGACAAAGCGCGATAAAGGAACCTGATGCGATGCAGCTCAGAACCATTACTTAAGAGATTTCAAGTCCAGGTGTATGTGATTTCCCTTTGTAAATCGCATCGGAAAGAAAAGGAGCCATATAGCAAAGAACGTTTGAAACGCCGAAGTGCGATAAAGAGAGCGGACGAGATGAAGACCAAAGCTGAAACCTAAAGCATTTCAAGTCCGGAAGTATGTGGATTTCCAAAACTGTGTTGAATGTAATAGCAGAAACCGAAACGACTCTGACAGCAATAGAAAAGACAAATGCACAACAAACCAAGAGCTGAAAGGGCTTAATTGAAATATATTTGTTGTAACTGTAAATGTAAATGTAAATGATTTAATTATTTTATTGTATGTGATGCAAAGGCAAGTCTCCGTAGGCAAAGCAAAACTCCACTGTAATACATTCTGTTATATTATTATGAATGTGCTAGAAAAGAAAATGAGAAGGGGGAAGGCAAAGAGTCATACATGTTCATTTCGAATTCCATGTGGAATGCAAACAGTTATGAGGTGATCCCTATAAATAATGTTACCAGCATATGCATAAAGAGAGAGAGAGAGAATGGAGGAAGAGGTTAGAAAGTGTAAGAAGAAGATGGAGCAGAGAGAGGAGTTGCGAAGATTCAGAGATGATATAAAGCAAATTTGAAGGCTGGAAGGACAGTAGTAAAGGAGAAGGAAAACAGAGCTGATATCCAGGTAAATCAGCATATGATTTTATTGTACAGTGAGGAAGTTGGTGCTTCCATATCAAGTTGTATCTTGATAGATGTTGAGTTGTAGCTAGCTGAGGTAGGAGACTCCTATAGGTAATAGCCTGCAGAAAATAGATGGGAGTTGGAGCTTCCTTGCAAGTTGTTGTTATGTATAATTTATTGATTATTAGTTAAATATAGTTATCTTAGGTTTATTAAGTGAAAAGGCATGATCAACGATCATGCCTCTTCGCCAAGGGACACCGTAGGGCTGTATTTAAAGCCTTGGTGATCCCCACTCGTAATCATCTCATCTTTTATCAATAATAATATATATTTATTCAAGTTTACCAGAGTTTTTACACTCCATTGATAAAAACTCTGGTAAACTTGAATAAATATATATTATTATTGATAAAAGATGAGATGATTACGAGTGGGGATCACCAAGGCTTTAAATACAGCCCTACGGTGTCCCTTGGCGAAGAGGCATGATCGTTGATCATGCCCTTTCACTTAATAAACCTAAGATAACTATATTTAACTAATAATCAATAAATTATACATAACATTGCCCCTCTCTTAAGATACTTTGACCTCAAAGCATATGTAATGATGGACATTGTTGACGAATGCTTGGATTTCCCGAGAGGCGAGCTTTTGCTTCCCACATTTTTAAATGATCGTGGAGCATCTTCTCAAGCTCACTCTGTTGGTGAGGTGGATAGCAACAAGATTTGATATTGACAGGGTTGGATCCTGTCTTGACTTCTACTGGATGTTTGATGTCCCTGTTAGGAGACATTTTCATTAGCAGGCCTTGGAATACTTTTTCATGTTCATGAACTAGTCCTTGTACTTCTGGTGACTCTTTGTGGTTCCTTTTTGTAGATAATATTTCTAACTGATGACATTGTACTATAGAGGTTGGCGCACCTTTTCGAATCATCTTCGTCATCTGAGGTGATGATATGATTTGATTTCCTGGGGCTTGGAATCCATACAACTTGTGCTTCTTCCCTTTCCATTTAAAGCTTATAAACTGCTTCTGATGGTTGGCAGAATAGGTACCTAAGGTTTGTAGCCATTGAATTCCTAAGACCACATCTACTCCTTGTAATGGCACGGTGTAGAATGGAGATTCTAAATTAAAATTTTGAATCTGCAATTTGACTTTATGGCATTTCCCTACCTTCTCAATTTTTTTACCATCGACCACCATTACCTTCATATTGGGCATAGGAAATGTAAAGATGTTTTGTCTTTTGGCCATGGTCGAATCTAAAAAATTGTGGGTCCTGCCGGTATTAAGGAGAACCATTACGTTGTTCTTCTTAATATGTCCTTTTAGTTTTAGCGAGAGGTTGTGATATTCCTGTCATAGCTTATAAGTACATTTGTGTAATGCTTCCATCATCTAGTTCTGGAGCAACTGCATCTGATTCATCATTGTTAGAGTCATTAGTTGCTTCACGGTTATACAGATTCTTTGTCTCGTTTCTTTTTGCGCACCTATGCTTAGGGTCCCACTTTTCACCGCAACGTTTGCACTTGCCCTCTCTCATCCTTTGTATTTCCACGTTAGATTTTTCTTCTTCACGAAGATGGGGTGGGACATATTTTGTGTTATCTATATTTTCAGACTGAGGAAATCTTTGTCTCGAATAAACTCTTTCTGATTTTGACCACGATAACCTTTCAAATTTCTTTTCAGCAGCTTTTGCTTTTTGCCTTGCTAGTTCTACTGATGTAATGTCGTGAAGTTCGAGCTCTTCGTGTATATGGGCTTTAAGTCCTGAGATGAAAGACTGGATTAAACGAGATTCTGACAATCCAGATACTCGTGTCGCTAAGGTCTCCCATTCTCGAGTGTACTCATCCACATCTCCTTTTTAGCGTAATTTGATGAATGTTGAAAAAAACTTTTCTTCTTTTATACCTTGAAATCTTTTAAAAAATGCATCCCTAAATTTCGTCCAACTAATAGCAAGCGTCATCTTTTTCCACCACATATACCAATTATATGCTTCTCCTTCCATTTTCATGGAAGCGTGCTTAATTTTTTCGTCATCACTATTAATGTCATAAATCTCAAAATATTCTTCGGCTTTACTAAGCCATGCAACACTATTTTTTTCATTACCGTCAAACTTGGGTAGCTCAATTTTTGCTCTTCGATGATATGCTAACGGTGGGACGAGAAAGGGGTATTGATTAGCAAATGCATTCCAGAGCTGCTTATTTTGAGAATCTGCATTACTATCTTCATGATGATTTGGGGAATCAGTTTTTTCCTGATGCTCTTCTGAGTTTCTTGAATCTGCGGAATTGTTCTGTTGATTTTGTTCCATATTAGGGGATATGGGTTGTTGTGTCTGACTTATCTTATCTATCTTATCATTTGTCTTATCGAAGAGTTCTGTCATCTTTTTCATTGCTTCGCGAAGATTTTCTATGGCCTCGTTATGATTTAGCCACATTTGTCTTTCTATTCGATTCATCATATCTTGAACATTTTTGATATCGTTGGAGTTTCCTGCCACTGTACCTTCGAGACTGACTAATCTTTTTCCAAAGTCATCGGAATTATTATTGATTTGTTTCTCAAGATCCAGCGATTTTTTTTGGAAATCGGCCATCGACATTGATGACGTCATTGAACGCGTATGCGGTGGTGAATATTTATCTGCCAGTTGTTTTTTTTTATATATAATAATAATAATTTTTATTATTATTATATTTTTTTTCTTTTTAACTAATCTTTATAGAAAAAATAATTTTAAATTAAAGTTTATATAAAAATTTGAATCTATATATATATATATATATATATATATATATATATATATATATATTTCTGAAAATCAAATTAATGAGATGCGACCATATAATGTGACCCTATAAGGAATCGCAAATTTATGAGACACAAACATACATGAATCACTTGACGTGAAGAGAAATCGTACGTATTGTGGTTCTATATCAGTTTTTACCAATGGAGTGCGGGATAGCACGAGTACGTACAGACGGAGGATAAGGAGTGGCAGTAGTATTTCGATGCGATAGGAAGGTGGCGGGAGGGCGGGAGGAAGGTGGGCGGAAGGGGCTGAGGTTGGCCGCAGGAGGAAGACGACGGGAGGGCGAAAGGATGGATGGCTGCGGCGAAATGGGAAGGGGACACAGCAGATGGGGTGAGAGTTTGAGGTGAGGGCAGGGGTAGCGGAGAGGGGGTTGGGCGGCGCCGAGTGCTGTAGAGAGGGGGCCGGTTGCAGGGGTGAAAAGGGAGCGTTTGAGTTGAGGGCAGGGGTGTAGAGAGTGAGGGGTAGTGAGCGGATAGGGGAAGAGTAGTAGGGGTTACACAGAGGTATGGGATGTGAGAGGGGGTGGGATGGGTTGCGAAGAGCGCAGGGCGAGTAGAGTATGCAGCGAGGGAGCGTTGGGTGGGTGCAAGAGTTGAGGGGGGCTGTGAAGAGCCGTGGGAGCCGCGGGTAGAGTGTAGGTCTGGAGAGACAACAGAGAGAGGAAGAGGGGAGATAAGGATGGCAGCAGTGGGAAGATTGTGTGGGAGAGGGGGCAGTGTGTGAACTGGATGGACGGCGTGATATGGGGGCAGCGGACAAAAAAAGAACCCAACAAGAAATTTACCAGTGTTTTGACCAGCTTGATGGCATTGAACTTACCAGCGGTTAATTTTGGTAGATTGATGGTGGCCAACAAGAGTGGCGTTGTTTTTTCTAGGCAAGAAGATCGCAGGCTTCGATACCAATGGAGTGTAAAAACTCTGGTAAACTTGAATAAATATATATTATTATTGATAAAAGATGAGATGATTACAAGTGGGAATCACCAAGGCTTTAAAGACAGCCCTACAGTGTCCCTTGGCAAAGAGGCATGATCGTTGATCATGCCCTTTAACTGATAATCAATAAATTATACATAACAGTTGTAGCTTGCAGAATTGAGGCAGTAGCCTCCTATAGGTTGGAGCCTACAAAAAATCAGTGGTGAGAGGGAGTTGGAGCTTGCCTTTGCATCACAAGAATAATAAGATGTGGTTTTCTCCCTTATAGGTTTCCACTTATATCTGTTGTCTATGTGCATGATGATTATATGTTGATATTCTGTATTTAATCTGCTTAATACCTGCTGCTCACTTATTAAGATTGTTGTTCCATTGTATATTTAGTTGATCACGAAATGAAGATGTAAATAAGTGTAAAAGAAAGTTTTACAAGACCATGACTGCTTTAAACTGATTCACCCCCCCTCTCAATTTAACCAAGGGTTCAACAAGAATAAGAGCTCCAACACCTTTATGCAGTTTACCACTTGTGATAGCACCCGCAATGCCAAAGTCTGTAGAATTGGAGTAGCACCTCCATGCATGTTCCACCACTCGTTGAAGAAAAAGTCTCTCGTTCTCTAATTGCATGCATGCTCCCAAATGGACCAATGCAAAGCGTATAGTTGCTCAACTGTTTCCGTACCAAGGCAGCGTCGTCCTCATCAGGGACTAATCTAGTCAATGCAATCATATATTTTTCTAGAACCTCTGGATCTAGGTGTGGTTTTCTCCTGCTCCCCCACCCCCCCAAAGTGCTGGTGTTGAAAGCCATGATGGATGGATAGCATTTAGGTGTCAAAACATATGCTAATGCATGCAATGGAACATTAGCATATCCCATCATTTTTCCACCTTTCCACGAATATAATTATACAAGGTGATATCTCTAGGCTCAACAATGTCTTTAATCTACCCCAACATGTTATCCATTTGCTCATACACCTCCCCAATTATTGGCTGATCTGAATCTGCAAACTTGATCATGTAATAAATTGGTTTCGTGAATTGCAAAACATATTTAACATGTGACCAAAAGTACATGTCAAGAATAGTGTCCTTGGCTACATTAGCACCATCTCTATCAGTGTTAATTTCCTCCCATGATTCAACGATGACCATATTAGTTAAAGCTTGTCTCACCTTCACTAGCTACCTAAAGGTGAGGTAATAACTTGCAAACCTTGTTTTTGCAAGTTTAAGCAACTGCAACTTACAGTAAGTGCCATAGAAGTAGTTTACCCTTGTATGCCCTGTGATAAATTGTTAAAATTGGAGAACTAGGTCCAAACTCCATGTTGTGATGCTCAGATGAAGATACCAATATTTTTATTGGGTTCCTCTTTCGGAGAGGTGTAAGATCGATATAAAATTGATCTTAATCTGATGCGCGGAACATTTATTTTCAATTTATTTTTAATAATTTCAAATATGTGCAGGTCGGCCTTAAGGTTTTACACCCCCAACAAATGTGTCACACACCTCAATGATGGATATATATATACAGTCAACGTTGGAGGTCATTTCACTCATCTCATCACACATCATCTCCTCTTCTGATTTAGTACGAGCTCCTTGGAGGCAAATTCGGTTCACAGGTGGGAAAGAGGACGAATTACTGCAGCAAGGGTTTGACCGAATTTATTGCAACTTACTATAGCTAGGGTTTCCACGCTAGTTTGACCAGCGTTGACTTTGGTCAACGCATGGTCCAAAAGGGCTGAAAATTAGTGGAGACTTCGATTTTGGAAGGCCATACACATTGGCACAAGAACCGAGGTCAAACGGTTGACCGAAGTCCGAGCTGCATTGACTTTATTGCTGCTGCCTTGCGTTGACTTTTTTGGACAGCGTTGACTTTTCTGGGGTTGACTTTGGGTTGATCGAGTGACTGTTTTGAGGGCTGTTGTGACACATGATGAGTTGGCTGACCAAGGAGACTTTGCTGGTTGAAGCATCTTGCTGACCGCCGTAATGCATCACCACATTTTTCTGTTTCTGGTTTGTCTTCTATAGATCCATTGGTATGTTCTATTAGCATTTTACTTGACTGTTTAAGTGATTGTTGTAATAAGAAGTAAAGTTGCATCAAGCATAGAACATCTACATAAATTTACATGGTATCAGCGCTGAGGTGAAGACAAGCCCTATTTGTAGCAATCACCGGAGAGGATAATGGGTTCCACAAGCTATGGCTTCAAGGAGGATGACAAATTGACTGGGAAGGATGCCTTCCATGCTTGGAAAATGATATTGGATCTCAAATTGGAAGACCAAGATGTCATGGACTATGTGCAGGGTAAAATCCAAGAACCTCCATCCACTGCTACTGTTGCTGCCAAAACAAAGTACAAGAAGGGGGAGATCAAAGCAAAGCTGATGATCAGGGAATCCATTCATAAAAGCCCGGTGGCCTGCATCTCTGAGTTAGGCACATCCAAAGAGATGTATGATAAATTGATCCTCATGTTCAAGGCCAACAACGTGAATCAATTGAAGAATCTGAAGAAAGGCAGGGATGAGTCTGTCCAATCATACTTTCTCAAGCTGATTGAAATCCGGAACAATCTACTAGCTATTGGGGAGACAATAGCTGATCGAGAGATGGTACTCATCGCACTTGGAGGGCTTCCATCCGAATGGCATGTGTTCAACACTACCATTCTAAATAATAACGTGATACCTGACTTTGACAAAGTACTATCAAGATGCGTTCAAGAAGAATCAAGAATCAAGGAGTATGGAAATGAAGGAAATGCTGCATACGCTGCTCATTCTAGAAAGAAAAACTCTGGTGGTCCGAAGAATAAGGGAAAAGCAAGGGCCCAAGGAAAGAAGGGCAAGTGTTTCACTTGTCATAGGCATGGTCACTATGCTAGAGAATGTCCTTTCAAGAAGGATTCTCCCGATGGTGATGACAACAACAACAACCGGAGGAATGGCAATCAAAGGAACAACAGGTTCAAGGGAAAAAGGAAGGCTTCCTCAGGCGGAAATGATCAACCTTTCAAAAGGTTAAGAAACTCCAGGTATGAGGAATCACATGTTGTTGATAAAAGAAATGAATACATTCTCATATCTGCCCTCTCTGTTGCATACCCACCCGACACTATGGATGTCTGGTTCATAGACAGTGGTGCCTCAAAGCATATCACTGGGTTCAAGGAAGCACTTTCTGACATGGTTGAGAAGGATACTAATCTGTAAATTATCCTTGGAGATAATGCCACATATCCCATGAAAGGGACAGGGACTATGACCCTCCACTTGCCTCAAGGTCAAGTCCTTCACTTGCAAGATGTACTCTATGTACCAAATTTGAAGAAGAACCTTGTGTCTATATTGGCCATGGAAGACAAAGGTTTCAATGTGGCATTCACTGATGGAAAGGTGCTCATGTGGAAGAAGAGCTTCAAGGAAGCTATCTCAATTGGATTTAGAGTTGATATACTCTACCAGGTTGGAGGAAGTCTGTTGGGAGCAATGACATGTGATACTATTCGACAAACTGAACTATGGCACCGAAAGTTTGGACACCTTCACTACAAAGCCCTTCCCAAAGCAAGGAAGGTGGTGACAGGGATGCCCAAGTTTCCAAATAATCATGATGGTGTATGTAAGGGTTGTGCCGAAGGAAAGCATACAAGGGGACCTTTCCCCTCTACTATCACAAAGACATCTGATGTCTTGCAATTGATCCATTCTGATCTATCTGGTATGTTGCCCGTGACATCCTTGGGAGGATGTTCATATTATATGACGTTCATAGATGACTTCTCTCGCAAAACCTGGATATACTTCTTAAAGAAGAAGGATGAGGCTTTCATGTGGTTCCGTACATTCAAAGCCTTGGTGGAAAATATGACAGGGAAGAAGATCAAGACTTTGAGAACTGATAATGGCATTGAATATGAGACAAATGAGTTCAAGGACTTTTGCAGAGAAGCTGGCATTAAGAGGGAGACCACAACTATCTATACTCCCGAGCAAAATGGTGTTGTTGAACGAAAGAACAGGACCATTGTGGAAGCAGTTCGTGCCACGCTATGTGACCAAGGTCTGCCTAAGTTTCTATGGGGAGAAGCTGTGAACACTGCCGTGTACATAAAAAACCGATGCCCGCATTCTGCTCTAGAATACAAAACTCCCGAAGAGGTTTTCTCTGGTAAGAAACCTGATGTCTCACATTTTAGAGTTTTTGGATGTACCGTCTACTTTCATGTGCCGAAAGAAGAGAGGTGCAAGTTGGATGCTTCTGGGAAGAAAGGAATGTTTGTGGGCTATAGTGAAACTTCGAAGGCCTATAGAGTCTATGTGCCTGGTCAAAGGGAAGTGGAGATATGCCACGATGTCACCTTTGACGAAGATACTTCCCTGAGGAAAGTAGTTAATCTTCCAAGATCTGAGGAAGATAATGAAGCAAGGCTTGGAAATCAAGAGGAACCAAAGGATGAAACAATGCCTGATGTTGAAGGACCAATGGATCTGATTGATCCACCTCCTTCACTGGGAAAGAGACCACCATGGCTCAGGGACACTCTCGAGGATGTTGAGGGACATGCTGCCCCAAGGGGGACATTCCGTGAAAGCAAGATGCCGAGTAGATACCAAGGGTATCTAGCAGCCATGAGTACTATTGTATAATCCGAGCCTGGATCCTTTGAGGAAGCCGTAAAGCATCAAGTCTGGAAGGATGCTATGCACGAAGATTATGAGTCCATTATGAAGAATGATGTCTGGGATGTGGTTCCAAGACCAAAGGACAAAGCAGTTGTCACCTCGAAATGGCTCTACAAGATCAAGCATGGATCTGATGGAAGTGCTGAAAAGTTCAAGGCTAGATTCGTTGCTCGTGGCTTCTCTCAAAAACAAGGCATAGATTATGATGACATATTTGCACCTGTGGCCCAATATACCACCATTCGATCTATTATAGCCCTTGCTACTACGCAAGGATGGAGTCTTCATCAGATGGATGTGAACACCGCATTTCTGCACGGTGCGATAAAGGAAGAGGTATATGTGGAGCAACCCCTGGGGTTCGAAGTCCAGGATCGGGAAACCCATGTCTGCAGGTTGAAAAAGGCCCTCTATGAGCTGAAGCAAGCACCTAGAGCTTGGTACGAGAGGATAGATAGCTACTTGATGAAACTGGGCTTCACTCGAAGTAATGCTGATCCGAACCTTTACTTCAAGGTTGTCAAGGGAAAGCCTCTCATCCTGGTGTTGTATGTGGATGATCTCTTCCTGACAGGTGTTTACCCTCTCATTCATCAGTGCAAGAGGGAGCTCGCTGCTAAGTTCGAGATGAAGGACCTAGGACCGATGCACTACTTCCTAGGCCTGGAGGTCTGGCAGAGACCTGTAGAGATTTTCCTTTCTCAAGGAAAATACATTGTGAAGCTTCTGGAAAGATTTGGTATGGTGGACTGCAAGTCCGTGTCAACACCAATGGAGCTCAACTTCAAGAAGTTGAGTGGCAGCGCTGCTGAGCCCGTATTGTCAAATCCTACTAAGTATTGTCAACTCGTAGGGGCCCTGATGTTCTTAGTGAAAACCCATCCAGATATATGTTTTGCAGTGAACACTTTGAGTCAACAGATGGTTGAGCCTCATCACTTTCACTGGGTTGGTGCCAGGAATCTTTTGAGATACCTTCGGGGCACGATAAACCATGGGCTGAGATACACTGCCGGGAGCGTGACACTCCTTGGATATACTGATGCCGATTAGGCTGGCAGTGTGGTGGATCGTAAGAGCACATCGGGATGCTGCTTCAATCTTGGTTTTGCTTCAATCTCATGGATGAGCAGGAAGCAGAAGTCGATGGCTTTGAGCACCGCAGAGGCTGAATACCTTGCAGCGAGTATGGCCTGTTGTGAAGCAGTTTGGTTGTGAAAGCTCTTCACTGAGCTATTCGGACATGTGCTAGATACCACCGTGATACTCTGTGATAACCAGAGTGGGATTCGCTTATCCGAGAATCTAGTGTTCCACGATCGATCCAAGCATATTGATATCAAGTACCACTTTATCCGAGATATGGTACAGCAAGGCGCCGTAAGGCTCGATCATATAGGAACTAATGGGCAGGTCACGAATATTCTCACAAAGCCCCTGGGGAAGGTCAAGTTCCTAACCTTGTGTGAGAGTCTTGGTATCGTGGAACGACCCTATGATGTGGGTCTTGTTGGACGAAGAGCTCTGGGAGCTCTGGGGGGCTCTGGGGATATCTTCTCGGAGCTATAAGCACTCACGGGGCTAGGCTTGTCAAACCTTGTGGTGCTTCTGCCCCACCATTATGATGTTTGAGTTGGTTCACCTCTCATTATCTGTGCCCCGTATGCATCCTACCCATTGAGTTCAGGGCTCATGGGAAGTACCTCTCATTTGGCCAATGAGGTGGGATAAGCTAGAGACTAGTAGCAAAGACTGATGGACGCATCAGAGATTGTCGTACTCTCTATCTAGGATGGCACAGTCCAACCACTTGATTTGGGATCAAGTATAGTGAGGTTTTGGACCTCCAACTGACTTCGGGTTGGTATGAGACTCTTTGTGAGTCTGATAGAGGTTTCGGATCTCTGGGTTGAATCTGTCAGCGGAGGGATGATGTCTTTGTGACTGACCCACTTCTGTTCTGAAATAAAGAGGCCAGCAAAGCAAGTTACGGCGGGATGACGCACAATGTTTGTTTGCACAGGTGGATGGACTTCTCCCTAGTTCAGAGGGAGTGTTAAAATTGGACAACTAGGTCCAAACTCCATGTTGTGATGTTCCAATGAAGATACCAATATTTTTATTGGGTTCCTCTCTCGGAGAGGTGTAAGATCGATATAAAATTGATCTTAATATGATGAGTGGAACATTTATTTTCAATTTATTTTTAATAATTTCAAATATGTGGAAGTCAGCCTTAAGGTTTTACACCCCTAGCAGATGTGTCACACACCTCAATGATGGATATATATACAGTCAACGTTGGAGATCATTTCACTCATCTCATCACACATCATCTCCTCTTCTGATTTAGTACGAGCTCCTTGGAGGCAAATTCGGTTCACAAGTGGGAAAGAGGACGAATTACTGCAGCAAGGGTTTGACTGAATTCACTGCATCTCACTGCAGCTAGGGTTTCCACGCTAGTTTGAACAGTGTTGACTTTGGTCAACGCATGGTCCAAAAGGGTTCAAAATTCGTGGAGACTTCGATTTTGGAAGGTCGTACAAATTGGCACAAGAACTGAGGTCAAAATGTTGACTGAAGTCCGAGATGCGTTGACTTTATTGCTGCTGCCCTGCATTGACTTTTCTGGACAGCATTGACTTTTCTAGGGTTGACTTTGGGTTAACCGAGTGACTGTTTTGAGGGTTGTTGTGACACATGCTGGGTTGGCTGACCAAGGAGACTTTGCTAGTTGAAGCATCATGCTGACCGCCGTAACGCATCACCACATTTTTCTGTTTCTGGTTTGTCTTCTATAGATCCACTAGTATGTTCTATCAGCATTTTACTTGACTGTTTATGTGATCGCTGTAATAAGAAGTAAAGTTGCATCAAGCATAGAACATCTACATAAATTTACATAAATTTAATGAGTTTCTTCCTTCTCTTGTAAGGCTCATTAATCCACCCACATTCTTTATGCTTCACAATATCATGCATCAAAAGGTTCAATGTGTGCACAAAGCACCCAGACAAAAATATGTGTGGATGCGTACGCTCAATAATTATTCCTACGCTCTTACAATTTGTTGCATTATCATGTAATCACTTGACCCACTTTACTAGTACCAACATCTTTGATTGATTGCAATAGGAGATCTGCAATGTTTTGGGAAGTTGCACTGACAGAGGAGGAGTCATGACACGTAATAAATATTGCACCACTAGCATAAACACCAAGAACATTTATCAAATGTTGGTTTTTGATATTTGTCCACCCATCTTATACAATGGATACCCCACAATCCACCCACTCATTTGTAAAACGTGTCTAAGTTATTTGAACCTTTCATTTTTCTCTTTCTAATAGCATTTTTCTAGCTTTCTCATAGTTGGGGGACTTGTATCCTTTTGGGGCTTCATTGATGGTCTTTACCATTTCATGCCAATAGAGAGAGCAAAGCACATTGAATGGTACACTGCAAGCACAAAGAAATCGGACTATCTTTCCATCCACATCATCCCTCCCAACAACATTAAGGAAATCCCCTATTGTTCTTTTACCTCCAAAGCTTGCAGAAGTACCATGAAGAGATGAGCTACCAAATCTAGATGTTGCACATGATTCAGATTGAGTTTTTTGTTTCTTGTTTTATTGCTGTGCAGCATCCTCTATTTGGATGTATTTTCTTCTTTGTTCAGCTAGAACCTTTGGGCAAATTGCTATCCCCACAACACTCTTTTTGTCATCACTGTCCATCACCCCACAAAGATGCCTCCTCACACAAGTATATGAACCATTATATGGTTTTCCTACATGACAACCATGAGGTCACAAAAACTTGTAGCTTCCACCACCTTTACCCCCTTCAAGTTTGGTCACATAGTTCCACAAGGGTGTCAATGCAACTTTTCCCTCTAGTGTTTCAAAGTTCTCATCAAAATCATCCCCTTCCTCTTCAAACCCTTCATCCTCATCATACATTGGGTCACTCATAAGGGGACCACTATTTTGTTCTTCTTCTTGTTCTTCAATTCTATTTCTACTCCCCCTTGACATTGTTATCACCAGACTGGAACAAGTTGGGTTGTGTCAACCATCAACTTAGCATAACTATTTCAACCAAACTTTTGACTGGAAGTTAGCCCTTCCAATCAGAGAGGGCTCTCTCAAAGAAAACAGTGAAATATTCTAGCTGAAATTCAATTTGTAGATGGCTAACTCTTTATTTTTCATGAGATTATGAAAGTGAAAGAATGTGATGACAGCCACCATTGGGCATGGAGTCAACTATGGAAAATCAATTACAAACAAACTGCTCTCATGGAAGTTGAGGCAAATTTGGCTTTAATATGTTATGAAATAAAATTTTATAGTAAAACATAGCAAATGAAGTGTTAGGGTCCTATAATAATAGCGATCATAATTTTGAATTGGCTATGTTAAGCCTTGTAATATTGTACATACCTTTGCATTTCTGCAAATGTTTTCAATATTAAAAATGAAAAGAGGGTATGTCCTAAAAGAATAATCAAAAGACCAAAAGAAAGAAAGATCAAAAAGATATAAAATGTGTACCCCATAAAAAGAAGCAAAAATAAATTCTGAAAGTGTTGCACATTCAAATGCCACTACTCTTAGTTTACTTTACTTTTGCAAATAAATTGTGTGCAGCTTATTCAAAATGCCACAATTCATGATGACCATGCAATCTAATCTTGATCATTCATGCCTTTAAATTTTATGTGATGATAGATAGTGAATAAAGTTCTGACCAAACCATTTAATCTTAGAAGATCAGTGGTTAAGTAGAGAATAAAAATGAGCTCATAAGTTTAATCTGAGCCATCGAAAGATATAAGGTTAGAAATAAGTTAGTTTGCTTATCAAAAGAAAATAAAAGGGTCAGCAAGCTCAAATGCACCCAATAAAGAGAAGGAAAAATGTTAGCATGAATAAAAGGGTAGGTAGAATAATTTTCAAAAGTTATATAAGCATCATTATGCTTATCCCTTATCAAAAAAATCTTTCTAAACCCTTCCCCTTGCTAAAAATCCCTTTACCTCTTCATTTCCCCTTATCCTTGTTGAAATTTGGTTACCGGAGGACAGGTGGTTCCCTAAGGCTTTGATCTTTGGCCTAGGGAAAAGTGTCCAAAAGAATTTAATTTTTCTCCTAAAGTGACTTTATAATTTTTATAAAGTCAAATCTAATTTTAAAGTGACTTTAAGTGATAAAGTTACTAAAGTGACTTTATAAACTTATAAAGTCAAATCTAATTTAAAAGTGACTTTAAGTGATAAAGTTACTAAAGTCTAATTTTAAAGTGACTTTAATAAAGTCAATGTAAAATTAGAAAGAAAAAGTGACTTTGGAAATAAATGACTAAGTGGGTCTTTATTAAAGTGGGGTGAATTAAAAAATAGAAAGTGAGATTTAAATGAGCATTTAATCTCAGCCCTAGATCTCAATCTATTTCAGCCATTGGATTTAGGGATTTCCCAAAAGTCACTTAGGGTTAGGTTAAAGGAGGAAAAGGAGGAAAAGGTCATTCATTCTTTCATGAGCAGATTGAGAGAAGGAGAGCAAGAGAGCAAAGAAGATTTATGGGCAGTCAGGAGAAGGAGATAGCAGCTTGGCACGCATTCCAAGGCAGCATTTCAGCAAGACATTTCAGCAAGACCGTATAGCAGATTTAGCACACAGCAAGGCAGATTTTTAGCACGATTTTTGAGGAAGGAAGGCCGTACAGCAGGGCCGTACAGCAGATTTACACAAATTTCGAGGAGCAGATTTGAGGGAGGCCGTACAGCAAGTGGCTATACCTTTGGCACACATTTCAAGGCAGAAATCGTACAGCAGATTGTGGCAGCTTGCACGCTTTTCTAGGCAGGCCGTACAGCAGCATTTGAGGCTTAAATTTGTCACAAAAATCGAGGAGACCGTACAGCATTTATTGCTGTTATGATTTTCGCTGTTTGCACACTTTCCGAGGCGGTGGTTAAGCACGGAAAACGAGATAAGTTGTAAAAGTCTGTTTGCTGATTTTTTGCTGAATATTTCTCACTGTAAAAAGCATTTTTCCATAAATAAGGAGCTTTCAAACTGGTTTTCCCCAAGAGTTGTAGGGGGTTTTTCCAGGGTCACCTTGACCAAAAATATGTGTCAAAATGTGTGAATCACTGTTTTATGTGTGCTGATATTTATTTCTGCATTTTCCAGCATTCTGTAATTTTTCCAGAATTTGTGTTTTCAGCAAAATTTATTTCCCAGCTTGTTAAATGTATGGATATGGGAAAGGGCATTTAAATATTTTGGAGTAATAAGGTGAAAACTGAAAACCGGGGTGGGAAACTATAAATTTCTACATGGTATCAGAGCTTGAGTGCTGAAGAGCAGTTTGGGACAGCAAGGAGGAAAATTACAGCCTGCTGATTTTTCACTCAGAAAATTCCAGCAAGCTGATTTTTCACAAACAACAGTTTTATCTTTACTACAGCAGTGCTATTTTTCAGTTTTAGGACAACAGGATGTCTTTGGGACTAAGGGTGGAGGATAGGTTGGATGGGCATTCCAATTACAACTTTTGGAAGGAGAGAATGCAAAGTATCTTTGAGGAGGCAGAAGTCTGGGACATTATGGTCCATACCACACAGAACCCTGTAAATGTGCCTACTGATGCTACTCAGTTGGCAGCATATAATAAAAAGAACAACAAGGGTAAGAGATTGATTCTAGACGGAATCAAAGACCATTGCATTCCTCATGTGAGAGGGAAGAGAAATGCTCATGAGATGTGGACAGCATTGTCCAATCTCTACCAGAGTACCAATGAGAACCGGAAATGGTCCTGAAGGAGAAGATGAAGACCATTAAGATGGGCAATGATAGTGCAGCTGGATATCTCACAAAGATTACTAATGTGAGAGATGAGTTGGCAGCGATTGGAGAGGCCATTCCGCCCACTGAGTTGGTGCGGATTGCAGTGAATGGCCTCCCCCGTTCATGGATGAACTTTGCTGATGGGGTTTGTGCACGTGAGACCCTTCCCACATGGGAGAGGTTTTGGGATGATTGCATTCAGACAGAGATCAGGAAAATTCAGCTTGGGGCAGCCAAGCCAGTTGAGCAGGATGAGGATGTAGCACTGTTGGCAGGACGCAAGAAAGGCAAAGGGAAGAAGCAGGCTTCCACAAGCAATGGTGGGGGAAAAGGCAAAGGTAAAGGTAAACAGGATAACACACAGAAGGACTATTCCAAGGTGAAGTGTTGGAATTGTCAGAAGATGGGACACTATGTAGTTGTGTGTCCGGAGAAGAAGAAGAGGAAGGGGAAGAACCAAAGCATGGCAGCTTTAGCAGAGGTTGAGGACTTTGCAGATCGTTTTGACCGGGAGTTTGGGTTCACTGCGTGTGAGTCCTCTAGTGCGGGATTATCTGCCATAGAGGTTCAGAGGGAGCATGCATTTCCCTCGATCAGCGGAGCATCTTCGGGTATCTGGTATGTGGACAGTGGGGCTTCACGTCACATGACAGGAGTCCGTGAGTACTTCTCAGAGCTTTCAGAGAGTGGCACCGATGTAGAGGTAGTACTCGGTGATGACAGAGTTGTTAGAGCAGTCGGTGTGGGAACATTGACATTTCAGAGGGAGTCCAAACCTCCCTTGAAGGTGTCAGATGTTCTTTATGTGCCAGGGATGAGGAAGAACCTCACATCCGTCTCAGCTTTGGAGGACAGAGGATATGAGATACTATTCAGGGGAGGACAGGTGTTGATGTATCCCAGGGGCACTCCAGCTGATTCAGCTAGAGTGATAGGTGTATGCCATGCAAAGGTGTACAAGTTTGCATTTCAGTCCCTTTTGGCATTGAGCAGTAGTACCGACAGCAGAGCTAGCAGTTCTGAGCAGTGTGAGATTTGGCACCGCAAGATGGGGCACATGTATCATGGAGCCTTGAGGACTTTGCGGGAGATCACTACAGGTGTGCCAAATTTCAGTACTGATCACTTTGATACTTGCAGAGGATGTGCGATGGGCAAGTTTGCCAAATCCCCTTTTCCCAGCAGTGACAGCAGAGCGACCGGGATACTTGATTTGATTCATTCCGATGTGAGCGGTCGGATGTCTCATGTTTCCTTGAGTGGATATGAGTACTATGTGTTATTCATTGATGATCACTCCAGGAGGACCTGGATTTATTTCTTGAAGACCAAGAGTGAGGTCTTCAAGAGGTTTCAGGAGTTTAGAGCTCTTGTGGAGACACAGACAGGTCGGAAGATAAAGTTCCCGAGGTCGAACAATGGAGGAGAGTACACCCTTGGAGAGTTTTTTGACTATTGTGCAGAGGCAGGCATTAGGAGGGAGTTCACTGTTCCTTACAACCCCCAGCAGAACGAGGTTGCGGAGAGGAAGAACAGATCCATCGGAGGGGCTGCCAAAGCCATGTTACATGACCAAGGGTTGCCATTGTTTTTGTGGGCAGAGACCTGCAACACAGCTGTTTACTTGCAGAACAGGAGTCTGCATCGTGCCTTGGGGCACATGAATCCTGAGGAGGCTTTTTCTGGGAAGAAGCCTGATATTGGTCATCTTCGTATCTTTGGGTGCATTACATACTCCTACATACCCAAGGAGAAGAGGACCAAACTAGAGCCCACCGCAGAGAAGGGTATCTTTTGGGCTACAGTGAGACCTCAAAGGCCTTTCGGATTTACATTCCTGCACAGAGGAAAGTTGTTGTCAGGCGGGATGTGAAGTTCGAGGAGGACAGGGCCTTTAGGAGGTCACGGAAGTTAGAGTATCTGGATCAGCCAGACCCTCAGCAGCAGTTGAGTCAGTCACAGGGATCCAGTGGGCAGGGATCAGGAGGATCCGGAGGTACATCTATGACGATGTCAGGTCCGTCAGTGGGGAGTGGCTCGCAGAGTCAGAGGGGTGGTGCTATGGGCAGCACGCAGAGCAGTCCACAGAGCAGTTCACTGGGGAGTCCACTGATGGACAGTTCACACGGTACCTCAGCATCTACAGGTTCAGGTGCAGGCAGGAGGACAGCAAACAGACAGTCAGGAGTTCAGGCTCCTGATGTTGAGGAGGAGGAGTTTTATTCTCCAGCGGGAGAAGTGTGCTCATGGAAGAGGAAGCCCAAGTGGCTTCAGGACACCTTGAGAGATGCCACATCTGTTGCTGAGCCTAAGAGGCCGGTCAGAGAGAGCAGACCACCTGAGAGGTTTTGTAGCTATATGGAAATGGCTACCAACATCCTTGACTCTGAGCCTTCTAGCTATGAGGAGGCAGCTAGCCAGCAGGTCTGGAGAGAGGCCATGCAGGAGGAGTATTTTTCTATCATGAAGAATGATGTTTGGGAGGTGGTGCCGAGGCCTGAGGGCAAATCCGTGGTTACTTCCAGATGGCTTTACAAGGTAAAGCATGCTGCAGATGGCAGCATTGAGAAATTCAAAGCGAGATTTGTGGCTAGAGGGTTCTCCCAGGTAGAGGGAGTTGATTATGAGGAGACCTTCGCTCCCGTGGCTCGATATACTTCGATTCGCTCCATTATATCGATAGCAGCAGAGATGGGTTGGAAGATCCACCAGATGGATGTGAAGACCGCATTTCTCAATGGCTTCATACACGAGGAGGTGTACATTGAGCAGCCACAAGGCTTTGAGGTGCATGGGAAGGAGTCCCATGTGTGCAGACTGAAGAAGGCCCTTTATGGCCTGAAGCAAGCTCCCAGAGCTTGGTACTCCAAGATAGATACATACTTGCAGAAGATGGGTTTCACAAAGAGTGAGGCAGATCCGAACCTTTACTATATTGTGATAGGTGAGGAGCCTCTCATTCTAGTGTTGTATGTGGATGACTTGGTCATTACAGGTGCAGAGAGACTCATAGAGCACTGCAAGAGAGATCTTGCGGCGGAGTTTGAGATGAAGGACATCGGCTTGATGCATTACTTTTTGGGTTTGGAGGTGTGGCAAGAGGAGGGGCATTTCTTCCTGGGACAGGGGAAGTATATTGTGGACATCCTTGGCAGATTCCACATGGAGGATTGTAGACCCATGTCGACACCGATGATCACCAACCGGAAGAAGCTTCATGCTTCGGATTCCGAGTTGGTGGATCCCACATTGTACAGGCAGCTGATTGGTTCCTTGATGTATTTGGTCAACACTAGACCAGATATTTGTTTTGCAGTCAACACGATGAGTCAGTTTATGTGTGCCTAGGAAGGTTCACTGGGTGGCTGCAAAACACATTTTGCGGTACTTGCAGGGGACAGTGGATTATGGTCTGGACTACAGGCAGGGGGATGGAGTGAGATTGGCAAATTCGCCGGTCGATTGGGCGAGGTTGTGCTTCGATGGGAAGAGCACTTCGGTGCTATTTTGGGGTTTGAGTTCGGCGGTGGTGTCATAGTTCGGTAGGAAAACGTGATCGGTAACATTGAGTTCGTGACGAAGTATATGGCAGCCAGTCTAGCTAGTTGTGAGGCCATCTGGCTTAGCAAGATGTTGTTTGGCTTATTTGGTCAGCCATTGAGACCTTCAGTAATTTATTGTGATAATCGGAGTTGCATTAAACTCACAGAGAATCCAGTATTTCATGACAGGTCAAAGCATATCGGGATCAAATATCATTTCATCAGAGACTATGTTCAGAAGGGAGCTGTGAAGCTTGAGTATATTCCCACTAATGAGCAGGTTGCAGATATTCTTACCAAAGCCTTACCACGGGGCAAGCATGTCTACTTCAGAGACAAGATGGGTGTGGTGAGGAACACCTTTCTCGGTAAGAGGGAGTGTTGAAATTTGGTTACCGGAGGACAGGTGGTTCCCTAAGGCTTTGATCTTTGGCCTAGGGAAAAGTGTCCAAAAGAATTTAATTTTTCTCCTAAAGTGACTTTATAATTTTTATAAAGTCAAATCTAATTTTAAAGTGACTTTAAGTGATAAAGTTACTAAAGTGACCTTATAAACTTATAAAGTCAAATCTAATTTAAAAGTGACTTTAAGTGATAAAGTTACTAAAGTCTAATTTTAAAGTGACTTTAATAAAGTCAATGTAAAATTAGAAAGGAAAAGTGACTTTGGAAATAAATGACTAAGTGGGTCTTTATTAAAGTGGGGTGAATTAAAAAATAGAAAGTGAGATATAAATGAGCATTTAATCTCAGCCCTAGATCTCAATCTATCTCAGCCATTGGATTTAGGGATTCCCCAAAAGTCACTTAGGTTTAGGTTAAAGGAGGAAAAGGAGGAAAAGGTCATTCATTCTTTCATGAGCAGATTGAGAGAAGGAGAGCAAGAGAGCAAGGGAGATTTCTGGGCAGTAAGGACAAGGAGGCAGCAACTTGGCACGCATTCCAAGGCAGCATTTCAGCAAAACATTTCAGCAAGACGGTACAGCAGATTTAGCACACAGCAAGGCAGATTTTTGGCACGATTTTTGAGGAAGGAAGGCCGTACAGCAGGCCGTACAGCAAATTTGCACAGATTTCGAGGAGCAAATTTGAGGGAGGCCGTACAGCGAGTGGCTATACCTTTGGCACGCATTTCGAGGCAGAAATCGTACAGTAGATTTTGTGGCAGCTTGCACGCTTTTCTAGGCAGGCCGTACAGCAGCATTTGAGGCTGAAATTTGGCACAGAAATCAAGGAGGCCGTACAGCATTTATTGTTGTTTTGATTTTCGTTGTTTGCACACTTTCTGAGGCGGTGGTTAAGCACGGAAAACGAGATAAGTTGTAAAAGTCTGTTTGCTGATTTTTTGCTAAATATTTCTCACTGTAAAAAGCATTTTTCCAGAAATAAGGAGGAGCTTTCAAACTGGTTTTCCCCAAGAGTTGTAGGGGGTTTTTCCAAGGTCACCTTGACCAAAAATATATGTGTCAAAATGTGTGAATGACTGTTTTATGTGTGTTGATATTTATTTCTGCATTTTCCAGCATTCTGTAATTTTTTCCAGAATTGTGTTTTCAGCAAAATTTATTTTCCAGCTTGTTAAATGTATGGATATGGGAAAGGGCATTTAACTATTTTGGAGTAATAAGGTGAAAACTGAAAACCGGGGTGGGAAACTATAAATTTCTACAATCCTAACCCTCTTTCCCTTACTAAAAATTCCTTTCCCCTTATCCTAACCATCTTCCCCTTACTAAAAATCCCTTTCCTCTTTGAAAGCCATCTTCCCCTTACTAAAATCCCTTTCCCCTTTCAAAAACCCCCTTCCCCTTGATAAAATTTTATGTTTCCATAAAAACATGAAAACCCACTTTTTAACAAGTTTAAAGCGCAAAATATTAATCGGGCACCACTTTGACTTAGCCCCCCCCCCCCGCTTAATATATTTCACGACCCCACCTCTTTTGAAAACTCTTAACCCCGTCAGTCGTTCGATTACTGCCAAGTAGATCGGACGGCGTGCGATCCATTTCGCACTCCCCGACTTTCCAAAGTTTAAATGCCAGGGGAGAGTGGGGTGCGAAATAGGTGGTTTTCTCCACCCACTCCGTTGCCGCACGGCGCCTCCATATGTTATCGCACCCCCTTCTTCCCAAACCACTGAAGCAGCCCGTGCCATGCGATAAACCACCAAAGTTTCAAAATTATAAAGCCCTGCCAATATTCCGTTCATTTCCCCATCTCTGTCGACTTGTGGAAAAAACTACAAATCAACATTGTCAACCAGATTAAAGCCCTTGCCGCTATTCAGACCCCTTCTGCAACCAAATTTTTGGTATTCCAGGTAATCCTATATACCTGCCACCATCAAATAAAGAAAATTAATTAAAAAATGAATGAATCAATGGCTTCTAAAAATGTCCAAACAGTGAACCCTCTGCAACCACCCCTGTTAGATGTCGACCATACTCCACTGGCCGATAAAGACTTTAAAATAGTAGACGCAGTCACTGACAGCAATCTCTTGGAGCTCCATTTTTGGAGCTTGAAGCGAACAAAGTTTGTACTTTTCGTTAAATACTCCAGAAGACTTGGAATATGAAAATATCCATTGAGGATACAAATATTATATTAAAATGTATGAAGAATGAGTTGATTGATTGATACAAATGAGGTATGCTTATATACCTACGCAGGTGCCTCTTCACGAAAGGTCATGTCTCATCAGACATGCCCTTTCAGTCTAATTACTAATTAACTAATAAATCATTATTTATATTATTTAATTCATTACATTGCCTTCCTCCTCAAAAAGCTTTGTCCTCAAAGCTTGTTGATGAAAGGCCTTGATTTCTTTTCCTACCACGAATGTCTTCTTGTCTTGGGGCAGTCATCCATGTCGATACAAGTGGATATGATCCTCTAAGTGACAAACAAAACTGTCGCACTGAGTAGGGATCAGACCACCCTAATTCAATCTTTTGTGGAATCTTGAAGCGACTTGAAACTTGTGATGAATTATCACTTGAGCGAACTGTACTGACATGAGAATTTTTCAAAACATCAACTTGTTGACTCTGTTTTGAATACGTAGCTTGATCGAGTTGTCTACTCCCGTGATTTGGATGTCGATAGGGAACTTTTTTTGTTTGACTTCTTTGATTTTCTTCTAGCGAGGATGTTATTGAGTTGGTTATAGAACCTTCACTTAGAATGTTCCTCGTCTGAGCTGCAAGATCTAAGTTTGTATTTTATGCAACTTGCTTGTCTTCTTCTTGTGTTGTGACATTTACTGGATCAATGTTCGTTTTTTCTTCAACTTGAACTTCTAAATTTGAAGGCTTCGACGATTCCTTTTCGACAAGTTGTTGCACCTTGTTTTCTAATGACTTCTTGTCTTTCTTCAGTTTCTTAATTTGTGTTAGTAATTTATCATTGTGGTCCTTGAGGTGAGCAACTTCTTCATTCTTGTTAGTTGTGATTTTGTCAATTTCTTTTTGCATATTTTGGATTGCCTTTTTACTTTCTTGAAGAATTACTTTTGAAATTTTTTGCATGTCTTCAGGTGTGACGGAATTTGGCTTCAAGTTAACATCCTGTAGCATTATTTTCTTCTTTTTGTAGGAGAATGTCAAAAATTTCTTTTTCGTATTTAGGATAACTGAACCTAGGGTTTCCATCCATGGTGAGCCCAACACAATGTCACTATCGTTAAAAAGTAAGGTTTTCATAGTAAATTGAGAGATAAAAGTATAATCCCCGATATTTAGTTGTAGACTTTTTATGTCGTATTTTTTTTGGTTAAAAAGTCTAATTTTTCTATTATATTTGACCCAAGAATCACCAACTAGTTTGCAATTTTAGGGTTTATGTAATTTTTATCTTCAGCGGGCAATATAGCAATAGTGACATCTTTTCCTGCGAGAGTTCCTTTAATTTTAAATAGCACTTTAGCGTCGATGGGTAGGGTTTCTAATTCTAAAAATCGTCCTGACTTCATTTCTGTATTAGATGTCATTCTGCTTGTTAAGATAAATTTTCTTCAAATTCACTCTTTTTAACTTATAATCTTCCTTGATTATTATTTTTTAATAACTTCAAAACACCTTTTTTCTTCTACTTTTACTTTAATAGTTTTTTTTTTTTTTTCCCAAGCTTCCTTTCCTCTTAAAAGCTTTTTTTTTCCTAAAGCTTCCTTTCCCCTTCTTTTTTATAAACCTTCAAAATTTAATATTCTTCTATAAAGCTATTTTTTTATTTAGCCTTTGAACTTATATATATATATATATATATATATATATATATATATATATATATATATATATAATTTCTTTCTTTTCTTTAATAATATTACCTTCCTTTTAACCCTTAATTACTCTTTTGAAAAATCGTTGACTTTTAAAATTAATAAACCACATTGTAAATTTTCCTTTAACTTTTTGTTATCTCCCACTTTACTCAAAGCCATGACAAGTTTGCTGATAAGGCAGATGATATACATCTATGGAACTCTAACCTGCCAAAATACACATTTCCACAGACCTACCAGTTCCCAGAAGTCATCGGACTTTGCCAACTCAGCTATTTGCCAAATGAAACAGCCATAGTCACCCCTGACCAAGAAATCCTAATTATTATCACTGCCCAGTCCATTAACCAAATGTTGCATATTCCCTCACAACCAAAGAGAGTGCCTTTCTCCATTGAAACCCTTACTGAGATTTACCTTAGACTAGATTTTCCTAAGAGGTCTCAAATCTTTCAAACTTTCCTCCCTGAATCAGCGCAAATTACTAAGAGCAACCCACCACACTCTGCTACCATGTTCCCAGAATGAACCAAGCAAATTGTGACCATGTTGTCTTGTATCCTAGGATATTTTACTGATGAGTGGGTAGATGGATCCATTCTTGCCTTCCTCTCTATGTTTTGCCCAGGCCAACCTCCAGCTATACTTTTCAACTTTGCCCAATTCCTAATAGATACTATGCTTGATCAACTGATCAAACTGCCAAAAGAAGGAGTGTTCAAATACTCCTCAGTATTATTTCATTTGCTCATATATTTCAGTTAGAAAGGTTTGCAGTCAACCTACAAAAACTGGACACAGAGGGCAATCCCCTGTCTGTTATCTTTTGGACATCCTTGATCAAAAAGGAGTCCAATGAATTTAGTTTCAAAGACTATATTTATTCTTTTGTATACCCTGTGGTTAATATGCTCAGCAACAGCATTCAACCCAGAATAAGTGATGAAATCAGAAAAGTTCTACAGTTATCTGACCAAAGAAAGACAGGAGCCTGGTATTTATACCAGAATCACACAGAGATCAAAGTGTATGGAAGCCAACTAGTCCCTTACAAGCTTCCCAAATACCTCCCAATGAGGATATTTGCCTTACATTAGACAGATATTGAATTCTGATGAGATAAATTTCCTTTCAGCCAAAAAGAAAACCCAGTTCAAGATTAAAAAACCAACTAGGGCCCTTTATATGCAACAGTAGGAATGTTGGAAAGGAAGCAAACAGATGCCTACAAGAGTTAAAGTTCAGCAACAGTTTCAAATGGTCATATGACCCCTTGGGTGTCATAAGTAAATTAAGAGTTAAATCTAAACTCACCCCTTTCATTCATGAATCTACGCTTGAGATTGAGAAATATTCCAACGAGTCAAAGTGGTTGGAAAACGCTTTACAAGAAGTGGAAGAGCAACTTGATACTAGTTCCATCCTGCTTACTCCAGACCCACAGGATAGGAATTCAAAAAGATCTAGAGAAGAAGTCTCTTACCCAGCAAAAGCTACATCTGATAATAAATTCAAGCTTATGTATAAAAAGAAAACAAAGCTAAACCCAGTAATAGAGCGGAAAAGACAATTGAAACAGAAATTGTTATCAGGGATGATGCACCCACAACACATACAAAAGAAACACCTCTGCATCATTTTCCAGCGCATAAATCATTCAAAAGCAAAATAGTACAGATATTTCAACATCCAGTAAGCCAGTTGAGAAGGAAAAGGATATCATTGAGAAATATAAAGAGATTAAAATCAAAAATGAAGCATTGAACGTTGTTACATATGCACAATATTGGAAGCAAACTCCTAGTTATCAAAATAGGTTTCTTTCAGCTTTTGACCTCAAGACAAGGAAAATGCAGATGACATTCCTACAGTGGAAGGTACAGGCCCCCAAAACTTCAGAAGACTATAAAAAGACAAGCTTTGAAGTTCATGCCAAGGATGTGCATCCAATTGAACAAATTGAATTCCACAAGCAGGCAGGAGAGATGATATATTCATCCATGACACATAAAGCTCCAAGTGTCCAGAAGTTGCAGAATTCCCTAGCAAATATATAGTCACAGTTAAAGCTAGAGAGAGCCTCATCACAAGCAAACGACAACAAGATTAAGTCACTGGAAGATTTGGTAATTGAAGTTGGCTATAATCCAACTGACATCAAGGCAGCAGAAGAACTTATAAAGAAGAAAAATGCAAACATAGCAGCACTGAAGAAATAGTTAAAATTACCAACTACTGAGCATCCACAAACCAAGGAGGTTTTGGAGACAGACAATCAAAAGGATGAGATGATGAATTTAATCATCCAGTTGACAGCGCAACTAAAGGAAATGGAGACAGAGATGGATAGAATTTTACAGGAAAAACAAACTAGCATGGAAGCAGTTCCCATTACTGTTATTCCCATAGTATCTACATCAGCTCATGTATTTACATCAGCACCAGCATCAGCGATACCAACATCCCATCCCACTGATGAGGCCAGCAAATTAATCAAAGCAATGGAAGATATGTCCATTCAGACTACAGAGATTAATAAGCTCAAGGAACAGGTAAAGAGCTTAGAAGATGGAAAGAAATTGGCAGAAGTAATGCATCAAGCTGAAGTATAGAAAGCCAATAGACTAATTGACAGAATCCACAAACTAGAGAAGGAGTTGTCACTAAAAGAGCCTTTAGCCCAAGCAAAACAGAAATTGTGGGCCAATATCATTAACTCAGTTAATGATATTTGGCCTTCCATACAGATTATATTTGAGTAGAATGACTTAGTGAAGGAAGTTGTTGAGGCAATTCAGAAAGTCAAAGCTAATCTTGGAAAGAAACCAGAGGAAACCTCTGAAATAATCAAATTCTTGAATTCTAAAAATAAGTATGAATTGGAAGAGCTCGGGATAGCTGACAAAACAGAGACTATCTTAGAGGTAAAGAAAGTAATTTCCAAAAGAAATCTAATGATACAGCTTGAGGAGAAATGTCAAACCATGGAACTCGCAGTGAACAGTATTTTTAACAAGTTTGATGTATTGAGACAAAAGGGACGACCTAATCCTCTAGTAATAAATGACAAACTAATGAGACATGAGGATTATGACAAAGAAGTTAAGGGAAATAGCCAAAGAAACTTCCAACATTTCCTCAATGAAGGGCATTCCCATACGCAAAGTGCTCCTACACACTCTAGAAAACTTCTTTTACCTCCAGCATGAAGTAAAACACCTTTTTGTAAATAAGCCTACATTTGCCAAATATTCAGAGGCAGAAGAGATTTACCGCAAGATGATGAAATTCAAAAATCAGATGACGAAACATGGGAGAAATGGTGTGATTTACTATAAAGGGTGAAAGAACATACATGTGAAAGAGCGTACAGAAGAAAGAAAAAGACAGATGAAAGAAATAAACAAGTAACAGCAATCAAAGAATTAGGGCTAGATATTAGTCAGTTGAAAGGTGTCACTATCTTTTTGCATAAAGATATTTTATTTTCCTAAAATAAATCCTAGTCAATTGACGAGATATTTTTTCTAATGTTTTGTATAAATACTTCATCATTCGAAGTATCAAGGGGTGGAGTTCTGAATATTTCCGTAGCTAACTGATCTCTTGCCTGAGGGTTATTGTACCAATTTTCAGTTGACAGACAGAACATGTTATAAAGAAACTTCTTTACAAGATTCATGTGTTGAGCTATCTCAGTGAAGTATAAAATTTCAATTGTTCATGTTCTCTTTCTAAGTATTCCATAAACTTATATGTGTTCTAAATTTGAATGTTATAACAGGAGTATTACTGCAGAATTGCTTAAACATTACACTCTGCTTTTAACTGTTATACATTTCTATGTTTTCTTCTGATATCTGGTTTAGAGAATTCTTAATTGCCCTCTGATCCCGATTGACTTTCTTCACCCTTCTTCATTATTTGGTTTAAGGAATTCTTAATTGCTCCTTGATCTCGATTGAAAAATCACTCCACCATTCAGCCTTGAGATCTGATATTGCTCACCTATCTTGCCCTGTAACACTTTCTTTATAATTTGATTTTGTTTTGTTTTCAAAGTATATTGACTCCATAGCCTAATGGAAAATGGAAAAGCACATATTCATCTAATTCATTAATCACACCAATCAATCAAAACCAATACAATTAAACATACATAACTAGCCTAAAATCCATAAAATAAACAAAGTTAAATCATATAGAAAGAGCCCTCTCTGAGTTTAGGAAGGCTAGATCCTAAGCTCCAAAGTAGGTTTGTAGTTACCTCTGATATTTCTTTTTAACGCTTGAACAACCACTGGAAATTTCAGAATGATAACATAGTGGCAGCCATACTGGGGAAAAAATTCAGTCCCTAGTTAAAATAAATCCTAAAGGAAACATTTTTCCTCATTTTTCACATTAAGGTTTATAAGGATTGTTCGAATTTATCATTGTAAGTTAAAATTATGGCTTCTAAAAGAACATATTATACAAGGGCTCATCCTGATCCACAACCTGCTACAATTGTTGATGATCCTAACAGAATTTTAAAAAAACCTAAAAAAGTAGAGAGTCAAGGAAGCAGTAGTGAGTTAATTAAAGCAAATTCACTTCATAAGGAGTTATCAAGCATACAGGGTATTCAATTTGATTTATCATTTGAGCATTCTTTATTTCGTACCAAATCTGAAAACTCATTCCATGATATTGTAATAGACCCCAATTTTATTCAATTTATTGAATCAAAGAAGGATACTATACAACTTGATTTAGATCAACAGGTTCTAGATACTTTTGACAAACTTGATGTTTTAACCTCAACCTTGATAAAAGATATAGACGAAGACTATTTTCAACAGTCAGTTGAACTAGCTGCCCTAACTAGTTCTACCCCTAAGCTCTCTACAATATCTTTAGAAACTGTAAATACAGCTTCATTTAGTTCCACCTCACCTATAATATCCACAAAATCATTCATATCTAAACTTCCTCTCCAACCTAACGTTTCGAGTTCATCTTCAAGCACCACTACTTTACCTCTCAGTCGAGCTAAAATCTTAGCCATGGAAGCCAGATTTGCCCCTTTGACCTTACAAGCCCCTTTACATGCCATGCCACAAGATTACCAAAGTGAAAAAATTCAATTCGATGGTACTAGTCAGTGTACTGCTCAACAACATGTAGATAAATGACAGATTATTTTGAGTTACATGAAGTTGATGAGGCTGATCTGAGATTATTTGCAAAAGCACTAGCAAAAGATGCTAAAAAATGGTTTAAATCTTATCCTAATAACCATATTGTTGATTTAGCTGCTTTCCACCAATTGTTTATAAATAGATGGGAAAGAAAGAAAAACCCTCTCCAGATATTATCTGAATATGAGAACATTAGAAGATCTCCTAATGAATTTGTTCAGGATTACTGTACTAGGTTTAACAACATTTACAATGCAATTCCAGTGAATATCAAACCTCCACCAGGGTTGGCCCTAATTAAATTTCCAAATGGTTTTGATGTTGACATGTCCTATCAGTTAAGAGAAAGAAACCCTGCAACTTTAAAACAAATGTAGAGTGATGCAGTTAGTGTAGAAGCTAACTTACTAGCTAAAAGAGCTAGGATGAGGATTGAGAGGAGAGTGAAGGAAGAACCTTCCACTTCAAATGTTAAGATAGATAGTTTAGTTAAAAATGTAGAAATACTAATGGATAGACTAGAGAAATGGAAAGAAAACCTCCGTGGGAAAATCAACAAGGTCCCCAAATTAGAAATCCCAACTTTAGGAAAAATCCTAATACTGGTAAATCAAAAGAAGTTGTAGCCGATCAACAGATTAGACCACCTTTCCAGGAAAATTATGCTAAAAGTTCACAACAGCATGAAGAAGACCGGGACACCCAGATAAACTTGATGGGAGTAAACAATGAAGATGTCATTTTTCTTACCCAGGAAGAGCAAGAATTGTACATGTTAAAGCAATTACAATTAGAGTCCGGAGAGTCCTTTGACTACAAACAAGGCTATGAATCTGTTATCTACGAAGTTCATAACCAGTATAGCCTTAGAAGCAAAAAGATCACAGAATTTCCTATTAAGAAATCAATCCACACCCAAACTAAGTAAACAATAGAAGCCCCTATGACCAAAATTCTACAAATTCTCCCTAGAGAAACTCCGAATGCCTCCACCCCAAAGATTGTAGAAATCACATCAATTGCTACTCAAACCATTCCAGACAAGGAAATTGAGAACAAAACAGTTAACACACAAACTGAACTACCAAGTGTTAATAAAGAAGACAAAACCACACAAGCCACAATTGGTAAAAATGAAATGATTAAATTAGGCAAAACTCAAATGCCATTCAATGTCAAAATTGAGATAGCCAAATTAAGAATACCAGATCCTTTAACAGAGCTGGTGAAAAATGACTCATACAAAGCACAAATTACTAAAACAGTAAACATAGGTGAAGGTGAAGATGTTGTCAACCTCAATGATGATCAACCTGAGTTATTATTTGGTCCTGAAGTAAATGGAAAACATCAGCAAGGGGGTGTCCTTACATTCTATATTAGCCTAAACATTCATGATAAAATCTTACATAATGCTATGTTGGATTCAGGAGCATCTCATAACTTAATGCCTAAAGCAATCATGGAAAAATTAAACTTAGACATCACCAGACCTTACAAAGACCTGTTCTCCTTTGATTCTAGTCAAGTGAAATGCCTTGGCATGATAAAAGACCTGTGTGTAACTCTAGTCCAGTGCCCAGCAAAGAGTATCGTTATGGACATAGTAGTTGTTGATATCCCTCCCAAATATGGTATGTTATTATCTCGTTCATGGGGAGCAAAATTATAGGGATCACTACAATTAGACATGTCATATGCTACCATTTCTATATTTGGTCAGCAAAGGAAGCTATATAGAGAAACTTTGATGAAATTCATGGTAAGTAGTTCAGAAAAACCACAAAATTACCCTATCTATTCCATGCATTCTGATCTAGACTCATTTATTTTATGTAATTCAGAGAATGACAAAGATAAAATCACAGATGTAGATGAGAAACACAAAGAAGTCGATAGTGAAAATATAACACATGAATCTATGTGACATTTAGATTTTGATGGCTCTGTAAATAGATTAAGAGCAGGAGCTAGAGTATGGACCTATAATTTAGAAAATGATCATTCAAAAGGACATGCTTACAGATTAAATTTCAAATGCACTAACAACATCGCAGAATACGAAGCATTAGTGCTAGGCCTTCAAATCGTAAGAAAACTTGGGGCTAAAAGAGTTTCCATCATGGGAGACTCAGATCTCATTATAAAACAAGTCAAGGGAGAGTACATTACTAATAACCCTAGACTTAGGTGTTACAGAGAAACCATCCTAGACTTAATAAGATGTTTGCTTGAGACTGACTTTGCTGTCATTCCAAGAAAGCAGAATATGAAAGCACATAGCTTAACCACTTTTGCCAGCACATACAGGTTACCCTTTCAGCCAAATCATCAGTACACGGCTGAGGTAAGACATAGACCAACCATACCTGATAATTTAAAGTATTGGCAAATCTTTTCACAAGACAACCAAATTCTTGATTTTATGATTTCTGAAGGAGAATTTCAGAACGGTAATATAGACACTAACTGTACATTAGATTATACCATAAATAATGAAAAAGATGTAAATGATGTAAATAAGATAGAACCAACTAGATTCACTAAAGTAGAAATAGAAAAATTAGAAACAGTAGAAATTGAGGAATTAATCAATGATGAATCAGAAGTTTTAAACCTCAAAGATAACATTTTGTCTGAGGAATTAGTCCCACTAGAAGACCTCTTTAACTCCAATGATGTAGCTAGAAAACCTAAAACGGAGCCTCTTAGGTCAGATATAGAGGAATGCAACAAAGGAACAAAGGAAAATCCCAAGCTTATCAAGATATCTAACACATTACCTCCAGCTGAAAAGTTGAAGTACATTAGCTTGTTTAAAGAGTTTCAAGACATCTTTGCTAGGAATTATAAAAACCTTAAGTCTTATGATACCAGCATTATCCAGCATAAGATACCAATTAAAGAAAATCAGAAGCCCTTTAAACAAAAGCTAAGGAGAATTAACCCTGTTCCTATGTCATTAATAGAGAAAGAAGTTAAAAGGATGTATGATGCTCAAATCATAGCACCCATCAAATATTCTGATTGGGTCTCTAATTTAGTCCCCACTAGAAAGAAAACACGAGAACTCAGACTCTATGTTGATTTCAGAAACTTGAACAAAGTATCACTGAAGGATAACTATCCCCTCCCTAAAATGGACCACATTCTCTAGAGGGTAGTAGGTTCATCCAGAATTTCATTACTTGATGGATTTTCTGGATACAACCAAATCCTAGTCCAACCTGAAGATCAAGCTAAGACTACATTCACCACTCCCTGGAGAACTTTTATGTACTTGAAAATGCCTTTTGGACTAATGAATGTTGGAGCAACATTCCAAAGAGCCATGGACATAGCCTTTGCAAAGGAAATCCATGACTTTTTAGTCATTTACCTAGATGATATCACAGTGTTTTCCAAGTTAGATAATGAAAATCTAGATCATCTAAGAAGAGTATTCATAAAATGCACAAAGTTTGGCATATCCTTAAATCCTAAAAAGTCACTTTTTGGATTAGAAGAAGGAAAACTTCTGGGACACATCATTTCAAAAGAGGGCATTAGAATTGATCCAACTAGAATAGAAGCAATCCTAAATATTAGTCATCCTAGATACATTAGAGAATTACAAGCATTTTTAGGCAAAACAAATTTTCTTAGAAGACTCATCCCTAATTTAGCAGACCTAATTAGAAATTTAAATGACATGTTAAAAAAGGATTCAATACTTAAGTGGACAGTAGAGGCTAAACAGTGTTTTGAAGCAGTCAAAGAGGCCCTTACTAAAATACATGTCCTCATAAGTCCTAATTTTAACAGAGATTTCATAATATTTTCATTTGCTTCAAAACACACCATTGCAGCAGTCTTGTTGCAAAAGAACGATGAGGACCTTGAACAACTCATTGCTTTCTTCAGTAAAACTTTGAGAGATGCAACACTAAAGTATAATATTATGGAAAAACAAGCTCTTGCTTTAGTGAAAGCCATAAAAGATTTCAGAGTATACATTCTATACTCTCACATAATAGCATATGTTCCAAACTCAGTTGTAAAGGACATTCTAACTCAGAATGGGCCTGATGGAAAAAGAGGCAAATGGATTGCCACAATACTAGAATATGACATTGAGATCAAGCCTACAAAATTAATTAAAGGCCAAGGTTTGGCCAAACTCATGGTTGAATCGAACTGTCAAGCCTTAGACATAAATTTCATTGCTGCCATAGATGATCAAGAAGAGATGGCGACTCCACAAATCAGTGAAGCTTTCATAGATTCACCCAAGTATGCAGACCTTACATTTGTTTTACTTAACTTACAAGCTCCTCCTAGTTTATCTAGAACCAAAAGTAGATTCTTCAAAATTAAAGCAATGAAATATTGTATCTTAGATAATGTTTTATTTTGGAAAGATCATGGTGGCATCTTGTTAAATTGTTTATTAAAAGATATAGTTGACAAAGTCATGCAGGAGATTGTGGAGGACACTTGTACTGGAAAACAACTGCTAACAAAATTTTAAGGGCAGGTTTTTACTAGCCCACCCTTTTTGCAGATGTCCAAAAGTATGTGACCTCCTGTCACAAATGTCAAATATTTGAAGGGAAGAAGAAACTCTTCCCATTACCTATCAAACCTATCTCAGTGGAAATTCCATTTTAACAATGGGGTTTAGACTCCATTGGTGAAATTCACCCACCCTCCTCTGCCTATCATAAATGGATATTGACAGCCACTGACTACTTAACCAAGTGGATAGAAGCCATCCCTTTTAGACAAGCCACAGACTCTGTCATTATTTCATTTCTTGAGAACAACATTCTTTCTAGATTTGGATGCCCACAAAAGCTCATCACTGATAATGTTGTCACCTTCAAATCCAAGAAAATGATAGATTTTTGTAACCGATATCATATCACCCTAGGCCATTCCACTGCCTATTACCCTCGAGGTAATGGACTTGCAGAATCTTCAAACAAAAGCCTAGTCAACATCATCAAGAAGCTATTACAGGATAACAAGAAAACCTGGAATAAAAGGTTGGTGAATGCCCTATGGGCAGACAGACTAACTACTAAGAAATCTATTGGTACATCTCCCTATCAATTAGTATATGGGATGGATGTTGTGTTTCCATCTTCATTAGGAGTGCCAGTAATGAAAATGATTCAAGAGCTGCAAGTAGAACCAAATGACATCCAAAGGAGAATAAACCAAACAATTCATTTACAGCAAACCAGGGAAGAAGTTTATATCAAAGCCCAAGTAATTCAAGACAAAATCAAGAAGATCTTTGATAAAAAAACTAAAGCAGATGATTTCTTCATAGGTGATCAAGTACTAAAATGGGATTCCAGAAGGGAAGACAAAGGAAAACATGGGAAATTTGGCTTTCTCTGGAAAGACCCATACATTATTTATGGTTACAGAGGCAACAATGCCTTTTTCTTGAAAGAATTAAATGGAACAGACATACCAGGTGGACCAGTCAATGGTCAAATGTTGAAGCACTATTTTTCACTAGACTAATCAGTAGTTCATTTGTTCTATTTTACTCATTGTAAATACCATTGTGTTTCCATCTTCATTAGGAGTGCCAGTAACGAAAATGATTCAAGAGCTGCAAGTAGAACCAAATGACATCCAAAGGAGAATAAACCAAACAATTCATTTATAGCAAACCAGGGAAGAAGTTTATATCAAAGCCCAAGTAATTCAAGACAAAATCAAGAAGATCTTTGATAAAAAAAACTAAAGCAGATGATTTCTGCATAGGTGATCAAATACTAAAATGGGATTCCAGAAGGGAAGACAAAGGAAAACATGGGAAATTTGACTTTCTCTGAAAAGACCCATACATTATTTATGGTTACAGAGGCAACAATGCCTTTTTCTTGAAAGAATTAAATGGAACAAACATACCAGGTGGACCAGTCAATGATCAAACGCTGAAGCACTATTTTTCACCAGACTAATCAGTAGTTCATTTGTTCTATTTTACTCATTGTAAATACCATAGCAAAGTTTAGATTGGAGTGGATGATTATATTGTAAAGTTGAAGCTTGAAGAGGAAACCTTAAAGCTTTAAAAACATATAACATCATATGTTTAAATAAAGGAGATCACAGAAAGAAGTTCCAAGCAAAGCAAAGCCAAAGTTCCAAGGCCACTGATCAGAAAATTCTTGACATCTCACAATGAGACGCCATCCCCAAGTGAAGCCACTGTTAGGGTCCTATAATAATAGGGATCATAATTTTGAATTGGCTATGTTAAGTCTTGTAATATTGTACATACTTTTGAGCTGCTAGGGCTTCAACACGTTGAGAGTTGCTTTCGGCCACTTGCAAATTATCCTATAGACAGTTAGACCTGCTATTGACACCAACAGACCTTCCCTAAAGACAGTAAGACCAACTCACAAGACAGTTGTTATGAAACCAGCTCCAAAAATAGAAGAAAAGAGAGATCAACGCCTTAGAAATCAATCATTTCGAGGGGGCAACCTCCTTTACATTACATAAATGAACAATTCTTGGATGATACAAATGACAAAACCTCCTTTCTATGAATAGGAGTCCAATGGATCACAATATAATCCTAGCCAAATAACAATAACAATGTAAGGGCACAACAAAAACAATAGTGGGATTCTATGGGGCACAATAATAATAGTATGGGGACTACATGGGTAAAAAAATAACAATAAGGGGGCTATACTAACAATAACAATAAAGGGATACACTAGTATTATAGGGACCTAACATGCCCCTCTCCTTAAAACAAGTGTTTTCCTCAACGCTTGATTATTTCTCGATGCTTCTGTATAAAATTCTCATCCTCCCATGTGGAATCTTCAGCAGGTAAGTTCTTCCACTTGCTGAGATACTCTAAAATTGATTGATTTCGTAGTTGTCGAGTTCTTTTTTTCCATGACTGCTTCAGAACTTCTTTTGCTACGATGTTGATCTTCTTCTTGTTTCATTCGATTCAGCGCCAAAGTTAAGTTATCCTTTGAGAGTTGGAGAACGTGTTGTTGATGCTCAATATGATTTTCCACTTCTTTATCATCCATATTAGCTTTCATTTGATCCTTCAAACCATCCAACTTAGCCTCCATGTCTACTTTTAAACCATCTATGTCATCTTCGGTTTCTCTTTGTAAGATCGAAATTTGTTGCACTTGGTACCGTAATTTTGATATATCATACTGCAATTCTTCCTCTTCATGCATCATAGTAGAGCTTTCTAGGGTCTTCAAGGGTGTGGAATTATTTTTGGGGGGCATTTTAGAACCCAATACTGATAATGCCCTTGGAATCATTTCAAACTGATTTTTCAAACAAAACTTATGCAATTTGAAAAAAAAATACACACATTTTTCTTGCTTTTGAGGAGCTCAATATTGAAACTAATGTATCTTTGTAATTTCGGATCCTTGATATTTGAGCTTCGATCCTGTAATAGCCCTTTGAGTCTTCTTTCCAATGCCACGGGTCTGACTTGATTTGGATTCTTCAAGACAAAGTTATTCCCAATCTCCCACAATGGCCTAATTATGGACTAGTTCAGTAGAGCAAACTAGTACGGCATGCCACGTGTCACTGTTTCCTCCTTCAGCTCTAAAATTGATACACAAAAAACTACAGTCTATGTACTTTCGGCCACTTTTTACAAAATTCCAATCTGATGCTCACAGAGAGTTATGAAAATTTTCCCAAGGTCACCACCTCTTTGAGATGAAATTCGAGAGCCTGCAAAAACCCTAACTTCCACAGATCATATCTCCGAAAATATTGCGAACTAAGATCTGAAATTTTTACACGACGTTCATCAGGATTTCTTCGCAAATGGATTTTTTTAGCTTCTGAACCTTCGTAGAAAAAAAGTTATAGCGAAAATTCCACAATGACCTGTTTGAAGCAGCGAAACCCTAGAATCCAAAGCTCTGATACCAAATGTTATGAAACCAGCTCCAAAAATAGAAGAAAAGAGAGATCAACACCTTAGAAATCAGCCACTTTGAGGGGGCAACCTCATTTACGTTACATAAATGAACAATTCTTGGATGATACAAATGACAAAACCTCCTTTCTATATATAGGAGTCCAATAGGTCACAATATAATCCTAGCCGACATAACAATAACAATGTAAGGGCACAGCAATAACAATAGTGGGATTCTATGGGGCACAATAATAATAATATGGAGACTACATGGGCAAAAAAATAACAATAAGGGGGCTATACTAACAATAACAATAAAGGGATACACTAGTATTATAGGGACCTAACAACAGCCAAAATAGTTCGAATGATAACAAGACCGAGCTAAAGTGAAACGAGAATGAGATAAGAAATGAAGCTATACGATGAGAGTGTTTTGGGGATAATGGATAAAGTCAAAAAGCATGTATTTATGGCCCACCATGACTCTGACCCATGTTTTGTTTTCAAATTGGACCGTTACTAACAACCACAGATTTGCTACGGAAGTTTCAGGAAATTTTGTGGCAAATACTCTGTTTTTCTAATTGGAGTTGCTGCGAAAGTTGGAAAAACTGTCAAATTCATAATGATGACTAGATAAGCTAGAGGGACATGAAATTTTGGGTTTTCACTTTATGATGACACACACTAAGACTAATAATGACCTTGCAAAATAACTAAAAGACCTTTATACTTGTGATTATTTTGAAAATCAAAAGACTTAAAAACCTTATTAAACCCTAACTAACCTAACCATCTTGACTCAAAACAAACCTAATTGTTATCTTGGATAACAATGGCTCCAATGGGGATGTTGTGCCCCTATGGTGCAACAAAGAACTAGCAGACCAGTTTCCTTATCCAATGGGCAGTTCCCAACCACTTGTCATATTCTTCAGCCTACATTCGATCCTTGACATGCTCTTGAAGCAAAAACACTGTATAAACCGAAACTTGTAACTACAATCTTCAAACTAAATGCTAAAAGAGAAGAACATTGTATAAACTGAAACTTGCAACTACAATCTTCAAACTAAATGTTGAAAGAGATGCTTGCCCAGCAAGCTTATTTATGTACATACCAATCCTACTTTAGCAGCTAAAAATCCACCTGCTTAACTCAAACAATATGAAACCTCCAGCATAACCAGTCAAAGAGTTGATCCAACACCTGGGCTTCTTGATTGTGCTTGAACAAAATCAAAAGTGGATCATCTATTGGCAACTTGGAATGAAAATTGAATCCATACTCCATAAAAAACACAAAAATTGTCTTGACTGATGACTGCAACAAACTTACCATTGGATCTTGGAAACTGTGAAAAATCTCCTCTTTTTTATGAGTAAAACCATGAGAGTTGAATTCATTCATAACTGATGGCTTCTTTTGTCCTATGTCTTCAATTGCAAGAACATCATCAAATAAAAAGGCAACACTAGATTTGTCTTCCCTTTCGTGTAAATCAACAAAATCACCCATGCATCCTTAAACATCTTCAAACATGACATCCATATTGTGTGTGTCAAAACTAATCTTTTGCTTATCAAACAAATCAGATATAATCTTTGGTAGTTTTGCTTGAGGATTTTTATCTTGATTCTGAACACTAATAGCTCCTAAACAAACAACTTTATGCATATCATCCATGTCATTTTGATGATCCCCAAATAGAATAGGTAAAACCTGTATATTCAGCTCTTTATGTAGCTCAGGTTTACCTAAAAATGAACTTTCATCACATGTTACCTAACTGTTCAAAATTTTCATGCATGTATTTTCAACAACCTGATCTTGAGGAGTTTCTTCATGACATAAAATCTCAGAAAAGGAATGGTCTGAAAAACAATTTGAATGATTTGGCTCATACCTTTGACTGCAAATAGATTGGCAAGGCTGCAAATCCTCCTAAAATTCATGTAATATGACTTGACTGTCAAAATGCTGATCTATTTCATCTTCAAGCAAAGCAAACACAACTGCTTGTTGGAAAATTTCTTGATCATCATGACAACTAGCTTGTGAAGAAAATTCATAAAGTGCCTCTAATATCTCCTTAGTGCCTATAAGTGCCTCTAATCACTTTTTGAGGGTTTTATTCACCATTATGGCACTTATGGACCTTATCAGGCCTCTTGGAGCGCCCCTCGACATGCATAGTTATTTGACCTCCTAAGAGGCTTATTATTTCATTTGTGAGCTAGTTTGGTGGGCTTGTCACCAAAAGTTAGTTAATTTGCACATTATTTTATTTTTAGGGGCCAATGTAGGCCCATAGGGTAATTCGAACTCCTAATGGGTGTATAAATAGGAGTTATATGGATTCATTTGTATCATCACTTGGATTTGGATCTCTCTCTCATTAAAGAATTTCGCATTTTTTCCTTAGTTGATATTTTTGGATGATGGATGAATTTTGATGTATGGATTGGGTTCTTTTCTATCTTGGAGCTTCTTATATTGCAAATGTGATGCTGGTTGGATATATTCTCTAACATGTGAGTGCAAGTTTAATGTTATTTTTCATTTTCTTGCATGCAATGGAACTTCGCTATTATTAGGGCTAATTGATGCATGTGTTTAATGTGGAATTATGTGTCTATTTAGCTTATCTATGTATGGGCCATGTTGGAAGAATGAAATGTCCTAGAGATCGTGTTCTCTTGATAAGCCTTCACCATTTGTAACGAAGTATAAAAGTTTCAAAGTCACTTTTCTTCTCTTGCCTTTAACATTGGACGAAGTTGACTTCTGGAGCCTCCTTGAGCAAGAAACAAAATCCGTCTTCACAAGTCTCCTTGACTCCATATCCCCAAGAGGAATTAGGCATTGGTCCATCAAAGGGTGATCACTTTAACCCCATTTTTCACCTTTTCCTCCCTTTCCTAGGTTTAGCCTCATTAGTTCACATAGGGCATCGATTTACTGAGAAACTGACCATAGAAAAACTTTACTCTCCTAGGCTCGACTGCGTTGGTGGGTCCCCTAAGCTTCCTCCAAATTAGAAGGAAATCTGACAATGGAATCTCGTGATATCCCAAGCCCTAACTCTAGGATCAAGTTTTTCCTCGGTGTTCCCAAGACTAGTACCTAATAATATCAATTTGACATCTTTGGGTGAAAATTCTTGTTTGACCCTTTCCCCTCACCTTGGTAAGGTTAAGAATATCTTTGGTTGCTAAAATCCATCCCCTAACCTGGTTGCGTCCACTTGGCCACATGTGGTCCCACTTTACACCAAAGACAATTCATCAAGGACAACTCGATAATGCAAGTTCTATAAGGATTTTAGGGATTGGGAACCCATTTAAAATCCATATTCTTCTCCCTCAACCCTCCAATCCTCATCCCCTCTCCCTAGAAAATCAAGTCCCTTGCTTAAAAGGCAAGCAAGCTCCATTCTTCATCCTATCCTAGGGAGAGGGTCTAAGGAGTCACTTCTCATAATATTTGTTGATATATCCTATGTAAGTGACTTCCTAAAAACATCAGGTCTCCTCCCACCGGTGAAAGTCCATAAAGAGCAAGAATCCTTAGCTGTGGCGACAGTGGGCTAAGTCTCCATCGTTGCCCTTAACCTAGCAGTTGCCCTCATAGGAACCCCTTTAGGTCCTTTGCTGGTTTGAGTGGTTACAGTTCCTTAATGGCTTAATGAGATTCCAAGTGAATATGCAAAAGATCCAGAAACAAGTGTTATAATAAATAAGCTTCCTCAGAATTCAAAATTTGAATGGAAGAACGATATTCTATGGTAAAAGGGAAGAATTTATCTGAATTAAGATTCTCAAAGAGTCGCATGATTTACTGTCAGTCGGACATTTATGGTTCTTTAAAACCTACTATAATGCACACCAGTCATTCTTTTGGAAGGGAATGAGTAACGATAGTCAAAAATATTTAGCAGAATGTGATAAACGTCAAAGGAATAAAAATGAAAATATTATCACACCTGGACTACTTAATCCTTTAAATATCCTGAATCAAAAATGGGAAAAAATATCAATGGAATTTATCGAAGGTTTACCTGTGTTTGATGGTAAGGACAAAATCCTTGTAGTAGTAGACAGACTCACCAAGTATGCCCAGTTTATTAGAATGAGGAATTTAGATATTTTGCAAAAATGTTTACAAATTACATGGATTTCCCAAGGTCATTGTGAGCGATAGAGAAGCCAAATTTAAGGGTAATTTTTGGAAGGAATTTTTGAATCATATAGGAACCTACCTGAACATGAGTTCAGCCTACCATCCTCAAACAGATGGCCAAACAAAGGTTGTCAATAAATGTTTAAAAGCCTACCTACATTGTTATGCCACAGACAAACAAAATAAGTGGGTTCAGTGGTTACATCTCACTGAATGGTGGTACAATTCTACTTACCACATGTCAGCGAAAATGACTCCATTTCAAACTTTCTACAGTTGCGAACCTCCGAAATGGAAGGACCTTGCTATCGTCGAGACGAAACTTCCAGTTGTTAAAAACCAGTTAGAATAAACCCAAAAAGTTGTCCAAACTCTTAAAATAAATCTAAATAATGCATGAAATTGTATGAAGCAACAAGCTAACCGAAATAGAACATAGAGAGAATTTGAGGTTGGAGAATGGGTATTTGTTAAACTTCAGCCTTACAAGCAGTTGTCCTTAAAACAGAAGGGAAAAACAAATTGGCACCAAGGTTTTATGGACCATACCAGATCATCAAAAAGATCTGCCAAGTGTCATTCAGTTTAAGCCTCCCTGATAAAAGTCGTGTTCACAACGTTTTCCATGTATCCTGCCTTAAAAAGGAACTTGGTGAAAATCAATCAGCACAAACAACACTTCTAACCTTAGATGAACAAGGAAGGGTCATTCTAGAACGAGAAGGTATCATCTCCATCAGGGAAAAGAAGTTGTGATCACGAGTAATCAAAGAATACTTGATCAAGTGGAAGGACTTAGATTCTTGGGAGACAGAAGTGTTTCGTCAAAAGCACCCGTCGTTACGTATGCTTGTTACGTATGCTTTGAGGACAAAGAATCTTTTCAAGAGGAAGGCAATGTTATGTAAAAATTAATGAGTCTGTAATTAATAATTAATTAGGCAAAGGGCATGATCAAAGATCATGCTCATTCACCAAGAGGCACTAGAGGCAATATTCAAGCCAAGGGCCTCCCCAATTGTATCCATCATTCAAGTATTTAATAAAAATTTATATATATTTTCAGTCAAATTGGAGCTTGTACGCTTCAAAGGGACAAATTATTGGGAGACGTGGAAGAAGGAAGGGTTTAGACCGTAATTTTGTTCTCTCACCTTAAATTGGGGGACGGGGAGGGCAAGGGGGTTTAATCCTCAATCCCAGTCCCGTGGGATCTCCCCTACTGGCCTATGGCTTTAGGAAGGGCACTACTTGGAAAACCTCAATTTTGGTAGCGTGGCCCCATTTTCCCTATCCACATTTTTCACTCCCTCCGCACATTACAAGCCTTATTTCATCATTTTCCTTCTCTGCATCCACATGACCACTAGGTCCACAAGGCACTGGCACAACCCCTCCCCTAGACCACATGTCTGGGTTGGCCCTTGAAATGTTGCCTCGGAGTTTGATGCAGCTAAAATAACGAAAAAATCATATCATCGCCACAAGCAAGAAACAAAAGAAAAAGAATATTATAAAATGCAAAAGATGGTCAAGGCATTTCATTTAACACATGGGAAAAAACCAAGCATGAGCTCTACCCCTTATTATGGCCATCACCCGACATCATTAAGGAACCCATGCACATCCCAACCCCTGGTGGGCGATGAACTGCCCTGAAGCAACAAAACTTAAGAGTGTTTGTGCTTTAATATAAAATACACAAAGGTATTTGTAAATAATATTTTATTAGTATATGAAATGTACCAGAGATTATTGAATATTACAATCAAGCCCTGCTTATATACCTAGGCAGGTGTCCTTTCATGATTGGGCATGTCTTTTAGACATGCCTTTTCACTTAACTAATGACTATTTAAGATAATCATCATTTGCTTATTGATTATTTATATTTATTTTATATAATTTATATTCGTAACATTGCCCCTTCCTTCAAAAGTTTTGTCCTCAAAGCTATATTGCTGACAATTTTCTTCATTTTGCATTTGTCATGTCGGCATATGTAACTCGACGTCACTGGTACCTCCGCCTATATAATTCATTGGTAACATTGTTTTGAACCAAGGGTTATCGATTTTTTTTATATTAATTTAATTATTTGATTTATTATAACTATATAGTATCTCAAACGTCTATATTATTACAACGTATAACTATAGAGTATATATGTTATATGTTATAACTATATAGTATGTCAACGTCTATGTAAAAACTGAGCCACGTTGTTGACAGAACGTCACGCCTTTTGACAGGGCTCATGTTGTTGGTCGAATGTCACACCTTTTGACGGGGTTCACGCTGTTGAACAAGGTCACGGTACAAGGAATAAACTAGCAACACCTATCGATTGTAGAACGTAGCTTCAGCAACAAAAAGGTCGGGCTTGATCAGAAGTCAGGTGGTAAGAATGATCCCTTGTTTATCGACAACGAAATCAGTGTCACTTCTGCTATGCTCATCCTCTGTATCAAAAGCCAAAATGGAAGTGGTTCGAAGCATCACCACGACTTGAACAACTTTGTTTAACGTTTCTCTACGGTTGCCACAATCTGGGTATTTGAGCTATCTATTGCCATGGCTAGAGATTTTGGGCTTTGCTTCTCCACAATGCTTATGCAATCATCATTGTTGAAATGGCCTATTCTAACAACCGCTACCAACATTATTTTCTGGGTTTCGATTACCCACTTCCTCCACACCAAGTCAACCTTCCTTGTGATCCTTCCTTAATCTGGCAGCAGCAATAGCAGTAGCATCACTATGATGACCTGGAACTTCGACCTTGCTTCTTGAGACTTCGATCTTGAGGTAGAGACTTCGATATAGCTTCAAAGACTTCGATTTAGGCCCAATACAACTTCTCCAAGGATCAACATTCAGCAAAACAAACTTCATTTACATATTTTCTTGGCAACAACTAATGCAGCAATTGTTGCAGCAAAACTTTGAGAACTTCGATCTCCCAAACTATAGCTCCAAATGTAGAGAGAGTGATGCCAAAATTTCGATTTTCTTCAACTCTATAAGTGTGCCCAAAATCGAATCCAAAAAGTTCTTCTCCTTAATTTCACAATTTCTCCTTGTTGCAGCGACAAAATCGAATTTTTGTGTTGCAGTGAGATGTCTCCAAGTGAATTCGATCTGCCTGTATATATAGCCTTCTGATGGATTCGAATTACTGGATTTGAGGCCGACTTGGTGTGGAGGCTTCATAAATCATATTTTACTCTACTTGACCTATTTGCATGATTCAAAAACCCAATATGCCTCAATTTAAATCTGCAATAATCATATAGACTCAGAATAAAACCTAGAAGTCCACAATAGGGACTTTGATCTAAAATAAATATGACCCAAGCATGAAACCCATGCTTTAATAAGTCATTTAATAATAATAGAAAATTATTTTATTTATTCTTTTGACAAGTACAATAAGTAATGACCCAAGTACAATTTATGAAAATCGAACCTAGTTACATTCTTCAACACTCCTTCTTAACTAGAGAGGTATTCATAACTCAATAGTACAAGGTAGGTCTCAATTATATGAACTATGAAGAACCTTTAGACACTTAAATGTCATAGACTAGATTCCAGACCAGAGAACTCTATCCATTGGTCACTCAACAATTTAGGCACCGCAATGCCATGGACTAGATTCCTAACCAAGGCAATCTATCCAAGTGGGACTAAGATGGACTAAAGCTTTCAACCTCTATAGGTGCCATCAGGCTTACTTACTAACCATCAACCCAGGGAACTAGGTGCACATCCACCCGATGCCACCCTCCCAACCAAACATCAACACAAAGTGTCGGCCCGATGTCTTTCCAAGTAGTGCTTCACTCACAAAGTCTCATCACACCTTGATCCAGCAAATCAAGGACAACCAATCTCTCCCAAACAAACTGATTGGTAACGGGCATGTTATCAAGTCCTTCGAGAGATTCCCCTGCGCAAACACAAACCCCAATCAGCAATAATTTCAAATATATAATCAAAACAAACTTTGGGGTTTTGATATTGCCCTTCAACTAATTCTAGTAGGACTATCAATAGAATCTTTCAGGAGAAGATTCCTCTTCCTACTTTACACATCTTTTCATAATATATTCTCCAACCATGACTATGAGTCTTACTCATGGTCTACACTAAGAATTACGGCAATTAGTCCTGGTCTAATGCATGACACATGAAGTAGAGAACTATAACCATTTCTTCTTTTATCCAGGCTCCCTCTTAATCTAGGGAGATCAACTTCTATCCAGGTTCCCTCTTAATGTAGGGAGATTTAACTTCTTCTTTAGGTGTTGGAGAATCTTTCATGGCTTCCATCCTTTTCATCATACTTATTAGCTTCTCATCTTCATGATGTACCTGCACAACTTTAGATAGCAAGTACAACCAAGACTATAGAAGCATAAAGTTAGTCATATCAGAGTTACGGAAGCATTTTCAAGTTTATACATATCAGATACCCAGACAAGAGACATACATTTTGCTAGGGACTTTTACCATAAACCCTAGACTATTTCACAATGTCTTTCATTCTATCTAGGGTTTCAATGTTTCTTTCAAAGGTATAATATACCTTGCTACAACATTTGGTAAACCCTAGAACTAATATAGATCTACAAGATATCTAACAACTTTTAGAATTCATATGTTAGACATTCCACCAGGAATTCATACAAATCCTAGATTTCATAAAAGAGTAAATCAAGATTAATCACAGCTCAGACATTGTCATGATCAGCTTTCACTAGAGTTAGATGCATACCCTATATTCCAAATCAATTATCAAAACATATCATGAAGAGCTTCTACTAGTGTTTAATATAAATCCTAGAATTCAATAAACAGATCATAAGTAACTTCCACTAGGATTCGATGTAAACCCCAGATTTTCCATCTATAAATTCTTAGCACATATTATATAGATTCAAATCAACATACATACTAGAGAATTTAATCATTACTAGGATTTTATTTATAGACGGTAGACTTTTCAATCATCATCCTAGATCTTTCAAACTTTCACTAAAGTTTGTTTCCAAACCCTAGATTCTTAGGACCATTGGAAAATAGGTCAACACACATCTAGGAGATCATCATTATAAGCACATCATATGTCAGTCAACATTAATACATCTAGGCATATATATTTTCCTAGACTAGGCTAGGGATTCAATCAAGAGAACATATACGTAGGGTTTCACTCGTAGGACTTTCCATAACAAGAATTTTACCTGTATACATGACCAAAACCTAGGGTTTTGGTTCATTGTCAAAGTCATCCCTTATTATATCAGAGTTCAAATGTCTGAGATTTCGAACATCATTTCAACTCTAGCAAGTTTAGAGTTTCTATGATCATATCAAAATCCCAAACACGACATTATCAATACATTAATCTGAATAGCAATTTCTTCATAAATATCCCAAATTAGGTTTAGGGTTTCACACATTATCAACATACCCTTAGGTTAGGGTTTTCTAGAGAACCTCCTTAAGGTTCTATTTATATAAGCAATCAGAAGTGTGTAAGGTGGGTAGATTGACGAGGTGATGAATCATCCCAAACAAGAATCCTTTTAGGATTCAGTAGAGTTAGACATAGCAATAGTTAGTAACATAGAAATGGATATTTCAAAGAGAGTACCAAGACTACATATTTCAATACGGACCTTTAATTCTTTGACAAACCTTTTGACTCGTGTGGCCTCCTTATTTGATCCTTGAAGCCTTCTCCATGATTCTTGAATATTTAGCAGATTGATTCCTAGACAAGGAATAGGGGTAGACAAGTGATTAGTATTTAGTATAATCAAAATATTAAATAAGTACATGAAGACAAGTAGAGGGATTGAGATACTTATCTTGAGGAGTTAATGTGGGCTCCCTCCCAAGCTTGAGGGAAAACCTAAAACTCATAAAACAATGAAATATATTTCCAAGAAGATGTTAAACCTATACTACATCAAATATTCAAATGAAATATAAGAGAAAATGGGCTTAGTAGTGTGAGTCCCTCAATTCTTCTTCGGTCTTTGCTTTCATGGGGGATGATGTTTCTTCAGCCATGTTTGCATGATCTCTATCTATTTTCTTGCTCCTAGGGTTGCCAGGGCAATCACTCCTGTAGTGTCCCATTCTATGACAATGATAACATTCAATCTTTGACATATCAACCTTCTTCTCAGGTGCCTTCTTCTTGAATCTTCCTTTATGATGAGCAACATAAGCATTTGAAACTTCTTCATTGTTAGTTACCATGGAGACTCTTAACTCTTCTTGACTATAAGTTGTCCATAGCTCCTCAAAGGTGGGTGTTTCTTTCCAGTTGTTGAGAGTTGAAGCAAAGGAACCCCAAGAAGGCATTAGTCCCAAAATGGTTGTAATCACTAGTTCTTTATCTGGTACTATTTCATCAATGGCAAGAACCTCATCCCTTATCCTTGTTATCCTCACAAAGAAAGAGGAAACAGTATCCTCCCTTGTCATCTTAGTAGTTCTTAGTTAATTCTTCAGGCTTGCCACTTTTCCAATGTTCTTGATGGTGAATAGTTTTGACAAAGCCTCATAAATTTCCTGAACATGATCAAAATTTGCTATGAAAGGGACAAGATTGTCCTTTATGCCTTCAACCATCAAAGCCATAGCTACTACTTCCAATTCTATGTACTTTACTTTGTCAGCATCACTTGATTCTTTTGTAGGCCTTTTCATTTTTCCTTTTGATTAAATCTAAGACCTTGTTCTTTTCAAGGATGATGTCAATCCTTTTCTTCCAAGATCTATAATTTGCAGCTCCTTCAAGCTTGTTTTCTCCCTTGATAGTGTTAAACATCTTTCTTGAAGATAGTGGAGACTTCTTCCCTCTAGTGAACTTCTTATGACTTCCTTGATCAAGTCCTTGAGATTTCCTTTTTCCTTCTTCTTTCATCAAAGCTCTAAAACCATGTTAGAGAATCAGAAAAGTAGAAATATCCTCTTGTTTTTTATTATTTACTTGTGATCTTCTTTAGTTATTATTATGTTCTTATCTTTCTTCTTATTAGTTCATCAAGAAAATATCAAAGCAAATACACATAGATCAAGGACACCAGATGTAGGCTAGCAGCCAGGGCAAAACCCCCCTCGAGGGGAAAACCCAGTCAGTAATTCTTCCTTCAATAGTGATTCTTGAGACTCTAGACATTGACTCGAACTTCCTCCACACCAAGTCAGCCTTCCTTGTGATCCTTCCTGAATCTAGTAGCAGCAGCAGCAGTAGCAGCGCTATGATGACCTGGACTTCGACCTTGCTTCTTGAGAATTCGATCTTGAGGTAGAGATTTCGATATAGCTTCAAAGACTTCGATTTAGGCCCAACACAACTTCTCCAAGCAGCAGCATTCAACAAAACAAACTTCGACTTCCTCCTTTCTTGGCAGCAGCACCATGGCAGCAACTTTTGTAGCAAAACTTTGAGAACTTCGATCTCCCAAACTATAGCTCCAAATGCAGAGAGAGTGGTGCCAAAATTTTGATTTTCTTCAACTCTATAAGTGTGCCCAAAATCAAATCCAGAAAGTCCTTCTCCTTAATTTCACAATTTCTCCTTGTTGCAGCGACAAAATCGATTTTTTGTGTTGCAGTGAGATGTCTCCAAGTGAATTTGATATGACCGTATATGACCAACTTGGTGTGGAGGCTTCATAAATCATATTTTACTCAATACTTGACATATTTGCGTGATTCAAAAGCCCAATATGGATCAATTTAAATCAGCAATAATCCTATAGACTCAGAATAAAACCTAGAAATCCACAATAGGGACTTTGACCTAAAATAAATATGACCCAAGCATGAAACCCATGATTTAATAAGTCATTTAATAATAATATAAAATTATTTTCTTTATTCTATTGACAAGTACAATAAGTATTGACTCAAGTACAATTTATGAAGACCGAACCTAGTTACATTCTTCAACATAGCATTCATGACGAAGGTGAAAGAATTATCCATGTTGGACCCTGTCCACAATTCCTGTCTTTTTCTGCTTTTGATGGCTCTGCTGTCATTGGCTCACTTCTTTTACTTGGACAACTTAACTGACAATCTCTAGAGTAACAAAGGTAGGATGTTTTCCATGTGCAACTGCTGAAGATGGAAATAAAAATTTGTATGACTTGCGAGGAGATTTAAGAGGAGACAAAAACCTGCTTGATTTATGCGATCTGAATGGAAAAAAAATTCTATTTGTGTCATGAGGAATAATAACTGAAAAATTACATCTCAGCTCCCTATATGCTTTTGGATCCTTTTTTGAGACCACAGGGCATGTAAAAGTAACACTCTGGTTTTGAAGGAAAATTGAAGAGCATGCAATTTTATTTATATTTGTTGAACTATCAATATCCGGAATTTTTTATTGCGAATCACTTAGTTTATTTGAACCATTTGTTGTATTTGCTATGAAGATGTGATCCCTGTTGTATTTGTGATCATCAAGGTCTTGAGGTGACGAAAATTCATAATTACAAGTCTTCATCCAATTTAATGGCTGAAACGAACTTCCTGGTGGGCAAAACTTTGTAGTTACAATTATAAAATCCATGGCCTGCAAAGATCATTTTCGTGAAATTGGAAACACTGACCTTCTTATGAAGGACAACCTTGCTGTTTGTTGTTCAAAAGCATCACCATAATTATCCTGCTCTATGTCCAGCCTCTCATGTACGAAAAGCTTTTGTACTTCAACTACTATTTTGATCTTTGCTTTTCTTTGTTCATTGATTTACACTACATGGTCCTGTCAATGAAAATATGTAATAAAAAGCTCAATCTCGTAATTAAACACATCTCCAACTTCAACTTTAGGAATAGAACCCACAATTTGTTTTCTAGTGTTAACCCACTTATTATTTTCCTTCACAACTTGAGATGCTCGCACATCATTATCATAATCTGTACCATCTTTATCTTTAAGATCATCATCATTCTCATTATAATCTGAAATTGACATAACCTCTTCCTGGTCTTCTGCAGAATGTAATGATTCTTCATGAATAATTTCTGTCGATTCATTTTTATCATTATTTTCTTCATTCTGATCATCATGATCAAAATCAATTTCATCCAGACCATAATTATCTTCTACATAATTTTCATCTACAACACTATGATCTTGTGCATCTTGTAGATCTTCATCTTTGTCATTTGCAGTGACGACCATCATTTTCATCTTCATTATCTCTTCTACATTCTCATTTTCATTGATAACTTTATTTTCATCAGTATAATCTTCTATATATTCATCTTCTACATCATCAATATCAATTTCATTACCATTTTTTGCAACATCTTCATCTTCAACATTATAATCATCTACTGCTTCACCTTGTTTTGTTTCTTCACCATCGCTATCATCTTCATTATGGCTTTCCGCGTATTCTTCAGAATCCTCATCATTTTGATCTTCTACAATCTCAACTTCTTCGATATCCTGTTCTACATATTTTCTTGGTTAGAACATTCTTTAATGTTAGTCTCCTTCATGTCAATGTATTCTTCCTTTAGAAATGTTGTAATTTCTGCACATGATTTTTTTAATTGCTGAAATGCTTCTTGAATTTCACTAAACTGCTCAATGATTTCAGGACGTAAACGTAATGGCATATTATGCAGCGGATAACGTCCAAATGCTCACATGGCTCTGATACCACTAAAGCAACAAAACTTAAGAGTGTTTGTGCTTCAGTATAAAATACACAAAGGTATTTGTAAATAATATTTTATTAATATATGAAATGTACAAGAGATGATTGAATATTACAATCAAGCCCTACTTATATACCTAGATAGGCGTCCTTTCATGATTGGGCATGTCTTTTAGACGTGCCTTTTCACTTAACTAATAACTATTTAAGATAATCATCATTTAATTATTTATTATTTATATTCATTTATATTCATTTTATTTTATATAATTTATATTTGTAACATGCCCCACCTTAAGGGGGTAATAACTGCTTACATCACACAACATGATCTCATTTCTTACAGCGCCGAGCAGTAATACAAAGAAAAATCAAGAAAAGGCAAAAGGCAAATAAAGAAGGGCGGAAAAACAAAGGTCGAGGTAACTCATGTATCCACAATTTCTCCCTCTTACATCTATAAACCCAATATGTGGACATCCCTCATCATTGCCATCCTTCAGCCCATGGCATTTGGCCTTGAGACCCCAATGTCCCATCCATTCATCATCACTCACATGAAACCTATCAATTGAAGGGTTTACTAGAGACGTGCCTTTCCCCTTGGGGGCTGGGAACACCTAATAGGGTTGTTTATTAGCCACTCCTACCTAGGGAGGTAACATTATTACGAGCTTAAAACCCCAAATTTGGAAGGGAAACCCACTACGAAATCTCAATGTGCCCTTGATAAACAAGCTTGGTTTACTTAGATGCACTAATGAATTATTTTACCTAATGGTGAGGATGCGCATTGGATATTATATGTAATCGGCAAGTAGTTTCATCATGGGTTAGGCAACTTAATTGGGACCCATGTCCACCAAAGGATCATACTGACACCCCCAAGGAAAATATTGATAGCCAAGGGACTCCCATCAAGTGCAGAGCATCATTCCATGTCATGGGCGCCCTCAGCAATCTGTTGGTTGCACCACTTTATTCACGAGATGATGCACTTGGACCAGCATACCCCAACCACCTTAGCAGTGATCACATGGTTTGGTAGTTGATTTGAGGCCCAAAGGAGGTTTGTCTCACCCCTTGAGACATGGAAGGGCAAGCACCATCATCAAAGCCCTCGCAATTGGAGCATTACAAGCTATTCATTCACCAGGAGACCATGAGACCAGCATTTGAGCCCCAAACTCACGTTGGGGCCCAACGTGATGACTTACATGGAGAGTTAAGGGCTATCCCCTAGTTTGTGATTTATGGATCCCTTTCGCACATTTTGACACAAAGAGAACTAAAGATGTCCCTCCAACGGCCCTACATCAACATGGCGTCATCAATTCGACTAGCATTTGGTTGGCTAATTCATAATTTGTGAAAGCTACATCGTCGACTTGTGGCCAAGGCTTGTATTTTGCATATTTTTATAATGTTAGGGGCCCTTAGGCTAATAAATTAACCTACTAAGTCTCATAGAAATAGAACTTGAGTTCATTTGTATTGGATCATCATCACATTTGGAGATTTCGGCTTTCTGGCAAATTCGCACTTTTTCTTTGGAGAGCTTTTGGAGTATCTTGGATGCACTTTGATGTTTGGAGCTGATTTTTCATCTTGTCTTGGAGCTACTTTTTGAATATGGATGGATATATAGCATGATTATCTTGTAAGTTCTCTTTTTGATGGAATATTTCTTTGAAATTAGCTAATGTATGTAATCATTGCAACTAAAATAAATGCTCTTGTGCCCTAATTTTGTTGAAGAAATTTTTGGAAGTTATTTGCTTGGTTCTTGCATATATTATTCATAGCATAACATGCAATGAACGTTCCTAGTGATGAAATGTTATTTTTCTTCATGAAACTCCATATCCTAATAGTAGGTAATTGTTAAAGGTTGGTAGCTAGGGCATCAACTTTTAACCTCCTTGAAGACAAAATTAGCAAAGCTAAAGCATTTAGGACTCCATAGCCCAAAGGAGAAGGCATTAGTCCAAGCCATTTGGTGATCAAACCTTTCTCTCTCCATATTTTCTCCTTTGAAAAATTTTGGTCCCCTCTCTTGGACGGCTAGGCTAGGCTACTGCATAGAGCAAAATCCTGTAGAGAGTGAATTGGTTAATTTTGGGATCATAGCCCTCAAGCATGTAATATTCCCAATTAGCAGCAGCTAATTGGCAATATTAATTTTGTTCAGATTTTGCCTTTCTAATGTTTAGTCATGAAATAAAGGGGGTGATGGGACCCATAACCCAAACAGAGGATAAAATAACTCCATAAAGTCACTTAGACAAATTCGGATTTCAGTATGGGGCCCAGGGGAGCCAAGTGACAGCACAGGGAGAGGGCCAGCGTGGAGGCAGCGTGGGCCAGGCAGCGCAGTGGCAGCGTGGGCCAGGACAGAGCAGTCTAGTGATGACAGCATGACCATGAGGGGACAGCGCAATTGAGTGGGGCCCAAGGTAGAGCTAGGCTCTCAAGCATAAAAGGAGGGAGAGGCTAACCATTCATTCATTCTATTATGCATCTTTTGATTTTCTGTCTATCAGACATTGAGCACACTTACATTGTTTAGTGAAGTCTGCGAGTGTTGTTCAGCATGCACGTGTCTCCGAGTGGAGATCCCAGCCTCAGCCTCGGGGGACTTCGAGTGCCCGCTTGGGTGAGGAGATCCACCATCGATTTTCATAGCAAAGCATGCAGTACCTTTCAGCCAGGAGCCACGCAGTCACTAAGGCAGCACAATCACACTCAGGGATTACGCAGTCTTGGGAGGAGGCGGCACCGAGAGGGAAGGGAGATCAGGGATTTCAACCCGGGAGAAGTGTGAAGGGATCAGCCCTTCACAAGTCATCTTTTGCAGTAGGAGGAGGCCACCATTTTCAATTTGACAGTTCAGGGCCAGCGTACTCACCTGGAGTGCGTGAATTTCCCAAGGGGGGTGAGATTTCGGGGTCAGCCTTTCCGAAATTCCTTCCTGGGTTTTTCCATGTTTTTGGAGGAGAGCTCATATTCGGACTTTCATATTTTTATGAGCAGGGGAACAACCCCAAAGAGCAGCTCCATTCCAGACAGAGGCAGCAGTTCCAATAGCATCAGCAACAGCAACTCAGGGAGTTACGCAGTCATAGAGAGAGCAGCCATTCACAGTGGGATTCTGAGAGTATTTTCAGCTTGCCTTGAGCAAGCCAAGGTGCCATCATTTTGATCACCTTTGTACACATTTTCCTCTTTCAGATTATAATAAAATGGCTCAGGTTTTCTCCATGTTTGCAGTGTTTTTTATGATGTCTCTCTATTTGTTGTAGTTATTGTTTATGTTGCTTTATATTGCTTTTTATTTCCTAATCGGAATATTACAGTGGTATAAGAGCTCATAGACTTGGCTCAGCCTATGGAGCAGATCAGTCTATGACACCCGGAGGAAAGGAATACATCACTTACCGGACAAAGCGGTACAGGAGCCGAGAGCGGAGACTCGAGGCCACATTTGGAGAAGGGGACTGCGTTCCAGTGGTGGACGCAAAGGAAGAAGAACCTATGGCTGAAGAAAGAGATGACGGGAAGGAGTTCGGGAATCTCCTCCTGAAATCTGTGTAGGAGCTCTCAAGGAAGATACAGGAGATGGGACAGAGGTTTGTCGCGGATAACAAACAGCGAGAAACCCCAAGGGGTTTTCACATCGGTGAGGGATCTGGCACTTCCTATCACATTACATGAGCAGAACACAGCACAGCAAGTGGTGCCACACACTCCCCCACGTTCCACAATGCGCACATTCTTGGCTACTAAGAGAGAGCAGCCATTCACAGTGGGATTCTGAGAGTATTTTCAGCTTGCCTTGAGCAAGCCAAGGTGCCATCATTTTGATCACCTTTGTACACATTTTCCTCTTTCAGATTATAATAAAATGGCTCAGGTTTTCTCCATGTTTGCAGTGTTTTTTATGATGTCTCTCTATTTGTTGTAGTTATTGTTTATGTTGCTTTATATTGCTTTTTATTTCCTAATCGGAATATTACAGTGGTATAAGAGCTCATAGACTTGGCTCAGCCTATGGAGCAGATCAGTCTATGACACCCGGAGGAAAGGAATACATCACTTACCGGACAAAGCGGTACAGGAGCCGAGAGCGGAGACTCGAGGCCACATTTGGAGAAGGGGACTGCGTTCCAGTGGTGGACGCAAAGGAAGAAGAACCTATGGCTAAAGAAAGAGATGACGGGAAGGAGTTCGGGAATCTCCTCCTGAAATCTGTGTAGGAGCTCTCAAGAAAGATACAGGAGATGGGACAGAGGTTTGTCGCGGATAACAAACAGCGAGAAACCCCAAGGGGTTTTCACATCGGTGAGGGATCTAGCACTTCCTATCACATTACATGAGCAAAACACAGCACAGCAAGTGGTGCCACACACTCCCCCACGTTCCACAATGCGCACATTCTTGGCTACGGGTACTGGAACAGGAGGACCACAAGAGCCAGAGGTGGCTCATTTGAGGGACTATTTTGCGGAGTATCAGTCTTATGGGCGAGAGTTTCGTGAAGCTCTCACTTTACACGACTTTTGCCAGCTCAAGAACAGCAACAGACCCCACAACCAGAACAGAGGTGGTGGGTACATGCAGGGAGGTGAGTTGCAATGTACCGTGGGCAGGTTTTTCTTGCCGACTTTTGACGGGTCATCTAAATGTTCAGCGAAAGCTTGGGTGGAGAAGTTGGACATTTATTTTCAGCTTAATCAAATGGCAGAGGGGGAGGCAATCAAGGTGGCAACACTGCACCTTGAGCGAGAGGCCCATGACTGGTGGTTCCATGGGATGGCCACGCTGGGTCACTCAGCAGTGATGGCGTATGCAGAGTTCACACGGAGATTGGTGGAGCGGTTTGACCAGAAGGATCCGGAAGAGCATTGTGTCGAGCTGACAATGATCTGGATTTATGCAGGAACGCAACAGAATAAACATATAACCATAAATACAGAGATGTAGCGGAAATAACACTTCATTTCATTAATATCAAAGCACTGAAATTTGCTTACAGACAGAATGGAAATAAAACTAGCTAGGGCGCTGGTAGCTATCTCTGAGAAGAGATGTGGCGGCTACAGGCCTCTGAACTGAGTTACAATGAGGCTTGAGGGCCTATTTATTATTGAGAAACAATGGAGAACTCTAAACATCCAAAAACCTAACCCTAGGAGATGAAGCGCCAAAAATATGGGCCATGTTTGGGTAAATTGGTGTTTCAACTTCCCAGGGACGTAACTTTGGCATACTACCTTCGTTTGACGCACATGATACATCATTAGAAAGATCTATCCGAGGACTACAACTTTCGCAACAAATATCAATTCTGGAACGGAATCATTTTCGTTGGAGGCGCGATGCCCAAAAAACGTCGTTTAGGGCCTCAAAACGGCTCCGGAAGTTCAGGACCCGAAAAACTGCTAAAAATAGTAAGTTGTGCCGAAACTGAAAAACTGAAAGAGACAATGGTACAATGGTGGGGCCCCAAATGAAATAGGCGGGTGGCCACCAATATCCACCTGGATCATTCCTCCCCCCTTGGGAAGCGATGGGCCCCATTGTGTTGAGTTCCTCCAGGAGATGAGGAAACTTCTGCTGAACTTGGTCCCTGGTGAACCACTTGCCTTGGTGCAGGAGTTGGCCAGCTTTGACAACCCGATACAGTTGAATATTCTGTTGGCGAGTGCTTTTTATTTTCATGTCCATGATACAATCTGTGGTGGCCTGTTCCATGCAGTCTGGGTTTAACTCTGTTGGTGTGAGTTGTTCTGCAATGTCTGAGGTGTCCAGTAGAGGTGGGAAGTAGGGACGAAGGTGGTCCACATTGAATACTAGGTGCAACCCAAGGAATGGTGGAATACTGAGCTCGAAGGCATTGTTCCCTACAGCCTTGGTGATGGTGTACGGCCTGTATCGTAGCAGTCGAAGCTTGCAGTGGGGTCCAGTGAGGCACTCCTTCTGCAAATGTAGCCACACTTTGTCACCCACCTGGAAGTTGTGTGGCACCTGATGTTGATCATGTCGTTGTTTGTACTTGGCATTGGCTCTGTCCAATATATCATGAACCTGTTGGCGGATGTGTTGAATGCACTCGATGAAGCTATTTGCTTTGTCAACTTCAAACTGGACATGAGCCGAATCGGCCTGAGTAGCTGCAAATGGCATGGCTACGTCAATGGGACATAGTGGCTAGAATCCCAAGCCCACCTGAAAGGGGCTATGGCTGATTGAACTGTGGAGAGCCCGGTTATAACTATATTGTACATAGGGGAGGTTCTCATCCCATGTGCGTGGGTGCTTGGAATTGTACATGCGCAGAATGTGTACAATCATTCTATTGACGACCTCTGTCTGGCCATCTGTTTGGGGTGGAAAGCTGTGGACTTGGTGAGCTTGGTGTCCAACATTAACCAGAGGCTGGACCAAAATGTGCTGAGGAACCTGCTATCCTGATCTGATATGATAGACTGTGGGATCCCAAAGTGCACCCACACTCGTTCAAAGAAGAGTTTAGCAGTGGCTTCTGCTGTGATATTCTTCTTGCAAGCCGCCATAATGGCCATCTTCGAGAATCTGTCGACGACCACGAAAACACAGTCATTTCCATGCTTAGTAGAAGGCACGCCCGACATGTAATCCATGGAGATGGATTCCCAAGGTCGACTAGGGGTGGGTAGCGGAGTATATAGGCCTTGCTTCTTGATGGACGGTTTGGCAATGGAACAAGCAGTGCAGGATCTGATGTGCTTCTCGACATCCTTTCAAAGGTTCAGCCAATAGAAATACTTCTGCAGAACTGCTACTGTTTTCTCAACCCCGAAGTGCCCAGCGACTCGACTGTAGTGTGCTTCCCATATCATCTTGGCACGCTCGCTTGAAGGAACACAAAGGTGTCCCAGGTGACATAAAAGTGCATCTTGGAGGTGAAAATTTGGAATTTGCTTACCCCCCAAGAGTGCCTTGTAAGTGTGGTCGAATTCTGGGTCACTCTCATAGAGAAGCGGCCAATCAGAAGTCTCGTGCCCACAAGAGTTGAGCACGGTGGTGAGCGCCACGATCGGTGGTCGGCTGAGGCAGTCTGCAACATTATTGGTGCTACCCTTCTTGTACTTGACGTTCAAATGAAACTGTTGCAGATATGTGGACCACTTCTGATGGCGATCATTCTGCAACTTCCCTTGTGTCTGTATGAACTGCAGGGGCCGGTGGTCTGTGTGGATGATTGTTTCCTTCCCCAAAATGTAATGCTTCCATTGTTGACAAGCTTGCACAATGGAATACATTTCTTTGTCATAAGTGGGATACTTGCGAACCGTGTCAGACAATGTCTCACTGTGATATGCCACTGGATGTCCCTGTTGGAGTAAGAAATCGCCCCCAATAGCAGATAACAGGCATTTGTCTCGATCTCAAATGGTTGTTGCAAGTCCGTAATGTAAGCACCAAGGTGAATATACTTCTTCACCCTATGAACGCCTTCCGCTGGAGGTTCCGACCAAAAGAATTTTGCTCTCGCTCCTCCCTCGGTGACTTGACTCAAGGGCCAAGTGATATGAGAGAATCCCAACACGAATCTACGGTAGAAATTAGCAAGACCCAGAAAGCTGCGAAGCTCTGTTATAGTGGTTGGGGCTGGCCAATCCCGAATGACTTGGATCTTGGCTGGATCCACATGCACCCCCCTTTCATCAATAATGTATCCCAGATATTGAACCCGGGTCATGCCAAAAGTGCACGTCTCCAAATTGGCACACAACTTGTGTTGCCGCAGTGTTTGGAGGACTTGTCGGATGTGGTGAAGGTGCTCTTCCCAAGTCTGGCTGAAGATCAGAATGTCATCCAAGTACACCACTACAAATGAGTTGGTGAATGGTCGCAAGATGTCGTCCATCATCCTCATGAAGGTTGCGGGAGCATTCGTCAACCCGAAAGGCATGACCAGCCATTCGAAAAGGCCTTCCTTGGCTTTGAAGGCGGTCTTCCACACATCAAAGGCTTCAATTGGTACCTGGTGATACCCAAACTTCAAATCGATCTTGCTAAAATATTTTGCACCTTTGAGTTGGTCCAGAAGGTCATCAATCCGTGGGATCGGGTACCTATTCCGGACAGTGATCTTGTTCAATGCCTGATAGTCAATACAGAGTCTCCATGTCCCATCCTTCTTCTATACCAACACGATCGGGCTCCCACAGGGCGATGAACTTGGTCGGATGTGACCTTTCTGCAGCAGCTCCTGAATCTGCCTCTTGATTTCATCGTTCTCCAGAACAGAGCGCCGATAGATCGGTCCATTGGGTAGCAGCGCACCTGGGGTCAGATCAATCGGGTGCTTGACCTGACAGTGCAGAGGAACCCCTGTGGGTGAGGTGAAGATGTCCCCGTACTCCTCCACAACCTTATCCATTTGTTGTTGTCGTGCGAGCCACAGCAGGGCGGTCGTGGCCACAGTCTTCTTCTTGCCCTGGGGGCGGATCATCAGGAAAACGAATTTCCTGGTTTGGGAAATGAGCTTAGTGCATTGTTTTGCAGTAACCAAAGAGATAGCGGCAGGAGGTGGTACCTCTGGTATCCTATACAACTTATTTCCCAAAGTAACAATAACAGCATGAGGCCGAGACTCATACACAGCATGACGCTTCCACAAGTATGGTTGTCCTAATAATACATCAGAAACATCAATAGGAGCAACGTCACGTAATACCTCATCCGTGAAGGGCTTGATGCTATAGGGAAGGCGACACTGCCGGCTGACGCGGAGATCTCGTCCTTGGTGAAGCCACCCGATGGTGTATGGATGTGGGAGTGGCCCCCAGCAACTAATAACCGCCTGCGAGCGTGTCCTACCCAAAATCAGGGTTCTTGTGGCTACCCATTGGCCGACCGTAGGCATACGGGAGACGCATGCAGGAAGTGGAAGAACGTTCCTCCTCCTCACCAGATCTTCTACGGTTCTCCTAGGATCCTTCCATGTTCAACACTTGATGGCATTGGGCTCCACATCGTGAAAATACCGACACTGTTGTCATTCCCCTTGTTGGGGGTTGAGTTCAAAGTCGAACCGTACGCTCGGGAAGCCCTCATCTCAAGCCCCCGAAGGTGACTAGCAAGCAGAATACCCACTTGTGTTGTGGTGGAGCTCTTATGGAACTCACACCACTTTCCCGTGTCCTTCTTTGGCTTTGCGGTGTTGTTCTTTGCTTGTGGCTTCGACAGGTTGTCTTGAGTCGCCATGCCTTGGCTTTGTCCTTTTTTCTGCGGTTTGGGAGCACCTTTCCCTTGCTTTTGATTCACAGATCCAAAGTCTCGCTTCTTCTGTTTGAATTTATGCTCAATCTTAGCAGCATACTAGTATGCCGTACCAAGTGAGATGTCGAGGAACTCCATTTCCTCCTGAATGTATCTGTGCAGACAACTGCGATACTTTAGCACTAGATGTTTCTCTGAATCTTTGATACCCAACTTGGTGCGCAGGGTATGGAACAGATTTGTCAGCTCATGCACATCTTGATCCCTTTGTTGTCGCAGCGTGGTCCACTGTATGTACTTGTCCTCATAGCTCCCCACGGGATAGTATTGTTCCTTGATGGCGTCTCGGAAAGAATTCCAAGTGGGTACGGCCGAGAACAGAGAGGGTTCCTGTCTCGTCCTTTTTCTCATAGTGGGTTTCCCACCAGTCCTTGACATGGGGGCAGCTTTGAGGAGTGCAAAAATAATCTTCTCCCTGTCGGAAAAGTCATGAACCAAGAAATATCCTTCTAATAGATTCAACCATCTATCTACGGCATCTGCATCTATTTGACCCTCAAATATGGGAATGTCAAAATTGCTTGTACCTTAAAAGGTCGCACCTCCGGTGTTTGTTGAGATGCGAGGATGCGCCCATAGGTGGGAAGCCATTGAAAGGGGATGCGGGCAAAGTTGTCCATCCTTGCGTTCCTTTGTTTTCAGAGGCACTCCTCGAGCAATATTTTGATGGGGTCTCACTCCTCATCTCGTTCCCCCATGGGCGTCAGTGAGGTTTGCGAGGTTGATCTTGGGGTTCCACCAGGATCAACCCTAACTCCTTATACCCCGACTCGTTGGGGACATGCAACGAAAAGATCGATAAAAAACGCGTTCGCTGCGATACCCTGATCCGGATTTGTGCGGGAACGCATGAGACAAACATATATGTAAATACGAGAGATGCGGTGGAAATAACTTACTTCATTTCATTAATATCAAGGCGAAAATTTGTATACGAATGAAAATGGAAATAAAACTAGCTAGGGCACTAGTAGCTATCTCTGAGGAGAGATGTGGCGGCTACAGGCCTCTGAACTGAGTTACAATGAGGCTCGAGGGCCTATTTATTATTGAGAAACAATGGAGAACCCTAAACATCCAAAAACCTAACCCTAGGAGATGAAGCGCCAAAACTATGGGCCCTGTTTGGGTAAATTCGTGTTCAACTTCCCAGGAACGTAACTTTGGCATACTATCTTTGTTTGATGCACATGGTACATCATTATAAAGCTCTATCAGGACTACAACTTTCACCGCCCGCAGACCTCAATTAGGAACGAGAATCATGGTCTGCGAGCGCGATGCCCAAAAAACGTCGTTTAGGGCCTCCAAACGGCTCCGGAAGTTCAGGACCCGAAAAACTGCTAAAAATAGTAAGTTTTGTTGCAACTTGAAAACTGAAAGAACTGATGATGGGGGTTCAAATGGAATAGGTGGGTGGCCACCAATATCACGGTCGGACCAAAACGCTCCGGACAGGGAACTTTTGAAAATTATTGTTCAAGTTCTTGAGACTTTTGAGTGATGGTCGTTTGTCTCGACCCGGAAGAAGTTACCACGTTCATTGATGGATTGACGAAAACCTGCGCAGAGCTGATTGCGATCCACGAGGCTTGCTACACTTCAGGATCTAGTCGGGAGGACGAGAGACTTGCAGGATGCTTTGCCCAGGACCAGAGCTCCTTTCCCCCAGAGACCAACATTTCAGCCAAAGGGGAAGGACACAAGGGTTCCACCGCCGAAGGGGACCAAGGCCGAGGGCCTTTGGACAATGATACCCGGAGAGACTTGAGACAGAGGAAGGTATGCTTCACATGCCAGGAGACATGGGCACCAGGTCATCGATGTGCCGCAGGGAAGGCACATTACATAGAGGTCTTCTCCGACAGTAAGGGAGAAGAAGATGCCTATGAGGAGATAGAGGGAGAGGCCAGCGCTGTAGTGCAGAGAGGGGATCATCCACCACCTCGTCCCAAAGGAGCAGGAGGAGCAGCATTTGCACCCACAGGAGGAGTCATTGCATCTTTATGAGGGGTTCCGAAGTATTTGACACTGCGTGTCCAAGGCACCGTTCAGAGACAGCGTGTTTCAGTTCTGGTAGATAGTGGGGCCACTCACAACTTTATTGATGCCCAGCTGGTAGAGAGGAAGGGCATACAGACAGAGAGCTTTGATGGCTTCTCAATACTAGTACCAGGTGCCAGAACTATGCAGTGTGTGAGATACGTTCCGGCATTAGTAGTGACCATGGAGACCTATACTATGACAGATCATTTTTTGTCGTCGACATTCCAGACACCAACGTGGTGCTAGGAGTCCAGTGGTTGATCACGCTAGGGAAGGTCACCACGGACTGGGAGACTTTGGAGATGGAGTGGACAGACAAGAAGAGTAGGAAGCATGTGATGATCTAAGGCATGCACACATATCCTCTACAGACAGTTTCAGCACACCGGATGGAGGCAAACTTTCGGAAGGGAGACATAGAGTGGGCAATAGAGCTGCGTATTTCAGAGGCAGGGGCCACAGGGCAGACAGTTCACCCAGATGTGCAGTCGATTTTGGACCCGTACTCCACGGTTTTTGGGGATATATCACCAGGACAGCCACCAAACCGGGTGTTTGAGCATACCATTGAGTTGGAGCAGGGTATTCAAGATGTGATCACCACACCCTATAGGCATCGCAAAGCCTACAGGGATGAGATTGAGAGAGCCATTCACGAGCTCTTAGCACTGGGACACATCCGGCCCAGTACTAGCCCATTTGCTTCTTCTGTTGTATTGGTGAAGAAGAAGGATGGCACACTGAGGATGTGCATCAACTACCAGGCTCTCAACAAGAAGACAATGAAGAACTGATACCCCATTCTGCAGATTGACGAGTTGATGGATGAGCTAAGTGGATCGAAATTCTTCTCCAAGATCAATCTGAGGTCGGGATACCATCAGATTCGAGTGAAGGACCTAGACGTCCCCAAGACTGCTTTCAGATGCCATTATGGCCATTTCAAGTTTTTGGTGATGCCCTTTGGGCTAACCAACGCACCGACCACTTTTCAGTCTTGTATGAACCACATCTTTCGTGGTCAGTTGAGGAAGTTCGTGTTGGTGTTCTTCTATGATATCCCTATATACAGCCGCACTTAGGACGATCACTTACAGCACATTGAGGTTGTACTGTGTATTTTGGAGGAGCAGCATTTCTATGCTAAGCTCTCCAAGCGCGAGTTTGGGTTGACAAAGATGCTCTATTTGGGGCATATCATTGGTGTGGATGGAGTGAGAGTCCACGAGGAGAAGATCCGGGCCATCCGGGAATGGCCAGAGCCGAAGAATGCGGCAAAACTCAGGGGGTTTGTAGGCATTAGCACCTACTACCGAAAGTTTGTCAAGGGATTTTCCCAACTTGCTGCACCCCTCACAGATCTCACCAAGAAAGGGGGCATTCAATTGGACTGATACAGCGCATAGAGCCTTTAACAGGCTCAAGGAGGTGATGAGTAGTTTCCCAGTGTTGGCTTTGTCGGATTTCACGCAGCCCTTCATTTTGGAGTGTGATGCTTCAGGAGAAGGGGTGGGCATAGTTTTGATGCAGGGAGGCCACCCCATAGCTTTCGAGAGCAGGAAGCTATTGTCGCATGAGAGGTTGTATCCTATATACAACAAGGAGATGTTAGCCATTATGCACGCACTGGCCAAGTTCCGGCAGTATCTGGTGGGAAACAGGTTTCGGGTGAGCACTGATCACAACAACCTCTGGTTTTTCCTTGAGCAGAAGCAGTTGCAGGAGAGGCATCAGAAGTGGGTCAGTAAGATCCAGGCTTATGACTTTGACATCAAGTATATCAAAGGGAAGACCAACGTGGTGTCCGATGCTCTATCACGCAGACCGGCAGCGCTGTCCTTGATGAGCATAAATACGGACTGGAGGGCTCAACTACTAGTAGAGTACTCCAAGGACTATTTTGCTTGTGAGGTGTTGGATGGTCAGATCACAGATGACAGGTACAAGGTGATGGATGAGGTTATTTACTTCAGGGACAGGATCTTCTTGACTGGGGATTCTCAGCTCAAGGAGAAGATACTGCGTGCCTTCCATGATCCACCACTGTCGAGCCATTAGGGATTCACGAAGACCTACAGGGCTATCAGGGAGAGAATCTCCTGGAGAGGCCTCAAGGAGGACATACTTCGGCATGTCAGGGAGTGCGAGGTACATCAGAGGAACAAGGGGGAGACAAGCCACCCAGCCAGATTACTACAGTCGCTTCCCATTCCGGAAGGAAAGTGGGAAAGCATCTTGATGGATTTCATCACTGGGTTGCCCACGGTGCAGGGCAAGGATTGCATCTTTGTGGTCGTTGATCGACTAACAAAGTATGCTCACTTATTCGCCATATCAGCATGGTACACAGCTGCACAGGTGGCAGAGTTGTTCTTCCATGATATTTTCAGATTACATGGTCTCCCGAAGACCATCGTTAGTGACAGGGACAAACGTTTCAAGGGCGGCTTTTGGCAGGAGCTCTTTTGTTTGGTGGGTACAGAGTTGACTCCTAGTACCAGCTATCACCCTCAGACAGACATAGTGAACAAATGGTTGGAGGGCTACTTGCAAAACTATGTCATAGGGCAGTAGAAGGCATGGCTTCATTGGCTGCATTTGGGAGAATACTGCTACAACACCACTTTCCACATGTTTTCCACATGTCTATCGGTATGTCTCCATTTTATGCTTTATATGGATATCATGCTTTGACTTTTGTTGATGTTATGTTTGGAGCTAGCAAGGCCCCAAGGGCCAAGGACTGGATACAAGAGAATCGGGATATACTCCGAGCTCTTAAGGATAACTTAGCCACAGCACAGAATCAGCAGAAGTTATATGCCGACAAAGGGCGGGTAGAGAGGCAGTTTGAGGTACGTGACTTGGTCTACCTACGACTTCAGCCGTACCGACAATCCACGCTAAAGCAGAAAGGGGCCGAGAAGCTCAAGCCCCGCTTCTATGGGCCTTACAGGGTGATCCGCCTGATAGGGGAGGTTGCTTATGAGTTGGAGCTGCCAGCAAGTAGCAGGATACACAACATCTTCCATGTATCATGCCTGAAAAAGGCATTGGGGCAGTAGGTGACTGCAACAAAAGAGCTCCTGCCTACAGATGATGAGGGGCGTTTGGTGTTACAGCCAGAAGCCATCTTACACACCAAGGAGAGACAGCTACGGAGCAGGACAGTCATGGAGTACTTGGTGAGATGGAGGAATTTGCCAGATGAGGATGCCACTTGGGAGAGTGAGAAGATTTTGCAACATCCATCTTTGCAGTTGCTTGAGGACAAGCAACATTTTGGCGGGGAGGACTGTAATATTCCCAATTAGCAGCAGCTAATTGGAAATATTAATTTTGCTCAAATTTTTCCTTTCTAATGTTTAGTCATGAAATAAAGGGGATGATGAGACCCAAATACCAAACATAGGATAAAATAACTCCCTAAAGTCACTTATATAGATTCGGATTTCAGCATGAGGCCCAGGGGAGCCAAGTGATAGCGCAGGGAGAGGGACAGCGTGGGCCAGGCAACACAGTGGCAGCGTGGGCCAGGACAGCGCACTCTAGTGGGGACAGCATGGCCATGAGGGGACAGTGCAGTTGAGTGGGGGGGGCCAAGGGAGAGCTAGGCCATCAAGTATAAAAGGAGGGAAAGGCTAACCATTCAGTCATTCTATTACGCATCTTCTGATTTTCTTTCTATTTGGCATTGAGCACGCTTACATTGTTTAGCGAAGTTTGCAAGTGTTGTTCAGCACGCGGGTGTCTCCGAACGGAGATCCCAACCTCAGCCTCGAGGGACTTCGATTGCCCGCTCAGGTGAGGAGATCCACCATTGATTTTCACAACAGAGCACGCAGTACCTTTCAGCCAGGAGCCACGCAGTCACTAAGGCAGCGCAGTCACACTCACAGATTACGCAATCTTGGCAGGAGGCAGCACCGAGAGAGAAGGGAGATCAGGGATTTCAGCCCGAGAGAAGTGTGAAGGGATCAACCCTTCACAAGTCATCTTTTGCAGTAGGAGGAGGCCACCATTTTCAATTTGACAGTTCAGGGCCAGCGTACTCACCTGGAGTGGTGAATTTCCCAAGGGGGGTCAAATTCTGGGGTCAGCCTTCCGGAATTCCTTCCTGGGTTTTTCTGAGTTTTTGGAGAGCTGATATCTAGAGTTTCATATTTTTCTGAGCAAGGGAACAGCCCCAAAGAGCAGCTCCATAGCAGTAGCTCAGGGAGTTACGCAGTCATAGAGAGAGAAGCCATTCACAGTGGGATTCTGAGAGTATTTTCTATCTTGCCTTGAGCAAGCGAAGGTGCCATCATTCTGATCACCTTTGTACACATTTTCCTCTTTCAGATTATAATAAAATGGCTCAGCTTTTCTCCATGTTTGCAGTGTTTTTCATGATGTCTCTCTATTTGTTGTAGTTATTGTTTATGTTGCTTTATATTGTTTTTTACTTCCTATTCAGAATATTACAAAGCATAACGTCTCCTCTACAAGACCTCAAAGTTTGATTGGCATCCCTTGGATTTTCATCTATAAAAATATTTTTCCCTAGGTGTGCCCTACAAGGGAAACCTTAGCTTGTATTCCTTTGACTTAGGGACTTCTTTGAGGGTTGTATGAGCTCTGTATTCATTGGAATAAATCTCAAGAGTCCCTTTGTCCTCCTTGCCTTGACCTTGGAAGCACTTCTTCCCACCATTATTCACAAAACCTAGGTCTTGCGTAAGTTTCTTCTAGGTCTCTTAGAGGGAGCTAAGTACCTTTGAAAGCATCTTATTATCTCCCTAAGCTTCCCTTGAGAGAACCTACCTCATCACCTAACACTATTGACCCTATAATATCAATCAAAGGTGACTATCTATCTACCAAGACTCCTCCCATCGGTGAAAGTTCGTAAAGAGTAGGGGACTCTCGCTGTGGTGACAGAGGGCCATTGTCCCATTTTATCACTCAATCTAGCTCTTTGTCCTATAGGTTCCCCTTCCTTAGTGCCTACTAGATTGTGTGGTAACATTTTTGGCGGCATTGTCGGGAAGGAAGCAGGTTTGCCTCCTTGGTCAAATAGTTGAAGGATGATCCTTTCAACAACAATAAAGATCCTCTTCTGGTGACTCCTAAATTACTTAGTTACAAAGATCAAGAAGAAAACATAGCTCCCGTAACTAGATTTGTTGCTAGAAAAGCTACTAAGCTTGATAGGTCTCCTTCAAGAAATCCAACACCCGTTGAACAGTAGCTTTTCCCCAACATCATGAATACCAACACTAACCAAAATCAAAATCAAAATCCCCAAAATCAAAACCAAACACCCCAACTTAGGAGATGGAATATAGCAACATTCAAGCCTTTGAATTTCGCTACTTTCCCTGATGCTCCCCATCCATTTCCTAAAAGGCATCATGAGTGGCTACCCAAGTTCCAAGGGAAGGGTGATATAACTATTGACAGACATAAACAATTTCCTTTGGGCCATCTGCCCTAAAATGATTAAGCATGAAGATGTTGTGATGATGTTATTTTCCTTAACAATTGTTGGAGTTGTTAGAGATTGGTACATCAGTCTACCTCAAGGTAGTGTCGCAACTCTTGACCAACTTGAAGACCTTTTTAGGAAAAGGTGGGCCACTGACGCAGATGGAGACATTGCCATTGAAAAGTTCTACCGTATACAAAAGGGATCAAATGAAGATGTTAGAACTTTCATCCAAATATTCGATAGGGTTATTAGGGAAATTTATGATCGTCTTAAGGCACACTGATGCCCAAACCTTCAACAAGTTCATCAAGGGAATCCAAGGTAATCTAACATACCAACATAGAGATAAGAAGCATAAAACTCTTGCTGAAGCAAAGGAGATGTCCATCGAAATTGAACAAAATCCAAATGTTGCCCATATCGAGTTGTTCGTTTTCCTTAGGGCTAAGGTTGAAGCTAATAAGGTCAAATCTAAAGATCAGGTAGAGGAAGCATTGGTCACCTTGTGTAAGAAGGTTGAAAAATTATCTGATGAAATGAGTGTTAGGGATAGGATGTATATGAATAAGTTCACTGCTCTTGAAAGGGGACAAAGAACCACTTTCCCCTCCAAAAATAAAAACGCCTTTGTTAACAAGAATTGTGAGGAAGGCAAGCAAACCCAACAAAGTGTCCCTAATACCTTGGCTCCAACCAATGCGGTGGAACAAGAAGACTCATCATCCGAGGAATAACAAAGTGATAGCTCTAGTGAAGACAGTGAAGATGAGGAGGGTAGTGAACAAATGAATGTGGTTGGTGAATCTGAAGCTTTCAACATCATATTAGGTGGTACATAAACACCCATTCGCAAATCAACTAAGTAAAACTTAAAGAAGAGCCAAGTTGTGTTAAATGTAGAGAATAGCGGGATATTCAAAGGATTACAGTACTATAGGAAAAATGACAAAAAAACCTCTTCAAGCTTTAAGCCATCAAAGGAAAGGGATACTCCTCCAAAGGAACCCCCAAAGAAGGATCTCCCTAAGAAAGAAAATGTCAAAAAGGATCCTCCTAAAGGGGAGCCCAATCACAAGACTAAGAACAAAGAGATTGGGCTAGACATTGATGGGGGTGTTGCTATAAATAAAATATGTATGTAGGTTCCCATTAAGGAGATTGTGAAGATCCCATCCCAACGAAGGCAAGTAAAGAAATCTTTAGGGATTGACGAAGATGACCCACCTATTATGTTGCAAAATATTCATTTCACTAGAACCAACCCTATCCATGACCCATTCTTACTAACCCTAGCCATAAATGATCTTTTTCTTCATAATTGTATGTTAGATTTTGGGGCTTTTGCAAATATTATGCCAATGAAGGTCATGAAGCAACTAACATACAAGTTATTTTCAGAAAATACCGAAGTAAACACAACTAACAACCTACAGACATGCAGATCATTCACTGAATATTATGCTCATTCAACAAAGTGACACGCAGATTTTTGGACATAAGTCCTCGGAAAAACCCAATGCGGAAAACTGGTGCAGCAGATATGAGGGTTTATTATTATTAAGTAGAATCTGAGTACCAGTAAATCTGGGCACCAAATCTGGTTAACCCAACAGAGAAAAAGTAGATCTGCAGCTAACCTGTTGTTCTGAGACCAAAATTCTGACTGATCCACACCCTCAATCGGGATTTACAAGACTCAGCCCGATTCTGGCTTTGGAAACCCAAGCGCTGCCCCTGAAGCCCCAGTGTCAGCCCTGCTAGGCTCTGCGTGCCTCTGCACTGCTCAGAAGGGGATTGTGTAACCCTAGAGTGGGTGACGCAGTCCTTACGCTGCCTCTGGAGGCCTCTGCGTAACTCTGGAATCCCTCTAACGCTGCAGCGTTGCCCCTCCTAGGCCTGCATAGCAGCTGAAGCTGTGTTGCGCAGCTTCTGCGTAACTGTTGTTGTTGTTGCCCTTGCTCCTCCGTGCTGACCCTGAAAACTGCTCCTATGCCTCTTGCTAACTCTTGGCTCCGGAATCAGATTATCACCTCAGCCAATACTACCCCTCACTGCAGAAAACACCTCCGGAAATTCTTAGCAAACCCTGCCCTAGAATTCCAGCTTAGTTTCTCAGCTCTGCCTCCGTGTGTGTCTCTCCAACTGACCCTCAAGCCTTTCTCTTATACTTTTCGTTGAACACATCAATGGCTGGGATTAAATCACTTATCAATGGCTGAGATTAAAACACTACTTGATCCGCGTCACTTAGAACATTTCAACACATGTGTTAATCAATTCACTTTAATTATTTAATTTCCCTAAGTTTAGACTTAGGGATTACATTAAAATAATTAAGTATTTGAATAATTTCAACACAACATGAAATTTCTCCAAATGCTTTCTGGGTTTTGGAGGTGATGTGCTTCTTAGCCCCTCTACAAAGTTTCAGGGCTAGAGCACACCCGATGCTAACCCAACTACACAAAATCTCAACACTCCACACAATCCTCAAACAAACTTGACAACCAATGATGTAACTGAATGATCAGTTGTCAGTAACATTCAGGGGGTAGCTAAAGGAGAATCTAATAGATGTCAACGGTCAGATTTACATTCCATACCATTCAGGGTTAATCACTCAAATCGGTCAGCAAAGAGAAAGAACCAAAATCCAGAGCCTCTAAATCTGCTGCTAGAATGAAGTCAAATTTTACTTTGTCATTGGCAAAGTCAGTTTTTACCAGTAAGATATTTTGCAGGGTACTTCTAACGCACTCCCCTTCAAATAGAAACCATGTTTTTAAAGTGTATCTTCCTTTTCTAAGCCGACTCTGTTCATTTTAAATACATGCTAAGAAATAAATATAAAGATGACTAAAGAAGGATTCCATTTCCAAAGAACAACTTTTTTAGCAACATTCTACGAATAATACAATATCAATTTTCTGAAACAAAACCCTCACTATTGTGATTTTTCAAGTATTGATATCTTATAACAAGCAGAGGAATATATAGTGATTCTGTTAAAAATTATAACTGCTTTCAAGACAATAAGATATTGATTTAATATTTCATTTTTTATCTTTCTTAGTCATCTCTCCAGAGAGCAGCATCACAGACAAAATTATCTAGAAAAAAGCAACTGAAACTTACTTTGAAATTAAGATTACCATAGGTAAATAAAAGTTATAAACAGAGAGTCCCCTAAAAATAAGTAAATACTCATTAATACAGTGTATCATTTGGCTTGAGAGATTCATTGGAGAAATCCAAGGCATCTGGTGAGGGAATCTTATTTATTACCTGCTCCAAACCTAGAAATTTGGCAATACTAAGGTTGGTGGAGGGGTGGTAACGAAGCCCACCCCTACAAGGACCCAGAGCTTGGCTGAACTGTACACGGAAACCTCTATTAATATGGGTCTCTCCTTTGTCATCAACCCATGGAACTCTGAAGATAATCACCCGTTCTGGCTCTAGCAAGCGCTCCAATATATGAACAAACCTGCCATTACAGCACTGTTAACATAACCTGTTGTGTTCTCCTTAGCTTACATTGGTTTGTTTTCCTAGCATATTCCTTTTTCTTTCAATCCAAATTCTTGCTCTATTAGTGAAAATTCATTCTACAAAAAAGATTTTGAACCAACTATAGAATTCATTAAGAGAATGGAGAGAGCTTACTGTGGGCTCTTGGAGAGGACAGGCTCTAACGAATGTACTATTTCTTGTACTGCTTGAATAAACTCCACTTCATGAGGGTCCTTCCTAATCACGGCCTCCACAATGGATTCAGCGCTTTTGCACAAAAGTGCTTTAATCAGACAACAGTCAAACCCACAAGTATCAGCTCTCTGTTTAGAATAAAAAATATAGTATAAAATGATACATATATATCCTTCTAATCCCTTAATATCATCCATATAACATCAAACCCTTTAAATTCATTCATGTATGTTTGGAATGTAGGTCTTTATGGTTTCACTATTTTCTTACTCAAGTTTCATACACTATCAAAAAACACAAATGAATGTTTATATTTTGAAGGTGATTGACAAAACAGGCAGGAAAGACAAAGACCAATGAAAGACAACTCTCTTACCACTATCTGTTCCAAGATAATCTACCAGCCTACTAGACCTGCTTACCTGCTCCAAGAAAGAGATTCTGCAAAGAGAATACGCTCCTCACATAGAATAAGTGGACGAGAACTAAAAGTCAGCAGTAGACAGAAGTTGAACAGAACCCTTTATTCAATATTCATAGTACAAATGATGGAATATATTATGCTTCCATAATACTTCAATTTATAATAGGATAATGTGTGCAAATAATGTCTTTTCAGTCTTTATTATGACATAATTTCCTCTGGAGCACATATAATTGTGCTTCTTCTCTGACTATGTTTTTCAGTATTGTAGGACACCATGTAAATTTGACCTTTGTTGGAAATACTAAGATGGGGGTGAATCAGTATTTCTTACCAATTAGTTTATTTTAATCTTCAGAGCATTAAATTCACATTAACACTAAAATCATATGAACAGTAAACAACACCATTCAACAATGTGCAAACATCAAGACAGTAGACAACTAAGATTTTTAGGTGGAAACCCTTCCGAAAGAAAAACCACCGAAAGCTTCTTAATATTTGCCTTCAAAAGATTTACATCAAGATTTTCAGCTCCAACCCCCTGGTTTACAGGGTCCAACCTGAAGGACACTCCAACGCCATGGTTTACCAGCTGCAACTAGAAGGACGCTCCAACGCCTGGTTTATTGGCTCCAAGCTAAAGGATGCTCCAACACCCTGTTACCAGCTACAACCAAAAGGACGCTCCAATGCCCTATGCAGTGTTGTAAAATGTAACAAAGTTCGGTCTTCATAATGACATGTAATTGTGACTCTTGTAAATAATGTAATGAAGAAAATAAATTATTATTGACTAGCTTCATGGGTTTCATGAGCAAGGAATTATTATTTTTAGAGTCTATGTCATGTATGACCCTCCTTGTGTTGAGATTTTGAGGTGTTGGGGTAGCATCGAATGTGCTCTAGCTCCCAAACTTTGTGGAGGGACTAGAGTACATGAGCTCTCCAAGACCCAGAAAGATATTTAAGAAATTCCATCATGTTTAAGAGATATTTAATTAATTAATATTTTTAACTAAGGACCCTAAGTCTAACTCAGGAAAATTAAAAGATTAAAGTTAATTAAATTAAACATGTGATGAAATGACTTCAGTCAAACGGATCAAGCATCTTTTAATCTTAGCCGTTGATTCAAGATTAGATCACAGTCGTTGATGTTTCAACGAGAAAAGTATAAGAAGAGGGCTTGGAGTCAGTTGAAGAACACACACAGTGGCAGAGCACTGAAACTAAGTTGGAAGTCTAGGGCGTGGTTTGTTAATAATTTCAGAAGTGTTTCAGCTGTAGCGAGGGGGAGTATTGGCGAGAGGGATGGTTTGATCCGAGGCCAAGAGTGCAACAAGGGCAAAGAAGCAGCACACTGAGGCAGCAGCTACGCAGCTCAGCCAAGAGCCCAGCAGGGGCAATGCAGAGGCTTCAAGGGCTACGCAGGCTTGACGCAGGCCCAGAAAGGGCAGCGCAGAGGCTTCAAGGGCTACGCAGGCTTGACGCAGGCCCAGAAAGGGCAGCGCAGAGGCAGCAGGAGGCCAGCAGGGCTAACGAAGGCCTAGCCGAGGCAGCGCAGGGGCTGCGTAACCCAATCTGGGGCGACGTAGGCCCTTCCTGAGCAACGCAGGGGCTGACGCAGGCCATCAAGGCTGACGGAAAGGGCTTCAGAGCAACATTGGGGTTTCTGAAGACTGAAAAGGGTTGAGTTCTGTAAACCCCGTTTCAGGGTGCAAATCAGTCAGTTTTTCTGTCTTCAAAACAAAGGTATAGCTGCAGCATTTTTATTTCTCTGTCGGGGTAACCAGTTTGGTGCCCAGAATTGTTGTACATAGATTCTGCTTAATAATAAAAACCCTCCAGCATCCAGAAGACCAGTTTTCCCGCATTGGATTTTTCCGGAGACACTTGTCAAAAAAATCCTCATGTGTCACTTTGTCAATGTGTATGTTATTCAGTTTAGATTTGTATGTGTAGGTTGTTAATGTGTTTACTTCGATGTTAATGCTGAAGATTTTCAGATTAATAACTTAATGTAAGTAGGAGTACATTAGAAATTTAACAGTAGGATTTCTATTTGAGCATATTCAGAAATTTTCACATGGTATCAGAGCGATTGCAGATCTAGTTGAATCTCCAGCAAGAAGGCTGAAGAATTTGTGCTGCAGAAAGTAGCAGCAGCAACAGATAAACCGGACCAAAGAAGGCAGCGCAGCAACAAAAGGAAGCAGAGTCGAGCAGAGGCAAGGGTGACGCAGTGTCCACGCAAACCCACGCAGGCCCACGTACTTACTACGCAGAGGCAGCGCAGAGGTTGCGCTGAGACTGTCTGTTCACGCAGAGGCCAGCTAGGGTGACGCAGTCCAAAAGCTAACTGTTGTTCAGAGTGCCGGAAACTGAGTTGCAGACCTTCAGCAGTTGCTGGTGGGGTGAAAATTATGTCGGAGCAGAATTTAGCCTAAGCTAAGTTGACGAAGAGCGGGAGGAGAATAGCTTCTCAGAAAATTCCCTGCCAAAGAAGTCTGAAGATCGATCAGAGGATCGAAGAGAGATGATTCGTTTTGTTTGGTAGACTTCCAAAAGAGGGAGTCGGTTGTCAAAGGGAGCAGAGGGTGCCTATCTCGCCAAGGACCCTAGATCTGAGTCTCTAGCATAGAGAGGAGGATTCATTCTGACACATTTTCTGAGCAGATGGCACCCCATGGACTACGTGATCAGGACAGGTTGGACAACATGTCCAACTTTGCAATTTGGAAGGCCAGAATCTTGGTAATCATGGACGCATACGGCTTGAGGGAGCATGCAGAGAAAGTCCTAGCCACACCAACCGATGCGAAGCTCCAGGAGAAGCACGAAGAAGCAGCGACACATGCCAAGCGCTTCATTATGGACCGGGTCAAAGATCATGTGGTTCCACACATAGCTGAGAAGGCAACAGCTCATGAGATATGGGTAGCTCTAACCACACTATATGAAGGAAGATCCATCTAGAGGAAAATGCTTCTGGAGAACCAGCTGAGGTTGTTCATTATGGCCAAGAGAGAGGAGATCAACCCTTTTCTATCCAGAGTACAATCGATCTGGGATCAACTGACTAGCATGGGGGTCAAGGCAGATGACGATGTCATGATGAGGACTGCTCTCAATGCAATCACAGAGGACTGGGAAACTTTTGTCCAAAGTCTCTTGGGTAGAGCGGACCTTCCCAACTGGAACAACATGTGGGCTATCCTCTGACAAGAGGAAATCCTTCGGATGACCAAAAGACAATATAGCACTAGTTCGAGCAAAGTAAAGAAGGAAGAAGAGGAAGATGCAGCCTTGGCATCAAAGAGGCAGCAAAGGAGAAAGAAGTGTGATCTGTCGGAGATCAAGTGTTTCGAGTGCGGAAAAATAGGACATTTTGCCAACAATTGTCCTCAGAAGAAAAAGGACAAGGAAACTTCTAGCTCCAAGGTTGTTGTGGCGGACGATGGCTCCGGAGATCTTGATCTGTAGAGTAGCTACAAAGTGGAGGCATGATCCTTGAGTAGCCCAACTCTTGAATCACATACGAGCTACGGGAGCCTTAAGACATTAGCGAGACAAATGGAGCAGTGGGTGCAGAGAATCACAGATGGAGCAGAGGCAGAGCAGGATGCTGAGAGGGAGCAGCGCAGTGCAAATGCAGCAGCAGCAGTGCAGAGGGGCTAATGTGTCTTCAGCAGCGTAGAGGCTTCAGGAGGACAGCGCATGACAACAGTAGTGTAGGGGACTTTAGCGCAGAGGAGGTTTGCTTATGTAGTGCAGAGCTGCAACAGCGCAGCAGCCTCTAGATGAAAGCACGGAGCAACAGCTTATGGAGGTTTAGTCATGAGATGCGGCCCAACGGACTTGTCAGTCAAAGATTGGGCGGGAGAACTTCAGTTGCTTACTCTCAGCAACTGAGTTGCAGTGTAGCAGTTGGCAGCACGATGCAGCAGATTGAGAGGGGGTTGCAATACACATGTGGCAGTGGCGGTGGTGGTGGCAGCAGCACGATGCAGCAGTACGGGAGAGCAGCAGTAGCATAGTGATGAAGCACAGTAGGCCAACCATCAGCGCAGAGACCCATGCCATAGATTAGTGTAGAACTTCGAGGTGAAGTATTGTTGCTAGAGCACATTCCTCGCTAAGAAGGAGTGTTGAGATTTTGAGGTGTTGGGGTAGCATCGGATGTGCTCTAGCTCCCAAACTTTGTGGAGGGACTAGAAAGTGATTTAAGAAATTCCATCCTATTTAAGAGATATTTAATTAATTAATCTTTTTAATTAAGGACCCTAAGTCTAACTTAGGAAAATTAAAAGATTAAAGTTAATTAAATTAAACATTTGATCAAAATGAATTAAGTCACACGGATCAAGCATCTTCTAATCTTAGTCGTCGATTCAAGATTAGATCACGGTCGTTGATGTTTCAACAAGAAAAGTATAAGAAGAGGGCTTGGGGTCAGTTGGAGAACACACACAATCACGGAGGCAACTCGGAAACTAGCTGAAGATTAGGACGACGTTTTACTCGTTTAAAAGTGTCGGTGAGCGAGAAGCCGATATTGGCGAGAGAGATGGTTTGATCCCGGAGCCAACGATTACAGCAAGAGCGAGAGAAGCGAGGGCGGATCGACGTAGCGCGAGAGAGCGGTGTTGAGATTTTGTGTATTTGGAGTAGCATCAGTTGTGCTCTAGCTCCCAAATTTTGAGGAAGGACTAGAGTACACTTGATCTACAAGACCCAGAAATGGATTTGGGAAATTTCATCTAGTTTAGGAGATATTAAATTAATTAATTATTTTAATGTATTTCCTAAGTTAAAACTTAAGAAAATAAAATAATTAAAGTGAATTTAATAAAACATGTGATGAAATTGTCTTAAGTCACACGAATCAAGCTTTCTTTTAATCTTAGCCATTGATTAAAGATTTAATCTTGGCCGTTGATTTGTCAACGAGAAAAGTATAAAGGAAAGGCTTGCGGTCATTTGCAGGCACGAGAAGGCGGAAACACGCGACTAAGAGCGTGCCGAGAGATTCTGGGCGGGACACTGAAATCATGCAAGTGTTTCGGTTGGGGGGAGGGGGGGTGGACCAAGGAGACAGTCTAATCTAATGTCTGAAATACACGAAAGAAGAGATGGGAAAGATGGCGTGGGGACGGCGGCGGCGGCTGGACAACGCAAAATTTTCAAGAAACCGCGCCCCAGGGTTGTGAAGACCTGGGGTCGGCGTAAGTCGCGCGCTGCGTGCCCGACGGTACGGGTCGCCGCGGAGTCCCTTCCAGTGACAGCGTTGAGCATTTGGAGGCCTTTAGAGGCTGACGCAGTGTCATTAAGGGGCAGATCTAGGGTTTCTAGGCCTAGATCTGGTTGAGTTCTGTAAATCCCGTTTGAGGATGTGGATCAGTCAGTATTGTTGGTCTTAGATCAGCCAGGTGTTGCAGATCTAGAATTTTCTCTATAGGGTTTTCCAGATCTGGAACCCAGAGTAGTGTGTTCAGAAATATTCTTAATTATAGAGCCCTCCAGCAGCCAGAGACAAGTTTTCCCACATTGGGTTTTTCCGAGGACAGTTTGTCCAGAAATAACTGTGTCACTTTCTCTATGTGTGCATGTGCTTATTCTAGATCTGCACTGGTAGAGATCTGTTATGTGTTTTGCTTTGATGTTGACTCGAATTTATTCAGTTGATAACTTGTATAAGTAGGAGAATCTTAACCGGATTAACAGAAATAATTTTTGCATAAGAATTAAGATTCAGAAATTTCTATAAGCAGCAGCTACGCAACTTAGCCAAGAGCCCAACAGGGGCAGCACAGAGGCCTCATGATCTACGCAGGCTTGACGCAGGCCCAGAAAGGGCAACGCAGGGGGAGCAGGAGGCCAGCAAGGCTGACGCAGGCCCAGCCGGAGCAACATAGGGGCAACGTAACCCAGTCTTGGGTGACACAACCACTTCCAGAGCAACGCAGGGGCTGACGCAAAGGGCTTCAAAGTAGCGTTGGGGTTTCTGAAGACTAAAAAGGGTTGAGTTCTGTAATTCCCATTTCAGGGTGTGAATCAGTCAGTTTTTCTGTCTCCATAACAGAGGTATAGTTGCAACATTTTATTTCTTTGTCGGGGTAACCAGTTTGGTGCCCAGATTTGTTGTGCTTAGATTCTGCTTAATAATAAAAACCCTCCAGCAGCCAGACGACCGGTTTTCCTGCATTGGGTTTTTCTGGGGACAGTTGTCCAAAAAATCCTTGTGTGTCACTTTGTCATTGTGCATGTTATTCAGTTTACATATGTATGTGTAGGCTGTAAATGTGTTTACTTCGATGTTAATGCTGAAGATTTTCAGATTAATAACTTAATGTAAGTAGGATAAGTAAATCAAAAATTTAACAGTAGGATTTCTGTTTGAGCATATTCAGAAATTTTCAAATCTTGGGCATATAAAGAATGTATTTCAGTCTATAATATGTCTAGCGGCCCTCCAAAAGAAGCACAGTCATCCTCTTCTTGATGTCGGCCTCAAAATGTATACAAAACCTCATGTCAAATCATAATAAAGACATGTCGATTCACATAGCTCATGTCAGCTTATTTCAGGAGACTAACCACTATAAATATGCGGCTGGGGTCACCACAAAAAGACAAAAAATTCAGTGATACTTCTCTAAGTTTTTGGAATGGCAATAACAGAAGTTCAGTTCGGATGTATCTCTGAGTTTCGGATAAGGTTAATACAGGTCGAAATCTCTATGATTCTCGGAGGGTGATCACAGGCTCGGGGAAATTGTAGTGTCACAGCAGCTCGGTGGTAGTACAAGTCTACAGTAGTACAGTGACTTGATGTTGGTTCAAGTGCAAGTTTACAGTGGTGCTCGATGCTGGTTCAGGTGCAAGTTTACTATGGTACAATGGCTCGGTTCAAGTGCCAACTATAGTGATATAGCAGTTCGGAGGAATGATACTATGCTCAGTAATATAATGTCATCTCTAAGTACGGTGAAATGATCTCAATAATGCATCAATAATCACAGGTCTCGGTATAAGCTCCATGAAGGACGGTATTGATGATGTATATCTTGGTATCGAGGCAATGATGAAGATCTCAGTGAAGGAGAAGTCAAGAAGAGGATTTGTGTCTTGTTCTTGGAATGGCTAATAGGTCAAGGGTCTTGGTCTTCTTATTCGTCAATTGGAATCTATATAAGAAGAATTTGTGCGAATTTTCCTCTCAAAGAGTGAGAGATTTTGGCCCTGGCTCATAGCCTACATGTTGTGTCTCTTGTCTATTATGTTTATGCATTGGTTATTGTTTGATGAAGAAGAACACTAGTAAGTCAAGAAATGATCCTAATGTAAACAAGCAAAAAGCATTCACAAACAGTCGCTAATCAAAGAGAAATCTCTTAATACTAAATGCCCTAGATTTCTCAACATGGTATCAGAGGTAAGGTGACAGTCAAGGAAGGGCATCTAATCAAAGACAATCTAGGATCGAGTTTGAAGAAAGGCATCAAAGCAAGTCAAAGGTTTTGGATCCTATAAAATGATCTCATCAAGATCCTCATCAAGCTATCTACAAAGCAAGGTAGCTCGAAATACTTTAAAGTTGAATATTACATCATCTTGGAGAGGGCAGTGATGAATTTGGACTTCTAGCACCGTAACATAGTAGTTCGGATCTCTGTATTGATGGACAATTTCAGATCACAGTATACAGTATGGACTAATCTGAAGTGAAAGCGAGGATTTGTTTAGAGTAAAGTTCGGATCTCCACAGTAAAGGAAGTTATGATTATTACAGTGAAATATGTACTATTACAGTGTCTTGCTAATAGGACAGTTTGGTGTTAAGACAGTAATATAGTGCCATCTCAATTGTGTCAACAATTCATTGCTATCATATTATGAAACGATAATCAAGAAAGCTAGATCTAAAGGCGTTGAAAAAGGAGCAATCTCCTCTCATTGAAGAAAGGCTAGGCAGCCTAAAGAATAAAGAAGCAACACATCATCTTGGAGATCCTAGAAGCATTTCTGATCTGCATTCATCACTACCAAAGAAGTCGAAGTATCTTGAAGGCTGTTATGAATATAATTCATAACAGATATAATTAATATAGTTATTAATAGTTAATAGGGATTATGTAAGTAGTCATTAAGTTAGTCAAAGGGCATGTCTAAAAGACATGCCCATTCATGAAAGGTCACCTGCATAGGTATATAAGCAGGGCCTCATTGTAATATTCTATCATCTCATCTTTTATCAATAATAATATATACTTATTCAAGTTTACCAGAGTTTTTACACTCCATTGGTATCGGAGCCGTCGCTCTTCAGGATCTGTGTGATCACTACTACTGCCACCTGCCTTCCGGTTTCATTACCCTATCACGACCAGAACACCATTATCAACCCCCGCACACCCTCACCTTCATCAAAGCAGCAATCTTCTCCCCGAGAAAGAAGCACCTACGCCACAGTTGGCTACCTTCAGTTGTTACATGCGGTGCCTCGAAAACGTTGTCGCTCAATGTCTTCATCAATGATGATGGCCGATTTACAACTTCAGGACCCGACAAATCAGGTAGACAGACTAATGTTGAAAATCCGTAACGAGTCCAGAGACAATCATAACAAACTAATGCAGAAATTAAATGACATGATAAAAATAGTCGAGAATATTGAACCTAGTCAACAGAACAATTCAGCTGATTCAGAGAATTCAGATCATAATCATGAAGAATCACTATATTCTAAAGAAGGTTATGAAGAGTCAGATGCAATTCAATCCATTGACACAACACCAAAAGTTGTTGAAAACATTGTTTCTGAATAGCAAAACTTTTCATCATCAGTTCTACAAGAACGTGAAGAGACGGATACAATTGAAGACACCAACACAGCACCAGAAACTGTCTCGACCTTTGCTGATGAACAGCAGAGTATTTCATCTTCAGTGTTAAAGAAAATTGTGAAGAAACAGAAAAAGATGAAGCTGATGTGGATGAAGATTATGAAGATCATGATGATTCAGATAAAGATAATATGGAAGAAAGATGTCTTGAGAAACAAGAGCATCCACATAAAGATGAAGATGATCTCAATAACTGTTGTGACATGAATGACAATCAAAGTGGGTATATGGAAATTGATATGAATATAAAAAAATTTAAAAATGATGAATATGAACATGATGTAGAACAAGAAGGTGAACAATATCATAACAATGAGGAAGATGTTGAAAAATACAACTATAATGATAAAAAAAGAACTCCTCGGGGTGACATAGATAAGATTGTTGAAGAAGATGACAAAATTGATGTTGCAAGCCAGGAAATTGTGGATTTTCATCTAGTTAAATCAAATTCCAATACAGCTGATCTGCAACCGACAAAGGAGCAGGACATTAATAAAAATGCATCACCTGAAGATGTAGAAACTGTAAAATCTGTATTGACAGAAGCAAGTGCAAATAAAATTATATGTGAAATGGGGCTGGTTTCAACATCTCTTGCTACACTCCTTGAAGTGTTGGGCATTAATGATAATAATACCCATAGATACTCTAAGGCATTGCCTACTTCTAATCACGGGACAGTGACTCTCGTTCAATTGGAAGATGAATCAAATACAAGGGAAGCCTTAGCTCTAAGATCAGTGATATGGAAAGCTTCTTGTCTTAGTTTTTGCAAAAACGGTGGAAGGTTTGAAATAAAAGCATTCAAACCCAGTTCAAAAGATCTCCATCAGTTATTGTTTTTTTTTAATGCAATTGACAATGGGGATATTTTTTGTTTCGTGGAAGCATGTAAATTGCTTCGTAAATCTATAGAACCTTTTTGCAATTTCCTAGACGTACTTACAGATGGGGATTATCATTCTGATCGAGCCATTAGACACTAAAGAGAAAAATGTTTTGCCATTTGTTTTCTACAGGCTCTGCATCAAATAAAGGAACAACTAAAGTCTGGGCTTCTAAGACCGTCAGTAAAATTTGCTGACTCACCAGAGTTGTTGTTCGATACAGTTATAAGCTTAAAATATTTTTCACTTCCTTGGGCTAGAAACAATGTGGATTATATTTTGCAGAAGTATACTTTTAGTCAATTTCATGAGAACTTAGTCAAGGAAAAACTGAAGGGAAAGTTGAATGAGAAACTTCATAAATATAACAAGGGAACTTTATTTAATGTATCTGATTTGTTGGATATTCACATTTCCAAATCAGCTACAAAGAAGGTGATTGTTTCATTTGACTCATCGAAAATTGTCAGCAAGCCCTTTAAGAGTTTGGAAAAAGAGCAAACACGTGTGACCATGGAAATTGAAACAGCAAAGAAGTGGAAGAAGACGTTAAACAAGGCTGTTCAAGCCGTGGTGGCGCTTCAAAACACTTCCACTCGTGCTTTTGATATGGATTTTCATCACGTCCTAGAAAAAGTCAAGAATTTTCAGTGTTCAGAAATTTCAGAAAAAAGACAACAGCCAGAGCAAACTTGGGCAGATTTCAGTTCACCCAAAACAGTGGGGTTTGTTTCAATCTCGTCAAATACAGATGTTTCAAATATAAGAATTCCTGAAAAGGGATCTTCTATTTCTTCCACATTCGCTGATCTGGCATTGACAAAAAGCTGGCCAGGTAAGAAGTAGGATTTGCATGCAAACATGGTAGGATCTCCCAATCGAAATATAAATTTATCTGAGGAAGAAGATTCTGTCAAGATGAAGGCAATGGAAAGCTATCTCCAAAATCTTTCCAGTACAATGCAGACTAGAGAACATAGTCGGGAGTTAGAAAACTTTGAGAAGCTTCAAATTTCTGCTGTTGTGATGCCTCCACATGCTGGGGTATGCAGCAGTTCCAACCATGGCCCAACTTATGAAGGTGTCCCAGTATATATATACCCTCTGAGTGAAAGGAAATCTGAAACTGGACAAAAAGGGTTACCATCAATAGGACTGTCCTTGAATGAAGAATGGAACCGGGATACTGGAGTCCGACAAGGTTCTTTCCCAACCAAATTTACTGGTTCTATGTTGAATGGCAACTTTGCTGCTCCAGAACAAGTTAATAAGGTCATTAGATGGAGCCGCAAGAATAGACATGACTGAAGATGCAGCTCTTTTGGACATTGTTGATCGAGTTGCAAGTTCCCCATCATCATCTGAAGCAGTGATGCTGTCTTCTTATTCTCGAATATCTGTCCCTGATGGCACATGGCAACCTCAGGGAATTCTAGTTGCACATCTTCAGGAGCATCAGTTAGCTGTCGATGATATTGCAGTTTCACATGATCACAACTTTTTTGTAACTGCCTCAGATGATTGTACAGTTAAAATATGGGACAGTCGTAGACTAGAAAAAGACATATCTTTCTGTTCAAGATTAACTTATTCTCCAGTGGTGGTGGCGTTGCAGTATCATCAAGTCAACCGCGGTGTTACAATCAACGCTGCAGTGGTTATAATCCACGGGTGGACGCTACAGGTTTACAATCGACGCTATGGTGTTTTCAAGCCACACTCTGTTGACACAAATACGGCTCGGACATCGTTGACCCATTCCAATACCGGGGTCGATTCAAAAGGTGTGACGTTTTCATTCGGTGGATATATATATATATATATATATATATGGGTTTAATTAATCACCATGTAATATTATTAAACACCATATATAATCACCATTAATATATATATATATATATATATATTAGTTTAAAAAAATTATTAATTTAATTAATTACTTTAAAAAAAAGAGCAAGCTATATATATATCTGGATAAGCACAAGAAGAAAAAAAATTTATTAATTTCATTAATTAATTAAAAAAAAATTAAACAAAAGCCCTAGTTTCAAACTCAACATTATGAGAGAGAGTTCTACAAAGATGGGGTGCGAGTGCTCAACGACATGCCAAACAGATAATCCCAAGTGACGAAAATTGTCGAAAAATTAAGCTTTCAGGACAAAGCTTTTCGAGAGGAAGGCAATGTTATGAATATAATTCATAACAGATATAATTAATATAGTTATTAATAGTTAATAGGGATTATGTAAGTAGTCATTAAGTTAGTCAAAGGACATGTCTAAAAGACATGCCCATTCATGAAAGGTCACCTGCATAAGTATATAAGCAGGGCCTCATTGTAACATTCTATCATCTCATTTTTTATCAATAATAATATATACTTATTCAAGTTTACCAGAGTTTTTACACTCCAAAGGCGAGAAGGCATTATCATCTTCAAAAGCTATAAGGCAAACTCCCTATCATTGCAGCAAGGATCTCATCCTTATCCTTGAAGAAGATCATCCGATGAAGCATCAATACATCTTCTTCAACCACCGTCAAAGTGACAAAGGTGAAGATTTCATCTTCACTTGTCAAGTTAGTATCTTTCATTCTATAATTAAATTTGGTTAAAATGACTTCATGATTTTTAGGAGATCCATAAGTTGGTTGGGTTATCGAAACTCCTTGCATGGAAAAAGGAGGATAGACATGATCCTCGTAGAAAGTGAAGTCATTGATATCTATGAAAATTCTCCGAAGGTCAAGTATTGTCTGAATACAATGAAAGGGGTCAAAGGACTAAAAGAATTCTTATGAAATCAGTCAAAGGTCCTCTCATCCCTATTTATAGCAGGATTGGAGATATCAAAGAGGTATGTGATAAGTCGGGAGAATTATTCTCTGAAGATGCAGTAAAGAAGGTCATTCCACTTAGACCTAATCTACATAAAATTGAAGGGATATCTTCATAGAATCTCAATTGTGAGATCTGATAAAAGGATAATCATCATTGTTCTAACTAATGAGCAAGGTAACAAATGTCCATGAGACAAAAAGTTACCTCATTCAACAACTTGTGGCTTCTATGTTAGAAAGAAGAAGACAAGTTGAGGGCAAAAGTGTTGAAAGATTAAAGGACTCAGACATTATAGAAAGGAAGCTCATATCACCAAAAAGATGAAGGAAGTTGAAGAAAAGAAGACCAAGGAAAGAGAAAGTAAGAGATCTTTACTATGATTTTGATAGTCTCCCTCACAAAGGTCTTGTCATAGCTCCTAGATCTTTCATAGGATATGGTTGTAATAAATAATAAGATGCATTGTGGCATCATGGAAGCAATAGAAACAAGAGCTCGTGATATCACCATGGGAAATCATAAAGGACAGAAGGAACAAAATCCATGGCAGTCAAGTATGAAGGATATAGCTCTTGGGAACCTCATTGGATATTGAAGGAAAGGAAGAATTCATCCAAGGCAATGCTCATCATACATCAAGTCAAGAAGAAAACATTTGTTGGATAGGGATATGCAAGATTCTCTGATGGAATCTTCATTGGAAGATTTACCAATCCAGAGAGGAAGCAAGTGTTTCATCAGGAACTCCAACTTGTGGAATTCATGGGATGATGGTATGATGACATAACAGATCAAAGATTGAATATTTTCTCAATCAAGGAAGTTGCTGAAAGAAGCCTAGATGACCTGAAGGTAAATGAGGTATGTATGCTTGTATTTAATATTATAATGTCATGTTGTATGGTTGCACAGGTAACATGGATCACTACTTCTATCTTGAGAAGCATGATCAAAGGAAAGGAATCTCCTCCTCTGAAAGGATGCAAGAAGGCATAGGTCACACTAGATGAAATAAACATAATATGTCCTCATATGAAGTATGAGGTCGCTGACTACAATCAAGGAACTCTAATTGGAAGCTCCTGGGAATAAAATGTGTGAAGAAAGGAAGGAAGATGAGATATGCAACCATGGTAAACGAAATCAACATCCTAGTAGACCAAGAAGATTTGACTGGAAAATCTCTCGGAAAGATATGAAGACTCTTGACAATGGATATCTTTGGGATATATGTCAAGAGCAGTCGTGAAAGGACAGATATTCTTTGAGGACTGGGAACCCAAGATAAAAATAGTCCTGAACATACTCTGAGAGAACCCGAGGGGGTATGTTCCGAGAGAGACAACGATGAGGGTGTCTATTAAATCATTGGTCTCACCAACATTGAGCTCAAGATCTCGTTGAGAGATGGAGTTGTTAGTCAAGGCCTTGTTATGTAACAATGCTAGTAGATACGATGTAATACACATGGGTTACCAATCTGATTCTTCTTATGAGAAATTCTTAAAATTGAGAATGACCAAGTACCATTATGAATACCTCCCTAATTAAGAGGGAGTGTTGTAAAATGTAACAAGGTTCGGTCTTCATAATGACATGTAATTGTGACTCCTGTAAATAATGTAATGAATAAAATAAATTAATATTGACTTGCTTCATGGGTTTCATGAGCAAGGGATTATTGTTTTTAGAATCTATGTCATGTATGACCCTTCTTGGGCATATAAAGAATGTATCTAAGTCTATAAGATGTCCAGCAGCCCTCCAAAAGAAGCACAGTCATCCTCTTATTGATGTCGGCCTCAAAATGTATACAAAACCTCATGTTGGCTCATAATAAAGACACGCAGATTCAAATAACTCTTGTAGACTTATTTCAGGAGACCAACCACTATAAATATGCGGCTGGGGTCACCACAGAAAGACAAAAAATTCGGTGATACTTCTTTGAGTTTTTCGAATGGCAATAACAAAAGTTTAGTTCGAATATATCTCTGAGTTTCAGATAGGTTAATATAGGTCGAAATCTTTGTGATTCTCAGAGGGTGATCACAAGCTCGGTAAAATTGCAGTGACACAGCAGGTCAGTGCTAGTACAATTCTACAGTAGTATAGTGGCTCGGTGTTGGTTCAGGTGCAAGTTTACTATGGTATGTGGCTCGTTTCAGGTGCCAACTATAGTGATACAGCAATTCGGATGAATGATATACTATGCTCAATAATATAATGTCATCTCTATGCACGGTGAAATGATCTCAATAATGCATCAGTAATCACAGGTCTCAGTATAAGCTCCACGAAGGACAGTATTGATGATGTAGATATTGGTATCAAGGCAATGATGAAGATCTCGGTGAAGGAGAAGTAAAGAAGAGGATTTTTGTCTTGGTCTTGGAGTGGCTAATAGGTCAAGGGTCTTGGTCTTGGTATTCGTCAATTGCAATCTCTATAAGAAGAATTCATGCGGGTTTTCCTCTCAAAGAGTGAGAGGTTTTGGCCTGGCTCATAACATACATGTTGTGTTTCTTGTCTATTTATGTTTATGCATTGGTTACTATTTGATGAAGAAGAACATTAATAAGTCAAGAAAAGATCCTAATGTAAAAAAGTAAAAAGCATTCACAAACAGTCACTAATCAAAGAGAAATCTCTTAATACTAAATGCCTAGATTTTTCAACATGCAGGCTCCAACCTACCCTAGCACCACCCTACCACCCTAATCAGTCGGTGAACCATATTTCACAATTTTCAGACTGGATCCACCTGTGCTCAATAATTTATACAAAACAACTTGCAATACATTCTCTAGTCAATCAAATCTGCCTCTATTCAATCTGCACATCAAACCCTAGCATCAGTGAAATTTGTTTTTGCACCAAACATCAAACTCTACCAATTCATTGCGCAACATCTATGTAATAAGTAATCAATTTGATCTCCACAAAAATTGTGAAACCCTAGCACTGCTCAATAACCAAGATGGTAGGCAACATAAACTTTTGCATAGCCCAATGTCTAGCACATAGTTTTAAAAACCAACCAATCTAAACCGAAAACCGGTCAAACCAACCGGTTCATTGGCAAAACAATCCGGACCGGCCAAAAAACCCAGTCAAAGCCACCATTTCCCCAATTTTCCAGAAAACCCGGACCTAACCAATCGGTTTATGATGGAACAAGCCAGTGTATGGGTAAATCGGTGTTGGTTCCGTCATAAACCAGTCGATTCATTGCCACGACGGCCGTAGACCCACCAGGCGAGTTTTTGGAAGCTTCTAATTTGATTTGGAGGGAAACTAAGGGTTGTTTCCCTTCAAAAACACCCTCTCCGAGCCAATAAAAGGAAGTCTCCCCCCTCATTTGCCTCACACATCTCATTTGGAGTTTTTGTGAGTTTCATTGGGAGCTTGAAGAGTGTTGAGTTTTTACTGGAGTAGTCAGCTTGGAGTTAAACTTGGAGCTATTTTGGAGATAGTTTGGAGTTGTCAAGCAAAGGCAAACACCCAATGCAAGGCACTAGTCATGCAGCTCGACCAACTCGTGCTTCCATTAGGTCCACCTCTATTGTTATTGGTGGCAATGTTACTACTGAGGTTGCAGATGAGGCTGAGGCATCCTCAGACTCTGATCCAGATGATGTTTATGTAGCTCCTGTTGATGATCCTGTGTCTAGTAGTGGTGATGAATTTGATAATGATGAGAATGATCATGTTGATCATTGATATGTACCAGTAGACTTGTAGTCTTGTAGTAGGCCAATGGCCCCGTAGCTTGTAGCATTGCTTTTGGACTTTATAGGTCATTTAGAGCCCCATTGCTTATGTATTTTGTCGATGATATGTATTGCACTGGGTGCCATTCTGATATATTCACCTTTATATGGTATATAGATGAGCAAACCTGTCCAAACGTAATGATGATCCAATACAAATGAACTCAAGTTCTATTTCTATGAGACTTAGTACGTTAATTTATTAGCCTAAGGGCCCCTAACATTATAAAAATATGCAAAATATAAGCCTTGGCCACAAGTCGACGATGTAGCTTTCATAAATTATGAATTAGCCAACCAAATGCTAGTCGAATTGATGACGCCATGTTGATGTAGGGCCGTTGGAGGGACATCTTTAGTCCTCTTTGTGTCGAAATGTGCGAAAGGGATCCATAAATCACAAACTAGGGGATAGCCCCTAACTCTCCATGTAAAGGTGAATATACCATGGTTTTAGATCATAGTATATTCACCATTCGTTTGGAATCATGGTTTTAGATCTGAAAAATAGTTTTTTTTCATTAACAATTAATTATATCATGCATTTTTTAAACCCTGTTCATTGAGATCTGACCAGTCCCAGTTTGACCGGTTCCGGTTTGAAACCCGGTTTATTAGGTGGAGCGGTCCGGTCACCAGTTCTGGTTTTTAAAACTATGGTCTAGCACACACTTCCCCAATGCATCTCTAACAACCAATCTCTGATACATCAACTGTTCGTCTGCTCACCATGAATGTGAACTGCAAACCCTAGCAGCATTCATTTCTGCAATACTATAAATCATGACAAGGCCAATTTCACACACAGGTTGTAGGTTAGTCTGCAAGCTCGTGACAAGTACATGGCATACAAATCTATTCTTGGCATCCACAATTCAGTCAAACACTACTGGAATTACATCAACAATTCTAATCATAGTAGTTCAACAGTGTTTCCAACAGCAGCATACAGGACTTAGCTTCAGCAAACTTCTGGACCATTAAGACTTCAAGTTCTAGCAGTCATTTGTTCAAAGATCAGTCACTAGCTTTCTCAAACCAATGCAACAAGATAAACAAGGTCTATCTATCAACATAATAATAACTTTTGACAGTCATATGACATCCAAGTGACTAGTAACAAACTTTGCTGGCAAGCCTTCGACTTCTTTGTTCTTGAGCCTCTATAACAGTACCCTCATACATCAAACAGCAGAGATATATTATAGCAACAAGACCCTCATACATTTACCAGACTTCTGTAATTAAACATACAACTTGACAATTTAGATACATTGAAAGGCATTCTCAAGCTCAACAGGAACACATTCATGACCTGGCAGTTCTGTCAGCAACCAATGCACAGCTGGGCTCAACGCGCTATTCAAAGAGAGATCAAGCTCCAAAACTCATTACCCAAACAAAAGTGTTCCTCTTGCATACCATCCCTACACATGTCTTTCCACAATGCTTTAAATCATGGTTAGTCAAGAGAGGAGCTTGGACAGTCTTCTACACGAGTTTCTGAAGGAGCCTTATATACCACAACTACTCCTACACACAGTGTATCACATCAACTCCTTTTATGCACAATCGTCTCAGGCATACACGCACAGGTTCCAGTACTTCAACACACACATATATATACACAAAAATTCATAGCGTCCACTAGTTCAAAGCCTCGAAGACACATCTCAAATCTCATTTGTCAAGGCCCTGCAGTAAAGAGGGGCATGTAACCATCATTCTTGGAAGAGCATTCTGATGACAAGGATGTATAAGCAGTCATTAGAGGATAAACCATATGCTATTCATCGTAAGTATTCCTCTGTGAGATTTTTAAAGAATGAATTTCCATTGATATCTGAACATTATTCGAAACCATTCAGCTCATCTATCATTGACAATTCCACCCAACAAATATCTCTGACAATTCAAAGAATATGATTGGTGCTTCGAAATATATGTAAGGAACAGCTTCAAATCCAAAGCCTATGCTCACAGTATTTCATGAGATAAAACAGTCTTTCTAACTTCGGCCTGTAGCCTACAATAGTGATCTTGCATTAGTATACTGGGTCTCTGGTTAGGTTTTAAGAATATTTCAGATTAGCCCAAAATTAAACTTTAAATTGATCACAAAAGCCCTTCAATAAATCGCAGGGAATCTCAGTGATTAGGCCAGAAAAAATCTCAAGAAGAAACAGAACATAAAACTTGCAGATCTGCCTAAACCAGCTTCAAATCTGTGACTGCAAAAAAACAAGATGTGTTGGATGCTTCAGACATGCACAGAAAGGAGTCACCTAATCATTGGACCCACTATTGAAAGCTAATGACAAAATGTAGACAGGATCCCACTATAAGGAATCATCCCCATGGATGCAGTATCAAAATACTTAATTCAGCTTTCGACATGGCATACCCTGGCTGTTCGTAACTTTAACAACTTCCAATCACATAATTTTCAGGAGTATTGTCTCATCTCTGCCATAATCCTCTAGTGGTGCTTATAGCTTTGCTGGCAAGTTCTAAAATCACTATAATAGGAAACCCAGAAAAATGAGAAGCAATTGCAATTGTAGCATTTTCATGAACAGTAAGATCAAGGGTTGCAACCCAGGGTTGACGTTTCCGCTAAGAAACTTAAACACAATTATGAGATCAAATCACTATAATAGGAAACCCAGAAAAATGAGAAGAAATTGCAATTGTAGCATTTTCATGAACAGTGAGATCAAGGGTTGCAACCCAGGGTTGACGTTTCCGCTAAGAAACTTAAACACAATTATGAGATCAAGGATGCAACCAAACAGTGATGTTATGCAAATGATGCAACATGCAACATGCAAATGAGATGCAATCAGAGATCTTTTCACCACTTAGATCAACATAACACAAGATGCAAATGATCCAATACATGAAAAATAAAGTCCTCTAAGGCTAGAAATGAGTTATTATGAGTTTAGAGCCTGTTTAGGTGTTATCTTACCACTGCTGCAAATGTATATCAGACTTCTAAAATGTTCATATCAGATTTCCAAAATCATTTAAAAGAGGCACAAGAGATGAGCACATGAGTTGATTAGCCTTATTAGGTTAATGTGCAATGATTATACCTTAAGTGAAAATGTTTTTAGGCTTATTTATTGTGATTAGATCAGATTTATGCCACTGTTATAGGAGTGCTTCATATCTGAACATTAAACAGTGAGGAGAATAAAAGGGTAAGAGAGCAAACCCTAGGGTTAGAAGCCTTGCTTGATGGAGAGATGGGCTTCTTGTATGCACTAGAATTCTTTCAAAGACCTGCAACACAAGTATTAGCTTCGCAAATGATAGATCAGCCCTCTTATGGTAGAGATTAGGGCTTCTAGGGCTAATTGATGGATAAATGAGGCTCCAAACACTTGAAGTTGAGATCCTTGCCCAACTAGTGATAGGCTAAGTCACCTGATACGGGGATACGGGGACACGGGGATACGAAGTATCGGACACGGGTACGTTGACCCCGGAACAGGATACTTCTGGGACACGTTACGTTATATATTATTTTATTAAAAATATATATATATATATATTAATATATTTAAAATTAGATATTTTTTGCACAAATTCATACAAAATTCATTGATTCAAACATAGATATTAGATATGCATGAGTCATACATCATCATTGATACTATAATACAAATTACAATGATACATTGATACACCATACATGATACAATCGTCAAATTTACTCAGAAAGACAAGATTGAAGATAGTAAGATACTGTAGTTTTTTCATGAAGTCATCAGAATCAAAATGTGTTACATAACAACACTGCCAATGGCAAATAGAAATAGAAAATACAAAATCAACTACAATCTACAAGACTACAAGCCTGAAGCCTCAATGAGTCAGAGTCATCAATCTTCATAATCAGCATCACTGTCAAAATCCTGATCATCATGCTCACCACTGCTCTCCTCTGCCTCTGATGCATCCTCTCTATCATCTCTCGTATCCGCTCGGGCAGGGAGGATACCCTCAATCCATCAAATCCCCCACAAGCTCTAGCACCGGCGCATTGAGATCCAAGTTGGCCAATGCCACCAACACCGTTGTTCGTACTCATCACTGTGAAAGACATCCCACATCTTTGTTCTTCTCTTCAACCACTTTCTCCTCGCACTCGTAGATGAGTTTTCCATGTTGCGTACATACTGAAATCTGTCCCCGGACTCGCTGCTCGCCCTTTCTTCACACTGCTCAAATTAAGTATGTGCTCCAATTCCTCTCGCAACAAGAGGACAGTTTCACCGAGAGAGGAGTTCGTTATGAATATTTTAATAAATGAATATTTCATTAAGTATTAGTTAGATATAGTTATATTAGGTTTTATTAACTGAAAGGGCATGATCAAAGATCATGCCTCTTCACCAAGGGACACCTTGAGGCTATATTTAAAGCCCAGGCGATCCCTCATTGTAATCATCTCATCTTTCATCATTAATAATATATATTTATCAAGTTTTACCAGAGTTTTTACACTCCATTGGTATCGGAGCCATCGCTCTTTGGATCTGTGTGATCACCAGAATTTAGGAATCAAAGGAAATTCCAAAAACCGCAGATTTTTACCCAACCCCTTCTGCTCTCTCACGCCACTCTGCCTTTGCTCACAAACCCTGATTCATAATTCCCTCACATTCAACGCTTGCCCTCAGTGAATCTGAGGACTGCAACTCAGTGAAGAATTCGGTGAAAAACCACAACAGTTTCAAGGAGGCTGAGGAGGAATATTTCTTTGTGTTTGGTGCGGATTCTAGGAGCAACCTAGCCGCAGATCTGAGACAGACCACAAAAAAATTGTGTGGACAGAACAGGCAAACAGTAGCTCGGAATTGCTGTCCTGTGGGTTGTTCAGACTCTGGTTAAAGATTTTGGAGGCTCGGATCATTTGTTTGGACAGAATCTAACCACAGAAAGAACAATCAAATTTGGATTGTTGACTGTTGTAAAATATCGGATTGACAAGTGTATTGAAAGCCTTGTTTTAAAGGCTTGGATCTGTGGTTATAATTACAACCCTGTTTTAGGGTTCAAATCTTTAGAGTTAAGCCTAAAAACATCTCACTCACTCCTGTCGTGGTATACCGGTAATATTACACCTTTTTGGAGGCTCGGACCAGGGTTGCTGGAGCTTGGTAGTAGTCAGAGACCAGTCGAGAACATCTTGAAGACAACACTGTAAGCTCGGAATTGACAGACATCTGTGGTGATACGTTCTCAGATCTCTGAAATACTGCGACTGGCAAATCTTCAATTCCGATTCCTTTTCCAGTAGAGCTTCAGGACTGTTGCTGCCCCTCGCATACATCGGTTCCCCACTTTATCACTGGATTCCCAAAGTGAAAATTCTCTCAATTAAGCAGAGATTCCACCACATTCTTCTGCCCTTTTGGAAGTAACGCACGCAGTTTGCATCTCTCTGCTGCACTAAGATTTTCTCGCCACGTGTTCACTGTTAGGACATTTCTCAGGTCATCCAACAGAAGTATATCGAGGGTTTTATGCACCGGTTGGTAACAACAACAAAAAAAATCGTGAACCATTCATTCTGCCCGCCAACAGACGAAAAAATTGGTTCACCCCCTTCGATTCTGCCGCATCCACTGTCAAGGCGTGGTAAATAAGTTTATATTAAAAATTAAAAAATCGAAAAGTTTTCAGTGAAAGCCGTGGCCGTGGGCGTAAACACCGTTTGATACATCATAATATAATTTATAAATTATATATATTTTATAATATATATATATATATATATATATATATATATATATATATATATAATTTATAAAACACTTATATATAATTTATAAAAAAGGAAGGAAATCTGGACGGCGTGGGTTTGGTATAATTCTGAACGGTTGCATATATATGGACGGCTGTTTAAATCTGGACGGGTAACGTCTTGTGAGCATATATATTAAAAAATCGATATAATTCTGAGCATATATATTAAAAAGTCGAATTGTTAAAAGTATATCAAATAGTGTGTCCAAACGGAACGGGCACATTTGTGACGGAACAATTTTTTTAACTATATAAAATATATAATATATAGTTTGATTGATAATTATATACATATATATTATAATTATATAATTTATTTATATATATAATTTTCATTTAATAATTATATATATATAACAATTATATAATTAAATTATATATATTATATAATTTTTAATTAAAAATTATATATATATAATAATTATATAGTTTAAAAAAAAATTATTATTAATTAATTAATTAATTCAAAAAAATAATAATTAATTAATTAAATATTAATTAATTAATTTAAAAAAAAAAAAAAAGAGAAACTGGCAAAAAGATATTTTCCACCTCATACCTGTTCAGTATGTCTTTATCAATGATGACGATTGATCAGATAAAAAGGCAAATATGGCTAAAACAAATGGAGGCCACAGAAAAGCTTAGCAAAGCGATGAACAATATGACAGAACTCGTCAGTAAGCTAAATGATAAAATAGATAAGTTAAGTCCGACACAATCCCCAATATCTCCCAACAGGGAACAAAATAAACAAAACAATTTCGCAGATTCGGGGAACTCAGAAGAGCATCAGGAAAAAGATGATTCCCCACATCACCATGAAGATACAGATGATTGTAAACAACAAACTATTCCATCCCCAGAATTGAACGAAACATATGAAGCGACAAACACATCCGAAGCCACTGATATAACGACAGAAGCTGTTGAGGCCTTCGGTGATGAAGCAGATATGGTTGTTAAGAATGAAGCATTTGATGATGAGGAGAAGTTACATCAGACAATAGTTGTTGGTAACTCACCTCTAAATCTAAAAAGGAATCACAAAAAACCACCAGAAGAACAAGGAATAGCTGGGAAACATGAAAAAGTATTCCAAGATCTACCCATAAAAGTGCCTTCTGCTAGGAAAATCAAACGTCCAATAGAAGTCAAGACAGTATCCAACTCTGTCGATATCAGATCTTTTCACTATCCACATCACCAACAGATGGAGCTCGAGAAGATGCTTCCCGATCTTTTCAAAATGTGGGACGCAAGAGCTCATCGCTTGAGAAAACCAGACATTCGTCAACATTGTCCATCATTACGTATGCTTTGAGGACAAAGCATCTTAAGAGAGGGGCAATGTTATGAATATTTTATTAAGTATTAGTTAGATATAGTTATATTAGGTTTTATTAACTGAAAAGGCATGATCAAAGATCATGCCTCTTCACCAAGGGACACCTTGAGGCTATATTTAAAGCCCAGGCGATCCCTCATTGTAATCATCTCATCTTTCATCATTAATAATATATATTTATCAAGTTTTACCAGAGTTTTTACACTCCAAGCCTCATGGCTAACTGCTGTAGAGGAGGGCTTGTTGCCCCATGAGTTGCCCACCAAGAATGGGGCTTCTTAGCCCCCCTGTCTCGAATCAAATCATAGCCTCCAAATCGCCCCCTGGCAGTGGAAAAATCTGCAAAGGCATCCTCCACCTCATCAAGGGATGCCCTATCCTGAAAAATCCTCCTCAATGCATCTTTCCTCCCTTGTGAGATTTCAGCATCCATGTGAGGAGGGAATCTGCGGGAAGATCCACCATTCAGCCACTCATGGTTGTAGTATTTTGGGTTCAAGGAGTGAGCCAAACAATGTAAAGGTGTGCAATTCTTGTCCCATCTGCTGACAAGAATATCTTGTATGACGGTGAAGAAGGCCTCAGGTGATGTCTCATACTCTGGGCATTGACTCTGTAAAATAATGGTCCTCACAGACTCAATCATGGAATCCCATCCCTCATAAACCTCTCATAGGATGGGTTGGTCTGTATCTGCAAATCTGAGCAAGGAAATGATAGGCTCCATGATCTGAATAATTAGATCTACCTTCTCCCACCATATATCATCCAACACTATGTCTTTCACCTTCTTTGAGGCTGCTTGATCCGTCTTTCTCCAAAAAGACCAAAACTCTGAAATAACCATAGACCCAAGAGCGGTCTTGACCTCCCTCAACCTCTTCAACATGATGAATGAAGAGGCAAACCGTGTATCTGTAATCTTCAACAATGATAGATTGTTGTACTCCTTGTAGATAGTGAGGGCATTTGTATGGTTTGTTACAAAGTTGCGGATATGTCGTGCATCCTCAATAGTGGCTCCAATCCAAAGCACATCAAAAGCAATAGATTTCAGTGCCAAGTTCAATGAATGGACAATGCAAGGTGTCCAAAATACTTGTGGATATTTTTCTTCCACAATCATGCCAGCAACCTTGCAAACAGGTGCATTATCTGTAATGATTTGCACACAACAATCCACACCTACACTTTCAATAACTTTGAGAAATAACTCACCCATATATTGTGCATCCTTGTACTCTCCAAATGCATCCATTGCTTTCAAGAAAACTGCACCATTCGTGGATGACACCATGAAGTTAATGAGTGGGTGGCGTGCTGGATCTGTCCATCCATCAGAAACAATGCTAACCCCAGATGTTGGCCATGCTGATTTAATAGGCTCAAGCATTTTGTCCATCTCTTTCTTTGCCTTTGTCAACAATGTGGTTCTGAGCTTCTCTGACCCAGGAGGCACATACCCTGATGGAGCCCCATGACAAAGAGCTCGACACATCTCAATAAATAGATGTGACCGTGCAACATTAAAAGATATGAAGTTCTGATAGAAAAAAAATGCAATGGTGAGGTCAAGCTCTTCCCTTTTCTCTTTTTGGAAAATCTTGTCCATTGGACCAACTGCAGTTGCCTTTCTCTTTGCTAATTCTCCCCTGCTAGAAGTCTCAAAAGGGAACTTGCCGCTGCTTTTCCTCAAGAATGGATGGGGGTCATCAGCCTTGGATTGTTTTGATTTTGCTGCCACATTTGCCTCACCAATACTCGCCTCTTTCTGCAATTACTTCTTATCTGACAATTCAATTGCTGTACAACATTTAATGCCACAACCTGGAATACCCAACAAATGAGCTTTCACACGGAAATGTGTGCCATTGAAATGGCCATTGCAAAAATTGCATTTCCGGCCACAATTTCCTCCTCCCTTTTTTGCTGCCCCTTCCTCTCTTGTTGCATATTTCCACAATGGGTATTTGGGGTCAACAATTTGTTTTCCCTGCACATTTGAAGCTACTATTGCAGCCCCACTTCCAATGGATGGAATACTTGCAGACTGTGATGAAAGAGGGACAGGAGGGGCATCTCCAATGGAGACATTCTTCCCCTTTCTTTGCCCCTGTCTTGCTGCCTTTGATTGAGCCATAAATACCGTAAAAAATAAACAAAAACAACTAAATATATAAAACATATGCACATGCAAACACTAACAACAAACTAAATGCAAAATATAGAGGGACAATGCACTTACTGGATGCCCGAATCTCTTCGAAAGAACACACTTGCTCCTTGCTCTCCTTCTCACTTCACAAATGAAACACAAATGAAATAGGTGAGAAAATATGAAAGAAAAGCCACACTTTATAAAAAAAAATCGCGCATTTTGGTTGCTGCGGGCCTGGCCATACCCAACAGGAGTGGCCACGGCGTGTCCGACGGGGTACGGTCGGGACACAGCGTGTCCCTTTTCGGACACGCCGTGTCCCGACCGTACCCTGTACGAACACTCCGTGTCCTTCGAATTGGGGCCGAATCCGACACCTAGAGGTGTCTGACACGGGGATTCGAGGATACGAGGGCATTTTAGGAGTGTCCGGTTACTTAGGTGATAGGTCTAATTTATAAGGAAATTACTTCAAATCCTTGCTAAACTTACCACAATACTGCAAACACGAACTATTAGTGCCAAATCAAATGCCAAAGCCACAATTATGCCAAAAATTGACTGATATGAGGGGATAGAGGCCTAATAAGGCCTGCGGCTAGGGTGTAGAGGCCAAATAGGCCTGCGACCTAGGGCTAGACGCTCTCTAAGGCGTACGGCTACCAAGAAAAAGACCTCTAAGGCCTGTGGCAAGGAGGAGAAGCCCTCCTAAGGGTTGTCGCTAGGGAAAATAGGCCCAAAACGGTTGTGACTAAGGGAATGAGGCCTTAAGGGCTGCAGCCAGACCTAAAAAGCCTTAAAAAGCCTGTGGCTAGCCTCCAGGAGGCTCCAAATCCTCGAGCCCCTCGCAACCACAAAAAATTTAAATTTTTACCTCAAAATCGTTGCAAAAATGCCTCCACCGGCTATGACCCTCCTTTCTTGGTTGAGCATTGAGCAACTAGGGATTGGAATGGCTACATCTTACCCTCTAGGGCTTAGATCAGCCCTCAAAACCCCAACGATTTCTTCCTTCAATTTGGATGACTTGCTTAAAGGGCTTAGAGACCCCCAAAACCCTAGCTATTTAGGCTAGTGAGAATAATGGATTCTAAAAATTTGAAATCTCTTTAAATCTTTGAGCCAGTGTACCTAAAAATGAGAAATAGAGAGCCAAGAACCCAATATATACAAAAATCCCAAAAAAACCCACTAGCTATACAAAAATAAAAGGTTAGTATTTAAAAAAAATACAAGGGTTAGTGGAAAAATAATTTTACAAATAATTGTAGGAATTTACAAGGTGAGTTTCGTAGATCAAGAACCAAAGGTCACCGCTCACAAATAGATCACAAATCAGTACACCAGTGTAATCACGTGGTTAAAACCCTCAAAGAGAGAAACAGTCCACGGCCTGAGCCAACGCAGCCACTTCAGGAAATTTATTAATATAAAAAGAAAAGTTACATATGTTTATCTCATAAACAGTTACCGGACAAATGACCCTCCATGCTCTTTAAATAGAGATCATGGACTAATCGGGTGTTAAGCCATGGATCAAGTGTCGTTAATACCGAGGTGAGAGATAGCCGTCAAATCACTACAAATCATGACCATTGGATTATAAGTTACAAATGTACATGGTAAAGAAACACACTTTACCTAACTCTACACTAGACTAAGTTATTCTTAACTATTTCCTATGTGTCGAAATATCCTAACATCCCCCCTTAAGAACAACTTGGAATAGGATTGAAGGATTTGCAAAGGTAACACAAAAGGAGCCTATTTCCTATGTGTCGAAATATCCTAACATCCCCCCTTAAGAACAAATTGGGATAGGATTGAAGGATTTACAAAAGTGACACAATAGGAGAAGGAAGGATGCATTAGAGCCTATCCCCCCTTAATGACAACTTTCCTGAACTCCAAGCATGGATCGAAGTTTGGTAAACTTCACTTCTACGAGAGCCTTTGTAAAGATATCGGCTACTTGATCATTGGTTGGACAATACTGCACTTCAAGAACACGATCATGAATGAGCTTTTTAATGAAGTGTATGTAGAGTTCAATGTGTTTCATACGCTGATGCTGAACTGGATCTTTACATAGTTGAATGGCACTCTAATTATCACACCAAAGTGTAGTTGGATGCTGCTGATGGAGACCAAATTCAGACAGGATCTGACGAAGCCACATGGCTTCCTTGCTGGCTTCAACTGCACCACGATACTCTGCTTCTGCTGAAGAAAGAGAGATGGCACTTTGTTTCTTACAAGACCAAGTAATAGGTCCCGAACCAAGAGTGAATACGCTCTCTAATCGTAGACTTTCAATCAATGTGGTCACTGCCCAATCAGACTTAGTGAAACCAATCAACAAGGGAGATGCTCCTGCACTGTAATGAATCCCGAACTGAACTGTACCTCGAATATATCGAATTATTCTTTTCGCTGCTTTCCAGTGACTTTCATGAGGTTGGTGCATAAACCGAGCGACAAGACCAATGGCAAAGGAAAGGTCAGGACGGGTATGGGTTAGATACAAAATTTTACCAACAAGTTGACAGTATAAGGTAGCATCAACTTTAGGGATAGTACAGTTGACTGAAAGCTTGACTCCAGACTGAAAGGGAGAAGGGGCAGGCTTACAGTCTTCCATGTGAAAGTGGTGTAGAAGATCACAGGCATACTTGGACTGAGAGAGGGTAATGCCTTCCTTGGATTGCAAGACTTGAAGACTAAGGAAATAATGCAAGTGTCCTAAGTTTGTCATTTCAAACTTCTTTTTGAGGCTAGACTTCACATGGTTTATATGGTTTGGATCACTACCAGTAAGGATAAGATCATCAACATAAAGAACAAGTATGGTGAAGGACTTACCCACTTTCTTGGTGTAGACAATGTTGTCAGAATGACACCTAGAAAAGCCATTATCTAATAGAAATCTATCCATTTTGGCATACCAGGCCCAAGGAGCTTGTTTGAGACCATAGAGAGACTTCCTAAGGCGACAAACAAGGCTAGAGTCGTTTTGGATAAAGCCAGGGGGTTGTTCCATGTAGATTTATTCATGTAAATATCCATGTAAGAAGGCGGATTTAACATCCATCTGATGGACTTCCCATTTAAAGGAGGCAACAAGGGAAAGAACAAGGCGGATAGAATTCATTTTGGCAACAAGGGAGAAGGTTTCAGTATAGTCAATGCCTTCAACTTGTGAAAATCCTTTAGCAACAAGACGAGCTTTATGTCTATCCACTTTTCCATCTGGTCCAAACTTGGTTTTGTAAACCCATCTGCATTTGACAAGTTTTCTTCCTTTTGGAAGAGCAACAAGATCCCAAGTATTGTTTGCCAATAAGGAACGATACTCTTCATTCATAGCTTCATCCCAATCTGGATGACCGGAGGCTTCTTCAAAGGTTTTTGGATCGGGATTTTCTAGAACTTGAGCCAATAAGGAAGAGACTCTTTTGAACTGAGAACGTGTACGTGGTTGATCAGCAAGGTCACCTGCAAAAGAACCTGCTGCATCTCAAGTAGAGCGGACCCATCTTGGAAGGGGTGGAGTAAAAGGAATAATTTCAAGAGGTGGAGGAGGATTGTCATCCTCGCTGTCATCATCTGAACTAGAAGGAATGCTATTAAAAATAGAAGAGAGAGAGAGAGGTGGCACATATGCCGAGTCAGGCTCGCAGGCCAAAGGTGGCACACCCGCTGAACTAGGCTCGCAGGCCAAAGGAGGCACACCCGCCAAACTAGGCTTGCAGACCAAAGGTGGCACACCCGCTGAACTAGGCTCGCAGGCCGATATATTTTCATCAAATTTTACATCTCTTCTAATGATTATATTTTTGGATTTTGGTTGAGAAGTCTATAACCTTTGACATCTTCAGAATATCCAACAAAAATGCATTTTTCACTCTTAGGTTCTAAGGCTATATGTTTCGCATCTAGAATATGGGCCCAAGCATCACTTCCAAAAACACGAAAGTGACTTACATCTGGTTTGATTGAGCTCCAAGCTTCTTCTGGAGTTATATTCTTTAAAACCTTAAGTAGGAGTGCGATTTACTATGTAATTTGCACAGTTAAGTGCTTCTGCCCAAAAATTGAGACTAAGTCCTTTAGATTGAAGCATGCAATTAGCCATTTCTTTTAAGGTGCAATTCTTCCTTTCAGCTACACCATTTTGTTGTGGAGTAAATGGAACAGTATGTTGCAATTGAATGCCATGCTCAATGCAGAAGTTGATAAATTTGTTGTTAACATATTCTCCTCCATTGTCTAATCTTAACTTAAGAATTGGATGTCCAGATTGTTTCTCAACAAAGGCCTTAAAGGCCAAGAACATGTTAAAAACTTCACTCTTGAGTTTTAAGAAGTATACCCAAGTGCATCTGGAAAAATCATCAATGAAAGTTACGAAGTACTTGCAACCAAAGAGAAACAACAAGAAGTGGACCACATAAATCACTGTGCACAAGTTGCGAAGGGGCTAAAGCGTGCCAAGAGGCACATTTGTCAAAACTATCCCAATGATGTTTTCCAAGTACACATCCGGAGCAAATACCATCTCGGCAAGATACCATAGGAAGGCCCATCACCATATTTTCCTTACATAGATTTTGAAGAGAGCGATAGTTTGAGTGACCAAATCGCTCATGCCAAAGTTTGCTCACATCATCATTATGAGCAACAAAAACAGAGGGAAGACAGGATGACCCAAAGTTGTCAAACTTATACAACCTTGTGGAATCATCAACAATGCCAGTAGCTAAAATATGTCTAGGATCTTTGAGGTCCTTGATTACAACATCATGAGGTGAGATTTCTATTATTTTCCCTTCACCTGAATGAGTAATCTGATAAACAGAGAGAAGGTTGCATGACAAGGTAGGGACACATAGTACATCATTAAACTGACCATTATCTAGGTGAATGGTTCAAGATCCTACAACACTAAGAGATCTATCATCACCAACATAAATATGTTTGGTGTTACAATCATTAAAAGAAGAAAATTGGGCTTGATTTTTGGCCATGTGGTAAGAAGCTCCTAAATCAATGAGCCACTCATGAGAATGAGAAGAAGGAGATACATTTAATGCATAACTAGATCTTGATGCTTGACAACCACAAGCAGAAAGTGCCATTCCTGAAGATGAAGGTGAAGAGTGCTCCAAATTGATGTTGTGCTTCTTCATTGCTTCTTCTAAGGCTTCCATCTTCTTAAAACATTTGGACTCTATATGGCCATCACGATTACAAAAGTTGCAATGTTTATCTGCCTTCTTCCCTTTGTTTATCTGCCTTATCATTTTGGTGAGTTGCTTTTTCAATTTGCGGCTGAAATTGCTTAGGACCCTTGTTTGGTTTCGGACCATATTTTTTAAGATACTGCTTCTTGGGATTCTTTTGATATGATTGTTGTTGGGCTGCTAAGGCTTTCTTAGAAGCGTTTCCAGGAGTGATAAGACCAAGGTGTAAGAGTTTTTCTTGTTCTCTTATCAAAAAATCACAAAAGGAATCAAAAGAGGGATTCTTGTAGGTGGTTCCTGAAGAAATGATGGCTTCTCTAGTGGAATGGAAGGTAGAAACAAATACAGAGTATGCAGGGCCAAGCTTAGCAAGAATGCAATAGATGAGGCTACCATCTTCTTTTTTGACCTTACAACCTTCTAAAAGAAGTCTAAGGGTCTTGAATTTGGACAAAAAAGTCTTCAATAGAGGAGAAAATTATTAAGGTCCAAAGTAAGCAATTCATTTTCAAGCTAGTAAGCCCTGATTTGATTTTGAATGCCAAAGACAGTATTTAGCTTATCCAGGGCTTCATGAGGAGTGTCAATGTCAAGGATATGAAATCGAAGATCTTGAGCAATGGACATTCCTATCAACCCTCGTGCTTCATCTTGTTTATTTTCCCATTTAGCGACTTTATCATCATCAGAAGGTTTAGTTTCTAGCCCTGTGGCTATTCTATAAACACCTTTACTTCTAGGTATATCTACCATGTGAGGTACCCATTGGAAATAATTGGTGCTCTTCAGAAAAATCGGGCATGCATTTTTCATTTTTTTTTTAAACTGAAGCTGAGAAAAACTGAAACTAACTGCTCCAATGGAAAGATCTCGAAAAATTAGGCTGTTTCAAAAAAAACGGCTCGAAAAACGGCTTCCGGATGAAGAAGTTATGCCTTTTTGAAAAAACGAGTTGAAGATGCCGAATAGTTACATGAACAGTTTGAAATTTGATGATGAAGTGCGACTTTTAAAAAAAAAATCCTGCCCCTTTTAACAAAACTTTTTACAAAAGAAGCTTGAGAAAGAGACTTGAACCCAAGACTTCTATTCTCATAAACTAACCTCTCACCAAGTGAGATAGTAAAAGGATTTTGTAATTGTTTGAGGAAGGGGTTTTTTTTTTTTACTCTTCGGTGTGCGTGCCTTTTCCTGCACAAAAAAACACAAAAATCTGAGGGAAAAAAAAAAATGCAAGCCTTACGGCAGATTGTTAGATTTTCGGTTAGCCTTACCGGCAACTATCTATTTTTTCACTATTTTTGATTTCCCGAGATCGCACAAAGACGCGCGGAAAAAGCATATGTAGCAAAAAAATATCCATTTTTCCTGTTTCTGATTTGTCGAGATCACACACAGCGCAGAGCAAAGAGCATACACAGAGAAGAGGGTATAGATCCGGCAAATAAATAAAACTGAAAATAAACAGAGGGAACCGAAATAAGCAGAACTATTAACAAATATAATCGTAAAACAGATACTTTATACCTCCAGATCTAAACCGTCATAACTTGGGCAACCGGAAACCTTTTCGCGTGAAACGAAAGGCGTTCCTCACTATAACAGACGCTCTGAACACAACAAAGCAGTTCTCCAAGCCCAAAAATGTTCAGAAATAGTAGATCTAGAAAACGGTAGTCGCATGCAGTCAAACCGGCTTTGGATTTTGATCAACAACGAATGCGGCCCTCAAAATAGCTCTGATAACATGTAGGAATTTACAGGGTAAGTTCCATAGATCAAGAACCAAAGGTCACCGCTCACAAATAGATCACAAATCAGTACACCAATATAATCATGTGGTTAAAACCCTCAAAGAGGGAAACAGTCCACGGCCTGAGCCAACACGGCCACTTCAGGCAATTTATTAATATAAAAAGAAAAATTACATATGTTTCTCTCATAAACGGTTACCGGACAAATGACCCTCCATGCTCTTTAAATAGAGATCATGGACCAATCGGGTGTTAAGCCACGGATCAAGTGTTGTTAATACCGAGGAGAGAGATAACCGTCGGATTATAAGTTACAAATGTACATGGTAAAGAAACACACTTTACCTAACTCTACACTACACTAATTTATTCTTAACTATTTCCTATGTGTCGGAATATCCTAACAATAATTACATAATAAAATTTGCTTTCATTAGCATATTAAAACTTTATGGTACAAATTAATAAATTTGAAGATAATGAGGAAATAATTTTTTAAATTTTTGCAAAGCCCTCCTGTATTAACTTTTCGTTAGATAAACACTTGGAGCCAAACAATGGTGTGATCCCCTCACAGTCTGTGAACTTGGAGGCCAAGCGCTGGAGCAACTTGTAACTCAATGCACTTCGAATGATAAATTATTAAAGAAAAGGGGTTTGATTCACACAAAGGATCTATGAACCTGGAGATACCTGCCAGATCCCCTAAACCCAGAGTGCTACTCTAGCCCAACACCTAAGGCAAGATACCTGTGCGAATAGATGTTCCTACTACTAGCAATTGAAATAATAATCAACGGTGTGATAGTTCAAAGCATATCAATAAAACATCCAACACATACCACATATCAGCAAGTGAGAGACGCCTTGAATTAAACGCCAAAGACTTTTTATTAAATGCAAAGAATTCCAGCAAAGCCATGCTCAGTACATCAGATAATCATTACATCATCCAAAGATCAAAATGAGGAGCTCAATATCCTCCTTATATAGAAAATGAGAGAAGAAAACTCCTCCAAGTAGAAAATAACAACTAGTTGGGTTGATCCTTCTCAAAATAATATCATCCATCGATCTTCATTTGAAATAACTTGATCTCCTCCATCAATTTTTTTTTATTTTGAGGAAAAAATTGAATCTCTTACAATCCTTTTTTTCTTAGTCCAAAAAACAATATTTTGGACTTTTATCCTCAAAAAAATCAATTTGACTTGACCACCAAGGTCCAAAGGGTCAATTTCTCTTAAAATTTTGATTTTGGACCCTTAAAATTTAATTCATTTTGGACCCACGAATTTTTTATGTTTTTCCATTTGGAGATAATTAAATTTCTCTCAAATCAATTTTTGACTAAAAAATAAATAATTTTTTTGCTAATTATTTTTTTTGTTTTTGCCAAAAAAAATAATTAAAAGACTCAAGAGGGGAATAATCAATTTTCCACCCTCTAAGTGTGTCTATAATAAATTAATTTAACCATGGTGTCTAAATATGAGTAACCATGCAATAAATTATTCCTAGATACACTTTTACAACAGAATATTTACAATATCAACCCTTAGAAAGGAAAATACACATTTGACATATACCCTCGAGACTTTACCCAATTCTACGACAAGACACACGATCTAGTATGAAAAATACATAGACTCGATAAACACTAGGACTCATCTAAGCCCTCGTCAAATAATTCCACCCTAGCTTTGGGGCATATTTGGGAGAAAAACTCTATCGATTATCTGTGTTTACAAACACACATAATTCGGGGAGGTTAAAAACTCCCTAGGATGAAACCCTTTGAGAAGAATCATAAGTTTACCTAGGTGTTGTTATTATATGACTTGATAGTCATACTAGAATCATTTACAACATAGAAGCAGAAATTGGGTTTACAATGACGAAAATGGTGTTGAATGATGACAATGATCTTTGAAAAAAATTGTCCACTACTTTGTACTTTGCTTCCTTAACTGTTGACATGTACATGGTCATTAAGGCCATCTAGAGCCTACTTTTTGATGTATTTTCGGTTTAGAGATGTAATGCACTCAATGTTATTTTGGTTATGTGCACCCTTACATGCTATATAAATTAGACCTTGTAATTTGTGGACCTGTGGTTGATGAAAATTATTACTAGATGAATGATGTTATATGGTTAAATCCATGTTTTTATGTTTTTAATCACTAATTCATCATTCTACATGTTTTTGTTGACATATATACATCAAAACATATAAAAATATATATTATAAAAAATTTGATCCCAAAATTGCTCCCGACCCGAGAGCTTTTCAAGATGTCACTCCCCGCTATCGCTTCCACTTCCTGCTCCCGCTCCCAAGTAGCCATGAATACAACCCCTAGGGGTGATGATCTGAATTTATAGGGGAATGCAACAAAATACAAATATAAACATGGACACAAAGATGCAGCAGAAATATAACTTCATTTCATTAATATCGAAGACTGAAATATGCTTACATACAGAATGGAAAGAAACTAGCTCGGGCGATGGTAGCTTATCTCTGAGAAGAGATGTGTCGGCTACATGACTCCGAACTCTCTTACAATGAGGCTCAAAGGCCTATTTATTATTGAGAAACAATGGAAAACCCTAAACATCCAAAAACCTAACCCTAGGAGATGAAGTGCCAAAATTATGGGCCCTGTTTGGGTAAATTGGTACATCAACTTCCTGGGGACGTAACTTTAGCATACAATCTTTGTTTGATGTGCACAATACCTCGTGAGAACAATATATCCGAGGACTACAACTTTCGATTTTCCCAAAAAACATCGTTTAAGGCCTCAAAACGGCTTTGGAAGTTCAGTACCCGAAAAACTGCCAAAAATAGTAAATTGTGCTACAATTAAGGAAACTGAAAAACTGAAAGAAAGAAACAATGGTGGGGGTACAAGTGGAATTGGCAGGTGGCCACCAATATCCACCTGGATCAGTCCACCCCCTTAGGAAGCAATGGTCCCCATTGCGTTGAGTTCCTCCATGAGATGAGGAAACTTCTGCTAAACTTGGTCCCTGGTGAGCCACTTGCCTTGGTGCAGGAGTTGGCCAGCTTTGACAACTCAATACAACTAGATCTTCTGTTGGCGAGTGTTCTTGATCTGTGTGTCCATGATTCGATCAATTGTGCCATGTTCCATGTTGTCAGGGTTTAGCTCTGTTGCTGTGAGTTGTTCTACAATGTTTGATGTGTCCAATAATGGTAGAAAGTATGGCCGAAGGCGGTCCACATTGAACACTGGGTGCAGGCCAAGGAATGGAGGAATGTTGAGCTCAAAAGCATTGTCTCCCACAGCCTTGATAATGGTGTAAGGCCCACATCAGAGTGGTCTGAGCTTCCGATGAGCTCTGGTTAGGCGTTCTTTCTGCAAATGCAACCAAACTTTGTCGCCCACCTGAAACTTGTGTGGCACCCGATGTTGATCATGTCACTGCTTGTACTTGGCATTGGACTTCTCTAAGATGTTGTGAACCCACTAGCGGACGTGCTGGATACGTTCAATAAATTTGGTTGCTTTATCAGCCTCAAAGAGTACATGTGTGGATTTTGTCTGTGTAGTTACATGAGGTATGGCAACATCAATCAGACACAATGGTTGAAATCCTAGACTCACTTGAAAGGGACTACGACCAATTAAGCTATGGAGAGCTCTGTTATAATTGTGTTGCACATAGGGGAGGCTCTCATCCCAAGTTCATGGATGCTTGGATTTGTACATGCGGAGTATGTGCACTATCATCATGTTGACGACCTCTGTCTGGCCATCAATCTGGGGATAGAATGCAGTCGACTTGGTGAGCTTGGTGTCCAATAGTATCCAGAGGTTTGAACAAAATGTGATCAGGAACCTGCTATCCTGATCTGATATAATGGTCTGCAGGATCCTAAAATGTACCCACAGTCTTTCAAAGAAAAGTTTGGCAGTGTCCTCTGTCTATTGTGATACTATTCTTGCAAGCCGCCAATATAGCCATCTTAGAAAATTTGTCCACGACCACAAATACATAGTCATTACCATGCTTGGTAGAAGGGAGACTAGTCCATGGAGATGGATTCCCACGGTTGGCTAGGAGTAGGCAGAGGAGTGTACAGGCCTTGCTTCTAGATGGTTGGCTTGGCGATGGCGTAGGCAATGCAAGATCTGATATATTTGCCAACATTTAGTCGGAGTTTTGGCCAATAAAAGTACTTTTGTAGTACAGCCACAGTTTTCTCCACACCAAAGTGTCCTGCAACCCGACTGTAGTGCACCTACCAAATCAGTTTGGCATGCTCGCTCGAAGGAACACAAAAGTGGCCAAGGTAGCATAATAATGTGTCCTAGAGGTGGAAATCAGGAACTTGCTTTCCATCTACTAGCATCTATGTCTGTGGGGCAAACTCTGGATCATTTTGTATAGTTGCGGCCATCCAGAGGTCTCGTGGCCACAAGAGTTGAGAACAGTAGTTAGTGTTGCAAATGGGGGCCGTTTGAGGTAGACTGCAACATGATTGGTGTTGTCTGTTTTGTATTTAATGTTCAAGTGGAACTGTTGCAGATATGTAGACCACTTTTGATGGTGATCGTTCTGCAACTTCCCTTGTTTGTATAAACCAATGTGGACAAAATCTAAGTCGGGATTAAATCAGCAAAGGTCAAAAAGTTAATAAACTCGATAAAGTCAGGAGTTTTTTGAAAAAGTAGAGAGTTTTTTGAAAAAGTCGGCAAAATTTTAAAAATACAAAATTATTCATTTTTTTTATTTTTTTATTATCTAAAATGTCCACAACATCAAATAAATGCATTTCCACATAAACATGTAAAGAAAGCTAATATGTAATATGTATATGAATTCTAGTGCTACATCACATATCAAAATAGTGAATCAAGTCCTGAATCTTGAGTCTTGTCTCAGTCTCAACTCTCAAGAGTCAAAATATCAAAAAAAAAAAATATAATAAATGTATATCATGAGTCATCTCCATGTCATAAAGTAATCAATCACTGAGATCCCCTGCCCCTTTTACGGGAATAGGGAATGGCTTTGCCTTTTCCTCTAGCGGAAGAAGGCCCTGCCCCTGGGGATACAAATGGACTCAGCCGTCCTCTAGAAGCAAATAAAAGAGGTGGCCTCTGTCTTCTATCGTTGTTGTTGCCCATCCTAGATGGTGTCACCTCCTCCTCCACATCCTCCTCCTGCTCTGACTCCTGACCCTACTCCTCCTCCCCTGCAACTGCAACCTCCTCTGACGTTAGTGCCTCTGGATCCACATCTAACCAATCAGGGATTGATTCCATGGTCGACCTCTCAGTCTCCACCCTCCATGCAGCAGTCGTATCAGTATTGTCCAATGAGATGGCATCCATATCAATAGTTTTCTGAAGTTGTCTCATCCACAATCGAAGATTGTAGTAGACATACACCATGTCATTGAGGCATTGGAATTCCAATCTGTAAAAGGGTCATACATTGTAAATTAATACTTAGAAAATTTAAATAGTAAAAATAATCAAATGAATTCAAAATTGTAATTTTAATTGTTTTTACCTGTTGCGCTTTTTGCTGTGTATTTTGTCAAATACACTCCAATTGTGCTCACACCCAGAGGAACTGCATGTTTGGCTAAGCAATCGAATGGCAAGATTTTGGAGATGGGGTACTCTGCCACCATAGCTTGTCCACCAAACATCTACAAGTTAAAATAAAAATGAAAAGAAAAAATTATGAACAGATAATGAATTATGAAAGTTGAAAGTTAAAACAAACTGAAGCTTACATGGCATTTTGGTCTTCCTATTCTTAATAGCCATGGTAAAACCAAAAGTGCCACTTGCCATCCTATATATTTCCATTTCTTTAGAAATATCTTCACGTTTTTGCTCAGAAGCCACCATCCTCTCAACACAAGTGAAGAATCCATCCATCACCTCGGCATCCATTCTAAAACCACAAGAGTAGGAAAATGTGGGGTTGAGGTAGATACCTGCAACATGAATGGGGCGATGGAGGGTATTGTTCCAGTGATCAATCACTCTCCATATGACCTGTTATTTCTCTAACCCCTCGTCTCCCTTATCTTCATAATAAGCACGAATGGTTTCTTTGGCCCTATCCATGGTCTCATACAAGTAGCCTATTGCGGGCTTCTCTCCATCAACCAACCGAAGAACCCTTACCAAAGGTTCCGAAATGGCACACACCTCCTCTAATCCTGCCCAAAAGCTCAGATCATATGAAACTAGTCTGCATATGCCCTCTCCCTCTGGTTTGCGGCTAATAGATAAAGCACGCCAATCTTGTGAAAAAAGCATGCTCTTCACCTCCCACATAGAATTCAACAGAGACTGAAGAGATATGAAAGTAGTGGCAAAGCATGTTATCGCAGGACGTACCAACTCTTTGTTGTTGGTGAATCTTCTCATCAAGCTAAGCACAGATACATGACTATATATAAATTTTGTTATGCTCTTGGAAGATTCAACAATATGCTTCACAATAGGAATCTTACCTATATCCTCCAACATCAAGTCAATACAATGAGCAGCACAAGGTGTCCAAAATAGGGTAGGATACCTCTCCATAAGCAACTTGCCAGCTGCAACATAATTTGCAGCATTGTCCGTTATGACTTGAACAACATTTTGTGGGCCTATTTCCTGAATGAAGATGCCCAAGAACTCACATAATAAACGTGCATCTTTAATGTGTGCAAATGCATCAACAGATTTCATAAACATTGTCCCCTTGGGACAACTAACCAGGAAGTTAAGAAGGGTCCTACCCTTCTTCTCAGTCCAACCATCTGACATGACTGTGCATCCAATGTGTTCCCATGATGCCCTAAACTCCTCCAATCTAGCAGTGCAATCATTCTTTTCATCTTGAAGAAGAGGCCCTCTCAACTCTGCAAAGGTAGGGACTTTGTACCCCGGGCCATCGACAGCAACAGCATCATAGGTTGGTAGAATGGATTTGTCTGGACAATGTTGAAAGGAACATCACTCCATAGAAGACATTTACTAACCAACTTGTCAGCTTCTACCTTTTCCTTTTTTTTAATTGCTAATTTGATGCCAAGTTGTGCACCAAGTGTGGTTCTAGGGACAAAAAAGATGAGAAAGTTGAGGGGTTGGGACATGTGGGTGTGGAAGGTGATGCTGAAGAACCACTCTCACTTACCCCCACTCTTGAGGCCCCAACAAGTTGGCTTTTTATTGTTGCCCTGGTGTCTTTGCCATCCTTTTTATCCATCAACGATTTAATGGCCTATTGGATGATTTCTGGAGATGCATTGGGGCAAAGTTCTATATTTTGCCCTGGAATTTTCTCCAAATGGAATTTTAATCTGTTGACACCCCCTGACATATGCTTGCCACACAACTTGCAAGTCAAATACATTTTATTGACACCCCCAGTTTCAGGTACATAATCAGGTTCACCATATTCCCACATAGGCTCCAAAATCCTTGGCATTTTGTTTGAAACTTTGAACTTGAATAATTGAATTTGAACATGGGCACAAAAAAAATTTGAAAAAATAAAAATTGGCCATCACATAAGAAGGAAACACAAATGTAATTGTTGATTTTAAATTTTAAATGCCTCTTCTCACTCACTTGAACACACACAAAATCACTAAACAAGGGTTTGAATTTTTGTTATTTGATTCTTGAAAGTTGAAGTTTTAAATTCTAATTCAATCTAGACTCTAGACTCTAGACTCTAGATTCTAAGCAAAAATAAGTTAGAAAACAAGCTAATTGAAATATAGAATGATTTAAGAAGACATTTCTGTAACAATTTACAAAGAATAAGAGAGAAAATACATACCTGGCAACAGCAAACCGACACCTTCAATCTCCCACGTTGAGCGGCAGACAAATCTCCAAATCCACACCACAAATCTTGGACAATGGCAAGGCTCAAGCCTCAATCACCTCCTCTGTCTCCAAAGCCCTCAAACGCAGCAAACAAATTCCAAAATGACTGATAAAATCGACCTTTTGGCCTCTTATCCGTGGCTTTGGAGGGACAGATGATTTTTTTGATCGACGCTGATTTAATCGGCAAAATGAAAAAATCAGCATTTTATGATTAAATCGCAACTTTTTGCCGACTTTTTCCACACTAGTATAAACTGAAGAGGTCGGTGATCAGTGTGGATGACCGTCTCCTTCCCCAGAATGTAATGCTTCCATTGTTGGCAAGCCTGCATGATGGAATACATCTCTTTATCATAGGTGGGGTACTTCCGAATTGTATCGAAAAGTGTTACTATGATAGACCACTGGATGCTTGTGTTGGGTGAGGACTGCACCAATAGCATAGTCGGAGGCGTCTGTCTCAATTTCAAATGGTTGTTGTAGATTCGACAATGTTAGTACCGGTGCAGAGCAGAGGCAGTGTTTCAACTCAACGAACGCCTTCTGTTGGGATTCGGACCAGGAAAACTTTGCTTTCGCCCCGCCCTTAATAATCTAACTCAAAGGCCAAGTGATATGGGAGAATCCCAACACGAACCTCAGATAAAATTTTGCGAGGCCCAAAAAATTGCGAAGCTCTGTTAGAGTGGTCGAAGCTGGCCAATCCCGAATGATTTGGATCTTAGTCGGATCCACATGCACGCCACGCTCATCTATGATGTAACCCAGATATTGGACCTGGCTCATGCCAAAGGTGCATTTCTCCAAGTTGGCGCACAATTTGTATTGCTGAAGAGTTTGAAGGACCTGCCGAATGTGTTGCAAGTGTTCTTCCCAACTCTTGCTGAAAATGAGGATTTCGTCCAGATAAACAACCACGAACAAGTAGGTGAAGGGTCGCAAGATGTCATCCATTAGCCTCATAAAAGTAGCAGGGGCATTTGTCAACCCGAAGGGCATAACCAACCATTTATAAAGGCCTTCCTTGGATTTGAAGGCGGTCTTCCATACATCTGTGGTCTCTATAGGAACCTGGTGATAGCCAGACTTCAGATCAATCTTGCTTAAATACTTGGCCCCTTTGAGTTGGTCCAGAAGGTCATCAATCTGTGGGATTGGATACCTGTTCCTGACAGTGATTTTGTTTAGTTCTCAATAATCAATGCAGAGCCTCCAGGTCCCATCCTTCTTCTGTACAAGTACAATCGGGCTCCCACAAGGCAAGGAACTTTGTCGGATATTGCCTTTTTGAAGCAAATCCTAGATTTGCCGCTTGATCTCTTCATTTTCCAGAATGGAGTGGCGATATTATTGCCTGTTGGGTAGAGGTGCTCCGAGAGTCAGGTCGATTGAATGCTTGACCTGACAGTGTAAGGTTACCCCTGCCGGTAAGGAGAAGATGTCCCTGTATTCTTCCACGACCATATCCACTTGCTTCTGCTGCGTGGAGGAACCCTTCCCGAGGCCATGGATGTGGCTACAATCTTCTCCTTACTTTAAGAGCGAATCAAGAAGAAAACAAATTTCCTGGTCTAGGAGATATCTTACTACATTGCTTAGCAAAGATCAAAGAGATGTCAGTAGGCAGTCTACCTTCGATATCCTGCATAACTTATTATCCAAAGAAATAATAACAATGTGAGGCCTAGACTCATACACAGCATGATGCTTCCACAAGTATGGTTGGCCTAGTAATACATCAGAAACTTCAAGAAGAGCTATATCACACAATACCTCATCCGTGAAGGGCTTGATGTTATAGGGAAGGCGGCACTGCTGGCTGATGCGGAGATCTCGTCCTTGGTGAAGCCACTCGATGGTGTACAGCCGCGGGTGTGGTGTGGTCGGTAGGCCCAACCGCTTCACAACCTCTTCTGAAATGAGGTTTTTTTGGCTCCCGCTGTTGACAATGAATTAAGCGGCGAGCCCTTCACCCACATCTGTGAGTGAAAGAGGCGCTCCCCAACCTCTGGATCTTCGGGTTCCGCCTTTTAGAGCTTGGTGGTGGCTACCGTCGTAGTGGGTTCTGCGTCAATGACCTGCCTACCCTTGTCAGTTCCCTTTTCGGGTTCCTACTCAGAATCAAAACATGCATCCATCTCTGAGTCTCTCAGCTCGACCACCAGTGCTTGCTTTGCGCGACATTCATGCATGTTGTGAGTAGGGCTTTTATGGAACTCACACCACTTGTCGGTGTCCTTGTTTGCATTCATGTCACCCTTAGCTTGCGGCTTCGAGGAGTTGCCCTAAGGGGTCTCGATCGGGCTCTATCCTTTGCTTTGTGGCTTGGGGGTGCCTTTGTTCTGCTTTGGGTTCGCAGATCCAAAGTCTCGCTTCCTCTACTTGAATTTTTGCTCAATTTTGGCAACATATCAATATGTTGCACCAAGCGAGGAGATTTCCAGGAACTCCATTTCCTCTTGAATGTATTTGTGCAAACAACTGCGATACTTGAGAACCAGATGTTTCTCAGAATCTTTGATACACAGCTTTGTGCACAAGGTATGGAAAATATTTGTCAACTCATGCACATCTTGATCCCTCTGTTGCCGCAATGTAGTCCATTGTATGTATTTGTCTTCATAGCTCTCGACAGGGTAGTAATGTTCCTTGATGGCGTCTCAGAAAGAATTCCAAGTGGGTGCAGCCGAGAATAGTGAGGGTTCCCCCTCGTCCTTCTGCTCACAGTAGGTTTCCCACCAATCCTTGACATGGGGGGCAGCTTTCAAGAGTGCAAAAATAATATTTTCCCTATTGGAAAAATCATGAACAGAAAAATATCCTTCCAACAGGTTTAACCATTTATCTACGGCATCTACATCTATTTGGCCTTCAAATGTGGGAATGTCAAAGTTGACTTGTACCTTAAAGGGAGTGGCACCTCCAGAGTGGCTATCGGATGAAAATGCGTCGCCTATGGGCATCTGCCGCAGGATCTAGGCAAAGTTATCCATCATCGTGTTCCTTTTCTTCTCAAGGGCCTCCTCAAACAATATTTTGAGAGAATCTCCCGCTCCCTCGTCTTTCTTTTCGTCTGTCGTGGGAGGTTGTCGGGGTTTGTGAGGCTGATATTGCAAGGGTTCAACCAGATCGAGTCCTAAACTCCTTATACCCTGACCTCATAAGGGACATGCAAAGAAAAACAGAGAAAGAGAAGACCGCTCTGATACCACTGATCCGAATTTATGCAAGAACACAACAGAATACAAATATAAACGCGGACACAAAGATGAAGCAGAAAAATAACTTCATTTCATCAATATCAAACACTGAAATATGATTACATACAGAATGGAAATAAACTAGCTCGGGCAATGGTAGCTTATCTTTGAGAAGAGATGTGGCGGCTACATGCCTCCGAACTATCTTACAATGAGGCTCGAAGGCCTATTTATTATTGAGAAATAATGGAAAACCCTAAACATCCAAAAACCTAACCCTAGGGGATGAAGCACCAAAATTATGGGCCCCGTTTGGGTAAATTGGTACATCAACTTCTCGGGGACGTAACTTTGGCATACGATCTTCGTTTGACGTGCACAATACCTCGTTAGAAAGATCTATCCGAGGACTACAACTTTCGAGCAGCCAACATCGATCAACAAAATGTGTTGGCCCCGGTTTTCCCAAAAAACGTCGTTTAGGGCCTCAAAACGGCTTTAGAAGTTCAGGACTCGAAAAACTACCAAAAATAGTGAACTGTGCTACAATTAAGGAAACTAAAAAATTGAAAGAAATAATAGTGGGGTTCCAAGTGGATTAGGCGGATGGCCACCAATATCCACCTGGATCAAGTGATGCCTACTCCAAGGATGACCATGGAACTAAGTCACAGGACACGTCCTCCAGGGTCACGTGTCCCATATTTCGCGTGTCGGACACGAAATACGACCTAAAACGTGTCGATTACGTTTTTGGTCGTGTCCTCCAAAATGTGACACATGTCCTTCGAATTGAAAACGTGTCCTTCACATTGAATACATGTATTTGAGGTTTAGAAAACATACCCTAACGTTTTCCCCGATTATGGACACGTGTGACACGAAAACATAAAAAAAACAGCCCACGCGAAAGTATTTTTTCATTCCGTCACTTTTATCCGTGAGTCACTGTGGTTGCTGGAAGTGGAGATTTGTATGCGTGAGTCATTACCATCGCTGGAAGTGGAGATTGTATGCGTGAGATCAAACAGTCACTGGAAGTCGAGATTCCTTTGGTCGAGCAGCGTCAGTGGAGTTTCGTTTACCGTCGCTAGAAGTGGAGATCTGTATGCATGAGATCGAGCAGTCGCTAGAAGTCAAGATTCCTTTGGTCGAGCAGCGTTAGTGGAGTTTCATTTGGTTCAGCGTGCACGATGTCAGCCTCCAAGTAAGCAATGTGTGACTGATAGTGGTTAGTGGTTAGCAATTTTATCCCCTGGTTCTCCTTTGTAACCATACGGATAGGATAGACAGAAGAATTCAAACAAAATAAAATAACGTCTGTCGTCGACTCTCTTCATTTTTATTTTATAAAATCAACCCACATACCTCCTCTCTGTTGCTAATAACAGCCCCTCAATACTTCCTCTCTGCTGCTATTTTATAAAATTGACCCACAAGTTTGCAAATGAAACTTTAAACAAGCAACAGCTAGAGAGTCGAGACCATTCGTTTTTGTTGAGTGTTCACCGTTGACATATCTTATCTGAAGTACTGGTCTGCTGCCTTTTTATGATGTAGACATCTATTTGGAGCCCCCTCTTCCGATGCAAAAGATTGATTTTAGCAATAATCTAAATCCAAAGCAGTTTGGAGCAGAGCGTTTGCCATTAAATGATAAACGCTGACCAGTACCACAACCTTATGCATGTATGCTCTTCTAAATAGTGACAAATCTGTGTCTGCAAATCCACCCCAAAGGCGGGCACATCAGTCTCGACTCTCAGGCTTCAGCATAGGCAACATGATCTTCTTTTCTTGAGGCCCAAAGGTTGAGTGTTCAGTGTTTATAGACCTGAAGTTTGAACTTGATAGTCAACTGCTGAGCCATCACTTTGCTTCAATCACCTTTTACCAGTGCTGTAGCTGCTTTGTTCTTGGTACCAAGTGCACATGAAATTGCACAAAATCCTGTAGGCTGTCATGTGATGAAAATCACAACTTTACCTCCCATCCGACCACCACCAGCGGGTCTCAAGTAGGGTCCCGGAACACAACCAAACCATGAAAAACTCAAATATGCTGTAAAATTTAAATTAGGGAAAATTCTGAAGTTTATGACAGCAAAACAAACTCTATAACAGCAGAGAAATTAACCATTCAAAATATGCAAAAGCCACATACAATGATAGTTAGTTTTATTAGCAACTTAGGGAATAAAAATCAACAACTTACCATGTTCAGATTAGCATACAATTGCAATTTGCAATTAAACATGCAATGTCTGTCCTAAACAGAGAACAGAATAACAGTGAATATTCTCCACAAATGTCAAATATTGAACAGTGAACAGTGAACAGTCAAGACAGATCCATGATTCACTGATTTCTTAGTAAGTTTTAATTTTTAAACTTTTAAGAAATTAGTATGAAATTTCCTAATTATTTAATTGTTTTTGTTTTTGTAGGTGAAGGATTTGGAAACTATTGCAAGTTTGCATCTCATTTTTATTACACTTGTGGAGTCTGGACATTATAACAGCAAAAAGAATAATGGTTCAATCGTCCAAGGCAGTTGGCAGAGGTCAAAGGAAAGACAAGGGTGGTGTTTTTCGTGGTACATATATACTCAACCCTCAAAAGCTCTTCAAATAACCAGCTACATATATTGATTAAGCAAGTGATACACCTCATTCCTTCACCTCTAAGCATGTACGTCATTTCAAAATCTTCCCAAGGGAAAAAAATAACATGATTCCAAGAGAACCATCCAGCATGAGGAAGTATCCTAAGCATAAATGGATCATGTAGATTATACCAAAAACCCTCATTATGTGGACAAGGATCAATGTGCATCTTACTTGGACCTTCAAAGGCTAACTTCAAATCATATATGGGTTAGCCCTGTTTAAAATGTATCTTCACTTTACAAATGTGTGTAAACAGGCCAGCCCTAAACTGTACATGAGAAGGTCAACTCCAATCCAAAACTTTTTCAATGTTGCACTCCTGTATATATATCATCAAGTGATCGTCCACTCTCATGACTTTTGTCAATTGTCCCTAGGCAACTTATTTACATTTTGCTTTTAAAAACCATTATAGGAGAGTAAAGTTTATTATAAAAAGGTCACTACACATCAAAGGGAGTCAATGTCACTTCACCAACCCTCTTCTTGCTTCTAGCCAGCTCTCCTCTGACTCCTGAATCTTCTGTAATAACCTGTAATTCCCATGAAAGACCTGATATCAGCTACATCCTTAGGCACTGGCCACTCTATGATAGTCTTTATCTTTTCTGAATCCACAGCAATCCCTTCCTCAGATACCACATGTCCCAAGTAGTGAATATGTTTCTGGTAAAATGAACATTTGTTGAATTTAGCATACAACTCATTTTCTCTAAGCGTTTGAAGAACCATTTGTAAATGTTGGTCATGTTCTTATTTACTCTTTGAGTAGACCAGAACGCCATTTATAAAAACAATGACAAATTTGTCCAAAAATGGACAAAGGACACTATTCATCAGACACATAAAATTGGTTGGTGCATTAGTGAGTCTGAATGAAAGTACCACGAACTCATAATGTCTATACCATGTCGTGAATGTTGTTTTGTGAATATCCTCATCCTTGATTCTAATCTGATGGTATCCAAATTTTAAGTCAATTTTTGAGAAAATTGAAGCTCCCTTCACTTGGTCAAACAAGTCATCAATCTTGGGCAAAGGATACTTGTTTTTTATAGTCAATTTGTTGAGTTGTTTGTAATCTATAAAAATGCTAAGGGTCTCCTCTTTCTTTTTAACAAATAATACTGGTGCACACCAAGGTGATACACTAGGTCTTCTGTACTTCTTATCTAGCAACCCTTGTAACTAAATTTTTAACTCCATTAATTCAGGAATGCTCATTCTGTTTGGGATTTTGATATTGGAATTGCTCCAGGAATGAGATCAATGGTGAAGTAGTCTATATCCCTTCTTGGAGGAAGTCTTGGTATTTCTTCAGGAAGGACATCCTTAAAGTGCTCCAATATAGTGTAATCCTCTAAAGATGGTTTCTAATTACTAATAGAAAGATCTTCAATTTGGACCGCAAACAATTGGCATCCTTTTTTAGAACATTTCTTTAATTTTCAGGCAGAAATTTGCCTCACAGAAATGGCTCTTGGAACTCCTTTGATTGTACAGGCCTCCTCTTCATCATTAATACATGTAAAGGATTTTTCTAAATAGTTTAAGATTACTCTATGGGATTCTAATCAGTCCATGCCAACAAGGACATCATAAGATCCCAAAGGCAGAATGTTCAAATTTAATTTAGTATTCATTCAATTCAAATCTATTCAGCAATCTTTACTTATTTCGGTAACTTTTCGTTTTGCTCCTGTGGCCAATTGTACTAAACAGGGTTTACTCTATTTTTCCTTTTTAAGTCCACAATTTTCAATTGCAACAAGGGAAATATAACTTAAAGTAGAACCAGAGACAATTAATACAATCACATTCTTTCCACAAATTTTACCCTAGATCTGTTGGAAGGTGTTGTCATTGATGTCAACCCATGGAGATGACTGGTGTTGAAATTTGGTTACCGGAGGACAGGTGGTTTCCTAAGGCTTTGATCTTTGGCCTAGGAAAAAGTGTCCAAAAGAATTTAATTTTTCTCCTAAAGTGACTTTATAAAGTTATAAAGTCAAATCTAATTTAAAAGTGACTTTGAGTGATGAAGTTACTAAGTCTAATTTTAAAGTGACTTTAATAAAGTCAATGTGAAATTAGAAAGTGAAAAGTGACTTTAGAAATAAATGACTAAGTGAGTCTTTATTAAAGTGGGGTGAATTAAAAAATAGAAAGTGAGATTTAAATGAGCATTTAATCTCAGCTCTAGATCTAAAGCTATCTCAGCCATTAGATTTAGGGATTCCCCAAAAGTCACTTAGGGTTAGGTTAAAAGAGGAAAAGGAGGGAAAAGGCCATTCATTCTTTCATGAGCAGATTGAAAGAATGAGAAGAAGAGAGCAAAGGATATTTCTGAGCAGTGAGGAGAAGAAGAACATAACCTTGGCACGCATACTGAGGCATCACTTCAGCAAATCTGTATAGCAAGGAGAGGCACACAGTTCAAGGTAGTTTGGGCACAAGTTTCAAGGCAAAACAGTACAGCAACTTGGGCACAAAATCCAAGGAGGCCGTACAACAATTTTGGCACAGATTTCGCGGAGCAATTTGTTGGTTTTTTAGGCACAGTTTTCAAGACAGTCCGTACAGTGAGTTGTTGTCCCTGTGCACGGAAACCGAGACAAAAAACCATATAGAAATTATTGTTGTTTCTCTGCACGCAGTTTGAGGAATCCGTACAACATCATTTGTTGTTGTTTGCATGCTTTTCAAGGAGGTCGTACAGCAGCATTTAATGCTGTAATTTCTGGGCACGAAATTCAAAGAGGCCATATAGCATTTATTGTTGTTTTTGTTTTGTTGTTTGCACATTTTCCGAGGCGGTGGTTAAGCACGGAAAATGAGATAAGTTGTATTTGTTACTTGCTGAAATTTTTCTAAGTATTTCTCTCTCACTGTAAAAGCTATTTATCATAAATAAGAAGAGCTTTCGAACTGGTTTTCCCCAAGAGTTGTAGGGGGTTTTTCCAGGGTCAAGTTGACCAAAAATCAGCGTGTCTATTTTCTGTGTCGCTGATTTAATTTTCTGAGTTTTTATTTCTGCATGTCAGCACTATGAAATTTCCAGAATTTGTGTTTTCAGAAAATATTTATTTTTCCAGCTTGTTGAATGTATGGCTATGGGAATGGGCATTTAACTTTATGGGAGAAATAAGGAGAAACTGAAAACTGGGGTTGGGTTATCAAATTTCTACATGGTATCAGAGATATCTTGCTGAAAAGTGCAATTTGGGACAGCAAGAAGAAAAATTACAAGCAACTGATTTTTCACACAGAAAACAGTGCCTTTACTACAGCAGTGTTATTTTCAGCTTATTAGGGCAGCAAGCATGTCTTTGGGCTTGAGAGTGGAGGATAGGCTGGATGGGCATAGTAAATATAGTGTTTGAAATGAGAAAATGCAGAGCATCTTTGAGGAGGCAGAAGTCTGGGATATCATGGTGCATACTGCACAGCACCTTGTTAATGTGCCTACTGATGCTGTTCAGTTGGCAGCATTTAATAAGAAGAATAACAAGAGTAAGACACTGATTCTGGATGGAATCAAATACCATTGCATTCCTCATGTGAGAGGAAAGAGATATGCTCATGAGATGTGGATAGCATTGACCAATTTCTACCAGAGTACCAATGAGAACAGGAAAATGGTCCTAAGGGAGAAGCTGAAGACCATTATGATGGGTAAGACTGATAGTGCAGCTGGATATCTCACAAAGATTACTAATGTGAGAGATGCATTAGCAGCAGTTGGAGAGGTCATTCCACCCACTCAGTTGGTGCGGATTGTAGTGAATGGTCTTCCCAGTTCGTGGCCAAACTTTGTTGATGGGGTTTGTACACATGAGACCCTTCCCTCTTGGGAGAGGTTCTGTGATGATTGCATACAGACAAAAATCAAAAAGAGCCAGCTTGGGGCAGCCAAACCAGTTGAGCAGGATGAGGATGTAGCACTGTTGGCAGAAGGCAAGAAAGGCAAGGTAAAGAAGCAAGCTTCCACAAGTGTTGGTGGGGGCAAAGGCAAAGGTAAAGGTAAACAAGAGAACATGCAGAAGGACTATTCCAAGGTGAAGTGTTGGAATTGTCAGAAGATGGGACACTATGCAGTTGTGTGTCCGGAGAAGAAGAAGAAGGGAAAGAACCAGAGCATGGCAGCATCAGCAGAGATAGAGGACTTTACGGATAGCTTTGACCGGGAGTTTGGGTTCATTGCTTGTGAGTCCACTAGTGCAAGATCACTTGCCACAGAGGTTGAGAGGGAGTGTGCATTTCCCTCCACTAGCGGAGCATCTTCAGGTATCTGGTATGTTGACAGTGGGGCATCACGTCATATGACAGGAGTCCGTGAGTACTTCTTAGAGCTTTCAGAGAGTGGCACTGATATAGAGGTAGTACTCGGAGATGACAGCGTTGTTAGAGCAATCGGTGTGGGGACATTGACATTTGATAAGGAACCCAAACCTCCCTCGAAGGTGTCAGATGTTCTATATGTGCCAGGGATGAGGAAGAACCTCACATCCGTCTCAGCATTGCAAGACAGAGGATATGAGATATTGTTCAGGAAAGGACGGGTGTTGATATATTGCAGGGGCGCTCCAGCTGATTCAGTTAGAGTGATAGGTGTATGCCATGCAAAGGTGTACAAGTTTGCATTTCAGCCCCTTTTGGCATTGAGCAGTAGTACCGGCAGCAGAGCTAGCAATTCAGAGCTGTGCGAGATTTGGCACCACAGGATGGGGCACATGTATCATGGAACCTTGAGGACAATGCGGGAGATCACTACAGATGTGCCAGATTTCAGTACTAATCACTTTGATACATGCAGAGGATGTGCTATGGGCAAGTTTGTCAAATCCCCTTTTCCTAGCAGTGACAACAAATCGACTGGGATACTTGATTTGATTCATTCTGATGTGAGCGGTCGGATGTCTCATGTTTCCTTGAGTGGATATGAGTATTATGTTTTATTCATTGATGACCACTCTAGGAGGACCTGGATTTATTTATTGAAGACCAAGAGTGAGGTCTTTTGTTTCAGGAGTTCAAAGCTCTTGTGGAGACTCAGACAGGTCGGAAGATCAAGTCCCTAAGGTCGGACAATGGCAGAGAGTACACCCTTGGTGAGTTTGTTGAGTATTGTGCAAAGGCAGGCATTAGGAGGGAGTTCACAGTTCCTTACAACCCCCAACAGAACGGGTTGCGGATAGGAAGAACAGATCCATCGTTGGGGCTGCCAAAGCCATGTTACATGATCAGGTGTTACCATTGTTTTTGTGGGCAGAGGCCTGCAACACTGTTGTATATTTGCAGAACAGGAGTCTGCATCGTGCCTTGGGGCATGTGACTCCGAAGGAGGCTTTTTCTGGGAAGAAGCCTAATGTTGGTCATCTTCGTATCTTTGGGTGTATTGCAGACTCCTACGTACCCAAAGAGAAGAGGACCAAGCTAGAGCCCACTGCAGAGAAGGGTGTCTTTGTGGGCTACAGTGAGACCTCGAAGGCCTTTCGAATTTATATTCCCGCACAGAGGAGAGTTGTTGTCAGGCGAGATGTGAAGTTCGAGGAGGACAGGACTTTCAAGAAGTCACGAGAGATAAAGTATCTGGATCAGCCAGACCCTCAAGAGCAGCTAAGTCAGGCACAGGGATGGGATCCAGTGGGCAGGGATCAGGAGGATCCAGAGGTACATCGATTACGGTGTCAGGTCCATCAGTGTGCAGTGGCTCACAGAGTCAAAGGGGTGGTGCTTCGGGCAGCATGCAGAGCAGTCCGCAGAGCAGTTCACTAGGGAGTTCATTGATGGACAATTCACACGGTACTTCAGCGTCTACAGATTCAGGTTCAGGCAGGAGGACAGCAGACATACAGGCACGAGTTCAGGCTCCTAATGATGAGGAGGAGTTTCATTCTCCGGTGGGAGAAGTGTGCTCAGGGAAGAGGAAGCCCAAGTGGCTTCAGGATAACTTGAGAGAGGCCACATCTGTTGTTGGGCCAAAGAGGCCGGTCAGAGAGAGCAGACCACCTGATAGGTTTTGTAGTTATATGGCAATGGTTGCCAACATCAGTGACTCTAAGCCTTCTAGCTATGAGGAGGTAGCTAGCCAGCAGGTCTGGAGAGAGGCCATACAGGAGGAGTACTCTTCTATCGTGAAGAATGATGTTTGGGAGGTGGCGCCGAGGCCTGAGGGAAAATCCGTGGTTATTTCCAGATGTATTTACAAGGTAAAGCATGCTGCAGATGGCAGCATTGAGAAATTCAAAGCAAGGTTTGTGGCTAGAGGGTTCTCCCAGGTAGAGGGAGTTGATTATAAGGAGACCTTCGCTCCCGTGGCTCGATATGCTTCGATTCGCTCCATCATATCGATAGCAACAGAGATGGGTTGGAAGATCCACCAAATGGATGTGAAGACCACATTTCTCAATGGCTTCATACAGGAGGAGGTGTACATTAAGCAACCACAAGGCTTTGAGATGCATGGGAAGGAGTCCCATGTGTGCAGACTAAAGAAGGCCCTTTATGGCCTGAAGCAAGCTCCCAAAGCTTGGTACTCCAAGATAGATACATACTTGCAGGAGATGGGTTTCACAAAGAGTGATGCAGATCCGAACCTTTACTTTATTGCTACATTGCACGGGTTCCCGCACCCAGGGGTAGGGTTCCCAAACTCGTACCGGGTTCCCGTCCCCAAGTACCGAGTGCTTGATGGGTTCTTCTCAGAAGCACCCTAAAGAACCCGATTCTTCATGGAAGAACCCGAGACTTCCCACACAAAATCAGGGTTCTTTTGCTGATTTGGGGACAGAGAACGCCAACAACGAGTTGTTTTCGGGTTCTTCGGCGGCAAGTTTGGTTAAATTTTTATTTTATTTATTAAATTCGACTATTACTAATCGCTATTAAAATTAAAATTTAAGATTTTTTTATTAAAATTAAAATTAAATATGACTCGACTATTCTTATTGTGATTTTTTTTTGTGTTAAAACTTAGCCACTCGAACTCCGCAACCCACAGCAATCGTTACCTCACCTCACCGCACAGCAACTCACCCTTAGCACAACAAGCAGCAACCTCACCCTCAACACAACAAGCAGCAACCTCACCCACTTATTAAGTGAGCAACTTGAATTCATTAATAGAGATGAAGGAGGAACTTGACAAATCATGAAATCAGAGAAGGGAATGAAAGAATACAAAATCTCGAGGAAACTGGAAGACTGCACACATTTCTAGTAAGTGTAGTTGCAAAGTTACAGGTGCAACTAAAAGTGGGTTCAACATGGAAAATTTTAGTTAAACGGACAGTGTTTACTAACAACCAATACCCCATATGCTTAGGTATTCCCGAAAGAAAAGAAGGCACAATATTAATACACCCAAATACCAAGGCTGTTGATTCGAGATTAGACTACTGGATACATGCACAGGGAACAAGGCAAAAGGGGTGTGTTTAATTCATCTTCCTTCTATATCTAAAGTGTTATAAGTGAAAACAATTGTTGACACTGTAGTCTTTAAAATTGATGAAATTGTAGATGCTCATGTTCAGTTGATTCTAACTGCATGGGAAAGTCCTGCAAAGGAAGTTTTCAGAATGTTGTCATTTGTTACTTGTATAGTAGCTTCACCTGGATGGCATTACCATGATGCAAGTATCATCTTCTGATGGGTGTGTTGTGACAAAGACGTTCTTACTATGATTGTAGTGTTTTCAGCAGTAATTTTCTATATCATTAGGGCATACATTGTTGTTAGTAGTGACAGTGGGAACTCATATAATCATTGCACTCTTCAATCTATCTTAAATTTAATCTATTAAGAAATTTTCAAATTTCAATGTATTATCAATTTTAATTTATCTGAAGAGTCAAGACTGATATGATATATCATTATGTGAATGTTCAATGTTCAATGATGTGCATGTTTAAATCTTTGAAGTTTAAACTTTAATTTTTAAATAAAAAATATTTTATTTTTCTTGTTTTATATATATATATATACGGAGTAGTCTACCTAGGCAACGTTTTAGCCCGGACGGCAGTTTTTTGCCGGAATCCGGGCAACTTAAATTCAAGAAATCAGGTACTTGCAATGTTTGAAATCCATTTTTGAGGTTGGAAATGGATTCAGCACTACCAAAATCCCTTAGGGCACTCAAAATACTTAAGTTTAACAACTGCAAACATGATTATGATGAAATCTTTACCGGATTTTTTTAAAATCTTTGCCGGAGTCCGGGCTAAAACGTTGCCTGGAAACGACAGGCCTATATATACCCCCAACGAACCCACGCACCCTGTTTCAAAAAGTGTCGTCCCCGTCCCCGTCCCCGTCCCCGCACCCGCACCCATGTTTCTTGGCAACATAGCTTTATTGTGATAGGTGAGGAGCCTCTCATTCTGGTGTTGTATGTGGATGACTTGGTCATTACGGGTGCAGAGAGACTCATAGAGCACTGCAAGAGAGATCTTGCGTCGAAGTTTGAGATGAAGGACATTGGCTTGATGCATTACTTTTTGGGTTTGGAGGTGTGGCAGGAGGAGGGGCATTTCTTCCTGGGGCGAGGGAAGTATATTGTCGACATCCTTGGCAGATTCCACATGGAGGATTGTAGATCCATGTCGACACCGATGATCACCAACTGGAAGAAGCTTCACGCTTTAGATTCCGAGTTGGTGGATCCCACATTGTATAGACAGCTGATTGGTTCCTTGATGTATTTGGTCAACACTAGACCAGATATATGTTTTGCAGTCAACACGATGAGCCAGTTCATGTGTGAGCCCAAGAGGGTTCACTAGGTTGCTGCAAAACACATTTTGTGGTACTTGCAGGGGACAGTGGAGTATGGTCTGGATTATAGGCAGGGAGATGGAGTGAGATTGGCAAGTTACACTGATTCTGATTGGGCAGCTTGTACTTCTGATAGGAAGAGCACTTCAGGGTGTTGTTTTGGGTTGGGGTCGACAGTGGTGTTGTAGTTCAACCGAAAACAGCAGTCAGTAGCATTGAGTTCAGCGGAAGCAGAGTACATAGCAGCCAGTCTAACTAGTTGTGAGGCCATCTGGCTTCGCAAGATGTTGTTTGGCTTATTTGGTCAATCGTTGAGACCTTCAGTGATATACTGTGATAATTAGAGTTGCACTAAACTCACGAAGAATCCAGTATTTCATGACAAGTCAAAGCATATCGGGATCAAATATCATTTCATCCAAGACCATGTTCAGAAGGGAGCTGTGAAACTTGAGTATATTCCCACTGATGAGCAGGTTGCAGATATTCTTACCAAAGCCTTACCACAGGGCAAGCATGTCTACTTAAAGACAATATGGGTGTGGTGAGGAACACCTTCCTCGATAAGAGGGAGTGTTGAAATTTGGTTACCGGAGGATAGGTGGTTCCCTGATCTTTGGCTTAGGGAAAAGTGTCCAAAAGATTTTAATTTTTCTCCTAAAGTGACTTTATAAAGTTATAAAGTCAAATCTAATTTAAAAGTGACTTTCAGTGATAAAGTTACTAAGTCTAATTTTAAAGTGACTTTAATAAAGCCAATGTGAAATTAGTAAGTGAAAAGTGACTATGGAAATAAATGACTAAGTGGGTCTTTATTAAAGTGGGGTGAATTAAAAAATAGAAAGTGAGATTTAAATGAGCATTTAATCTCAGCCTTAGATCTAAAGCTATCTCAGCCATTAGATTTAGGGATTCCCCAAAAGTCACTTAGGGTTAGGTTAAAGGAGGAAAAAAAAGAGAAAAGATCATTCATTCTTTCATGAGCAGATTGAGAGAAGGAGAAGAAGAGAGCAAAGGAGATTTCTGAGCAATGAGAAGAAGAAGAACAGAACCTTGGCACGCATACTGAGGCATCACTTTAGCAAATCCGTACAGCGAAGAGAGGCACACAGTTCAATGAAGTTTGAGCACGAGTTTCAAGGCAAAACCATACAGCAGCTTGGGCGCGAAATCCAAGGAGGTCGTACAGCAATTTTGGCACAGATTTCGAGGAGCAGTTTGCTGGCTTTTTAGGCACAGTTTTCAAGATAGTCCGTACAGTGAGTTGTTGTCCTTGTGCACTGGAAACCGAGGCAGAAAACTGTATAGCATTTATTGTTGTTTCTCTGCATGCAGTTTGAGGGATCCGTACAGCAGCATTTATTGTTGTTTGCATGCTTTTCAAGGAGGTCGTACAACAGCATTTAATGCTATAATTTCTAGGCACAAAATTCAAGGACGCTGTACAGCATTTATTTTTGTTTCTTTTTTGTTGTTTGCAAATTTTCCGAGGTGGTGGTTAAGCACGAAAAACGAGATAAGTTGTATTTGTTACTTGTTGAAATATTTCTGAGTATTTCTCTCTCACTGTAAAAGCTATTTATCAGAAATAAGAAGAGTTTTCGAATTGGTTTTCCCCAAGAGTTGTAGGGGGTTTTTCCAGGGTCAAGTTGACCAAAAATCAACGTGTCTATTTTTTGTGTGTGGCTGATTTAATTTCCTGAGTTTTTATTTCTGCATTTCAGCACTGTGAAATTTCCAGAATTTGTGTTTTCAAAAAATAATTATTTTTCCAGCTTGTTGAATGTATGGCTATGGGAATAGGCATTTAACTTTGTGGGAGAAATAAGGAGAAACTAAAAACCGGGGTTGGGTTATCAAATTTCTACAACTGGGTTTGACTTTGACCAAAAACACCAGTCGTTGATGTCAAATGGTTAATGAATGCTTCTTAGTAATTGTCAGATTACATAAAGATGTCAGTTATACTGTTGGATGGTTGAAAACCCCCAAGACCTAAGGTTTGGATTCCCTGGACTAAGGATGTACCCCGACTTTGTCGAGGGTTTTTGGTAGGTCAAATCATTGAGTTTGGGTCAAAGAGATATGTCATTAGATTCTCCTCGAAAAGATGTTTTTGTTGATATATGGTATGCCCCAAGAGGCCTCTTGGTTTGAGAGATATTCACAATTGAAGTTGGTGACCCCAGTTTCTGGACTAAAACCCCAAGGGGTAGTGACATGACACCTTCTCTTACAGTTGTCAACATATGAAATTGTTTATCAACGTAATCTCACCATGCATAAGTTACAAAACTTCAAGAACCAAAGGAAATAAACCAATCATTGACTTCACAACTAGGTAGGATCATATGCACTAAGCCAATCATTTATTTCAAATTTTAAATAGGGTTGTTAAGGGTTATTTATTGTTATTTATTAATTATCTATGTTGCACAGGGACCCGTCCCCACCAAATTTCATGGTGTTTCCTACGTCCTGACGATCAGGGTACTTTGGAACTCGTCGGAAGCTTCCCCAATTGCCCGGGGACTTGGGGACTTCCAAGCCTTCCCTCGAAAAATCGGGGACTTTTTGGGGACTTCCCAAACGTCCCTTGATAAATCGGGGACTTTAAGACATCCCCTGATATCTTGCTCCTTGAATGTTAAAAAAAATTAAACCCAAGTTCTAAAATCTAAATAGTAAAAATTAAAAATCAATTTTGAAATTTAAAAACCTAAACACTATGCATACTACCTAAACCTAAACCTACCTATTGCACGACTCATATGATACCTACCACACACTAAGCCTATGGATGTGACTATAGTCTATGACTCTATAATTTATAAATTTATAAATTTATAATCCATGGTTTTCTAGACTCTTAATTTGGGATTTATAATTAAATTTTAATGACTTGTTCATGTTTACAGTTTTATTAAATTTTACTTGTAGGCTTTAAAGTTTAGTTGCTATTTAAATTTTGAAATGATTCATCATGCATTGCGACATCAAAGAATGAATAAGTAGACAGTAGTAGATTGTGTTGTAGCGGACTAATAGTACTTCTTAAGTTCCTGACAATAGGCAATGATAATAAGATTTGTTTTTGTGATGCACAATGATGATTAAATGGTATTAGTATTAGACAATTAGTATTTTATTTTGTGATTTGAATTTCAAAACTAGTAATAGTTCTAATTTTTATATTTTAATTTATCATTCATGTTCATTGTTTATGCTGAATTACTAAATTTTATTTTAATTTTTTTTAATAAATATAAAAATTAGTTGTCGCACTTGTCGTCCCCAACCTTTCATTCCCTGAAAATTTGGGGGTTCGCTCTAGCCGTCCCAAAAACTCATCCCCTCGTACCCCCCGTCCAGATAACCAGTGCAACATAGTTAATTAGTAAAGGGTGCTTATTGATTTTTGACATAACATTAATTTAGGAAGGGTTATTTATAATGTTTAATGGAGAAATCATTCTAAGGTAAGGGATCACAAGTATTGGGCACCCTTGAAAGATATCCTATGTCCATCTCCTCATCATTAAGGCTAATGGCCTTCTTACTTAATGCATAAGGTAGCAAATTAAAATGTAACCTCCCTACATAAGAGGAACCGTTATATTTTAGGTAAGGTATTCATGAATAGTTCTATCCATAAGATATGGCTCTCACCATGTACTAGGGTAAGAAACCTATTATTGCCTCCTTTTGACTAGCAATTCTCTTGTTTAGGAAATATAACATTACCGTTTGAATATTTTGTTGGATTTTCCAACTCCTAAAAGCCCAATAACGCTCACCTAAATGAAGCTTCTTTAAGGCCCATAAAAATAAAAACATTATACCTTACCTCACTCATTAAATCCCAACGAAATCTCTCAATGATTAGCTCTAAACTTTTTCGGCTATACAGTGGTCAGTACCAAAATTTGACAGGATACACATTATCTTCATTACAACGTTATTATATTGATTCAAAGCACAGGGGGATCCAGTGTGAAAATTGTGAAACATGGTCTTTTGACTCATCAAGGCAAGTGATTGGAGTCACCTTCAGGTTGTGGCCTGAGAACACTTCAGGGCGACAGGGTGGTACTAGGGCAAATTGTGGCTTGCATAGGGCGTTGTGGCATCCATTCAATTGTGGCTGATAAACTAACAAGGCAACGAAGCATCCTTTCCAACAACAACTAGTAAACAGAGTGTTGGGCCACTCATCAGGTTGTGGCCTGATCTACAAGGCGTTGGAGCGTCCTTTTGGTTGCAGCAGGATATTAGGGTTTAGTAACGTCCTACAAGTTGTGGCATGTGAATTAGGGGGTTGACGCATCCCTCAGTTGTAGCTGAAATCTTGATGTAATTAATATTTCTTTTAAAGAGAGAAGAAGACAATTACTAGAGAATTTAGTGGTTTTTGACCCGGAGTGGGTTTTCCACCTAAAAATCTGTGTCTACTGTTTTATCTTTTTTTATTGTTGTATGGTGTTGTCTACTGTCGATTATTGTTTATAATTGTTGAAGAAGAACATTAATAATCACTGAAGAATAACTAATGTTGAAAAGGATTAAAAAGTGTTAATTGCTAAGAAACATTGATTCACCCCCCTCTCAGTATTTCCAACGGGATCTCCACCATAGTGGACTAATGATATGCTTATCTTCCATCAAGTGTCACACTAATCATTGGGATATTGCAGACAATATCATTAACTATCGATGCTTCTTACATATTGTTTACTATTGTTTGTCTATTCAACAAACTTTGTGGACAGTCTCATGACCCACCAACAGTGGGTGACCCCATGGGAGAAAATTTATCCTAGATTTGTATTCAGCCAGCAACCCTTAACAGCCACCAGTGTAGCCGATATTGTGCCAGATGTCTCCGCTCCCTAAGCTAGCCATATGTCCGCTCACCCATTTGTTGAGATCGTATGTTTGAAGGTGCACCATCCAATCCAAGGTATGGTTTTTGATTATGCAATCAGGTGCTTATGCTTGTTTTTCTTGGGTACACACTTGGGTATGGATTATTAGGTGACTTGAAAGAAGGAATGGTTTAGATTGTATTCTTGTTCCCTTAACTTAACTGGGGGGATTAATCCTCAACCTTAGTCCCTTGGGATCTCCCCTACTAGATTACAAGCTTTAGGATGAACACTACATGGGAAACCTTGATTTTGGTAGCGTGGCCCCTTTTCTCGTTCCACATTTTTCACTCCCCTCTGCACATTACAAGCCCTATTTCATCATCTTCCCTCTCTAGGTCCACATGACCATTGGGTCCACAAGGGTCTAGTACTACCCCTCCCCTTGAACACATTTGGGCCAGGCCTGGAACGATGCCCTGAAGGTTGATGCAACTAACAAAAAAAAAAGATAAAAGCATAGTATGACCACATACAAAAGGAAATAATACCACAAAATGCAAAAGATGGTCGAGCCAATAGAATTTAGCACGTGGGCAAAAGCCAAACATGAGCTCTATCCCTTATCATTATGGCCATCACCCTAGTTCGTAGGGCCCCTATTTAACTTTTGATTTAAAAGTTCATATTTATAATTAAATAATATCTAATGAGCTTATGCAGGGCTGCCAAAGGGAAGCATATACCTTCCACAAGTTGATAAACATATGGCAGGATAAAAGATCCTTGAAAGAAGTATGGTTCAAAGCTAGACCAGATGAGAAGATTGATGGATCACTTTTTGAAGACATGACTTATGAATGAAAGTGATGGATGATATTTGCCCTATGAATAGTTGAAGGCTCCTCAATTCATGACATCAACGAAAGGAGTCCTTCAAGAGCAGTTGAATGTTCTTAATCATTGTTGTTGTAGGTCCCTGATTAAGAGGGAGCCTGATAATGAGTTTCTTACTTAAGCCAAGAAGAAAGCTTAGGTACATTCCTTTATGGAATGGATTGATCATCCCTGGTTAAGAGGGAGTGACAATTGTGTTTTTCTATCTCATGTGTCATGCACTAGACCAAGACTAACAAGCGTAAGTCTCAGTGAAGGCCATGGAGAGGAATGCAGACACATGGTGAATGGATCCTCCCTAGTTGAGAGGGAGAGATGGACACGCATTCTTGTCTTCAATGGGAGAAAGAATGGAGTATTTTGGGATTTGGTAACCATCTGGCATTCGATGCTCTTTGAGAATGTGGCAAAACATTATGATAAGAGTAGCCGTGAAAGGATCGATATTCTTTGAGAATTAGCTATCTCGATAAGAATAGTCCTATGAGGTCATACTCGGTGAACACCTAGGTGGAGTATGTACCTTGGAGACAATGATGAAGGTGTCTATAATCATTGCTCTTGCCAGCATTGTAGCTAAAGATCTCGTGGAGAGATGGAATTGTTAGTCAAGGCCTTGCACTGTGACAATGTTGGATAATATGATGCTATAGCAGATGGATTACAAATCAAGTTCTACTTATGAGATTCTTCAGATTGAAAGTGACCATGTAACATTATGAATACCTCCCTAGTTAAAAAGGAGTGTTGAAAAGTGTAACTAGGTTCAGTCTTCATAATGGCTTGTAATTATGAATTTATGTCATGAAGAAGACAAAGATAATAAAATGTATTTTATAATGCTTGTCTCATGGGTTTCATGAGCAAGTAGTTTTTATTATAGGTCAAAGACTTCTTCTTGATGTCTTTAGGGATTTGTCTAGTTATATAATTAAAGAGTCACGTATATGAAGAAAGTGTTACAGTGGTAAAGGTCTATCATTGATGTAAATAATATGCTCCAAGACCTTGTCTAAATGCTCCTTGCAAGTCAGCTCAAAATGTGGACGACGCACCTCCTTGTCAAGTCCGCTTTCCAGCAGAGATCAAGTCGGCCCAGGATAGAAGAGACGGTCCATATATATAAGAGTGGACTGCAACCTCATTACACCATCAATTTTCGGACAAGTCTGCGATCTAGTGTGAAGTACAGTGTGTAAAAGGAAGGATAGATAGCAGTGCGAGGATAAGGTATGTGTTTAGTGCGAAGGAGACAGAACAATTCGTATCCACCTCTATGATTTTCGGATGGGCATAACAGTTCTAAGATTTCCGAAGGGTAATTACAGTGAAGTTTGGATCCTTCTCTGAGGTTTTCGGATGACTGTAATAGGAACAGAAGTTCGGATTCCCTGCAGTTTTGGTGATACATTACAATAAGAACTTCGCAGATCTCTCTGTGATTTTGGTTGGGTAGCAGCAGAATGAAGTTCGGATAATTACAGTCTCAGTGATGTTCAGAATCTTGTGTTAATCACAGTTCGAATGGATTACAAGTAAGAGTTGTACTTACAGCATAAAGGAAGCAGCAAGTAAGACAGTCATCATAAAAGGAGATCCATTCATGGAGGACAAAGCCTATCACGACAAGAATATCACAGCAAGAGCCCGAGGTCAAATCAAGGAAAGAAGGTTTCAGTTTAAGGCTAGGAACAACCAAGCTTTCCTAGTGTTGGTGCACAATGGTGCAGAACGGGGCAGAAAGGGAGATCAACATAAGGAGCCAAGAAAGAGTAGTGACAAGGACGTGGAGGCATACTATTGTCAAGGGTCTTTGTCATGGTCAAGGTACTTGTCAATTGAAGATCTAGAAGAAGAAGTGCTTCCGAGTTTTCCTCTCCAAGAGGGAGAGGTTTTGGCCCTGGCTTGAAGAGCCAAAATTCTGTGTCTCCCATGTTTTGATAATTGACTTGATGGAAAAACATAATAAGCTAATGAAGACAAGATCTAAGTAATAGAAGCATGATAAAGTACAACAGAAGTAGTTATCAAGTAAGAGAATTGAATTAAACTATGCCCTACCAAATTCTGAACATTCCTCGCCATAACCACCCTTGAGCCCATGGCATTTGGCCTTGAGACCCTTGTGTCCCCAAACACCTCATCATTATCCACACGACACCTACCACTTCAAGGATGTATCATGGACATGTCCTTCCCTTTAGGGTCTGGGAACACCTAATAAGGTTGTTTATTATGTTAGTTTTTGTAGCATCGGAGGTGTTCTAGTCTCGAAACTTTGTGGAGAGGCTAAAACACATAAGATCTCCAAAACCCAAAAATCGTTTAGGAAATTCCACCTAGAGATGGCTCAATTAGATTATTAGTTGTTTTTTAAATATTTCCCCAAGTCTAAACTTAGGGAATATGGTTAATTAATCAATATTAAGTGAGATAAGGTGAGAATTCTCTAGAAAGTCACACGGATCAACTCCAATATGATCTTGGCCCTTGATTAAGTTCTAATCTTGGTCGTTGGTGCTTCGACAGAGGATTATAAGAAAAAGTCGATGGGTAGATGGAGAACACACTTGTGGGGTTCGATTTCTTTGGCAGTTCAATTTCCAAAGAGCAACAGCAGTTGCCAGAAAGCCAGAGAAGGACGCAGAAATGATGAGGGGCAGAGACAGTGAAGCCGGAGGAATATTTCTAGCTCCGTTGAGTGCATTTGCAGAGAGGCCATAATTTCTCCAAGAAATTGCATAGAGGCAGCATAAAAGCTTCATAAGGCAGCTCGATTTGCTAAGAAGGGAAGACATTTTCAGTACCAGAGGTCGGGAAGGAGTCCTAGAGTGTCGGAGAAGCATTTTCCCAGTCAGCAGCAGGCAGGACAGCCAGATTAGCAAACAATTCGGGCAACACGTGTGGTAAGCAGCTTCATCTTGACGCAGGGCTTGTGCAGACCCAATTGGACAGCTTGCTTTTCAGAGGCAGTCCAGTGCCAGAATTGCCTGAAGTGAGGGTAGTTTACCTCGGATTATTTTTTCCAGTATTTTCTCTGCAAGATTGCCAGTTTACGGCATTCAGATTATTTCAACGTTGCATAATAATTAAAACCCTCGGTTGTTGCACCAGTTTTCCCAAGTTAGGTATTTCCGGAGACATTTGTCCAAAAATAATTGTGTTAATTTTTAAGTGTGTGCTAGTATTTTCTCGATTTCCAACGCTATTTTTCTTCCGCAACTTATTTTTGAAGGTTGCAATGTGAATTATTTGGTATTGGTCGTAGCAAATAAATTGTTAAATTAATTAACAATTAGAAAAATAATTTCCAATTGCTGCAATAGGACTTCAGTTTTGAAATTTCCACATGGTATCAAAGCGTGAGTGATCAGCTAGAAAGCTCAGAAGCGGAAGAGAGAATTTTGTTGTTCAGAGGGAGCAACGGGCCAAAATTATCAAACATTGCGTAGTGCCCAGATAGGCAGTTCAAATTGTTGGGCAAGGGTTCGATTTTCACTTTCAAGGTTGTAAAAAATTCAAGTTGCAAGGAATAGTGATTCCAACACTCAGAGGGAGCAGCAATAGCTCAAATTTTTGTTGAGCGGATTCCTTGGTTGGACGTAGAGACTTTTGCAGCAGCAGAATCAGCGTCAGATGGAAGAGAAAAGCACACATAGCAGAGGGCATGATATCATCATCAAGAAAAGCAGGCTAGGGCAAGATGTCATCATCTAGAAAAGCACGCTATCCTTTCCAAAGGGATCCCCAATCATCATCATCATCCAACTGATCCAGGAACAATGCAATGTCCATCAAAAATGTGCAAGGCTAGCTTGGGGGCAACTTGTGGTCTCCGGGATACATCATCTACCTTAGCAACATCCTAGCTTCATTGAGTAGCATTTCAAGCTTTGGAGGTACAAGAGAGGCTCATCATCAACACTAAATCAATTCCAAGGTCAACACTCACCTCAAAATGGTTAACATCCTACCTATGGTGCCCTAAAGGATCATCAAGTGAGGTCGAAGGTCCTCACTAATGTGCTAGAGAAGTTTTGATTGATTCCTCAAGGGATAATAGTTGTATGTAGGAGAAGACATCTAAAACATACCCTCAAAATCAAGTGAGAACATCATCATAGGTAAAGAGGCCATAAAAGTATCATAGTGGACCATATTTAATGCAAACGGCACAAGATTAATTCACACAAGAATCATCTTCAAATGTCTTTCTAGCTTAGGGCTTGTGAACAAGTTATCCTGCTTAGATATGGGAGGGTTATCCAAGGGCCCTATTAGGTGATTCCAACCTCAAGGGAAGGAACAATTCCTAGGCTAATCCAGCAATCACCAGGTGCAAGTGAATAGCGGTATGGTGAAGGTTTACTTCATGGAGGATGCCATCATCTTTGTACTATTTATGAAATATCATCATTCTACAGCATTATAATGTGAAGAGGGAGCAATCATGGGACCTCAATTACCCCTCTCCTCAGTCTACTTTTACCACCCCTCTTATGTGCCTTTTTCTTCAATGATTTTTTTTCTTGCATAGCTTGGGCTAAAAGCTTTATTTATGCATTCATTACCCTATAAGAATGAAGCAGTTTATCGTTCATCAAGGATATCAAAGTTCCTTTCATTTTTTATTTGTTCATGCATTAGCCAAGAACTGGGTGAGCGCTAATGAGGGGTGTAAATCTCTAGCTAGGTTTTTGTTCATGCACTTTATTTTATCCCAGTGAATCATTTGCATTTTATCATCAAGGTTCATGCTCTTTCTTTTCTTTCTAATATATCAACCTCTAAGGGAAAAGTTTACAAGCCCCCACTTAAAACTTGAGGAGATCAAGAAACCAATACTGATGATAAATAACAATCAACCTGAAGATTGGGACATGAAACCAAGGAAAAATGGAATGTGATAAGTATGGATTACCATGGGCATGCAAAATCAATCAGTGCCTTCTATTTGTGTACCTCCTAGACAATGGAAAGAAAGGCCTCAAATAAAAAAGTCACATTGGACTAGGGGCAGGGGATAAGCACCAAGGTAAAGCATGGAAACAAAGATACAACCGAAAGCAATCAATCATCCAATTCAACTTGCGATTCATACCAATATGTTCTTAAATATTAAACAAAAGCACCTGATTACAAATGGTGTTAATTTAAATTACAATGCATGGCCCACCTTAATCTAATAAGTAGGCTAGATGTCAAAAAACATTGACTTGAACATAGATGGAGGGCCTTTGATGCTAGCTATCTATAAATCACATAGGGCTTCCAGCTGGCAAGCTGAACAGAATGGGAGAAAAAGTTCTCCTAGAGGTCACCCACTTGAATGGGTAACAAGACCCCACCTATTTTAGCTTAAGAATAACACAAGGATATCAAGCTTTGTAATACTTTACAACCTTTAATAAAGATGAGCCATTTATGGGTCAACAGAATCCAAAATCATTATCCTAAAAATAATAATTCAAAAGTAATTCTTGTTTGGGAACCTGTGGGATATTTGGGATATGGATTACAGGGAAAATTTTGGAAATGCATCAAGTCTTGCTCATCTGCGTGAGGATTTCATCAACAATAACAAGACACCCATATTCTCATTGACAACTAAGGTACATGAGAATGAACTGTTGAAATTTGGTTACCGGATGACAGGTGATTCCCTAAGGCTTTGATCTTTGGCCTAGGGAAAAGTGTCCAAAAGAATTTAATTTTTCTCCTAAAGTGACTTTATAAAGTTATAAAGTCAAATCTAATTTTAAAAGTGACTTTAAGTGATAAAGTTACTAAAATCTAATTTTAAAGTGACTTTAATAAAGTCAATGTAAAATTAGAAAGGAAAAGTGACTTTGGAAATAAATGACTAAGTGGGTCTTTATTAAAGTGGAGTGAATTAAAAAATAGAAAGTGAGATTTAAATGAGCATTTAATCTCAGCCCTAGATCTAAAGCTATTTCAGCCATTGGATTTAGGGATTCCCCAAAAGTCACTTAGGGTTAGGTTAAAGGAGGAAAAGGAGGAAAAGGTCATTCATTCTTTCATGAGCAGATTGGGAGAAGGAGAGAAAGAGAGCAAAGGAGATTTCTGGACAGTGAGCAGAAATGTAGCAACAAAACTTGTACGCTTGTTGACTTTGATAACAAAATGGCTTTAATTATAAAAATACACGAGGTATTACCGAAAGACCACGTTCCTTTGCATGTGATTATTACCGAAAGAGTTTCTACTAATTTACACAAGAGGTATTTAAATAATAATTTATTAATAAAATATGATAAGATATAATAAGATGATTGAATGATACAATGAGGCCTTGCTTTTATACCTATGCAGGTGACCTTTCATGACTAGGCATGTCTTTTAGACATGTCTTTTCAGTTAACTAATGACTACTTAACATAATCCTAATTGATTAGCTAGTAATTATATTTATTTGTACTTACTCCATTTTATACAAATTTTATATGTTACATTGCCTCTTCCTTCAGAAGCTTTGTCCTCAAAGCTTAATTTGCTAATAATTCTTTCTTCTTGTACATATCATTTCGATTTATGTAATTTGACATCTTATCTTAACCTCGACAATTTTCTTGTTTGAGAAGATTAAAAAAATTCAAGAAAAGCTTCAGCAATTAGAAAATTCATGTACAGAAGTTACAACCCATCTTAAATAATTTTACGATGAAATCCATAATAAGGAAGAAGATATTTTTAAAGATAATCATGAAGATTCACCACATTCTGCAGAAGATCAGGTTATTAAAATTTCAGATTATGATGAGAATGGAGGTAATCTTAAAAATAAAGACAAACCTGCTAGTCAGGAAGCTGTTCAAGAATCACAAAAAGATAAAGATGATGTGGATAAGGATGATTGTGAGAAACAAGAAAATGAACAAAATCGTGACAATGAGGAAGAAGACATTGTTGATGATAAAAAGGAAATTTTGGAGGGAGAAAAAGAACAAGAAAATGTTGTTCACGAAGAACTGATAATATGTACACAAGCTGCTAATGGAAAAGGGCCCAGTCCCGAACTCCAAGTTTCCTCTTCCAATGGATAGTTACATGCGGGGGAGGATATAAAAATGCTTGCTATTGGGGACCAAGGGTTTAGTGCTACTGAAGTGCTGGTGGATGAGAATGTTATAAGGTCTCAAATGGAACAAAGTGGAAGTGTGGATTTTGACGTTATGCTATCGAAGACCAAGATATTAACAGTTGGAACAAAACAAACCCCACAGGGTTCTGAAGCTCAGCTCCCATTTGCCCCTCCTGCAACCACTCCATCAATTGTTGTTACTGAAAGAGCAAAGGAAGATGCAAACGCATATAATCAAGAAGCTTCAACAGCTGCAGCCACAACTGGGGTTGGGCCTAATGCTGTTCCTTTAGATCTTTCCCCCCAGGGGCTCCCCAATTTTTCTAGCTCTCAGGCTGAGCCTAATGCAGGCCACTCAGATATTTTTCCATAGGGCCTCCCCAACACGATTCGAAGCGGAGCAGGGGCTTTGACCAATGCACAGGTTCTTATTGAGGTTATTGAAATTCTACGGAGTAGCCCACAGTTCCAAGCTCTGATACCACTATAACAACAAAACTTGTACGCTTGTTGACTTTGATAGCAAAAATGGCTTTAATTATAAAAATACACAAGAGGTATTTAAATAATAATTTATTAATAAAATATGATAAGATATAATAAGATGATTGAATGATACAATGAGGCCCCGCTTTTATACCTATGCAGGTGACCTTTCGTGACTAGGCATGTCTTTTAGACATGCATTTTCAGTTAACTAATGACTACTTAACATAATCCTAATTGATTAGCTAGTAATTATATTTATTTGTATTTACTCCATTTTATACAAATTTTATTTGTTACAAGAAAGAGGCAGCACTTTGGCACGCATTCCAAGGCAAGATTTAAGCAAATCCGTACAGCGAGGAGAAGTACACATTCCAAGGCAGTTTTTGGCATGATTTTCTAGAGACCGTACAACACCCTTTTGGCACATTTCCCAAGAAGCCGTACAGCAAGTTTGGCTCAGTTTTCGAGGAGAAGAACGTTGTTTTCTGGCACAAATTTCGAGGCAAGCTGTACAGCAAGTGGTTGTCCTCTTGCACGGATTTCAAGGCAAATTCCGTACAGCAGTTTCTTCTATTTTTTCCGGCACATAAATCGAGATTTCATACAACAGCATTTATTGTTGCTTGCACAGAAATCAAGGAGGGCATACAGCAGCATTTAGTGCAGAAAATCTGGGCATGAAAATCGAGGAGGCCGTACAGCATTTATTGCTGTTCTATTTTGCTGTTTGCACGTTTTTCGAGATGGTTGTAAAGCACGGAAAACGAGATAAGTTGTAATTTGTACTTGATGATTTTTCTGAGTATTTCTCTCACTGTAAAAGGCATTTTTTCCAGAAATAAGGAGGAGTTTTCGAACTGGTTTTCCCCAAGAGTTGTAGGAGGTTTTTCCAGGGTCACCTTGACCAAAAATCACTGTGTTAAAATGTGTTGAATGGCTGTTTGAGTCTACTGATTTTTATTTCTGCATTTTCCAGCATTGTGAAAAATTTCCAGAATTTGTGTTTTCAGCAAATATTTATTTTCCAGCTTGTTGAATGTAAGGTTACGGGAAAGAGCATTTAACTAATTGGAGAAATAAGGTGAAACTGAAAACCGGGGTGAGAAATCAGAAATTTCTACATGAACATCATTGCATTTCACAAAATGCAATGGTAATCAACACCTTTATGCAGAAAAAGTAAATCCAAGTTCTGGAAGCTAAATATTCAATGTTAGGGAATATGGTCTATACCTTCAACAAGGGTTCCCACTCAGCCGCCTCAAACAACGTAATGTCAACAAATTCTGCCCCCGATGACCCCAAGGAAAAGAAAACAGCTCACCAAATGATTAAAAACATGGACTTGGGCAACTAGAAATCACACCCTACAAATATTAATATTAGATGCTGCATCACTCCAGATGCAGCACTCAACAAGCATTTTTTCATTAGTATTTCATATGTTATGCAGAAAAGTATTAATATTAGATGTCTTTTTTAGAATCTATACCAGCAGAAACTTTTTGAAATCCTCCGCAAGGATGATTTGGACTTTTCTGTATCTGACAAATACTGCTTGATAGTTATGCTGGTTTTTGTTAAGAGACAATGTCCAGCTCAGCTGCAGCCCATTTCTAATACAAATATTACCAGTTTCTGTCAGTAAAAAAAAAAAAAAAATCATCCAATGGAAAAAGCTAAAAGAACAGCGACATATTTATTTTACATTTAAATTGGAGACATTTTACTAGGTCAACATATTTTAACAGGGTTATCCTTCTTGACACGAGAGTTGGATAATTGTCATGTTCAAACTTGTTATAAAAAAATTGAAAACTCATTGACCTTTCTAAGTTGTTTTAAGTTGTATATTAGTTTAAGAAGCCTTGCCTAAGCAATTATACCCTCCCACTCTTTCCCCACCTCCCCAATGCATTTTGCTGTATCAATTTGTCAAAGACTCCTAGAAAATTGTTGGAAGACATAAGATCTTGATTTCAGACATTGAAGACCATAATGAAGAACATGGCCGAAGATTCCATCTTTGAGTTTTTCTTTGGATAATGATTTTCGTGAAGATGATGAACATTGAAAAATAACATACTAAAATGACACAGATAATGAGTTGAAGAAATCAAGATAGGCAATGAATAATTTAAGTTGTTGTAACACATCTAGTCAACAACGTTGTTTCTTAATGGCCAGATAAAAGTAAATCTTTCATGTTAATAATAGTGTCAATTTAGATCTCATTTTTCGAGCTTTCATTTTTAAATTTTATATGTTATTGTCCAATGATCATGCATCAATGCTCCATGAAAACTATCCCACTAGCATTTATTACAGTTGTAAACGGCTTGCCAAAAGTCTAACATAGCTAGTGTGCAAAAGTGTAATCCCAATAGTGGGGTTCAATAAATCAAAATGTTGTTGGGCTGTTTTACTGCAAATGAAAGCATTCTAATTTGATAGGTTAGTGGCAGGCATCTCACTTTTAGTGAGAAATTCTTAATTCATAATTATTAAGATGCCAACCCATTGAATGAACGAAGTTTCATGCTCTTGATTGAAATGGGTTGCTCCTTCACTGCTCTCACATTTTGTGTATAATAAGCAGTGTTCCACGGGGACACGTCCCCCAGGATGGGGGACGCGCTTCCCCGCTCCCCCACACTCCCAAGATGGGGAAACTCTTGGGGAAACTTTCCCCACGTCCCCTTTTTTGGAAAACTGGGGGAAACTCTGGGGGGGCATTTTTCTAGTGACGAAATGTGTCTCTCTTGTGGGGGGATGAGGGGATGCAAGGGGTATGCAAGGGGGACACGTCCCCCAAATTTTTTTCGCTAATAACAATTAGAAAAAAAAAACAATTTTTGTATTTCACTGCTTTCTATGTTTATTTTTAGTTCAGTTTTCTCTGGTTGTTTTAGACTTCAAATGTCATTGTCATATTGTGAATTTAATTTTTGACGTGCATTGCATAGTTCCCGTTGTCAAATGATGAATTTAATTTAGATGTACCTTGCATAATATTAATTCCCATTGCCAAATGATGAATTTAGATGGAACAATGCATAATGTCAAATGATAGATTCAATTTAGTAATTTATTTTTAGATTTACATTGATGATTGCAGAAATGTCAAATGATAATTTTACTTCACAATAGTCTAATACGAAATGATGATCATATTTAAATTTGCATTTCATAATTAATAAGATTTATTATCTACTAATTTAGTTATTAACATATTGTTGGGATTTTATTTTTTTATTTTTATATATTAAATTTTTAATAATTTTATAATTTTTATGGCTCTGACGACTCCCCATTTCCTCGAAATTTCCCTAAATTTTGGGGTTGCTTATATACGTCTCCCTTGTGCGTATTCCCGCTCCCACGTTTCCCCGTCCCGAAAACTCAGTGTAACATTGATAATAAGATGCCCTAATGTGTCGAACGATGTGCAGCTCATCTAAATGACCATTTACAAAGCTTTGCACAGACCATACACTTCCTCTATGATTCCAGTGCTGTATGGACTTTGCAAGTGTTTCTCAAATATTTGAAATAAATAGTATAATATCAAAAGAATATAATACATTTACTATAGCAGCCCTAATAATTTGTTTATTAATAAGTGGAAAGGGGTAGATTCATTGGTAGAGCCGAGCTACATTGCACAGTACTAATAAATTAGAATGCCCTCTCTTGGTGTGAATACCAATTTTTTCTCTCTGATCCTTTGAACACAGACTGATTTTGGTAAAAAAGTTGTAGTCTTGGCCAATATAACTGTTGGTGAGAGTAGCTATTGCAAGTACTTCTGTACAGGTCTAAATGTCTAGATGTGTGGAAGTTTCCTAATTGACCCTTAACCTTTGCAATTACTTTAAAGTTTAATTATTAAATTAATTGACTTTTATAAAATAAAGTGAGTTAATCTAATAAAATGCAAAGGTTGTTTGTATTAGTGAATTAGATGAATCTCAAGTGATGTTGAGATCTAATCTCAACTGTCAATCAGGGTTGTTGATTCAGTCAATAACTCGAACTTATAAGAGAAAGGCTATGCTAAGGGAGAAGACACATCTAGTGAGAACAAGATAGTGAAATAGCGAGATCTCAATGATTGGGTGGAGAAGGACTTTCATCCAAGTGTGTAGAGTTCAAGAAAGAGTGCAAGGGGCAGCAAAGGAGAAGGATCCAGATCAGCCAAGCAAGATCGAAGGACAGATCTGTAGAGGGTTTGATCAGTTGGTACAACTCCAAGTTCTTGTTATATTTGTATTTTATTCATAGGGACATTATCCCAGGAAGGGAGCCCTTCTATGTTGTAGATTATTGTTAATGAAACAGCAAATTTCGACAGGCAGAAATCCATGTGTGCATGTATATGATATTGATGTATTAATTTGCTTCCGTTGTTATATTTTGTTTGTGTGTTAAAATCCCAGCAGTGTCTTTTATTCAGTAGATCTACATTTTACAGCAAGAAATCTACTAGGTAATATTAACCAATAGCTAATTAACAGCAACAACTGCTGTATCCTTTGAAATGATAATTATTCTTTGTTGTGGCTTTATCTAATGCATCTTAATCTGTGTTCATCTTCATTCTTCCATCTTCTCTTTCCAACTACAAATGTGGTATAAAAGCTTTTGCCTGAAACGATCAATAGATGTTAAGGTTGTCTATGGTTTTGGTCTTTGTATTCTTCAATTTTTATTATAAGGTATGGAAACGGCTTGCATCCCTCGTGGCAAATCCACTAAATTATCTATCCCTTGATATTCCAATGAAAATTTTGAAACGAAATTAAGAAATGAATTGAGAAATGAATACTTGATTTTTTTTCACACAGAGCTGCATTACCCTGGAATAATAACATTTGAATATGCTACCTCTGCTCATATATTTGTTTAGGAGATGGAGCAGTGTGAATTTGAAAATTCTTTGTTGTATTGAATAAAAATATCATTTTTTTAAAAAGAGATACATTTAACCTTAGATATGAACAAGGGATTAATGTTTAAAGCACATGTAACATTCAAAGTGGTTGGTTCTGCTGCCAATTGATCCCTTGTTAGATTTAAGAATTTTCGTAGTATCCTGTTCATGATTTTTCATCGTAAGTGCCAAGTAACCTGGACCTGTGAAAGCCTAGTTCACATCAAATAAATGTTTCCAACAACAACATAGGTTGAAATATTGGTTCTATAAGTTTGGTTCGAAGGATTGCAATGATTTAGCAATAATTTGATGCCAACCAAGATTCTGCGTGCTAAGATCTTAATATCATAATAAAACTTGAGATGTACATAGAACTACCAGCTAAACATATCAGAAAGTAAGATATGTTAAACCTGGATCAGTAGATGATCAAGTTTATAAGGTTGGAAGTAATGAAGTTTCTAATTATGTGCAAAAATATAAGTTACCAAGCATGTTGGAAAATTGTTGATGTAAGAGAAAAAACAGCTAAAAACACAAACTACAAATATGCCCAGAGGCATTTCTTAAGGATGATAATATAAATTAACTCTATAAATTTGTGTCTAAACTCTATACCAAGACACTCGATATTCCTGATTTTCCCATGTTTACATATCTAGGGTATTTAGCATTTACCATTTGGCATATCAATGAGTCAGCCAGTCTTAGATGTTTTGACTTTATAAGGTAAATTTATTGATATGTAATATTGTTGCAACTATTTTTCCATTTTCAGATAGAAGAATGCCACTTCCCTCAGGCCACTCAAATGGAGACATGAAAAGTAGTTTAGTGTCAGTCTATCAACTCATATGATAATTACTAAAATAGACATTTATTATTTTATAGTTGCCAACACAAACAGATAAGAATATATTGCTCCAATAGCACCTCAAGGCTAAAGTTGATCTAGCTCACTGAGTTTTGGAAAATGCTCGGTAAACATGTCAAAGTTCAAATCTCAATTCTCAGACGTTAGGGTCTTAAAATTGTCTTTTATAAACTCCAGAGCTAAAAATTCATTGTGAAATGAATATAATTAAACATTTGATTTTGATTTAGACACCGATGTTGTCATCATGGCTTGGGTGATGCACAACAACCATTTATACTTTTTTGATCATTGTAGTTCTACTCCTGGCAATTTACTCAAAGTAGTCTTGGTGACCTTGAGCACTCTCCAAATCACTGCGCAGCGGTGGAAGAGGTGAATGGTAAAAGATCATTATTTTGCCTATGCACGTTATAAAGAAAATTCAAGCCCTGCACATAGTCTACTCATATGACATGACCTGTAAAGAACATCTGGTCAGTTTGTGTACAAAATTTGTGCGTATGTGCATGTGCATCTGTGTGTCCATCTATTTAGTTGGTTTTATCATCTTTTTAGTACAAGGCTACTCTGTTTTTTTCAAAAAACAGACATCATAATATTTTTTGGACTCTAATTATCTAGCAAATATCACTCTGCCAAGTTTATTTTAAGGCTAACAATGTGGAACATAACTGTAATATCATAATTCAGTGGTTGAAGGTTTCGGTGAAAGGAAACGTTGTATTTCTCGATTTTGAGGAACCTCATTTTGATTTGTTTATAGAGAAGTGATGTCAAGTAAGCACCTAGAATGATTTTTTTTAGGGGTACTTTGCAAAAGCTGACCTTTGACATAGATGGGCCTCTCCAAAGAAGAAATGGATTTATCCTTCGAAGCCATCTGAAGACGCAGAGCCTCCTTGTGAAGCAGGCTGTTATTGTGCTCTTCGAGTGCGCTCATCTGCATGTTCCGACTGCCCTCATTACCATATGGGTTCCTGCGATGCTTTCTTCCATACTCCTTACAGACAGAACAGAAAATCCGGGTAGTCCCCTCATAGACATCCACATACGCCCACTTATAGGTATCCGCCCACTCGTCCCTCCACTTCTTGACCACTTTCTTCTTCTTACGCTGGGGCTGCTGCCCCTGCTGTTGTTGCTGCTGCTGCTGAATCTTAGCGGTCAACTCATTGTGATCGACAAGCAATTGTTTGTGATCTTCCTGCTGCGCCGGAAGGCCCGCGGCGACGAGCGCAACAGGGGCGGCATGGGCGAAGGTGGGATCATCGTCACCGGGTCCTCCCATCTCGAGATCGATTTCCTCCTCCATTTCCCTCACCACCAAGTGGTGGTGGTGGTGATGGTGCCTCTGCGCCTGCCGGAGCAGATTCATGTCGTCCATGGACGAATTCATATTCATATTCATCTCATCTGCAGCAATTAACAGCGTGCCCTCCTCCACCTTTAAACCAATCTACAATCCTGGAGCCCGCGGCAATTGATCCATTAACCTACTGACCAGTGCTAGAGGAGCAAATAAAAAATAAATAGATCCCTCCTATGGCAATTGCCGGTTTTGGTGGCGAAGAGAGCGGCATCTGAACAGGAGGGAACTCTTCCTCCGTCTCATTCTCTTCCGCCTTTCCCCTTGTCTGGTTAGGACAAGAGTTTACTTAATACTTGTAATACCCATTCTCTTTCGCCATTTGCCTCCTCATTCCTCGGCCTTCCTGCCTGGCTTGTTGCTGAGCAAATCCAAATGCAATTTAAGTTGAAATTCCACTCCTTCCCAATAAACTAGAGAAAATGTATGTTTATACAAGTGCTCTGCGCACGTGGGTACATAACTCCTCTTTTTCTCTCATTCTTCAATTGGCACGCGGGGCATCTGCTCTAGTGTTGGAACTGCCTTCTACTTATTTCCTCTCTTTTTCCTGCGTTGTTTATTTTATTTTTTATTTTTTTTTGGGAATTTTAATATTTTTAAATAATGGTTCATTGGATTAGTAAAACTGCGTGATTAAAATTCCTCTCACATGGTCTAAGTTTATTTAAATGGTCTGTATTTGTGTTCTTTTGTGAATGTCCATATATTTTAATCTTTTAATGTAAATCTAATTTGTAATTTTAAATTTAAATAATATAATATATATTAATTTTAAAAAATAATAATAACTATGATTTTTTTTCCGTGACAAGAACTTTACTCTTTGGATTTAAACATATGACATTTTACATGAATATGTATAATTTGGAGAAGGGAAATATGGAATATCATTCATTGATTTTTAATTTGACCTTTCAAGTCTATATAATACTTATAAGGTAAGATGATGTTTCAAAGAAAAGTATAAATAAAAATGAAAGAAGAAGTTATTTTAACATCTATGAAGTTAAAGATAGTTTATAGGATAGATTGTTTCTTTTTCTAGCTCTTGTATTTAGTCATTTTCCAGTGAAGTTTTACAATAAAGGCTTCCAGCTTCTCGACAAACCTCTCGCCGAATATATTATCCCAAGAGCTAGCTGCCAAAATATCTGCATAACTTTCCCTGATGTCTTTGAAGGTCTCACATTCTAAAATGAAATGTTTTCATGTTTCCACTTTTCCGAAAGAGCAAAAAATACATACTCTTTCCTCCCACACTTCTTTTGGTTTTTTCCAGCGCCCTTGTTGGCACCTAATCCTAAGGGATTGGGTGAAATTGTATGATAGTGTAAATTAGGAAATAAGGAAGTCTAAGAGACATTGGGAAATGAATCTCAATGGTCTCACCTCCATGTATAAATTCATGTACACCCTCTATCAAATTCATATTCTATTTTATGGAGTTACCTCCTAATCTAATATGGTATCAGAGCCAGCCATTTTTTTGGCATTCCGGCCCTTGGTGTAACTCCCTCCTGTCTATGTTCTGCATTTTTTAAGACTGCCATATTCTTGCAAATTCTATTTGGAAATTTGTGTATTCGATTTTTTGGGCTCGCAACTCACAGTTCAATCATGTGCATTCATTTTTTTGGGCAATATTGTTGCTCCCATTGGAAGATTGAATCTTGTTGCAGCTTTTTTCTCTCAGCCACAGCCACAACTCTCTCTCTGATGCTCCTTTCGCTCTCCTGCTCACGGCTCTCTCGCTCCTTCCACTCCCCTGCTCATCACTCCTCCCTCTCCCCGTTCTCGTCCCCCTCTCCCTCACCACTCCCGCAGCCCCTCACATCCTCTGCCCTCCCCCTCACTACTCCCGCAACCCCTCACATCATATGCCCTCCCCCTCACCACTCCCGCGGCCCCTCACCACACCTGTCCCCGCTCCTTCCCATTCCTGTCCCGCTCGCCCTCCCCTCCCTGCTTTCACCTCCCCCTAACCCACCTTCCCCAGGGCGACCTCCCCCAAGTCCAACCCTCCCCAGGTCAATCTCCTCCAGATCCGACCTTCCCCAAGTCGACCTTCCACAGGTCGACCTCCCCCAGATCTAACCTTCCCCAGGTCTGACCTCCCCTGCACACAAAAAAAAAGAAAATAAAATAAAAAATAAAAATCCAAAACTAGTTTTTTTTAAAGCAAAATACACATTTTTACCATAATTAATTTTTAGATTAAAGTGCAATTTTCACTCCAGAATTGAGTAGTTTTTTTTTTTTTTTTTTACAAAAGTCACAATGCATTCTCTCATATCTATTGTGGGAGTTGTTCTCTCCGGCAAGGAGAATTATCCTGGATGGTCTCGGAAAATTAAGCACACTCTCATTTTTAATGAGTTGTGGAGAGAAATTTGTGAAGGAGAAGGAGATAATCCACCGACAAAGCCCACCTCAGACAAGGAGATCACCATTTGGGAAAACATGAATTGCAAGGCCTATGCCTTGATTGCAGCTTCTGTAAATGAAGAGGTGAGTCGTCATATTACACCATTTTCAAATGCCTATGAAGCCTTGAGCAAATTAAAAGAAATCTATGACTCACATTCAGAACTTGAAATTGTTTAATTAATGATTAAGTTGTTCATCCTTGAATTGAAAAATGATGACCCTCTTGCTTTAGCATCAGAATTAACATCTATCATGCATAACATTAAGAATACTGGTGTAGAAGTTGACATACCTCTCATAGCTTATGTTAAGGCATTGTATCCCACTTACTCACATTACCTTGATTCATTGCAAGCATTTGGAAACCTCATGAAGATCACCTTTGATTCCCTTGAGAAAAAGTTTGTAGAAAGAGAGAAAGCTTTTGGAAAGAAGACAACAACTCTGTCTTCTGAAGAAGTTGTATGTTTCGCACATAGGGAGAAGAATCATACTCGAGATTCTTCCAAGGGAAGAGGTGGCCGAAGAGGAAGAGGAAGAAGGAATTCCAAAGGAAGGGGAGGCAGAAAAACTCAAAGTGAAAAATATGATCTTCATTTCATACACTGCAATAAAAATTGGCATGATGCATCTACATGTAAGTTGCCTTGGGACAAAAATGAGCAGCAAAGAAATCAAGAAAAAGGTAAAACTCATGACAGAGACCAAGGTAAAGCACCTGAATCCACTCATTATGTTGTAGCACATTGTAACATTAGAATAACTGAAGACTTGCTTGATGCTTCACTTACTTCTTGGAGAAATGATTGGTTGCTAGATTTAGGAGCAACATGTCACATGACTTTTAGAAAATATTTTTTTGAAGAATTTACTGACAAGGTTGATGGAGCGGTATACTTCATAGAAAAATCTAAACTCAATCCATAAGGGCTTGGCACAATCAGGCTTAAGTTGCCTGGTCTTCCATATCATCTTCTACATGAGGTTCTATACCTCCCTAAGTTGTGGAGAAACTTGGTGTCCTTGGTCCACATCCGCCAGCAAGGAAACTCCATTCACATGTTTAATGGCAAGGTCGAGGTCAGAAAAGCATCAGATCGCTCACTTGTCATGAAGGGAATAGAAGAAGGAAGATTCCTAAAGTTGCAAGGTACCTCTGCTCATGCACAAAACTTTGCATTCAGTTCTCATCATGATGAAGGTACATTCCCATCAATTCTTTTGTGGCATGCTAGATTTGGACACTTAAACTATGACAACCTTCGTTTGTTGAAGAAAAATGGTGTTACTGGATTCCTACAATTCCTAGGAAACTTAAGCAATGTGATGCTTGTATTCTAGGAAAGCATAGCAAACAATCCTTTCATGATTCACATTCCAGAGCACATAAAAAACTTGAGCTTATTCATTCAGATTTATGTGGCCCCGTGCATGTTGCTTCTGCAAATGGAAATAAATATATGATGACATTTATTGATTATTACACCAAAATGTGTTGGGTTCACTTATTGAAGAACAAATCTTATGATTGTCAAACATTCAAGAATTTTCATGCATGGATTGAAAATGATGCACAAACTCATGTTGGCTCTTTGCACATTAATAATGAAAAAGAATACACTTCAAACGAATTTGAAAACTATCTTCGCCAACATAGGATTAAACATCAAACAACTGTGCCCTATAATCCCCAACAAAACGGTGTAGCTGAAAGAATGAACAGGACAATTTTAAATATGGTTCACTCCATGATGTTTTTTAAGAATGTAAAATTGATGTTTTAGGCTGATGCAATTCTACGTGTTGTGTACATAAGAATAGGTGTCCTTCAAATTCAATCAGAAACAAAACTCCTTATGAAATGTGGCATGGCCACATTCCTTCGGTAAAGCATTTCAGGGTCTTTGGTTCCACCTGTTATGCTTTGATACTTGAGGTACAAAGAAATAAACTCGGTGCTAGAAGTCGAAAATGTATCTTCTTGGGGTATTCCAATACCTCTAAAGGATATCGTCTCTATGATGAAGTCAATAAGAAGTTTGTAGTATCCAAAGATGTCATATTCCTTGAATCTTCCAAGACTAACAATGTTGTTGAGTGGCAACTTGATCGCTTGGATAGATTCACACATGGAAAGTCATTTCAAGAATTTGATAATCAGATTCCACATCTTGAAGGGGGGATTCCTATTCTGAATAAATCTGTGGAATCATCTTCCGAAGCACTCTCCCCCACATGAAGAACCAACCACGGATGACACCTTGAATGATGTGATTGACATAATTGGGAGATTGAATCTTTATTCAATTCCAACTCAGTCAAATGAGCAGCCTGAGCCATCTCAGAAAGATCCCTCAAAATGGCTGGCAAAGACCCTAGAAAATGTTCATCCCGATGAGGTTGGAAAGACCGGAACAAGAAGTTCCACCAGGCAAAATGGAGGTGACATAGATAATTCTAATTCACATATTGATATGGATATTGCTTATAACTGTGAATTGAATTTGTCTACAAATATTGAACCAAATTCCCTCAAAGAAGTCACTTCTCATGATGAATGGAATGAAGCGATGCAAAAGGAGTATGATGCCTTGATAAAGAATGGCACTTGGAAGCTGGTTGATCCTCCATTGGGAACCAAACCAATTGAATGCAAGTGGGTCTACAAGAACAAGTACAAAGTGAATGAATCACTTGACAAGCACAAAGCTAGGCTTATGGAAAAAGGTTTTGCACAGAAAGAAGGGGTCGATTATGAGGAAACTTTTGCCCCCACAAAAAAATGGGCCACCATCTGAACACTCTTTGCCTTAGCAGCTCGGAAGGGTTGGAAAGTCCATTAGATGGATGTAAAAACCGCCTTTTTGAATGGAGATCTAAAGGATAAGGTTTTTATGTCCTAGCCAGAAGGATTTGTTGTGAAGGGCCAATAACACAAAGTATGCAAGCTTATAAAATCCTTATATGGCCTCAAGCAAGCACCGAGAGCCTGGTATGAGAAATTAACTGAGCATCTTCTGAAACTTAACTTCAAACATTTTGATCTTGATGATGCAGCTTTGTTTGTTAAGAAAGTTGGGAAAACAGTTGTATATCTCGTGGTGTATGTAGATGATCTTTTGATGGTAGGGAACAATGAGAGTTATATTGCATCAATAAAGAAAGAATTGAAGAAAGGTTTTGAAATGACTGATTTGGGCTATGTTCACTACTATCTTGGTATTGAAGTAACTCAACATCCTAAATTTATATTCCTTTCTCAAAAGAAGTAAATTGGAGATTTTTTGAACAAGTTTGGCATGGATGAATGCAATCCTTTGACCACTCCAATGGAACAAAACTTGAATCTCATATCCATTGAAGGGAAGGAATTTGAGGATGAAATGAACTATAGACAACTTGTAGGAAGTCTCATCTACCTGAATACTACCAAACCAGACATCTCATTTGTTGTTGGAATCCTCTCCAGGTTCATGCAAAAACCTTGTGAAGGACATTGGTCTACTGCAAAAATAGTTCTAAAGTACTTGAAGGGGAATCAAGAATTTGGACTCAAATATACACAGGTGGCCGACTTCAGCTTGATTGGATACTTTGATTCAGAATTTTATGGGGACAAAGAAACTGGGGTATCTACTTCAGGTTATACTATGAGTCTTGGATCAGGAGCTGTTGTTGGCGAGGAAAAAGGTCTCGTAAGCAAGACCCAAGTTCGGATTAGAGGCCAACAAGGATTTCCGCTGTAGTCTAGCACCACGCCGGCATTTTCACCCTGCTCCGAGGAGCAGAGAGTCTCACCCGAGGCATGCTGCGACCTTACTAAGGTTGGGAGTAGATTGATATCATTCTAGCAGATTAAATATGTATGAACTCGAACTATCTCAGAGCTTAAGCAAACACAACATTTCCTAGGTGATATTCCTTAGAAGCGCATTCAAGACAATCAATAAAATTTTAAAATACTACCATATTGATCAACCAGGAGTACAACATATATTGGGAACAACAAACTCTGATCATATTATAATTCACTTATAGGCAACAGACTATTACAACGCTCCTTAACATGAGCTTTAACCGAACATATTACAAAGAGGTCATATCCAATGGATTAGAACACAGTGATACAGAGAGATAGAGAACGGAACAACATGAAGAGAGCTTTCCTACAGCTCCTGTTCTCTCATTCCTCATTTTCCAACCTCCGTTATTTGCTAGCCGGATGGTTATTTGTTTTGCTGCCAGCGCAACTGACAGTTATTCCTTTCCACTTGCTCGACTGTCTTCTGCTTCTCTCTGTTCATCGGGAGTTCTACTGCTTGTCTCCTACCACGTTATTCTACCATCTGTGCTAGCTCCCGCAACATCCGTGCCACCTGTTCTTCACCCCTTCGCAACCTTGACAACTTTCTACCTACCGTTTTTGCGTCCCGCCACGTACTATCCGCAACTCAAAACTGTTTGATTTCAAAACAAGGGCCCCAACAGGGCCCAACCACATCCTATTGACTCGCCTCGAGTCAATCACTTTTCACTGTCTCTATTTCCATCGGTCCGCTCGGCCCTGTGTTCTACTTTGCTTGTCCCCTTTCTCCCGACTGTCCAAACAAGGGCCCTAATTATGGGACCTGTGTTAGATTTGATGCCTTGAGTTTCTAAAATGTTGTCAGGGCATGATGCCATCCTTGCATGAGCGATTCGGTTTGCGCTGTGACCTGCGCGACCACTTCCTCCCCTGAAACAGCTGGCAGGCTATCGAAAACGTTTTGGATTTCCGTATCGGCCTCGGAGACCAGTGATTGCATTGCTTGGGCACTGGTTTTTATTGGCTGTCTTGGTTCCCACAAGGCTTGCTTTGTTGCAGTTGAGTTTTCTTCAATCTATTCTATCTGGACCTCCAGAGCGTCCGCTTGAGCATATAGTTGATCGAGTCCAGTAGGGTATGTGGCCTCATGGATCTCCCTTAATAATTTTTTCAGCTATAATGAAACCGGTTGAGACTTCAATGTGAGTGAGGTCGAACATTCCTGTAGAACCTTTAATAGGTTGTATGCTTCTTTCACTGCAGTACTCAGAACTTCCTGCATTTTTGTCACCTGGCTCTGTCTCTCGGATATCTGCTCTGTGTATACAACCGCTGGGTCTAGCAATGCGGGTCGGGTTGCCAATGCTGCTTGGAGTTCCTCATTTTCTTGATGCAGGTTCGAACATGCCACCCTGATGTGGACCACTCGTTTGACTATATCATTTTCCTTTATCCCTTCTGTTATTCGATTATTGTTGGTCGTTACTGTGGGCCAAACATCTCGGAATATTCTTGTCACTGTCTCTAGTTGTTCTTGTAGATTACCCTTTTCTATCCTCAGTTGTTCACACTCTTCAATAAGTGTGTTGATTTGTAATTTTTGTTGTTTGCATCTTTGCTGGAGCTCTGAGTGGCTGTGCTACTCTCTGAATTAAATGGTAAAGTTGGGTTGTTCCCCATGTCTCCATGCCCTCAGCATCAAAGTTTCCCTGATCTGGCCGTCGTGCTTGAAGTGGCTGTCCGCTGGTGATAGATTTTGTTGATTGTGCCTGCGATGATTGTGGTGGCATTTTTTGAGGCAGATGGTTACTAGAGTCGGCCATGTTTAGATCGGGGGGCGTTTCTTGGGCTGTCTGATTAGCCTGCTGGAGTGGATTCTGCTTGGGGAGCGAAGCACCTGTTTCTTCCATAAAATGTTCTATCTGATTTAAAAGCTTTGTGAATGTAGCATGATGAACCAAGGTTTGGTTAACGAGGGGTACTTATGGTGTACCCAAGTTAAATTCCGCCTCGGGGTCCTCATTTGGTCTTCCTCTGACGATTAGGTCTGATATGGTGCCTGATGAAGTGGAGGGCGTGGTAATGGGTGGTTCCTGAATGATGGACGAGGTGGGGACCGATGTTTGGTGAATGTGAGGTGGAGATATGTGAATATTTAATAAATAGAGGGGGTTGAAGGGTGGTAGCCCCCTGGTCACCTGGGGCTCCACAACAGGCTCTTCCTTAATCGGTACTCCTATACTCAAAGGTCGCGGCTGATCATCCCCGGTGAGATCAACCATTATACTAGATACTACGATCTTGGCCTTTTTTGCTTTTGGTGCCACTACTGGGGGTTTCCCAGCTTTAGTCTTATAGACCAGTGCTGTAGTCGTTGAGGCCAGTGGGCTAAACGAAATGTTGGGTATTGGTGCTATTAGGGAGGCCGTGGCGGAAGATGGTCTGGAGTGAGATGCCTGAAACTTTGAAAGCGAAGGAAATGCAGTGGAATCACTTGTTAACACTTGAACTACTTTATTAAAATTCTATACCTTTGTGTTTAACTGCTCAATGATCGGGGATAGCTGCAACTATGCCATCCTAGTCACCGTCTGCTCTGAAGTCTCTCCCGGCAGTGGGTTTGGCAGCATCCCATCGAAGATATAGGTGTAGACTCTGCTTCTAACCTCCATCACTACTCCTGGCCACGAACATACTTATGTGTGGAAGGTTGTTTCATCAATTTGGAACTTTAATGGCCTCATTTTGAAAGTAGACTCTGGTACGCATGTTGGCCTGATAAAGGTTTGCTTGTGGGTAACTCCAAACCATATTTGCATGCTATAACCATCCAGCGGACTCCTTGGGACCCTTTGTTGACTCCTCATGACATCAACCATTTGGCTATACCATATCCTGAAAGCTTATGCGTTTACTTCCTTCGTGCTAGGATCCCCGGATACCTTCCAAGGTACGAACTTCATTGCCAATGGTTGTCCTATTGCTATCTCCACAAGTACTCGAATGCCTGGAAGCGTCCATTTCCACATTGCTAGTGCCATAATTAGATATCCATAGATGAATCTGGTTGCCCTCTTGTAGTGTCATCGCAAGCTTTGAACAACTTGTTCAACAAAAATGAGCACCAATTCAGTTGTGCCCCGTGGACACAATGCTCCGCAACCGAAATCGTATCCAGCGTGCATTCTCCTTTTTTATAGTGCCTCATCGTTTTACTTGCAATTAAGTAACAGACAAACTTGACCTCTGGCTTGTTGATCAAGTCGATTTTGGCTTCTTCTCCCCCCCCCCCCTCTTAGTGTCATACTTTGTGTAGTATTCGTTATCTCTAGTCTTCTTCGCCCTCTTGGATACAGTTTGGAATGCTGCTGAGACATCCCTCTCTTCCATTGACAGTCCAGTTAATCTGTGGATGTCCTCCACGTGAATTGGGATTTCTTTCCCCAGCCATAGTGAACCATTATGAATTCGGCTCAACAAAAACTTGGTGCACAGCATTGCAGCGCCTGTAACACCGAACACTGGGAGATCTCTTAAGTTCAGTATGGTAGACTGTTGAATGCCACAAAACTCTGGTAGGAATCTCGCCGCTTGCTGACCTGCTCCTATGGCATAATTCTCCATATATACTTGTCTCTTTGTTGCTGGAAACTCGAAAGAGTCCGTGAGGTCGGTGTCGATCAATGAGGCACTGTCGTATTTCCCCACTAACGATTCCATCTTTTGAACTCTGTTCTCGAGCTATTGCTCTACAACTACTGGTGTTGCTCTTGTCATTATGGCTCTTCTCTGATACACCTGTATAACAACTCCTTCTCTTTTCTCTTGGATTCCTTCTTCTACGTGCCTTCTTTCCTATTCTTCTGGTTCTGCTTCTCTTGCTCCCTTGGATGTTTCTGGTTCTAACTCGGATTTTTTTCCGGCATTCTCGCACTTGTTTGCATGCGGGTTATGTAATTAACCGGCACGGGTGAGGTTGATGAGACCCCATAACTAATCAATTTCCCCCTGGCCTCATCCATGGCTACAATCTTGTGATTAGTTATCGGCTAAGGTGGGTTCTGACAATGCTGACTATGGCTTTGGGATTTGGGCAGACACGACAGTTGGTGGTTATGCCTTATTATGGAAAATTTATTATGGTATGGATGATGCTAATTATGCCAATTATTTCCAAATCTTGGTAATCCTACGGACTGACACGGTTACTACGCGTAATGATGATAGGCTGATGTTCAACACGCTTTTCTATCTAACGTGGATGACACGTTGGACACTACCCTTCCCTGACCACAATTGGTTGCGTTGCGGTCCCCGCAACACAATGATACCTATTTTTCTGCTTTTTCTAAAGTGGAAATCCTATCTATGCTCTTCTCGGGTGTGAGAGAGTTATTGATATTATTATACCCTATTGACTCCTCTCGGTTGTGAGAGTTATTAGAATTGGAAATGAGTGACTTACTCTTGATAGGGCTTCAGGCGTGCGCTGTTCACCCATCCTTGTAGAACTTGGCCGTCCAGTTGTGCTAATCGAACTGCTCCTGAATCTTTGATTTCTATCACGTAAAATGGCCCTAGCCAATGCATCTTCAGTTTCCCTAGGAACTTCTAGTACTTACTGTCGTAGAGTAGAACTTTTCATCCGACCTGAAAATTTTTGCGCTTTATGTGCCGGTCATGCCAAGATTTTTGTCTATCCTTCTGTATCGTTTGGTGAAATTCTGCCAAAAATCGTTCTTCCTCGAGGCCTTGTAATTCCCACAGTCATTCCTTTAGTGACTCCTCTTCTGATAGTTGGAGTGATGTTGCGACTAGGGGGCTGGGTATGATGAATTATGCTGGCACTATTGCTTCTCTCTCGTATACTAGCTGGAATGGTGTTTGGTTGTTTAGTCGTTTTACCGTTGTTTGGTATGCCCATAAAGTTGCTGGTATCTGCTCATCCCAGTCATCCCGTTGCGCATTGCATATTTTTGTTAGGTCCTTCTCTAGTATTTTGTTGAATGCGTGTACCGTACCGTTGGCTTGCAGGTGATACAGATTTCTTTTGTGATGTTGTATCATGAAGCTTTCTAGCAAGGATTTAATGGTGTCATTAATGAAGTGTGTACCATGGTCACTAGCCAGGCTCTTTGGACAACCGAATCAGCTGATTGTGTTTTCAAATATAAACCCGGTAGCAGTCTCTGTTGTGCAGTTCTTTACTGGCAATACTTCTGCCCACCTCGTCAAATAATCTGTCTTTGTTATTATGTACCTCGCCTGTGAGTTTCTTGAAGCTAGTGTAATTGGTCCTACAAAATCGACTGCCCATTTTTCAAATGGATGCAATACTTTTATCGGATGAAGTGGAATTTCATCTCTGTGGGATGGCTGTCATGTTCGCTGACATATATCACATTTCTTAACAAATGCTTTGCTGTCCATATGTACTGTCGGCCACCACAACCCTGCTTGTAGTACCTTTCTTTCCATCAGTTTTTCTCCCACGTGTCTTCCCGCAACCCCACTACGACATTCCCATAGTACCGCTTCCCTTTCGTGGTCCATGACACATCTCCGAAGAGTATGGTCCAGTCCCATATTATATAGGTGTCCTGCTATGAGCTGGTATTCTGCAGCTTGAACTACCAGGTGTCTTTTTTGGACTGATGCATATTCTTGTGGACACTGCCCTGTCGTGAGGTAGGTTGCTATTTGGTCCAAATATTCTAAGATGGCTTCTACTCTGAAAAGATCAGCGTCTGGTAACTAATCATCTAGAGATCCTCCATTTTCTCCATTCTCTAGCTGAGATAGGTGATCAGGCCCTACGTTCAATCTTCCGGGCTTTACGATCACCTCAAAGGTGAACTCCTAGAAGAGTAGGAGCCACCTGTAGATTCTTCCTTCCAAGACCGGTTTGTTTACCAAATATTTCAAAGCTAAGTGTTCTGTGAAAAATTTAAACGTACCTCCCAACAGGTAGTGGCGGAACTTTTGAAGGGAATACACTATTTCCAATGCCTCCCGCTCTGTTGTGGTGTAGTTCCGTTCTGCTGGGGACAATTTCTGACTTGAAAAATATACCAGGTGGTCAACTAAAGTGTCCCCTGGTTGCACCAAGACTGCTCCAAGTGCAATGTTGGAAGCATCAATGTGCACATGAAATTGTTTGTCCCAATCTGGGCGAACTAATATTGGCACACTTGCTAGTTTTTCTTTCAGGGTATCCAAGGTTGTTTTTCAACTCTCTTTCCAGTGAAATTGCTCAGACTTCCGCAACAGCTTCTCTAAAGGGGTTGTTATCTTCACATAGTTGTGGATAAATCGTCGGTAGTAACCTGTGTGGCCCAGCAGTGATCTCAATTGTTTTACCATTTCTGGTGCCTCCATGTTGACTATCATTGCTACTTTGGTCGCGTCCACGCAAACTCCTTGGGTACATACCACGTGTCCTAGCAGTGTTCCAAATGGTACTGCAAAGATACACTTCTTTAGGTTCAACGAGATCTGAAGTTGCCTACACCTGTCAAACATTATTCTTAATAATTTTGCATGGTCTTTTAATAAGTTGTAAACTGTCCAGTCATCCATGTAGACTTCTAAGAACTTGTGGATGTACTCCCGAAAAGCAGCTATCACGATGCGAGAAAATATTGCAGGTGCATTTTTCAATCTGAATGGAATCAAATTATATGCGAAAGGGCCCCATTCAATCGTGAATGTTGTCTTTTTCTTATCTTCCTCTGCTATCCGTACTTGATGGTATCCTGAGAATCCATCAGTGAACGAATACGCCTCATTTCCCGCAACATTGGCTAGGACCTCATCACTAAATGGGGTGGGAAATGGGTCATGGATATAGGCATTGTTTAAGCTTCTGTAATCGACACATAATTGAATCTCAGACTTCTCTTTTTTATTCTGTATAACTATAGGACTTACCCACTCTGCTTCCTCTACTAGGAATATTAATCCCGCCTTTAACATCTTGTCGATCTCTACCTTAACTTTTTCCTTCACCCTTGGATTCAGACGATATGGTCTATGTTTCACAGGCCTTGCGTCGAGCTTCAATATTATCCGCATCTCCCACATATCCCCTTTTATTCCCTTTAGATCTGCTACTGATGAAGGGAACAAGTCCTCATATTCCTGCAGAAGACTGTATATCTCCTTAGTTGTCTGCTCATCCCAATAATCTCCAATTGTCACTGGTCTTGGCTTATCTTATGTTCCAATATTTAGTTTCTTGGTTTTTAATGGTAGCAGGTGAATCCCTTCTGTCATTGGGTCTTCTTTGATATCCCTCTCCCCTTCTGTCTCTTCAAAATACAGATGCCTGAGATCTTCTAAATTATCATCATCCATTTCACTGTTTATCTTTTGACATGCTACCTTTCGTCTGACGCCAAGGTTCAGAAGCATCTGCTCATCCTCCTTTTGAATTTTTGGGAAGAATAATACCTTCTTTATAGCCTGCAAAGCTTGTGTGACCGGTTCCGTTTTTCCTTCGAATAAGAAGCATTAAGTAAATTTATCCGCAACTTCCCACCATGTGTTGGTCCCTCTTTTCTTTTCTTCCTTTAGGTACCAGGCCCGTGGAATCAAGTCCAAAGAGTGGATAAATATGTGTACCCATAGCTCTTCTGGATATCTTGCAGTTCTCCATCGAACCTCACATTCCTTCAAATGGTTTATGGGGTCTGAGTCCCTATGGTATTTCTCTTCAACCCGAGGTCCTTCCTCTTCCTTAAATCTCGCTTTCAATGCTTGCGCAACTCTGCCCCATTGTGACAGTAAGTTGCGGTGGTTACTCCACCATCTTGCCGATGTGGAATGTAAAGCCATGTCCATTAGTGGTACCCTATGTCCTTATGGTACCTTATCTTCTATTTTTGTTATGAAAATGTTTACATCGTTCATATTAGATAAAGTTGGGTAATCCCTTACCTCAGTCCCGATCCAATGGATTATTCCGATGGTGGCGCATCTCCTTGTATTTTTCTCATACCCTCCTTGCTACCAATCATCCCAAGCTATTTCTGAGCCTAATTCTAAGCTTTGGATGCTTCTCCAGCTTACAGATCTGCCTACTGTTGGGTTGATGTAATCTTCCCTTCTTCCTGCGGGCATTTGACAAAGATGGTCCATCAGCAGAACATCCTCTTTATTGTCTACAGTATCTGTGTATATTGGACCTTGATATGGGTCGAGAGGCTGAGTGAATCTGACCTCCCCACCCTCAAAGATCATCAGTTGTTTTTTTAGATCTATTATTGCATAATTTTCAAAGGCCCAGTCAATTCCCAACAATGCAGGATAAGGATATTTATCGCTCATGATGTCGATGACCTCAAAGTCCGTATATGTCTTTACTCCTACGATATCAACTTCAACTTCCTCCAGTCTGCCTATGGGCACAATGCAGTACTGGTTTGCCATTCGAAGTTGGATTGGTGAGTATGTTAATCTTGGCTTTCCTAATGCTTCCCAGGTATTTCTTGGTAAAATATTGACATTGGATTCCAATTCTAGCATGGTGTCTTTAATTTGGAAACCCGCAACTCATGTGTTTACTCAGAAACATTTTCCTGTCCTTCTTTTTATTTCTTTTCACTCTCTGTACATACTTCTGGGTTGCGTCAGATGATTCCCTTGATCCTGTGTTCTTTTGCACCACTCCTTCCAGGTTCTGCTTTAGCTGCTCCAACATTGGTGCATTGTTAACAACCTTCAGGAATAGATGGAACCATTCTTGAATGATAGTACTTGAATTGGCTTGGTTTTCGTTGTTTTCGTTTGTTTGCTGTAACTCAATACCTTTGTTTCCCCCCAGTTGGGAAAATGTTTCTACTGCCTCTTGGAAAAATTACTTTTGTCTTTCCGGTTTGATTAGTGGTTTTGGGGATGCTGGCATGATCAATTTTATCGGGTCCATTGTACGTGCACCTTCCCCCATTCTCTTGCCTCCTCATGTCACTATGGCCATGTTCTGCATTGTTTGAGTCCCCATTATCCTAGGTTCTGCATTTACTAGATTTGTTCCCCTTTGTCTAGTTCTTTCCTCCCATATTTTAATGAGCTCAGGGCAATCTTCTGTTGCGTGCGTGTTAACCCGGCACTGGGAACACCAAGGTCTCCTAGGAAGTGGACATTCCCTAGCTATGTGTACTTCTTGGTTGTAGTTGTAACACCTTACTGGACCTCTACCCCCTGCTCGACCTCCTCTCATGCCTCCTCCCCTTCCTCGGGGAGTCTCATTCACTCAGTATGAAGGCCGGTCCAATCGTTCTGCCATTGCATCCAGAGCTCTACATTGCTCTGTGTTGTGTATTGTTGAGGCACATAACTCACAGTATGTGTTATTTGGAACAGTGGAATATTTTTGCAAAATAGGGAATAAGCGAGGTGGATGACCCATGTTCTTACATAATTCACAATATTCAGTAGAGGTTGGACTTTGTTGCGTAGGAAACCCCGTGTATTGTTGTTGCGGTGGATATATTCCCTGGGTGTTTATTTGTGCCACTCCTCCCATTGGTGGAGCCCCCTATGCCCCTATGGCTGATGCCCCGCCATTCTGACCCTGCAACTGAGGACATTCGGTTACCACATGTCCTTCCATTAGACAGTGTGTGCACCATACATTCGGTCTTGCTGGCCGCATTGGTTGAATTTCCTTGAGTTTCTCTGTCAAGCTCGTTATTTGATATTGTAACCCTATTATAGAGGATTCATGTACTGTTGTTTCTCCTTTAAAATCTTGTGGATAACCCTCCATGGCTTCTTTCTTCATTGCTTGCTCCAGTGCATCCTGAAACGTCTCAATCCTCTATTGAGTTAATGGAGTTCTTGTCAAGGGTAGTAGAGCTTTGATGAACCAATCCCTCCGATGGTTTGGATCGATTGGATAGTTGTGTCTTTGAATCTCCGCATTAAATCCCAAGCAATCTCTCCTTCCTGCTGCTTGATTTCCCACATCTCTGACAGACCCTACTGGTCGGTTTGGGGCAGTTTGAACTCCTTAATGAAGTCCCTCTTCACATCTTCCATCGTTGGATTCTAATGAGCTTCAGACCACTTTATAAACCAGTGTAGAGCTCTCTCCCTAAGATTGGTTTGAAATTCTATCAACTTCCTTGCATCTGGTGTCTGTCGTGCCCTCCATATGGCCTCGCAGAGGTACCAGTGCTATTCCACATCGTCATTACCCCTCCCAGATAACTCTGGGTATCGGGTAAATGATCTCTCCATGTTCACTTGAGTAGGCATTACTAAAATGAAGCCGTTGGTTCCTGGTTGTGAGATGGTACCACTAGAAATTCTACTACCAGTGTGTATTACTGCTTGAGACTGAATACTGTGCAACTTACTTAATTCACGCAACTTAACAAAAATTTCACTTAGTGGCTGATAAAGCACCAGGGGAAGGTTGGGCCTAGAGCTACTTGAACTTTGGGGAATAGGAGTACCTTGAGATATGAATGTCGACATTTCTTGGAACAGATGCTCCATTTCAACGTGCAACTCCACATCAGACATCTTCTCGGGGCGTGCGTCTGCATCTTCTCCGTCATACTTCTTTCCTTTCTCCCTTTGGGCAGGGTTCCTATACACCTACCGAACTTCTTTAACGGTCCCCCCATATCCTAGGGACCCACCTGACTTTCTGCTTCCTTCGTCATCTGAGGCACCTCCTCTTTGTCCTTTCAACTAATTTCCTATCTCTTTAACTCCTTTATGATCCTTTCTCGCCACTTCTCAGCAATCTGCGCCCTCCGATGTGCTCGTCGCTCCCTTAGCCTGTTAGAGGTCTCGACATCCATACCCCTACTCCCCTCTTTCACTGTTCTTGTAGCATCTCTCCCTCAGTCCCTTCCCTCAGCACCAGAGTTTTACGCTTCCATCTCAAATTTTTGGAACCCCATTAGTCCTTCATCTACCATCAAGGCTTTAATCGACAATGGAATCTCCTTCAACAGCTTCCCTAGTAACCCGGATCTGAATATATCCCCTGCCCTCGAAAAGGACTGGTAGCACTCAGCTGCAAACTCCACTATGTATCCGTCCAAGGTAGATTCCACCCAATAATCTACAACTCGGGTCAACTCGGTATTTAACCAATGAAGGGCCACTAGATCTCCTTGCACCCACTTGCGACCGACTTTCCACGACTTTATTTTGGTTACTTTGGTCTGGAGCCTTCGCAACCAGTTGTAGAGTTCTTCTGGGAACTTTCCCCAATATACCTCGTAAACGTCGCTGGCGGATTCAGAAAATAGAACTAGATATTTGACCATTTTCTCCCTCTGTTGTCTCTGCTCGGTTTGCTGAGTGATGAACTGATCTAAGTGGTTATCCCACCAGCTTCGTATTTATTTTTCGAAGATTCGAGATACCATGATATAGCTCCCAAATAAGATTCCAGGGTCCCGGCAACGGAACCATTTGTTGGCGAGGAAAAAGGTCTCGTAAGAAAGACCTAGGTTCGGATTAGAGGCCAACAAGGATTTCCGCTGTAGTCTAGCACCACGCTGGCATTTTCACCCTGCTCCGAGGAGCATAGAGTCTCACCTGAGGCGTGCCGCGACCTTACTAAGGTTGGGAGTAGATTGATATCAGTCTAGTAGATTAAAGATTAAATATGTATGAGCCCGAAATATCTCAGAGCTTAAGCAAACACAACATTACCTAGGTGATATTCCTTAGAAGCGCATTCAAAAAGATAATCAATAAAATTTTAAAATACTACCATACTAATCAATCAAGACTACATCATATATTGGGAATAGCAAAATCTGATCATATTATAATTCAATTATAGGCAACAGACTATTACAACGCTCCTTAACATGAGCTTTTTCGAACATATTACAAAGAGTTCCTATCCAATGGATTAGAACAAAATGATACAGAGAGATAAAGAAAGGAACAACATGAATAGAGCTCTCATATGGCTCCTGTTCTATCATTCCTCCTCTGCCAACCTCCGTTCTCCGCTGGCCGGCTGCTTATTTGTTCTGCTGCTAGTGCAACTGACAGTTCTTCCTTTCCTCTCGATCGACTGTCTTCTGCTTGTCTCTGTTCATCAGGAGTTCTACTGCTTGTCTCCTGCCACGTTCTTCTACCATCTGTGCTAGCTCCTGCAACATCCGTGCCACCTATTCTTCACACCTTCGAAACCTTGACAATTTTCTGCCTACTGTGGTTACGTCCTGCCGCGTACTATCTGCAACTCAAAACTGTTTGATTTCAAAACAAGGGCCCCAACAGCTGTCTCCTCGAGATCGCGCAAACAATCAGTTCCAGCAGATTCCATAACTGAGGCAGAATATGTGGCAACAACTGAAGCGACAAAGGAAATTGTGTAGCTCAGGAAAATCCTAGAAGATTTGCAGATGAAGCAAATGCATTCAACTCCACTCATGATCGACAACGTTTCTACAATAAAGTTGGCCAAGAACCCAAAGTTCCATGATGAACGAAGCACATCAATACAAAATACCATCTGATTCTACATCATGTTGAGGCCAAAACTATCCATCTACGTCATTGTTCCACAAATGAGAAGACTGTAGACATCTTCACCAAAGATCTTGGAAGAGAAAAGTTTGAAAAATTCACAATGATGCTTGGACTCACCAACATCCCTTCAGATTAGGGGGGGGGGGAAAGGAATGTTGACACCTAATCCTAAGGGATTGGGTGAAATTATATAATAGTGTAAATTAGGAAATAAGGAAGTCTAAGAGACATTGGGAAATGAATCCCAACGGTCTCATATCCTTGTATAAATTCATGTACACCCTCTATCAAATTCATATTCTATTTTGTGGAGTTACCTCATGGTATGACAACCCTCTTTCACAAAGGAGTTGATGAGAATTGGTCCTTAATTGAGCAATAAGAATTTTGGCTCTCCAAGAAATATTGGCTCCTATGTACGCCTTTTGTTTATGATTATGATTGGAATTAAATCTTCAATATAATACTTTTTCTTTCTCCCTAACTCCTCCTAAGTAATTTTGTGGAACTTATCCATAAAAAATATTTAATCTCTTTATTGTTTGTGGGTTACACGCTGAAGAAAATGCCCCATTTTCTAAACCATTTTTTATTTTTCCGCATCCAAGTCTTCTTTATTTTGCACTATATTTCATTAAACACAACCTTAGGCCATCTGCCCTCTTCCAATTGCTCAATTTTTTTTAAATAACTTATGACTCGCACCATAGCAATTGCTTCAATAGGAGCGGCCCCTATTTCACTTAACAATATAGCATAAGGAACTACAATTTTAACTTTGAATTTTTTTGTAATAAAACGCTTCTGAATTCTCTCAATTTGTTTCCACTATATGTCAGATGTACTGCTGAACCACATTTCACAACCGTAGAGAATCACCAAAATCACTAAAAGCGCAAAAAAATTTAGAGCGGTTTTCCAGTCCCATAACTCTGCCTCTCTAAACATATTTTGAAAAGCATAAAATGCTTTCCAACCCCCCAAATTTATTTTCTTTCTACATCCATCCCAACTTAAATTTCTATTGAAGCCAACCTTGAGGTATTTGTAATTCGCAACTTCTTCCAGAATGTTGCCTTCAAAGTAGAACTTATGTTGGTTATGTTTTCTTTTGTTAAAGAAAACCACTACTTTCGTTTTTCTAATATTGACTTGCATCCCCAAATTTCTAAAAAATGCTCAAGGGAAATTAAGTGTTCTTGCAAACCAAGAGCAGATTTATCAATCATAATAAGGTCAGTTGCGTACAAAAGAAGCCTTATAACAAACTTGCCCAAATGGATAGTGTCACCCCCTTGCGAATTTAACTGCTCTTCAAGCTTGTCGATATATAAACCAAAGAGGGTAGGATACAATGGGCAACCTTGTTTGACCCCGATATCGCTTCTAAAATTTTCGGAAACTTTCACCTCTTCATACAACCTATGCACAATTGCTCTCAAATGTCTGGGAATCCCAAGTTCCTCCATTCTGTGCCAAATCTTATCCCTAGGAACCATGTCAAAGGCTTTTCTAAAATCAACAAAGCAACAAAAGACTTCTTCCTTTTTCTCCCAAAATTTTCAATGATGTGCCTTAAAGTTATTCCATGATCAACTTTGGAATGTTTGGGTCTAAAACCTGCTTTCCCTTTGGCATGTTTATCTCTTTCTTCTACCCACTTGCTGGTTTTATTTTATAACATGCTTCCAAATAACTTTGAAAACAAGGGGTTTATCATTATGGTCCTATAATTGGAGGGATTATTGACGTCACCACTCTTGAAAAGAGGTATTTCCAGACTAGTTGTCTAATCTGTGGGGAACCCGTGTTGTGTGATGTTGTTGAAATTTTTTGTAATGCGAGGTGCAATAGTTTTTAAACCCCACTTTAGATACTCTTGGAGTTAAATTATTTTTTATTTATTTTCCGACACCCAACTTCTTGATACCCATCTCTATCTCTTGCACTGTGAAGATTTTTGTGTCAGTGTTGACCAAGGGAGGAGAGTCAACCTTGGGATCCTGCTCATAATGTTGTCTTGCATATTCAAACCTTTTAGAAGTTGTAATATTGTTTTTAGTTTGCATATTTCTCGATTGGAGATCCTTCCAAAATAATTTGGGGTTATTTTTCCCAAGGAAGATTAGTTCTTCTCTCCTAGAAACCATGAAATCAACCTTTTTCTTTCCTAATATCAGCTTGTAAGCTTTGAGCTATATGTTATCCTTGTTTGACTCTTTCCATGCTCTCCTTTCATTTTTTCATTCCTCGTCAAACCAAGGATTAACTGGAAAGCAATTTGTTTCAGACTTCTTAATTTTTTGTCTTTTGAACTCTCCAAGTGTGCTTTGAATTAAATGTGTTAATTCGTGACTGTGAAGGTCGTGAAATGGGATTTTATACTTCTCGAAGAGTCTCTTTAGCATTATTTTGAAGGTATTACAATTTTCTGGAGTCAAAAGAATTCTTCCCTTTGGAATATTTTTTTGAAGACGCTTGAGTTTTTTACCATAACTACTTCTTTCCAGTCCAAGAGAAACTTAAATAAATTAGCTTGTGATATGATTTAAGTCCCAAAGTTGATCTCCAATCAAAACTTCCTCCATTTTCTCACACAAACTATGTGAGCAAATTACATAGTCTACTACACTTGCTCCATTGTAAGTATTGCAAGTGAAATTACCACACTTTTCCAATCTAGCCAAACGATTACAAATGACTAAATCAAAAGCCCCACATAGAGTAAGCAATTGTTCACCAAAGAGATTACAACCCTTTTCCTCTAAAATTATTTCCCACTAAAGATTACTCTCTTTTGTAAGCCATATAGGGTCGCAATCTTGTTTACAACAAAGAATTCTAGCTTGATCACTTATAGTCCTAGCATTGAAATTGTTGGGTGTAGGAATTATAGTTAAGCAAAATCCTTTCAACACTTAATTGTTAACACGGAAGTTTCATAAACTTAGAGACGAAGCACAAGAAATGCCAAAAATGGTATGAATTTTTCCTATCTCTATTCCTACTTCTTTAATCAAGATCTTGCAGAATCGAAAAGAAAGATCACACAACAATTTACACCAAAGAAATTTTAGTGCCAGAATGTGAAAGAAAGTACTTTGCGAAGAAACCAAATAAAGGAAATTCCACATTGTTGTAAAAAAAATCTTGATTGCTGAGATAAAATTCTATGTTTATCTCTAGTATGGGTGTTGGCAGGTTCACAAGTGGGCCCTTGGAAAGCTCTGCCTTCTTTAAGGATTTTCCTTCAGGCAGTAAGCGGTTATTCCTGTACTCCTGCAGTATGCTTGCACTAGCACATGTACAGGGCTTATGTGCGGGAAGTATATTTTACACTTATACTAGAGATTTATGTCTTTGTGCAGGGGCTCTAAGCTTCAGGCTTCAAGCACTCTGTTCCTGTAACAAGATATTGGTTCTTGTACGAGAACAGAGATTCCTACACCAAGTTTTCCAATTACTTCCGGGAAAAATGAAAAGGTGTGCTAATCTATGAAAAGAATTTGCAAAGGCGAATCATAATTCTGAAATAACTTGCACATGCAAAAGAATGCTTCAACCAAACTGAATCTCACAATGAAAATAAGCTTTAAAATGAAACAAAAATCAGAAGTCAAAGCACACTTCCTTCAATGCAGCGAAAGAAATTACTAAGTATGACAACAAACTTTATCCCTGTAATATTTACTGACATAAACCATACCTGCCTTTAATCTTTGTTAACTCAGAAAGGTTCACTTTAAGTATTCAGATTTAAGTTTTAATTCTTTCCCTTAAAAAATATAAAGTGCAGGCACAGATCGATGTGTCGTAATGGAGCTCATTCATCAGTTAAGAAAGCATTTTTAATTCCTAGGATTTTAACTCTTGCTATTAAAAATACTTTTATTTGCTAACGAATATTCACTTGCAGAAATACATCGAATTCTTATGAAGGGATGGAATGAAACAACTTTACTGTAATGAACTGACAAAACCAAGTTGTAGGAATTATAAATGCACTATTGCAGGAATAACGTGCTTGCACGATCCTAAGTAAACTAAGATTCGTAAAAAGGAAATGACCGAAGGTAAATCAGAATTAATTAATGTTCACGCCACAGATCTGTCACACATTGATTGTCAATGAAATAAAACCAAAATTCTTATGAAGGAATAAATCATAAAATCAATCCACACTTTGCATTCAAATAAAATCAACACACACCTTTAACTGAACGAAAGCGAGAGGGTGAACGAGCTGGGTTGGCTGGGCCCTAGCCAACTAGATCGTTTCTCGTTTTAGGAAACTGGAAGACAACACTCAATGATGCATCAATAGTAGATTAAAACGCAAAATGCAAACAACATGGCGTAGCTCCTTGTAATAATTCCAAATCAGAAAAAATACGTCATAAGTATGGATCCATCCCAGAACAAGGGCAACAACACAAAATTACAATTTTGCCAGAGTTACAGTACCATGACTATCTCTCCCTAATTCCTATTTGAAATCTATATTTTATACAACCCTTTCGGCCTATGTCCATAACGAAACTACATACAATCGTTCTAATTCTAGCCTTTCAGCTAAAAAAAAATAACAAATAGCATTACAAAATAAGCCTGCGACTATAAAAAAATGCTAATCTAATCATTGGCCAGCGACCCAATCTTCGATCATATCCATGACTATCCTCCGCGCTGAATTCAACTCAAGATTACCACAACTGAACAAGACGATTTGGAACGAGATGCTCGCGTTAGGTAACGAGTTGTCGCAGAAGTTTAGGAGTGGTCAGCTTCCAATGATGCAGGAATATGCCTGCATTATACCATGTTGATACAACGATTAATACATTTTCCTATCAAATTCTTTAGGAAGGAAAATATTAGTTGCAAGAATATTAAAGGCATAAAATCTATTAAAATGAATAATTAAGTACTTGATAAACCTTAAGTATGAAATATAAAAGTAATGCAGGGATAGACATGATTCTTGGAATAGTGCAGGAATAAGGAAGTTTATGAGGACAAAACAAAGGTTTATGATAGTGGTTTTAAAGAAGGAAGGGGGTTAAAAATGAGTCATTTTATCCTACCAACATCCTCCCATCCCTAAGTTGTTGTGTGTCCTCACACATCCTTTACCTGCTGCAAAAATCCAAAAATAAGGAGTCTCCCTTTAGTCTTGAACTTGTATGTTGAGCCCTGCTTTCACTGTCTTCATCATCTTACCACAAGCCTTCTTAAGTTGTTGGATCACTTTTTAAAGACGTTTATAGCATTTTGGGGCCCGAAACTTCCATATCTCGACTTGTCGTTTTTTCTCTTTGACTTCTTCTGCCAATTTTGTTTTGTCTTGCTTCTACACTATATCCTGCTCCTTCATGGCTTGGTTTAATTCTTCCAAGTCATGAACTCGATGCTCGAGCTCTTCCATCCGATTGTTCAGATAGAGGGTGGAGTTCTCTATTCCCAACTCGTCTAGTGCAAGCATCTTTTTTGCAACTGACTCTAAACATGTACCATCATCGCCAATGTCAAAGTTGACTTGGCCACCCAATTTCTATATTTCAATTTCATCCAGGGTTTTAGTGCCCTAGACTTCAATATCGCCAAGGGTCTCAGTACCCTCCACGTCCATCTCACCAAGGGCTTCAATACCCTACGCATCTATCTCATTAAGGGTTTCAGTACCCTGTACTTCAAAATTATCGAGGGTTTCATTATGTTGCACCTCATCGTCTTCCTGACCCTCTGTCGGTTCTCTGCTTGCACTTAATGTCACTTTTCTTTTCTTTAACGTACAAAGGAAGGACGACAAGGGTATGTCGTCCTCCTTCTCTACATCAACTTCATTAACCACAGTATGAGCCGCTGCCTCCACAGGAATCGGGAGATTATGATCTTCGGGTGAAGTCGGTGGTGACTCGTTCAACAAAATTGAGGAGCTCGACTGATTGTGACTCGCCCCCGAAGAGGCAGTTCCTCTCTTAGCTTAGTTCCTGGTCGTTATTCTTACTGAGGATAGAATTTCTTTGATAGGTTTCTCCTTTTCTTGCACCGGTATTTTCTTGCTTTTTGTCTTGGTAGGGCGCGGGGTTAGAGTCTCTGTTGTTCTTTTCTTGCCTACATTTTTTTCTCGGATGATTTCCCTATACTTTGTCCCTGGAAATCCTTCAAAAATGCCTTCCAGGTCATTCCTTTAACCTCCAGCTCCTTAACCAGAATCGTGATCAACCCATGATGATACAATTTGCATGCGACCTGACTCACCTCCCCTTTCTGAACACCTTTCGCCATTTTTTCCAGGTTTCTGAGCAAGAAAAAGGAAAATTGACGAGTTTCCCTGACTCAAAGTGCAACAACAAACGGATATGGTATAAGAATGTTAATGAATAACCTCCCTCATAGGTAAGAAACTTTTGCAATATATACAGGAGATCTCGCCATTTCCCAAGTATGGTGCTGCGCAGAAGGCCTTTCTTCCAATTGACTTTCAGCTTTCGATCGACCACAAATTTGAACCACCTTTTCTTCTCAATTTTATCCTTCTTAAACCATTGTTCTCCCGCGGTTGATAAGCTTGTAGCCTTAGCTATGGATTCTTCTGTGACCTCAAATTCCAGTGAGACTACCTTGGCTCGGCCTCCCTCAAACATCCTTGCAAATTCCAATGCTATGGCTATATCGAATCCATCAAACTTTTGCAGGAATGGGAAAAATCCCTATTATTGCAACAGTGCAAGACTGTTCTAATACTCAACTATCTACTCTATTTCCTTCACAGATGACGGTTCATTTCTCACGGGCACCATCCCTATTTGAATTCACCCCAATTCTCTGTCGAAAAAAATATCACCTGAGGAGTTCAGAGGGTCTGCCGAGATTTTTATGATGATAGAGTTGTCCGCCCACTGGCTTATTGACCCTCTTCCATCCAATCACGCTCTATCATTATTTATTTCCGGACTAATGCACACATGTATCACTGCAGTACAGGTAGGTGATGATGATTGGAAAAGGCATAGGTTTTAGTGATGACATGGTCTAACGGTCATGCACAATCAGATTATGAGGTAAGGCCATCATTGATAGGCGATGAAAAATATTTTCGAAAAAAGGTAAGTGTTGGGTTTCGAGTGAATTTGTACTATCCCACATTTGCTTCATAATTCACACAAGGTGTACTTCAGTACTCATTAAAAATATAAGACTTCATGAATTAAAATATCTTGTACTTGAAATTATTTCTTCCTACATTAGTAAGTGACAAAGCAAAGGCTTAACCATAATTCAAATAATTATATGCCATGGTCCATTGATGGGGCAGTCATTCTTTCTGCAAAAAAAGATTATAAAATAAAGATAGACTTTCCAATGCTCATTTTTGCACCGGTATTCCTGCATTACGTTAACCATTCTTGCATGTGTTTTTACGATCGGGCGCGTGCCTACACTAACTGTGCTTGCGCTGAACTTGCATGCACTGAAACGTGCATGTGCTGAAATGTGGCTGCACTGAATCGTGCTTGCACTAAACATGCATTCCTGCACCAGGGATCTCTGTAACATTGAAGAGAAAAAGGGACAAAGAGAAATTATGATAGAGTAAAATTCATTGGTTGAAAAAAAAAAAAAATTGTCTGATTATACAAGGAAAGTTTTATTTTCCATTCTTTGGTGTCAAGAATGCCTTTCGATATGACTTGTGAATTCACATCAGATCTTGTAATCAATCCATGAAGGAAAAAAATAAATGGGAAAGGGTAATTTCCAGAATGGGAAGGAATATCATGGCAAGGATTCTAGGAATGTAACCACCAAGAGGGATAAACGAAAAAGGGAGTTGGGGAAAAAAATTCAAGGGGGAAAATAGAGAAATACGAAATCGGATAGGGATAGTTTTCTTAGAAGCAAAAGGAGGGTAATTCCTTGCAGGATTAGAAAAAGAAAAGTAGCAGGAAATTACGAAACGAGAAGTAGAAGAAGGGTATATTTTTACCTTTAAAATTTCCCTGCATTGGTGCCAGAAAAAGTAAATGCAGCGAGAGTTGAGTGTTGTTTGAATAAAAATCTCCGTGCCATCTATCCCAAACTTGGGTAAGGGCTCGATTCCTATTTGAGCCTGCTTCTTCTGGTGACAACCAACACATCTAAAAATCAAGCAACATTCCATTTTTATTGAAATTTTGATCTTCCCGCCAGCATGTTAGTTTTCAGGTTGATCCTTTTGCAATCATGTTAGTCAACTGATTTTCATAATTACAGGAAAAAGTTTTTTTTATGTCATTTTTTTTTCTCTTTTTATTATATTTTGTTTACTAGGAAAAGAAAGAATCATATTTTCAATAGGTTGGTGTTTCCACCTACCATCTCCTTCTCAGTCTATTGTTGGACTTGCTCCATAAAATTTCCTTTAGTGAGGGGCTGAAAGTTTACCTTTAATCTATGCCCATTCACTAGGAATACTGAATTCCGTCCATCAATAGTTTTGATTTCTACCGCACTGTTTTCAAACAATTTGACCACCTCATAAGTTCCCATCTAGCATGTATGGAATTTCCCTTTAAAATATTTAAATATGGAATTGTAAAGGAGTACCCAATCACCTGGTTGGAACTGATTCTTCCGAATGGACTTGTCATGCCACGTTTTGCATCGTTTTTGAACCAATATGTTCTGCTGAACAACATCCCTTCGAAATTCATCTAACTCATTTAGCTGTAGGAGACGTTGATGTTGTGCTTCAGAGAGGTCTAGCCCCAATTGGACTGCTGTCCTGAAGGTCTCGATCTAGAATTCTATCGGCAAAAGGACTTGTTTCCCATATACCAGCTCATATGGCGTATGTCCCGTGCTATTCCTCCAAGTGGTTCGGTATGCCCACAAGGCTTCTGGTAATCTATTAGCCCAATCCTTTCTATGCATGTTCACTGTCTTACCTTGTTTGTGGACTCAATTACCTTGTTTGTGGACTCCACCTGACCATTTTCTTGCGGGTGATACGGTGTAGATTTCTGACGCAGGCCTAGCCTGCAAACCCAGAATCTTTAAACATCTGTGCATATCAACGTGCATCTCAGCTTTTTTCTCCAAATCAAAACTTCAATAGTTGGCAAACTTTACAATACCGTAAGTGCCTTAGCAGAAGAAAGAAATTCAGTAAGTGCCAGAGCAATGATAAAAATAGTATGTCACAAAGCATACACGGGTTTGTTAAGGAGAAGTAGCGTATGCACGCGGGAAAGTACGTGCCAAGTCGGGTATGGTCTTTTGCGCTTCAAAATTAGAATACCAAGGGGCATTACCATGGTATTGGCCCATAGTATTGAGCGCTGGATTATTTATTTGATCCCGTCCAAGAATACCATTGGAAGTGGTGTGGTTTTGGCTCATGGTATTGATAAAGGCTAAATCTATTTAAGGGGAAGAGAATCATAATGCAATGTGTGCAAGTGTTTGGGCTTTAATGAATACTTCAATCTAAAGTATTGGTTGAACTCTGTTCTTAATTGATAGATATGAATCTATGATGCACCTATGAATATGATGAAGGTTCAAAATCTCTAGATCTGAAAATGGTGAATCTCTAGGATGATCTGAAAAAAAGTGATGAAGACCTGGCGCAAATCTGTTGAAGAAATTGAAGAAATCTGGGTAAGTTCATAGATCTAGTTTGTTCTGCAAAGTTTATCTTTTATAGATCCATACGCAGGTTCGTGTTGTGAAAAGCGCGTGTATATGCGGATCTGATCAAATAAAAGTGCGTATGGGCAGTTAGGGTTTTTCAGTAAAATGCACAGATGTATACGCGGGTTCATTTCATGAAAAGCGTGTGTATACGCAGGTCTGTTTAAATAAAAGCGCGTATGGTATTTGAACTAATGGTTTCTCAAGGTTGAATGTGTTTCTGCATATTTATCCTGAAGTTTGGGTTATCTATGATATTTTGGTTACAGTGGTTGCACTGTTCTGTTGGAAGCAATAGGCAAAGTATGATAAGTGAAGGGTTGTGTTGAAGCTGTTTGATCCAGTTTGAAAATTGATGAAACGTGGTCCATGGTGGTGCTGAGGGTCAAAGCCTTCAGTGAGGGGGTTGTAGCTCCCTTCCAGTGGTAGCTGGTAAACGAGTGCAGGGGGTAGTGGCTCCCTTCCAGGAGAGGCTGGTAAACGAGAGCAGGGGGTAGTGGCTCCCTTCCAGGAGAGGGTAGTAAACGAGAGCAGGGGGTAGTGGCTCCCTTCCAGGAGAGGCTGGTAAACGAGAGAAGGTTGTAGCCTTCTGCAGGTGGGTGCCTGCGTGCTGGTATGAGTCTGCGCTAGTACATTGTTGTAAGATGTTTTCTTTATAATAAATATTGAAGACTGAGACGACGACAGCGGTGGTTTTCTCCCGAATTGGGTTTCCACCTAAAATCCTGGTGTTCTTGTGTGATGCTTATGTGTGTTGATTTATTTTGTTCTTAATGCACATGTCTACTGCTTACTAAACATCTAATGAATGAATGATGCAATAATCTAAGATAAGAATTATCTGCATAATAAGAGATCTGAGCATACGCGATTTTCCTTAAGGATATCCGCGTATATACGCTAGTTTTGTTCTGTAAAGTAGCGTATGGGTTTTTGAGAAAATAAAAGTAAAAATTTGATTGACAGATTAAGATACTGATTCACCCCCCCCCTCAGTATCTTTCCCAACAATTGGTATCAGAGCAGGTCCTTCTGAAAAAGCTTAGCCGCTAGAAGGAAGATCAAGAAGGATGAGCAATCAAGAAGGAATAGCATCTATCAAGCCTCCGCTCTTTAATGGAAACAATTTAATCTTCTGGAAAATAAGGATGAGATCCTATCTTCAGTCTCTGGGAGCAGATGTATGGGCCATTGTTGAAGGAGGATATCAATATCCAGCTGCAGTTCTAACAGATCCAACGGAAAGGAAGAATTATGAATCAAATGCAAAGGCGGTCAATGCTCTAACTGGAAGTCTAACTGAATCTAAATTCGTCAAAGTCGTGCAGCTGAATACAACAAAGGAAATGTGGGACAAAATAATCCTAAGTTATGAAGGTGATGCAAAGGTAAAAAGTGCAAAACTCCAAACTCTCAGAATTGAATATGAAAATTTAAAGATGCATAGTGATGAGAGTATTGCCAGTTTCTTTTTACGTCTTGATGATGTTGTGAATCGTATGAGAAATCTGGGAGAAACAATAACCGAATCTACTTTGGTTGAGAAAATTTTAAGATCGTTAACGGCAAAATTTGAGTCAAAAGTTTATGCTCTTGAAGAAAAACAGGATCTTCAAAATCTTACTGTGGTGCAACTTCATGGCATACTAACTGCATATGAAATGAGAAGAGGAGGACCATCTGAAGTTAAAGAAGCCATTTTTAGAGTTTCTACAAAAGGGAAAGAAGTACAAGAAGCAGAAGGATCAGGATATATTTCAGAAGAAGATGAGGCAAACTTTGTAAAGAAACTTCAACTTGGTACAGGACGGTTTAGAGGTAAGCTTCCTTTCAAATGTTTTGATTGTGGAAGATTTGGTCATTATGCTGCTAAGTGTCCTCATAAAGAAACACCTGCTAAAGGAAAGGAAGTAGCAAGAAGGAATAAGAACCAATCTAGCACTAAGAGAAGTTACTATACTCATGAAGAGAGTGATGGGTTATCTGATAGTGAGGAAGAATGTGAACAAGATTTTAGACTTCTCATGGCATTTGAATCTAGAGAAGAAAATGATACTTTTAGCTCTAGAGGACAAGAAACAATAAACTCAAATACGCTAGAAGAAAGTAAAATACTCTTAGAAGAAAGGAAAGAATCAAGAGACTAGAAAGCATGAAGAAGCAAAGAAACACATTAAGAAATTAATGTAGCCAAGTCTAAGAAAATAACTTGAGAAAGTAAAGACTCTAAATCTTAGATTTGCTAAAGGATCTAAAACCTTAGATGAGATTATCAAGGTACAATGTTCTCCTCTTATAAAGATAGGTCTTGGATGTATCGGAGAATCTTCTCAGGCTTCAGCACCAAATTATCTAAAAGCAGTTACAGCTGGTTTACAACATGCTGCCACTCAGCAAGGGAATAAAGAATATTTACAAGTAAAGCATGACTACCTAATTCAAAGAACACTACCGTAACATTCTAAAGAACATCAATCAATAAAAAATTCAAGAAGATTTCATGATCACAGGGCTCTTCTTCAATGGACAATGTTTCTCATGTCACAATTTTGGTCATAAAGTTGTTCAATGTGTTGCATATAAAACCATCATGACAAGAGAAGAAAGAAAGAAAAGGATTGATATTGAAGCAAAGAAGAATACCTATAACAATTTCTCTCCTCTTCTAAATGAAATTGAATGTGCTTATTGCAATAAATTTGGGCATGAAGAATCTGAATGCAGGAGCAAAGTTCAGCCAAAAGAGCATTTTTCTTCAAGTTCCAAAGTATGGAAAAAGAAGGAATTACAGGTTGAAAATTTTTGCATAGCTTTATTTGCAGAAGGTGAAGAAAATCAATGGTACATTGATAGTGGATACTCAAGACACATGACAGGTGAAAAAAACAAACTTCGTGCTCTAGAAAAGGAAAATAATGTTACTTTTGGAAATGATACTCCTGCTATAATTAAAGGAAAAGGGTTTGTGTTTCTAAAAGAAAAGGTGAAGGCTAATGATGTCATGTATGTGGATGGATTAAGGAATAACCTGTTAAGTGTAAGGAAAATGTGTGATCAAGGAACTGAAGTTGTCTTTAGTTCAAAAGAATGTGTGGTTCGTGATCTTGATATAGGTAAAACAATTATAAAAGGAAAAAGAACTCCAAGCAACCTGTATGTATTGAAGAACTGCAAAGAACAATGTTACTGAGTAAATCTTCGAAAAATTGGCTATGGCATAAAGGTTGGGGCATCTAAGCTTCTCTCAAATCATGGTTACGTGGCATTTCACGTCGGTTTCGCGTTCGTGGTCTTCTCAATATTGACTACCCAAAGTACTGGCATGTTAAACTCAAGCCAATTCGATAAGCAGACCATAGTGCAATTTAATGCCAAGGAAGGATCATCAAGTAAGCCTCTTGAACTCATTCATACTGACATATGTGGACCTGTGAGGAAAAAGTCACCACGTGGTGAACAATACTATATCTTATTTATCGATGATTTCTCTAGAATGTGTTGGATTGGGTTGCTTAAACAAAAAGATGAAGCATTTGAGAAATTTCAGATCTTCAAAGCACTAGTTGAAAATGAATTAGATCTAAAAATCAAGTGTCTTAGATCTGATCGAGGAGGAGAATATACATCAAATGAATTCCTTGAATTTTGTGAACAACATGGCATAAAAGGACAGTTTTCTGTAGCTGGCACTCCACAACAAAATGGCGTAGCAGAAAGAATGAATAGAACAATTCAACAAATGGCTAGAGCTATGCTTGATGATTCCGGAACACCTGACACTTTTTGGGGAGAAGCAGCACATACAGCGGTAAATATTCTTAACAAGGCACATGTTCGTGTAAATAGTGATGAAACGCCAAATGAACTCTGGTATGGTAATCCTCCCACTGTGAAGCATTTTAGAGTTTTTGGAAGCAAATGATTTATAAAAAATAATGATGAAAAACTTGGCAAGTTTGAGCCTAGAGCAGATGAAGGAATACTTCTTGGGTACTCCTCTAGGAGTAGAGCATATAAATGTTACAATAAAAGACTTCGGAAGATTGTTGAATGTATAGATGTTGTTATTGATGAGTCTCCTGCAGCCCCAAAAGAAGAAAAACAAACAACAAATGAAGACGATGATGACTTATGTCCTTCTACATCAAATAGCAATGATATAGACAGTGAATCCAATGAAGAACCTGAAGATGATTTATTTGAAAAAGCTCCATCCAGATATGCTCAAAAGAATCATCCAGAATCTCAAATTTTGGGAGATAAGGGATCATGTGTACAAACAAGAAGGACTCTTGTGGGATCTTCTAGCTATCTGGCATTTCTATCCACTATTGAACCACACAATGTCAATCAAGCTAGCAAAGATGAATGTTGGGTTCAAGCCGTGAATGAAGAGCTTGATCAAATTGAAAAGAATCACACTTGGGAATTAGTACCAAGACCTCATAACAAAAATGTCATTGGAACTAAATGGATATTCAAAAACAAGTTAAATGAGAATGGGATGTTGTAAGAAACAAAGCTAGACTTGTTTGCAAGGGGTATACTCAACAAGAAGGTATAGACTTTGAAGAAACTTTTGCTCCTGTAGCTAGACTTGAAGCCATAAGAATGTTTCTGGCTTTTTCAAGTTTTCAACAAATCAAAGTTTATCAAATGGATGTTAAATCTGCATTTCTCAATGGTGATCTAGAAGAAGAAGTTTACATAGAACAACCAGAAGGATTCATTTTGGGAAATGATGAAAATCTTGTTTGTAGACTTAAAAAGGCTCTATATGGTCTCAAACAAGCTCCAAGGGCATGGTATTATCGCCTTGACAAATATCTTCATCAACAAGGATTTTCAAAGGGGTCTGCTAATAGCAACTTATACACTAAAATTGAAAATGATAAACTATTGATTGTGGTTGTATATGTTGATGATATCATTTTTGGAAGTAATGAAGAATCTATGAGTCAGAAATTTGCTTCTGTCATGCAGCAAGAATTTGAAATGTCTCTACTTGGGGAACTAACATACTTTCTTGGCTTACAAGTGCATCAAACTACAGAAGGTATATTCTTATCTCAAGAAAAATACCTTAAGCAAATTCTGAAGAAGTATGGGATGGAAGAGTGCAAACCTTTAAGTACACCAATGGTAACCGGATGTAATCTCAGTTCTCATGATGATTCTCCCACGGTGAATCAACCAGAATACAGATCTATGATAGGAAGTCTTCTATATCTCACTGGGACTAGACCAGATATTATGCATGCAGTTGGGATTGTTGGACGATTCCAAGCCAATCCAAAAAAGTCTCATCTTCAGGCTGTCAAAAGAATATTCAAATATCTACAAGGAACTCAAGACTTTGGACTATGGTATCCAAAGAATGCTGATCTTACTCTTCATGCTTACACTGATGCGGATTGGGCTGGAAATATTGATGATCGGAAAAGTACTAGTGGTGGTGCATTCTATATGGGGCCCCGGTTAGTATCTTGGTTCAGCAAGAAGCAAAACTCTATTGCCTTATCTACAACAGAAGCAGAATATGTAGCTGCCGCATCATGTTGCACTCAACTTCTTTGGATGATGCAAACTTTACAAGACTTTCAAATCAAATGTTCACCTCCTATCTCCATTATGTGTGATAATACAAGCGCCATCAATATATCAAAGAATCCTATTATGCATTCCAAGACCAAGCACATTCCCATCAAGTATCACTTCTTACGTGAACAAGTGCTTGAACAAAAGGTGAAGTTGGAGTATGTTCCCTCCAAAGAACAAGTTGCTGATATATTTACCAAACCTATGCCTAGGGAAGGATTCAAATATCTCAGACAGAAGCTGGGAGTAGTCTCTGCCTTGCAGAAAATCAGAACTGCTTAAATTCAGAAGATTAAATTGGATACACGGGTTTCCTGAAAGACAGTCACGTATATACGCGAGTTTATACACAGAAAACCGCATATGGTTGGTTGCTGACAATTTTTGTTTGAGGTCAACATTCTTCAGCATAGCTGCAGTGATGTCTGGTATCTCTGATGCTGTATGATATCTCTGGTGATGTTTCAGCTCTCTTATTTTGAAAGTGTTCAGGTTGCACAAGCTAAGGAGGAGTTTTGGTCATATGGAAAGGATGCATTGGATGCACAGTTTCAGGGGGAGCATTAGCATTGTTGAATGTAATGCATTGTTGGCATTATGATGGTTCTGAAATATGATCTCTCTCTTGAGGTATTTTTGGTCTTGGTTATAAAAAGTCATATTTGTAATTTGATGAAAAGGTTATGTTGAGACCTATGATGTAAATTGTAATATTCAGTCATGTAAAGGGCTTGTTAAAATTTGTAAACCCACTTGGTTGGGTAGTTGAGTCAAAATGTGTAAACCCACTTGGTTGGGTACTTGTGTCACATATGTAAATCCACTTGGTTGGATCATTGATGTAATTATGAGTCCTTGGTGATAGGAAGGTCATAGAGTCATGTACTTCATTGAAAAATATGTTTGAAGATTCAACATGAACTCAGGGGGAGCATGGTAACTTCAGTGCACATCAGATCTACAGAGCTCTTCTTTATACAAGGGAAGAAAAACCTTGTCTTGGTTTTGATCCGCCCTTTTCCCTTGATGTCAAAGGGGGAGAGTAACATGGTGTTTGAATAGGGGGAGAGTATCATGGTGTTTGCATAATGGTTATCATCAATGTATCTATCTGTTGTGATGATCAAACACCATCATGGTTGCCATCAAGTACAAAGGGGGAGATTGTTGGCAATATGATGCAGAGTGTTGTCCCTGATGGCAACCTACTTGATAAAGTTGATGGAAACCTATTTGATGAAGTTGTTCCTGATGGAAACCTATTGTACTTGATGGAAACATACTTATGGAAACATACTTGATGAAGCTGTCCTTGATGGAAACCCTCTTGATGAGTTAAGGGGGAGATTGTTGGCAATGTGATACAATGTGTTGACTTTGATGGAAATAATGTAAATATGATATATCTAGAGATCAATTCAGAAGTAGCAGAAGAAAGAAATTCAGTAAGTGCCAGAGCAATGATAAAAATAGTATGTCACAAAGCATACGCGGGTTTGTTAAGGAGAAGTAGCGTATGCACGCGGGAAAGTACGTGCCAAGTCGCGTATGGTCTTTTGCTCTCCAAAATTAGAATACCAAGGGGCATTACCATGGTATTGGCCCATAGTATTGAGTGCTGGATTATTTATTTGATCCCGTCCAAGAATACCATTGGAAGTGGTGTGGTTTTGGCTCATGGTATTGATAAAGGCTAAATCTATTTAAGGGGAAGAGAATCATAATGCAATGTGTGCAAGTGTCTGGGCTTTAATGAATACTTCACTCTGAAGTATATCTGCATGGTTGAACTCTGTTCTTAATTGATAGATATGAATCTATGATGAACCTATGAATATGATGAAGGTTCAAAATCTCTAGATATGAAAATGGTGAATCTCTAGGATGATCTGAAAAGAAGTGATGAAGACCTGGTGCAAATCTGTTGAAGAAATTGAAGAAATCTAGGTAAGTTCATAGATCTAGTCTGTTATGGAAAGTTTATCTTTTATAGATCCATACGCAGGTTTGTGTCGTGAAAAGCGCGTGTATACGCGGATCTGATCAAATAAAAGCGCGTATGGGAAGTTAGGGTTTTTTCAGTAAAATGCACAGATGTATACGCGGGTTCGTTTCATGAAAAGCGCGTGTATACGCAGGTTTGATTAAATAAAAGCGCGTATGGTATCTGAACTAATGGTTGCTCAAGGTTGAATGTGTTTCTGCATATTTATCCTGAAGTCTGGGTTATCTATGATATTTTGGTTACAGTGGTTGCACTGTTCTGTTGGAAGCAATAGGAAAAGTATGATAAGTGAAGGGTTGTGTTGAAGCTGTTTGATACAGTTTGAAAATTGATGAAACGTGGTCCATGGTGGTGCTGAGGGTCAAAGCCTTCAGTGAGGGGGTTGTAGCTCCCTTCCAGTGGTAGCTGGTAAACGAGTGCAGGGGGTAGTGGCTCCCTTCCAGGAGAGGCTGGTAAACGAGAGCAGGGGGTAGTGGCTCCCTTCTAGGAGAGGCTGGTAAATGAAAGCAGGGGGTAGTGGCTCCCTTCCAGGAGAGGCTGGTAAATGAAAGCAGGGGGTAGTGGCTCCCTTCCAGGAGAGGCTGGTAAACGAGAGAAGGTTGTAGCCTTCTGCAGGTGGGTGCCTGCGTGCTGGTATGAGTCTGTGCCAGTACATTGTTGTAAGATGTTTTCTTTATAATAAATATTGAATACTGAGACGACGACAGCGGTGGTTTTCTCCCGAATTGGGTTTCCACCTAAAATCCTGGTGTTCTTGTGTGATGCTTATGTGTGTTGATTTATTTTGTTCGTACTGCACATGTCTACTGCTTACTAAACATCTAATGAATGAATGATGCAATAATCTAAGATAAGAATTATCTGCATAATAAGAGATCTGAGCATACGCGAGTTTCCTTAAGGATATCCGCGTATATACGCTAATTTTATTCTGTAAAGTAGCGTATGGGTTTTTGAGAAAAGAAAAGTAAAAAGTTGATTAACAGATCAAGATACTGATTCACCCCCCCCTCTCAGTATCTTTCCCAATAACCTTGTCAAAATTTTCCTAGGATTTTCCATTTCTGCATGAATGATTTTTATCATCCAAAAGCTATTCCTACGGTGAAAATCCATTTGAATTACCAAAGAAACCATTGAAAATCCCTTTCCCACCATCTGTACATTGCAAATCTGCATTTTCCTCATAAAATCCTCTCCTAGATTCCGAATTTTTCCCAAAGAAAACTTAATTGACCTTCTCTTTCCATAGAGAGCTGAGCAAATAGTCTAATCTTGCTCAGTTACATCAAAAATGACTAAAAAGTAGGTCACCCCTAGGACTGGACGTCCCAAACCTCAGAAGCCTGCCTCCAACAAGCTTCCAAACCCCAAATCTTCCAAAATTGATAAACCTACTCCTGTCCTAACTGCAGATTCTACTGAAGTAGTCAGACCATTGCAACCTCCTGTCACTTCTGAAGAAAAAAATCCCTTGATTGACTTAGACTACAAAATTGCTGATGCTACTCTAGAATTTGATCTTATGGAAGTACATAGGTGGTGTCAGGAAAAAATTGAGAAAAAAGTGGCAAATGATATACCTGTATGGGACTCCAACTTGCCTAAATATGTAGTTCCCATCACCCATCCTGCTCAAGATTTGATTAGGTTATTTTAGATGCACTATATCCCTGATCAAAGATGCATGGTGAACAATGATCGTGAGGTCCTGTTTTACATAACTGCTGAAGCAATCAATGATATGCTACAACTAAGCCATGATCCATGAGCAGTATCATTGTTAATTGAAGAGTTGACTCAGATGTATTTAGACCTGGATTTCCCTAGGAAGTTTGAAATCCTTCAAAACTTTATGCCCAATCATGTCAACCTTCCTAAGGTAAATCCACCTTATGATACTTTTGATTTCCCTGAGGGCTCCAGACAAGTCATTTCCATGCTGTCATTTATTCTAGGCTTGTTAATGATGAATTTACAGATGCCTCCATTTTAGGGTTCCTCTCCACCTTGTCTCCTGGACAACAGCCAAAGTTGGTCTTTGACTTTGCCAAATTCATTGCTGATAATATACATTATCAGCTAATAAAATTACCTGATGAAGGAGTTTTCAGATATACATCATATCTGTTACATCTCTTCCTATTCTCTCAAGCAAATAATTTTCCCATTGCATTACAGAAGATGGATATGGAGGGCAAACCTCTTTCAGTAATATTCTAGACTTCTCTTCTCAGAAAAAATAGCAGTGGGTACAGTTACAACGATTTCAATGATTTGTTTATCAGAGCTGCCATGAGTTTGCTGGAAAAAGCAGAGCCACCAAGGATCAATGAAGAAATCAAAAGAATTTTACAGTTATCTGAAAACTGTAAAGTTGATGATTGGTATTTTTATAAAAATCAGACATAAATTAGAGTATATGGTGCAATCCTGGCTCCATACAAATTACCAAAGTTTCTAACCACAAGGATTTTTGCTTTGGAATACTTGAGACAGATTTTAAATGCAGATGCAGTGAACTTTATAGCATCCAAAAAGAAAGCACAATTCAAATTGAAAAGTCAAATTGGCTCTTTCATAGTTAACAGCAGAGATGCTTTGAAAGAGGTAAGCAACAAATTATCAACATTCAAGTTCCAAGAAAGATTTTACTGGAACTATGACCCTCAAGGTATTCTGAGCAACCTCAGGATCAAGTGTAAGTTAACTCCATTCCTCCATGAATCAAATCCACTAATTGGAAAATATGCCAATCAGATGGAATGGGTTGGAAACACTTTAATTGATGATGACCAAGAGATGCAAATAGATAATCTACAGGAAAATCAAATGGTCAGTACACAGGTGGTTACAGTTAACCAACTAGCAGAGGTATCCAATAAAAGGCCAAGAAAAGAAGAAGGATATTTGGCAGAGACAATCATTGAAAATAAATTTAAACAGTCTACAAAAAAAGGCAAAAATGACTACTCTAGAAAAAGAAGGAGTCATTGATGTAGATGATAATAATGTTTAGCAAACAGATGATGAGGCCACAATGGTTGTTAATGAAACACTAAGGGAAATTCAAAATGAACAGGTACAAGCACAGAGAAAAGGCAAAGAGATGGTTGAAGTAGAAATGAATACAGAAGCTTCCACTTCCTCTAAAACAACAGAAGAAACTGATTCTGATATTCAGAATAGGTTCAAGCAGATCAGGGAAAAAAATGAGGAAATCAAGAATGAAGTTTATTCTATACTTCTGAAGGAAAATCCAGGAGATAAAGAGAGACTTGTAACAACCTTTGATTAATCAACAAATAAAATGATCATGTCTTTTCTCCAACTAGTAGTAACAGATCCAAAGTCAACCACATACTACAGGAAGACAGAGTTTGAAGTGAATGCCGATACTATACATGAACTAGATCAGATAGAGTTCCATAGGAGTGCATTAGAGATGCTATATTCAAAGTTAGTAAGCAAAACTATGAGTGCTACCATGCTTCAGAAAACTGTATCTAATTTGCAAACCCAAATGAAATTAGATAAAGCATCTCTTCATGCTAAGGATTTGAGGATCAAGTCCTTAGAATATTTGGTGATAGAAACAAGAGTAGATCCCTCTAATACTAAAGTGGCTATGAAATTGATTAGGCAAAGGAATGAGGATATTGCAGCCTTGAGAAAGCAACTCAAATTAGTGAGCACCCTCAGCCAAAAGAAATTCTTCAGGAAAAGACAGAAAAGGAGGAAACTATGCAACTGGTTTTGAAAATGACAACTCAGATTAAAGATATGGAAAATCAAATAGAATATTTAATGCAAGAAAATGAAATATTGAAGAAAGCTCAGGAAGTCTCCATTCCCACAGTTATTCCAATTGTAAGTACAACTGTTCCCTCAACATGGGCAGAACATTTGGCACCGAAAAGAGTATTGGCAACTGCAATGTCAATTACTTCTAAAGATATCTCTGCCACTTCTTCCTCCACATCACAGGTAAATAAAACAGGTCAAACAACTGCCATAGTCAAGGCTATGGAAGACATGTCCTTGAAAGATAAATAAATAATCAATTTTAAAGGCACCATCAGAAATATTGAAACATCTAACAGAGATGCATTAATTACATCCAAAGGACATGAGCAGAGAGCCAACAAATTGCAGGAACATGTGAAGATTTTTTAACAATAGGTTAATATCACTGAGCAGGTATCTTACATCAAGAATTATCTTTGGAACAACATCATTCAAGGCATACATTCTCAGTGGCCTTCAATTTAAATTATTTATGAACAAAAAGAGTTACTCAAAGCACCACAGATAGAAATTCAAAAGACAAAAGAAGAACTGGCTGAGAAACCTGCTCAAGCCTTAAAACTTATTACATTTTTGAATAGCAAACATAGAGAAGAGCTCGAAGAGCTAAAAATTCAGGACAAAACTGAAAGTATACTACAAATCAAGAAAGTCCTAAATAATAGAAATATGATGAATAATTTGGAAGACAGATGCAAGTACATGGACTTGGAAATCACAAGATTTTGGGCCAAATACACAGTACTAACACAAGCAGGCCTTCCAGATATTCATGCTTTGACTGAAAAATTGATGGCAAAGAAGGATTATGATAACAAAATCTAGGGTTATGCCAAAGAGCAGGTCAACAAACCTTTACCACAAGGGTCTCCAACTGGTAAAGTCATTTTGGAATATTTTGAAAACTTGTTCTTTTTGCAAAATGAGATCAAACATATTTTCATGGTTAAGCCCAATTTTGCTAAGTATACAGAGGCAGATGAAAGTTACAGGAAACTGAAGAGTATGAGAATTCCCAGTGCAGAGCAATGGCAGGAATTCACTGACTTAATATGAAAATTTGCAGTCAAAGTGTATCAGGGTCAGAAACAGAGTCAAAGAGTATCAGTCAAAATACCTTTTTACTGCAGATAATTCTTTATTTTACAACAGTGAAATAGTAAAAGGAGCAGCGTAAAGAGTATCAGTGATAAAGCACAGGTGCAAGGATGTGAAATAGAAAGAGTGTCTTTCAAGTTATCTTCAAAAAGATATATTTCCAAAATGCCAGCAAGCATTTTCAGCATCTACAACCTAGCAACAAGTTAGGATAATTCGTCCTATTTTTTATTGATAAGAGGACAGCTTGCTAGTTTTTTTTGCAGCTGTCCGTCATTCTATGTAATAAACTTTATTTTTGCCTAGAGATATTCCTACATGTCTCTAGGATATTTTGTAATATTTTTTGTATAAATACTTCTCCTTTTGAAGTATTAAGTGTGGAATAAAATTTATCAAGACTACTATACTTATTTTGCTGGATATATTGAAGTTTGTGTGAGTTAATCAGTAAAGCAACAGACTGGAATTAAGATTAAAGACATCATAACTCAGGATTCTTGTGCTGACCAGATAAGTCTAGTATTTTCCTGTTTTCACTGTTTATATCTTTCAAAAGTTTCCATACATTCATTTTAATGTTTTCTATCTTTAATGATTAACTAGGAAAGCTTAAACAAGACTAGTGTTAAAAAACTCCCTGTTTTTTACTAGTTGTTCATAATTATGTTTTCTGCTTGATAACCAGACTTAATAATTCTTAAATGCTCTTAGTCCCTATTTGATCCCCTTATTTTATCTTCATTTCTATAACCTAAGGATTCTTAATTTCCCTTTTGTTCAGATTTCACCCATTTCATCAAAAAGCCTATTTCAAACCCTTTGAAGATCATCTTCCCTGCCCTTAGTACATTTTATCTTTAGACCTTATTTCCTAGCTCTGATTGCCTAGAAAGTTGACTCCATAGCCTAATGTTCTAGTAGATCCCTCTGTGGTTTACCTTGAAACACATTTTATTTCCACCAAACTTTAAAAACAAATCCCACTGTCCAATCATACCTAGCCTAAAATCTTATAACCAATCAAGCTAAATCTTGAGGAGATATCCCTCTTCGGAATTTGAGAAGGCTAGATCATAAATTTAAAAAAAGGTTCTTGGTTACCCATGGTTTTCTTTAACTATAAACCAAAATCCCACGACCTAAGAATTACTAGGGTGATAACATATTGGCGACCATACTGGGGAACTAACCACTCTCCAATTTTAAGTTTAATCTTTGAGGAAGTTTTAAAAAAAATATCTTTTCTACTTTAAGGTTAAGTCTAAAGGTTGTGGGTATTTATACAATAATCATTCTGGCTCCAACGAAAGTCTGTTATACTAGATCCAACCCTGATCCCAACCCTGCAGATATAGTAGACAATCCTGACCAGATAGGAAAAAAGAAAAAAAAAACTGTTAGTTCAGAAATTGAAGTACCCCTGAAAAGAGCTGATTCTTTACCCAAAGAATTAGTAAGCTTATAAGATATTGAATTTGATTTGAAGTTTGAAAAATCATTATTTAGAACCAAGTCTGACACTGATTTAAAGGAAACTGTTTTAGGTCATGTTTTTACTTCTTTTGTGAATGAGAAACATAAAATTATTTCAGAACCTATAAAATCAGAGAAAACTGAAATTCAAAGTCCATTAGAAAGGGTAAGTATCACAAAGATTAAAGACATTGATGAAGCTATCAAGTTAGCCAATTTTTTGTCTCAGTTTAAACCTCCAATTCCTCAATTATCCACCACTGTCTTTCCAACAACAGATTCTACTCTATATGCTGCCACTTCATTTACAGATTCCACTATCAGTTCACCCCCAGAGCTTATTAGTCCTGAGTTGCCTTTGCATCCTAGGATCATATATTCATCATATCCTCAATCCACCACTAGTTGATCCACAGAACCATTCATCCCTGAGCTGCCCTTTTAGCCTAAATTAGTATTTCCATCATTCACTAAATCCACTACAACCACTACCACAATAAGCACTAGCCATACCACTGATTTTCATCTCCTTTTCCAAGCTATTCAAGTACATCCACTGTTGTAATCAACACTATCCTTGCCACTACTATTGTACCTCTAAGTTTAGCAAAAATCCAAGCCATGGCAGCCAGATATGCTCCTTTGGTCTTACCTCAAAACCTCCATGACATGCCCCAAAATTACCAAAAGGATATCCCATTGTTTGATAATTTTTCACAAATGACTGCAAAACAACATATCACTAGAATGAATGATTTTTGGGAAATTTATGAGAAAGATGAGTCTGATGTCAGAATGAGGTTATTTGCATAAAGCTTAACTGGAGAATTAAAAACATGGTTTAGAAATTTAGGTGCTGGTACTATAGCAGACTTAGCTGCATTCCATAGAGCTTTCCTAAATAAATGGGAAAAGACGAAAAATCCCCTACAAATATTATCTGAGTTTGATGCTGTTAAGAGAGCTCCCAATGAGTCTGTCCAAGATTTTTGCACCAGATACAACAGTATTTACAATTCAATCCTTGCAGACCTTAAACCCACTCCATATTCCGTGCTGCTCAAATTCCCTAGTTGTTTTGATGTAGACATGGCCTATCAACTTAGAGAAAGGGATGCAGACACCCTAGAACAAATGAAACTAAATGTTGTCGGAGTAGAGATCAATATCCTTGCCAGAAAATCCAGAATGAGAAACGAGAGGAGGGTTACTATCAAAGAAGAAGCCTTAAACTTAGATGGTAAATTTGATTTTATTAATAAAACATTAGAAAAAGTAGTTGAGAGACTAGACCACATTGAAAGGAAACCACAATGGGAGAATCAATCCCAAATTAGGAATCCCAACTACAGGAAAAACAACAATCATGGGAAAGGTAAAGAACCCTCCCCAGATCAGAACATAAGACCCACATTCCAAGAGAACTTTGCAGAGAGTTCACAAAACAATGTTGAGGATGAGGAAGACATTAACATAGTTATGGGGATAGATGAAAACAATCTAATTTTCCTCACTCAGGAGGACCAGGAACTCTTTGAGCTACAACAGTTCAAAGTGGAATCTGGTGAATCCTTTGACTATAAGCAAGGTTATGACTTCACAATCAATGAAATTCACAGCCGATATAACCTTAGGAGCAAGAAAACCAATGAGCCTACTATAAAAAACAATGCTCCAACTCAACAAAGCCAAAACAAAAAGAATACTGAGGCTCCCAAAACGAAATCCACCCAATCCTAAAAAACAGCCTAGTCCAAATATTGTAGATATCAATGATGAGGTGGCTCAATCCTCCAGAGATGCCCACAAGGCTAATACCACAAAGACCACCAATTCAACAACAATTACTGGTCCAAAAAAGAATCCAGCTGACTCAAAATCATCAAATCCTAAATCTTCTGCTGAGAATTCCAAATCTGATAAAGCATCTGCTAACACTCAAAATGTTCCTGAAAAAACAATGAAAGATAGTAGAAATCACGAAACTCAAACAGAAGACAAAAGAAAACCTCAAGGCAAAGGTAAAACTGTTGACACACAAGAAAAATCATCCCAAACAACAGTTCCAAAGGATGAAATAATTCAAGCTATCAAATCTCAGTCGACATTTAACATTCAATCTGAAATATCCAAGTTAAAAATAATTGTTCCCTTAGTAGAATTGGCTAAAAATGACTTGTATAGATCTATTATTACTGAAACATTGAATGTAAATGAAAATGAGGATATAATTAATATGAGCAAGGATAGACCTGAATTAATCTTTGGTCCAAATGTAGATGGTAAACATTCAAATGGGTCAGTACCTCCATTTTATTTAAGTCTTACTATACATGATCATATATTACACAATGCTATGCTAGATATTGGAGCTTCCCATAACTTAATGCCCATAGCAATAATGGAAACCCTGAATCTAGACATAACCCGACCATATAAAGATCTGTTTTCATTTGATTCATCTAAAGTCCAATGCACAGGATTAATTAAAGATCTGTGCGTAAACTTAGTCCAATATCCTGGTAAAAGCATGATCATGGATGTTGTGGTAGTTGATATCCCGCCAAAGTATGGCATGCTTCTTTCTCGTTGATGGGGAGAAAATTTGCAGGGATCTCTACAACTTGACATGAGTTATGCCACTATCTCGGTATTTGGACAACCTAAAAGCTTTACAGAGAAACCTTAATGAATTTTATGATAACCAGTGCTGAAAGACCGACCAATTACCCAATCTATTCAACTCCTACTGATCTTGATTCCTTTATTCTCTGTAACTCTGATCATAATAACACCAAAACTGAACTCACTGATAAGAAGCCTAAAATAATGGATGATTGCATTGGTCATGAGGCTTTATGGCATTTGGATTTTGATGGATCAGTGAATAAATCAGGAGCTGGAGCTGGTGTATGGATTACCAACATTGAAACTAGCCATTCCCAAGGACATGCCTTTAGATTGAATTTTAAATGTACTAATAACATGGCTGAATATGAAGCTTTAATCTTAGGTCTTCAAATCATCAGAAAATTAGGAGGGCAAAGAATACTAGTCATGGGAGATTCAGAGTTAGTTATCAAGCAAATAAACATAGAATACTCTGTTCACAATCCCAGACTGGCCAGATACAGGGACACAACACATGATTTGGTTGATGATTTGTTAGAAAGCAAGTTTGCTATCATCCCTAGAAAACAGAACATGCAAGCCCATTTTTTAGCAACCTTTGCCAACACTTGCAAATTTCCATTTTCACCAATACAAAAATACACTACTGAAATCAAACACAGACCTATTGTCCCAGATAATGTAAAATCCTGGCAAATTTTCTCAGAAGATGAACAAATCTATCACTTTTTGAACAATGAGCAAGAGTTTCAAAATTTCCAAATTGATAATGATTGTAATATAGATTCACCTTGTAACATAGATTCAAATTTTTGTCAAATAGATGATTTAGATGTACATAATTTTGATAGACCTACTATATTTACTCAGAGTGACATAGATGAATTGGAAAAAGTAGATATAGAGGAAATGATGGAAGATGAACCAGATTTGATTGATTTAAAACATAACATTTTACCCAGAGGTTTAAATCCCATAGAAGACTTGTTTGATACCAATGATGTGCCCAAAAGGCCAAAAATGGAACCAGTCAGGTCTAATATAGAAGAGTATAACTTAGGGACAAATGAAAAACCAAAAATGATCAAACTATCAAAATCCTTATCATTAGAAGAAAAGGTTAAATACATAGAACTTTTGAAAAAATATCAAGATGTTTTTACATGGGGTTACGAAGATTTGAAAACTTACAACAAAGACATAATTCAATATAAGATTCCTTTGAAAGAAAATCAAAAACCTTTTCAACAAAAACTAAGAAGGATTAATCCAATCTTGTTACCTTTAATCGAGAAAGAAGTTAAAAGAATGTTTGATGCACAAATAATTACACCAGTCAGGTATTCTGACTGGGTATCTAATTTAGTGCCCACCAGAAAGAAAACAGGAGAAATTCGACTGTGTATAGACTTTAGAAATCTCAATAAATCTTCCTTGAAAGACAATTACCCCTTGCCTAAAATGGATCATATTTTGCAGAGGGTGGCAGGTTCTTCAAGAATTTCTTTACTAGATGGTTTCTCTGGTTATAATCAAATTCTAGTTCATAAAGATGATCAAACTAAAACTTCATTTACCACTCCTTGGGGCACTTTCATGTACGTGAAAATGCCTTTTGGATTGAAAAATGTAGGAGCTACTTTTCAGAGGGCCATGGATATTGCCTTTGCTAATGAGATCCATGAATTTTTAGTTATCTATCTTGATGATATTACTGTCTTTTCAAAAACAAATGATGAACACTTAGATCACCTGAGACAAGTCTTTATCAAGTGTAGAAAATATGGTATATCCCTTAATCCTAAAAAGACTCTTTTTAGACTAGAAGAAGGAAAACTTTTAGGTCACATAATCTCCAAAGAAGGCATTAGAATAGACCCTGCAAGAATTGAAGCTATTTTGAACATTCAACCACCAAGAAACATAAAAGAACTTCAAGCATTCCTGGGTAAAATCAAATTTTTAAGAATATTTATCTCTAATTTGGCTGAAATCATAAAATATCTCAACAATATGCTTAAAAATGACTCTGCAATAAAGTGGACAATAAAGTCCAAACAATCTTTTGAATCCATAAAACAGGCCTTGACAAAAGCACCAGTCCTCAACAACCCAGATTATATTTTCCTTTGCATCTGAACACACCATAGCTGCATTTCTTCTGCAGAAAAACAATCAAGGTTTTGAACATCCAATTGCATTCTTTAGTAAATCCCTCAGAGATGCACCTCTGAAGTACAATATAATGGAAAAACAGGCTTTATCCCTGGTTAAAGCCATCAAGGATTTCAGAGTTTACATACTTCATTCAGACATCATTGCATATGTCTCCAATGTAGTAATTAAAGATATTCTGACACAAGATGGACCTGATAGTAGGAAAGGAAAGTGGATAGCCACTATCCTTGAGTACGATATGGAAATCAAACCAACAAAGCTCATTAAAGGACAGGGTTTAGCTCGATTGATGGCTGAATCAAATTGCAATGCTTTAGACATTAATTTCATTGCACAAATAGACGACCAGGAGGAGATGGCGACTCCATTGACCAGTGAGGCCTATCTAGACTCACCATGGTACTCTGATATTATCTTTTTACTAACACATTTACAAGCTCCTCCTGGGCTAACTAAAACCAAAGAAAGATTCATCAAACAAAAATCAATGAGGTTTTGTATCTTAAACAATGCACTTTACTGGAAAGAAAATAGTGGGATTTTACTAAATTGTTTATTAAAATATGAGGCTGAAAAAATTCTTATGGAATTTCATGCAGGTGACTGTGGAGGCCACCTATACTGGAAGAGTACAACAGAAAAAATACTCAGAGCTGGTTTTTACTGGCCAACTTTATTCTCTGATGTTAAAAAATTTGGTACCTCCTGTCACAAATGCCAAATTTTCGAAGGTAAAAAGAAACTATTGCCCTTACCTCTCAAGCCTATCTCAACTGAAAATCCATTTCAACTATGGGGGTTAGACTTCATTGGTGAAATCCATCCTCCATCTTCAGGCCAACATAAATGGATTTTAATTGCTACATATTACTTTACCAAGTGGATAGAAGCCATTCCTACTAGGCAAGCCACCGATTCAATTATAATCTCATTTATAGAAAGTAATATTTTATCAAGATTTGGATGGCCACATAAGATTATTACTGACAATGTAGCTGCATTGAAATCCAAGAAAATGGTTTCTTTCTGTCATAAATACCATATTACCTTAGGTCACTCCACAACATATTATCCCCAAGGTAATGGTTTAGCCGAATCATCAAACAAAAGCTTAATCAATATCATCAAAAAATTACTCCAAGGAAACAAAAAGACCTGGAACAAAAAGCTAGTCTATGCCTTATGGGATGATAGACTTACCACAAAAGATTCTATTGGAACTTCACCTTATCAGATTGTTTATGGAACAGATGCAGTTTTCCCATCTTCCTTGGGTGTTCCAGTCACGAAGATTATCCAGGAATCACAGGTGGAAACAAATGATATTCAACGAAGAATCAATGAAACCATACATCTCTATTGGACGGATAAGTCATTCTTGCGGACAAGACAAACCTCCCAAGTGTCCTACGAACAGCTAGCAACAAACGGACAAATAAAACTATCTCTCTCTACATATATTACGATTCATAATTAAATGCTATAAAGGCTTAACGATCTTACCTTTGATCCAACGCTTGTTTGTAGTAGTAGTCCTTCAGTCGCCCGAAAGAGTTGCCTTCGAAGATCTGCAATCACAAACAAACAAACATCAAATAGCACCTGCATAGCATATATTCATAAATCATATCTATTACGGTGATAAAGGAATCCATAAAATAAACCAATCAATTGACAACTTATTGAGAAAAACAGGCTTATTTGTATTAACTTAAATAAAGAAGAGCCTTACAACCGTGTCTGCCTTGATGTCATATAGGCCTTCCTGGGGTCTGGAACAAGCGTTTCCTTTAATCTTACCAGCCTTGCACTCTTCCAACCGAGATACATACAGGTATGTAATCTTTCCCACATAAAATCTCAGCTAAAAGGGTCTAAGTTCCAACAGCATTTCACTTCCAACAACACTAAAGCTTCAACTCATCCATTGTAACCCTTTAAGGCTGCCCTATGCCTCTTTTTATAGTGAAAGAGAGGAAGTTAAAACTCCATACAAGAAGGGATAGAATCCTCCTTCAAAGGGATTAGTTCCTTACATCAAGGGGTTAACTCCTTAATGGATGGGATACATGAACCTGAAAAGAGCAGACTTTCCACCGTAGGAATGTTTCTAGAAGCTTCCAAAAATGACTCAAACTGAGCTTCTAGATTTTACTTGCGCCTTTTTAATATTTTACAGGGGTCCGCACCCTTAATGAATAAACAGTGCATTTGGCTCCGCAGGATTTATAGCCAAAAGGTGCGGCACCACAGGCAAAACTAAGAGAAAGTGTGGTACCAGAGTTTTTAAGCCTTTTATGAGATTTTATCTTAATTTCAAGGCTTGAATTTAGGAACTTTGATATTGTAGACTTCTAAGGGAGACTAAAATTTCATGGTGACAAATTTCAGTATAACAATCTCCAACAAAATAGGGAAGAAGTTTATGAAAAATCACAAGTTTTACATGACAAAATCAAAAATATTTTTGATAAAAGGGTTAAAGAAGATGATTTTTTCATAGGAGATCAAGTTTTGAGATGGGATTCACGGAGAGAGGATAAAGGAAAACATGGAAAGTCTGAATTTTTATGGCAAGGACCCTATGTGATATATGGTTACAGAGGTAATAATTCCTTTTTCATCAGGAATTTGGATGGAACTGAACTACAAGAAGGACCAGTGAATGGTAGGATGCTGAAACACTACTATTCTTCAGAGTCACTCAACAGTTAGATTGATTTACTTTACCATTGTAAATATTCATTACAAGTGTGTAGATTAGATTCGAGATTTTATTTACAAAGTTGAAGCCCAAAGAGAAGGCCCTAAGCTTTGCAGTATAAAATGTCATAAGTATGAATTGTTGCAGAAAACAGAAGACAATTAAGGATCACCAAGGTCAAAGATGAAGGCTACTGATCTCAGAGTTCTTGACATTCCACCAGGAAATGCCATCCCCAAGTGAAGCCAATGTTAGTTACCTATAAATATAGGATTCATAATGTTGAATTGACTAATGGTTATCTTGTAAATATGTACATACTTTGCCTTCTGCAAGTTATATTCCCATATTTTGTAAAAAAAAAAAAAATATAAAAAAATCAAAAAATCAAAAAGAGGGTAAAAAGTCCTAAAGAAAAATCAAAGGACTTAGAAAAAATAGTATACCCCAAAAGAAAAAAAAGATGAATAAAACATGAAAGTGTGCAAGTCTAAATGCCACTACTTTTACCTTTTGCAGTTGATTATGGCAGAGTGTCAATAAATGCCATAATTTGTGTTGAGTTGAACAATTTAATCTTGACTCGTCATTTTTCAATTTCAAATGTTGTAGATAGATAATAAACAATTGCCATGCAATTTAATCATAACAATTCATTAGTTAAGTAGAGAATAAAAGAATCCAATAGTTTAATCTGGATTCTTGGATGCAATAAGTGTAGAATTATATAGTTTACTGCTTTCAAAAAAAAAAAAATGTTGTAAAGTTGCTAGTTGAAATCCACCTGATTAAAATAGAAGGAAAAAATGTTAGAAGATAATCACTGGGTAGGCAGAAGAAGGTGAGAGACATCAATGTAAATATATTTCACCGGGAAACAAATAACTAATTTCCCCTCCATAGCAATCTGATATTCTAGACTATCAGTCAAAGAGGCGCAAGGCATTTCCTTGACTTCTGTTGGGACCGGACCCAAGGCTCAATGACTGATTAGTTGAAAATGTCAAGTTTCTATATTAATCCCAGAAATTTTCATCATTTACCCCTTCATGCACTCATCACCATTTAACTTCATAAGTGAGAACTCTTTTTTTACTTAAATATTACATAAAGGCCCATTTGATTAACTTCCTACATATCATGAAGTATAAAACCCTCAAAATGGCATTTTATCCTAAGTTGAAGTGATGAAATTATCATAAGGCAAGTTTGGATTTGATCTTCACTTTACTTGGTTATAATTGTATGTTTTGAGTATTCATTGTTCCTTTTCATATTAACACTTAAAATATTTTATTAACTCCCTATCAATTATCCTAGTCCTATTAATATAGCTCCCTTTTATTTAATATCCCCAAAACCCTCTTATTATATACTTTTCATGTCAAATATATTAAACACATGTTGAAGAACATCCAAAAATCATCCCTTTGACATGAAACTTATCCATAATAAAATATCCCCTCTCCCCTATAGTTTTAGACCTTTAACAAACTTGAAACTATAGAATAAAAATTATATTGAAAAAACGCAATTTATTTACACAATGTGTATATAGAATAGTGAAGAAAAGAGTCTATTCGCCTTTCCCCTCATAAACTTTACCCATGGTTATAGTTTTGACCTTATCCCATTTTCTCGATACATATCATTTTACCAAAGTTTAAGCCTTGGTTTAACCCTATAATAACCCACCCATCCTATGTATAAAATCCTTTTATGCATAAATTTCATTAAAATAACGAAGCCTCCTCGCATTCGTTCCCGACCTTCCGATCATCATAATCCCTTCAATCCTACGATCTAAACTAAACCCGATAAATCATCCCCCGCCCCCACCATTCTCTATTTGATTGATTTTAAACCGTCGATCTTCTCTGATCAAATCAATGGCACAAATCATCGTACCCGATCCCACCTTATTTCCCCGCAACTTCCCGATGCATCTCATCCGTTCGCTTCTCTCAACCAAATCCAACGGTGCAGATCCCATATTGCATTACAAAAGTTTTCGGGTGAAGTCGGCAAAAAAAATTTGCGATAAAAGTTGTTCTATGAAACCACCACCCTCTACGTGTCCTAATTTTACTGGATCGCATTGCAAAAGCTTAAAACCAGTTACCACCTAGAAGAAATGTGATAACCACTAGTGGTTTCGCCTTCAAATGCACAAACCGCTTCCACCATTAATTCCAACCTGCAATAAATGTTATGTTTTTTGATAAGACTTAAGCTTTCAGACTTAGTTCTTATTGTTTTCATGCATTTTGCGCTTACACCCTATAAGATAGCGACTCTAGACGCCATTTCAGAGCTGCTTTCGAAACATTTCATCGTTCTAAAAGTATTTCCCCCTCTGAAATTCACCTCCCAATACTCCTAGTGCCTTCTACCAAACAAGCTGCAACTAGTTTGAAGACTGGTACCACCTGGAACCCTCTTCGACCGTGACCATACCTATTTAAAGGTTATTTTCAATAATCTAAGCCTGCAAACTCTTAATTTTCAAGAAAAATTAAAAGATTTTAGAATTTAAAAGCCAAAAGTACTCATCTGAGAGTACTCAAACCTTGAAAAAACAGGGGAAACCCTGTCAAAATTTTCCCAGGATTTCCCATTTCCGCCTGAATGATTTTAACGTACAAAATCTATTCCTACGGTGAAAATCCATTTGAATTGCCAAAGAAACCATTGAAAATCTCTTTCCCACCATTTGTACATTGCAAATATGCATTTTCCTCATAAAACCCTCGCCTAGATTCCGAAGTTTTCCTAAAGACAACTTAATTGACCTTATCTTTCCATAAAGAGTTGAGCAAACAGTATAATCTTGCTCAGTTACATAAAAAATGACTAAAAAGCAGGTCACCCCTAGGACTGGAGGTCCCAAACCTCAGAAGCCTGCCTCCAGCAAGCTTCCAAACCCCAAATCTTCCAAAATTGATAAACCTACTCCTGTCCTAACTGCAGATTCTACTGAATTAGTCAGACCATTGCAGCCTCCTATCACTTCTGAAGAAAACAATACCTTGATTGACTTATACTATAGAATTGCTGATGCTACTCTAGAATTTGATCTTCTGGAAGTACATAGCTGGTGTTAGGAAAAAAATGAGAGAAAAGTGGCAAATGATATACCTGTATGGGACTCCAACTTGCCTAAATATGTAGTTCCCATCACCCATCCTGCTCAATATTTCATTAGGTTATGTCAAATGCATTATATCCCTGATCAAAGATGCATGGTGAACAAAGATAGTGAGGTTCTGTTTTACATAACTGCTGAAGCAATTAATGATATGCTACAACTAAGCCATGATCCACGAGCAGTATCATTGTCAATTGAAGATTTGACTCAGATGTATTTAGACCTAGATTTCCTTAGGAAGTTTGAAATCCTTCAAAACTTTATGCCCAATCATGTCAACCTTCCTAAGGTAAATCCACCTTATGATACTTTTGATTTCCCTGAGGGCTCCAGACAAGTCATTTCCATGCTGTCATTTATTCTAGGCTATGTTAATGATGAATTTACAGATGCCTCCATTTTAGGGTTCCTCTCCACCTTGTCTCCTAGAAAACAGCTAGAGTTGGTATTTGAATTTGCCAAATTCATTGCTGATAATATACATTATCAGCTAATAAAATTACCTGATGAAGGAGTGTTTAGATATACATTAAATCGGTTACATCTCTTCCTATTCTCTCAAGCAGATAATTTTCCCATTGCCTTACAGAAGATGGATATGGAGGGAAAACCTCTTTCAGTAATATTCTGGACTTCTCTTCTCAGAAAAAACAACAGTGAGTATAGTTACAATGATTTCAATGATTTGTTTATCAGAGCTGCCATGAGTTTGCTGGACAAAGCAGAGCCACAAAGGATCAATGAAGAAATCAAAAGAATTTTACAGTTGTCTGAAAACTGTAAAGTTGGTGATTTGTATTTGTATAAAAATCACATAGAAATTAGAGTCTATGGTGCAATCCTGGCTCCATACAAATTACCAAAGTTTTTAACCACAAGGATTTTTGCTTTGGAATACTTGAGACAAATTTTAAATGCAGATGTAGTGAAATTTGTAGCATCCAAAAAGAAAGCACAATTCAAATTGAAAAGTCAAATTGGCTCTTTAATAGTTAACAACGGAGATGCTTTGAAAGAGGTAAGCAGTAAATTATCATCATTCAAGTGCCAAGAAAGCTTTTACTGGAACTATGACCCTCAGGGTATTCTGACAACCTCAGGATCAAGTGTAATTTAACTCCATTCTTCCATGAATCAAAGCCACTCATTGAAAAATATGCCAATCAGATGGAATGGGTGGCAAACACTTTAATTGATGATGATCAAGAGATGAAAACAAATAATATAAAGGAAAATCAAATGGACAGTACACAGGTGGTTACAATTAACCAACGAGCAGAGGTATCCAATAAAAGGCCAAGAATAGAAGAAGGATATTTGGCAGAGACAATCATTGAAAATAAATTTAAAACAGTCTACAACAAAAAGGCCAAAACGACTACTCTAGAAAAATAAGGAGTCATTGATGTAGATGATAATAATGATCAACAAATAGATGATGAGGCCACAATGATTGTTAATGAAACACTAGGGGAAATTCAAAATGAACAGGTACAAGCACTGGGAAAAGGCAAAGAGATGGTTGAAGTATAAATGAATACAAAAGCTTCCTCTTCCTCTAAAACAACAGAAGAAACTGATTCTGATATCCAGAAGAGGTTCAAGTAGATCAACGAAAAAAATGAGGAAATCAAGAATGAAGTTTATTCTAAACTTCTGAAGGAAAATCCAGGAGATAAAGACAGACTTGTAACAGCCTTTGATTACTCAACAAATAAAATGATCATGTCTTTTCTCCATCCAGTAGTAACAGATCCAAAGTCAGCCACAAACTACAGGAAGACAGAGTTTGAAGTGAAGGCCGATACTATACATGAACTAGATCAGATAGAGTTCCAAAGGAGTGCATCAGAGATGCTATATTCAAAGGTAGTAAGCAACACTATGAGTGATACCATGCTTCAGAAAACTGTATCTAATTTTCAAACCCAAATGAAATTAGATAAAGAATCTCTTCATGCTAAGGATGTGAGGATCAAGTCCTTAGAAGATTTGGTGATATAAATAGGAGTAGATCCCTCTAATACTGAAGTTGCTAAGAAATTGATTAGGAAAAAGAATGAGGATATTGCAGCCTTGAGAAAGCAACTCAAATTTCCACAGAGTGAGCACCCTTAGGCAAAAGAAATTCTTCAGGAAAAGATAAAAAAGGAGAAATTGCCATAGTTATTCCAACTGTAAGTACAGCTGTTCCCTCAACATTGGCAGAACATTTGGCACCGAAAGGAGTATTGGCAACTGCAGTGTCAATTACTTCTAAAGATATCTCTGCCACTTCTTCCTCCACATCAGAGGTAAATCAAACAGGTCAAACAACTGCCATAGTCAAGGCTATGGAAGACATGTCCTTGAAAGATAAATAAATAATCAATTTGAAAGGCACCATCAAAAATCTTGAAACATCTAACAGAGATGCATTAATTACATCCAAAGGACATGAGCAGAGAGCCAACAGATTGCAGGAACAGGTAAAGATTCTTCAACAACAAGTTAATCTCACTGAGCAAGTATCTTACATCAAGAATTATCTTTGGAACAACATCATTCAAGGCATACATTCTTAGTGGCCTTCAATTTAAATTATTTATGAACAAAAAGAGTTACTCAAAGCAACACAGATAGAAATTCAAAAGACAAAATAAGAATTGGCTGAAAAACCTGCTCAAGCCTTAAACTTATTACATTTTTGAATAGAAAACACAGAGAAGATCTTGAAGAGCTAAAAATTTAGGACAAAACTGAAAGTATACTACAAATCAAGAAAGTCTCGAATAAGAGAAATATGATGAATAATTTGGAGGACAGATGCAAGGACATGAACGTCGCAATCACAAGATTTTGGGCCAAATACATAGTACTAACACAAGCAGGCCTTCCAGATATTCATGCTTTGAATGAAAAATTGATGGCACTGTTAGACTCCTATACCAATAGGTGTCATTTTTCATGATTGTCTTGATTGAACTATGGAATATGTTCAAACCTTTTTCTTGAGCAAAGGTGTTCCATATTCTTGAAAAACCAAAAAATCAAAAAATTTAAAAAATGTAAAGAGGGTATACCCTAAAAGAAAAACCAAAGGGTAAGAAAAATAAATTGGTTAAGAAAATGAAAGAAATGAACCCCAAGAAAAAAATAGACCAAGGAAAGTGTGCAAATCCAAATGCCACTACTATTTCATTTTTGTAATAAAGCAATTGTGTGCAGCTTGTCAAACTTTTTCCACAATTTATGAAGAGTCAAATTGTTTAAACTTGACTCATTCATGTTTCAATTCCATGTTGTAGAATAGAGAATAAATATCTGACCAAACAGTTTAATCTTGGCAGATAAGTAGATAGGTAGAGTTAATAAAAGGTGCTCAACAGTTTAATCTGAGCACTTGGATGTAATAAGTTGAGAATTAGATAGAATTGCCATGTAAAAGAAAAGAAAATTGATAAGGGTTTGCCAGTCTAAGTGCACCCTAATAAAGAAGAGAAAATGGTAGTGTAAAGTAGATAGGGTAGGTATATGGTGTTGCAAAGTTTCATGTGATGAATGATGCTGCTAAATGTGTTTAATCCTTTACTTTCATCACAAGTACTGAAGCAGAAAATACATTCGAAAATTCACAAAAAGCAAAGTCAAAATCATTAACTTCCCACATCACTTTCTCCCTAAGAGTTTTACTAATTTCCCCAAAGTGCTAAGGTATTTGAAGATTAAAGGGGCTCAAGGCATTTCCTTGACTTTTGGAGAGACCGGACCCTCGACCTAATGATCAAAAAGACCTAAGTACTTGAAGTTATTTATCATTATAATCATTCACTTTTAATCTTTTCCTAAGTAAAATTCTATTTTACTTAGGAAAATCATGCAAATTTCCATAATAATCCCTCAAAATTACTTGCTATTCTATGTTCAAGTGTTGAAATTGAGATGATGCAATTTACTTCAAAAATCTCCACTTTCCTAGTTGTGTAAAGTATTTTGAGTTTCCCTTGTCCCTTTGTCATATTAACATCTGATTTGTTTATTAAATCCTTAATAAAAATACCTTATCCTATTGTATTTAACTCCTCCTATGTAATATCCCCAAAACCCTCTTATTATAGATTTTTAGCCAAAGTATTTAATTCCATATGTTTGAAATAAAATCCCTCATTATAATACCCTTTGGTTAAAAACATATCCTTATAAACTATCCCCGCCCCTATGGTTAATAAATTGCATTAATTTATTACCATATAATAAAAATATTGAAAGGGTTTTAAACATATGTTTTATGTTTTAAACGGAAAAATGAATAAAACCCAAAGTTTTAATTTAAACCAAAACTTCGAAATACACCATCCGTAACCCCGACCCCTATTAAACCACCGAAATTAATTAATCATCTGGATTAATTAATCGTTTAACCTCCATTCAAAACCTGCCCGAAATGATTAATTAACATTAATTACATTGAACCCCCGCTTGTTAACTCACCGCCAATTCCATGTTCCGCCAACCGTTGGATCACTCCGCTGGAGATCTACTGTCCACAAACATTCCGCTAGCCATCTCTTGTACGAAGATTAACGCGCGAAATCGCGACGGTTTTCAAACAGTGCAATGGATACATGTCATTTAACTAGTGGAATCGCTGCCTCCCCGTGGAAAACCGCCTGCTCCCGAAAGCGGTGCGGAATTTACCGCTTACTGCCCGACCCCGGTGACGCATCCATCGTACATCAGTGACGTCATCCCATAAAAATAATAAAAATTCCCCCCCGTTTGACTTTGCCGATAAAACAAAACATTCACGTCTTTTTCATCATTTTGTACGCCAGTGAAAGAAAACGCCTTCCACGCAGAAAAATTCAAAATTCGAATTTGTGATGTCCACTTACCTTATCCTTTCGAAGAAGATTGTAGACAAGCCTCTCAGAAGATTATCTACCTTAGCCGTCACCTATCCAAACGCTGTTTTCTCCAAAAACAGGTATTTGCCCTAAATTCAAACTGAACTCTGTTGAAATCTCGGCTTTCCTTTTTTCCTTCACTGAAACAGAGTTAGAATTAATTACTAGTTCATTCCGTGACCCCGAGAACTGTAATTGAATTACTAAATCTGCAAATGGACATGTTTTTCCCGTGAATTTACTCAATTCCTCACCATTAGCCAAATTTCCATTTTTCCACAAGAACCAAAATGGGAGTTCCTGTAGCCTTGAATGATGCTCCATTTTGAACCTGGTCAAAACCTCACTCCCTTGTCCATTGGGGAATTGCTTGAAAAATCTACTCGGTTGTCCCTTAAAGAGGTGATCAGAAGATCACATCCTTGGATAAACAGTCTTAATACTAGTCATAATATTTTTTTACTCCAAGATTGTTATCAAATCTATTCAAACAGAGGTTAGAAATCATAACAGCTAAAGAGTATCAGTGGTTAAAGTGTATCAGGTAAAAGTCAGTGAAAGTTAAAATGAAGTTACAGAGCAGTCAAAGGTAAACAGTAAAAGTAAATACAGAAGGCAGTAAAATGGTAAAAAGAGATGAGAATAATTTCACCAATAGGGAGGTTTGTCGAAAGTGAAATTAAAACAATCAAAAGAGCAAGAAAGTAAAAAGATGAAAAAACATAACAAGAAGGAACATTTTTTGCAGAAATTGCATATTTTAGTCATAGTTTTGCAGAAACTATTGTGATCAATCCAAGATGAATTTTACAAAACTGAAGGAGGTTTATGTTCTTAAGAGGTCCATCTACAAAAACCTCTCTCACGTTTCTAACAGCCATTATGGTTTTGGAAATATTAAACAATGTTGGAAAGCACTTTTTGCAGAAAATTCCTGTTAAGTCATCATTTTGCAGAGAATATTGTGGCCAATCAGAAATACATCTTACAAAACTGAAGGAGGTTTTTGTTTCTACGAGACCCATATACAAAAACCTATCTCAATTTTTGGACATTGATTTCAGACTGAGAGATACATGCACATCTTTAGAGGTTATTGTTCAGACTCTGTAAAACTCTGTTTTACCCATCTTTTTGCAGAGCCTATTGTGCACAGCTGGAGAGGAATTTTAGGAAAGTGAAAGATTTTTATCTCACCAACATATTTATCTACAATAACCTCTTTCACTTTTTACATATCTATTACGGATTGAGAAATATAAAGGTATCATTGGACCCAAAATTTGCAGAATTGTTGGAGCAGAATTGCACAAAGAAAGGAAGCAATTAGTGACTTGGATGCCTCATCATCAACTAAGAGTTGGATCAAATTCAAATTCTCTTCTTTTTAATCACCTATACATACAAAATAGTGCCAAATAGATGAATTAGTTTGAGTTTCCTTTACTTAAGTTCTATTTATGTAAAATAGTTGGAGAGATTTGTGAACTAATCTTGATATTTTTTCAAGATATTTTAGTTTAGAATTTGTATAAATACTTCACTCTTGGAAGTATTTTGGGTGGATTCTACTACTTCGCTGTGACATTGACGTTTTTATAAAAGTGTTTTGGAGAAATTTATTTGTGGCTTGCTGGATGAAAATTTGAAGCTCAGGACTTTTTGCAGGATTCATGTGTCGGACTGCAGTTTAATAAGTCTTTCTATCCTATGTTTTAAGTTTTATATCTGTTTATAATATCATTGTGTCCATTTATGAATAATTGACATAAAAGAATAAATCAGAATTTACTTAATCGTACTCTGATTTCAGATGTGATTATTTTTAATGTTTTCTTTTAAATTGGTTATAAGCAACGAATTCTTAAATGCTTTTGCTTCGCTAATTTAAACATTTTGATTACTATAATAAAGAATTCTTCACTGCTCTTTATTTGTAATCATTTCATTTCATTCTTTTGAACATGTTGAAAGATTCTTAACTGCCTTTCATCCCTTCAAACCCATTCCATCCACTTTAAATTCTAAAAATTGTTCTCTGTTTGGCTATCTTGCCCTGCAAAGCCATCTTGTGTGTAGAATAGGAATCCAGTAAAGCCATCCTTTGAATCCATAGCCCAATGGACTGAAAATCTTCAACCTTGCCCTTAGTTGGCGAATTCCACCATTTTCAAACAAACTCTTGGATCTATAACTAGCCTAAAACTTTCTAAGAACAAAGATAAATCATAAAGAGAGAGCCCTCTCTGGATGCAGATTGGCTAGATTCTGCATCTGAAGGTTGGTTTGTGGTTACCTCGGGTATACTTTCCTTTTCCACAACTTCAAGGAAAACCCGAGTGATAACATAGTGGTGACCATACTGGGGATCTGAATCATTTTATTGATACTATTGTTTGATTTATAAGCTATAGACAGAGTCTGAAGATCAGCCAGGTAGCCTTTGAAATGCTTTTGCTCTGCAACTGCATAGTAAACAAATGCTGCTTCATTCTATCTCTGGTTTAGCTTATAAACCGAACTTTGGATTCAAAACATTCAATCAGACTCTCTAGTTCAATAAATCTTTGAGAAAATTTTAATTAAAAATCTTAAATTTCTTAAAGAAATCATAGAAGTTGTTTTGAAAATTCATAAAAAATAAAATAATCATAAAATATTCAAAATTTCGTTTCCTGAAGAACTAACTTTTTCTTCAGAATTGTTTTACAGGTTTATATCTGATCTATGATGGTGGACAGGGATCAGACACACAGAGGTTAAAATCATCCACCTGGCGACTCCAAATCCATTTCATAATCAAGACTCCACTGGAGGAATGAACCTCAAAGGACAATATGGAAAGATCAGGCTTTCAACTTGGATCTTAATCCAAGACATTATGTTCTTTCTCATTAAGAAATTTTTTCAATGTATATTGTATTTTATAGAAGATCTTAGATTATTTTTTAGTTATTTTCCTTTGAAGTTTGTAAGTAATAATTCTCCTAATCTCTTTGAGCAACTTTCTTATGAATCTAATGATGATCATTTTCCAATTAAGAAGCCTCAAATAATCAAGACTGATCTTACAATCCCTGTACATATCCCCGTGCCATATAAAGTTCCAGATAGATATAAGCCCCTTATTTTACCTCCTATACTCCATGATTTTCCTAAAAAATACTACAAGTATCTTCCTAGATTTGATGGAGAAAATGGTATCACTGCCCAAAAACACATTCAAGGTTTTGAGAATTATTTGGATTTATTTGAGATTGAGGAAGATGATGTTAAAATCAGACTTTTTTCTCTTTCTTTGCAAAATAGAATAAAGAGTTGGTTCAAAAATCTGCCTAATGCTAGCATCTCAAATTTCCAACAGTTTATCAAACTTTTCCTTGATAGATGGATAATAAAAGTTAATCATTTTGTGGTCATGGAAGAATATAATCAATTAAAAAGACATTCAAATGAAACGATACAACAATTTTCTGACAGATTTAATCAAGTTTATTATTCAATGCCAGAAAATATTAGACCTCCTCATGATTCAGCTCTCTTGCATTATCCAAGTGCCTTTGATTTAGAAATAGAATTTCGGTTAAGAGAAAGAGATCCAAAAACACTTGTACAGATGCAAAATATTGCAGTTGATGTGGAAGTTAATCCCCAAATCAAACAGGAAAAGTTGAAAGTAGAAGAAGAGGAAAGGAAAAACATTGCAGAGGTAAAACTCAACCTTTTGGTAAGAAAACTAGATGAAATAACACAGGAGATCACTATGAAAGAAGAATTTTTTATTCAAAATCATCATGAAGAAATAGAAGAGGTTGATAGCCATGAACAAATTCCTCTTAATTCAAATTATCATAAATCATAAAATGAATTTACAAATCAATATGAGGAAGAGGAATCTGTTGTTCTAATGTGTATGTTTGATGACATTCCTTATTTTGATGATTTGCCTAAGTATGATCATTATGATGATAGTTATGTTCTTCAAAGTCAAGCTAACTTTACAGAGATATCAGAAGCTAGTTTGGAGGATGAAGAAATGCAATTTCAGCAGATTGAAGACAGTGATCAGCCAATACAGATCAGCCATGAGTGTGAGGAAGGAAGAGCAGAAAATGTGGAAATAAGTGAAGATTCTTTACCTCTTTGTTTTGCTTCATTTCAGTTCATTAGAGAAAACTATCATGCCATCAATAATCAGCAATCTTTAGGAATTGTGATTGACAATAAAGAAGATAATGAAACTATTGATCAAGATTTTTCAGTTTCACAATTGCAGTTATCAGTTCCCATTGAAATAAATGATCAAATGACACAAGAAAGTTCCATACCACTATTTTTTGAACCATTTCAGCTTTTAAAGGAAATGTGGTATAACATATTTAAAGAAAAGAATGGGAAACTTGTTGAAGTTTATGAAGTCCCATGGAATTTTACATGTCATAGGTTCCAGCAATTTTCCCAAGATTTTCAGGATCCAATAGCAGATATGTTGAATATTGAAGGCATTCAAAGCATTCCTCTATTAACTAACTATGATTTTCAGAATCAAGATGATAAAGGATTCAACACTCAAACATTACAATCAATAGGAATATCATCAAAAATCTTATCTGAAAGTTTACAGGGAGATAAAGATGAAAATAGCATTTCATATTCATGGTATGGAAGCCATCCAGAACAGATATACAGTTGTTCAGATCAGTTAAACATCAGTGTATATATTTTGGAAGATCCTTTTGTACAGTTTCTAGAGTCAACAAAGGAAATCAAGTGTTTCCTTATCCTCTCATTTGTTGACAAGTTTCTAATAGGCTGCAGAAGTACAATTTTGATAATCAACAAGAAAATGCAACAAAATCTATCAAAGTACATAATTCTTGAATGGTTGCATTGGCTATTTCATTTTACCTAACTAGTAGTTGAACAGTAGATTGAGTAGGTAGATGAGTGCTAATAAGCTCAGAATTTTGAGCATTTTTTTTAGTTTTTCAATTTTCAGCTAGTTTTTCATTAAGTTGGTTTGAAATTTTTTGTGTGTTGTTTTAGTTTTAGATCAGATTTCAGGTTGCAGAAAAAGGACTATATTTAATTCAAGATTTTCAACCACAACAAATTCATGTTTGGGATTGGAACAAGGCAGAAAATTGCTAACTGGGAAACAAAGTTTTAAGTTTTGAGTGGATAGTAACTTACTGGAGTTGAAGCCCGAAGTGAAGGCCCTAAGCTTCAGAAGTTTTACTATCATATATACAATAAAGCTACCAGAAGAAGGATATTACATGGTTTAGTTTGAAGACATTTTGAGGCAACTGACCTGTTGTTCTTGACTTTTCAAAAGGAAAATCCATCCCCAGTGGAGCCAGTGTTAGACTCCTATACCAATAGGTGTCATTTTTCATGATTGTCTTGATTGAACTATGGAATATGTTCAAACCTTTTTCTTCAGCAAAGGTGTTCCATATTCTTGAAAAACCAAAAAATCAAAAAAATTAAAAAATGTAAAGATGTTATACCCTAAAAGAAAAACCAAAGGGTAAGAAAAATAAATTGGTTAAGAAAATGAAATAAATGAACCCCAAGCAAAAAATAGACCAAGGAAAGTGTGCAAATCCAAATGCCACTACTATTTCATTTTTGTAATAAAGCAATTGTGTGAAGCTTGTCAAACTTTTGCCACAATTTATGAAGAGTCAAACTGTTTAAACTTGACTCATTCATGTTTCAATTTCATGTTGTAGAATAGAGAATAAATATCTGACCAAACAGTTTGATCTTGACAGATAAGTAGATAGGTAGAGTTAATAAAAGGTGCTCAACAGTTTAATCTGAGCCCTTTGATGTAATAAGTTGAGAATTAGATATAATTTCCATGTAAAAGAAAATAAAATTGATAAGGGTTTGCCAGTCTAAGTGCACCCTAATAAAGAAGAGAAAATGATAGTGTAAAGAAAAAGAAAAGAAAAGAAAAGAAAAGAAAATTGATAATTAGATAGAATTGCCATGTAAAAGAAAAGAAAATTGATAAGGGTTTGCCAGTCTAAGTGCACCCTAATAAAGAAGAGAAAATGGTAGTGTAAGTTGAGAATTAGATAGAATTGCCATGTAAAAGAAAATAAAATTGATAAGGGTTTGCCAGTCTAAGTGCACCCTAATAAAGAAGAGAAAATGGTAGTGTAAAGTAGATAGAGTAGGTATATGGTGTTGCAAAGTTTCATGTGATGAATGATGCTGCTAAATGTGTTTAATCCTTTACTTTCATCACAAGTACTAAAGCAGAAAATACATTGGAAAATTCACAAAAAGCAAAGTCAAAATCATTAACTTCCCACATCACTTTCTCCCTAAGAGTTTACTAATTTCCCCAAAGTGCTAAGGTATTTGAAGATTAAAGGGGCTCAAGGCATTTCCTTGACTTTTGGAGGGACCGGACCCTCGGCCTAATGATCAAAAAGACCTAAGTACTTGAAGTTATTTATCATTATAATCATTCACTTTTAATCTTTTCCTAAGTAAAATTCTATTTTACTTAGGAAGATCATGCAAATTTCCATAATAATCCCTCAAAATTACTTGCTATTCTATGTTTAAGTGTTGAAATTGAGATGATGCAATTTACTTCAGAAATCTCCACTTTCCTAGTTGTGTAAAGTATTTTGAGTTTCCCTTGTCCCTTTGTCATATTAACATCTGATTTATTTATTAAATCCTTAATAAAAATACCATATTCTATTGTATTTAATTCCTCCTATGTAATATCCCCAAAACCCTCTTATTATAGATTTTTAGCCAAAGTATTTAATTCCATATGTTTGAAATAAAATCCCTCATTACAATACCCTTTGGTTAAAAACATATCCTTATAAACTATCCCCGCCCCTATGGTTAATAAATTGCATTAATTTATTACCATATAATAAAAATATTGTAAGGGTTTTAAACATATGTTTTATGTTTTAAATGGAAAAATGAATAAAACCCGAAGTTTTAATTTAAACCAAAACTTTGAAATACACCATCCGTAACCCCGACCCCTATTAAACCACCGAAATTAATTAATCATCTGGATTAATTAATCGTTTAACCTCCATTCAAAACTCGCCCGAAATGATTAATTAACATTAATCACATTGAACCCCCGCTTGTTAACTCACCGCCAATTCCATGTTCCGCCAACCATTGGATCACTCCGCTGGAGATCTACGGTCCACAAACATTCTGCTAGCCATCCCTTGTACGAAGATTAACGCGCGAAATCGCGACGGTTTTCAAACAGTGCAATGGCTATGTGTCATTTAACCAGTGGAATCGTTGCCTCCCCGCGGAAAACCGCTTGCTCCCGAAAGCAGTGCAGAATTTACCGCTTACCGCCCGACCCCGGTGACGCATCCATCATACATCAGTGACGTCATCCCATAAAAATAATAAAAATTCCCGCCCGTTTGACTTTTCCGATAAAACAAAACATTCACGTCTTTTTCATCATTTTGTACGCCAGTGAAAGAAAACGCCTTCCACGCAGAAAAATTCAAAATTCGAATTTGTGAAGTCCACTTACCTTATCCTTTCGAAGAAGATTGCAGACAAGCCTCTCAGAAGATTATCTACCTTAGCCAGCACCTATCCAAATGTTGTTTTCTCCAAAAACAGGTATTTACCCTAAATTCAAACTGAACTCTGTTGAAATCTCGGCTTTCCTTTTTTCCTTCACTGAAACAGAGTTAGAATTAATTACTAGTTCATTCCGTGACCCCGAGAACTGTAATTGAATTACTAAATCTGCAAATGGACCTGTTTTTCCCGTGAATTTACTCAATTCCTCACCATTAGCGAAATTTCCATTTTTCCACAAGAACCAAAATGGGAGTTCCTGTAGCCTTGAATGATGCTCCATTTTGAACCTGGTCAAAACCTCACTCCCTTGTCCATTAGGGAATTGCTTGAAAAATCTACTCGGTTGTCCCCTGAAGAGGTGATCAGAAGATCACATCCTTGGATAAACAGTCTTAATACTAGTCATAAGATTTTTTTACTCCAAGATTGTTATCAAATCTATTCAAACAGAGGTTAGAAAGCATAACAACTAAAGAGTATCAGTGGTTAAAGTGTATCAGGTAAAAGTCAGTGAAAGTTAAAATGAAGTTACAGAGCAGTCAAAGGTAAACAGTAAAAGTAAATACAGAAGGCAGTAAAATGGTAAAAAGAGATGGGAATACTTTCACCAATAGTGAGGTTTGTCTAAAGTGAAAGTAAAACAGTCAAAAGAGCAAGAAAGTAAAAAGATGAAAAAACATAACAAGAAGGAACATTTTTGCAGAAATTGCATATTTTAGTCATAGTTTTACAGAAACTATTGTGATCAATCCAAGATAAATTTTACAAAACTGAAGGAGGTTTATGTTCTTAAGAGGGCCATATACAAAAACCTCTCTCACTTTTCTAACAGCCATTATGGTTTTGGAAATATTAAACAATGTTGGAAAGCACGTTTTGCAGAAAATTCCTGTTAAGTCATCCTTTTGCAGAGAATATGGTGGCCAATCAGAAATACATCTTACAAAACTGAAGGAGGTTTTTGTTCCTAAGAGACCCATCTACAAAAACCTATCTCATTTTTTGGACATTGATTTCATACTGAGAGATACATGCACATCTTTAGAGGCTATTTTTCAGACTCTGTAAAACTCTGTTTTACACATCTTTTTGCAGAGCCTATTGTGCACAGTTGGAGAGGAATTTTAGGAAAGTGAAAGAGGTTTATCTCACCAACATATTTATCTACAATAAAATCTTTCAATTTTACATATCTATTACGGATTGAGAGATATAAAGGTATCATTGGACCCCAAATTTGCAGAATTGTTGGAGCAGAATTGCACAAAGAAAGGAAGCAGTTAGTGACTTGGATGCCTCATCATAAACTAAGAGTTGGATCAAATTCAAATTCTCCTCTTTTTCATCACCTATCCATACAAAATAGTGCCAAATAGATGAATTATTTTGAGTGTCCTTTACTTAAGTTCTATTTATGTAAAATAGTTGGAGAGATTTGTGAACTAATCTTGATATTTTTTCAAGTTATTTTAGTTTAGAATTTGTATAAATACTTCACTCTTGGAAGTATTTTGGGTGGATTCTACTACTTCGCTGTGACATTGACGTTTTTATAAAAGTTTTTTGGAGAAATTTATTTGTGGCTTGCTGGATGACAATTTGAAGCTCAGGACTTTTTGCAGGATTCATGTGTCGGACTGCAGTTCAATAAGTCTTTCTATCCTATGTTTTAAGTTTTATATCTGTTTATAATATCATTGTGTCCATTTCTGAATAATTGACATAAAAGAATAAATTAGAATTTACTTAATTGTACTCTGATTTCAGATGTGATTATTCTTAATGTTTTCTTCTAAATTGGTTATGAGCAACGAATTCTTAAATGCTCTTGCTTCGCTAATTTAAACATTTTGATTACTATAATAAAGAATTCTTCACTGCTCTTTATTTGTAATCATTTCATTTCTTTCTTTTTAACATGTTGAAAGATTCTTAACTGCCTTTCATCCCTTCAAACCCATTCCATCCACTTTAAATTCTAAAAATTGTTCACTGTTTGGCTATCTTGCCCTGCAAAGCCATCTTGTGTGCACAATAGGAATCCAGTAAAGCCATCCTTTGACTCCATAGCCTAATGGCCTGAAAATATTCAACCTTGCCCTTAGTTGGCGAATTCCACCATTTTCAAACAAACTCTTGGATTTATAACTAGCCTAAAACTTTCTAAGAACAAAGATAAATTATAAAGAGAGAGCCCTCTCTGGATGCAGATTGGCTAGATTCTGCATCTGAAGGTTGGTTTGTGGTTACCTCGGGTATAGTTTCCTTTTCCACAACTTCAAGGAAAACCTGAGTGATAACAGGCACAGTAGGATTATGATAACAAAATCAGGGCTTATGCAAAAGAGCAGGTCAACAAACCGTTACCACAAGGGTCTCCAACTGGTAAAGTCATTTTGGAATATTTTGAAAACTTGTTCTTTTTGCAACATGAGATCAAACGTATTTTCATGGTTAAGCACAATTTTGCTAAGTATACAGACGCAGATGAAAGTTACAGGAAACTGAAGAGTATGAGAATTCCCAGTGCAGAGCAATGGCAGGAATTCACTGACTTAATATGAAAATTTGCAGTCAAAGTGTATCAAGGTTAGAAACAGAGTCAAAGAGTATCAGTCAAAATATCTTTTTACTGCAGATAATTCTTTATTTTACAACAGTGAAACAGTAAAAGGAGCAGTGTAAAGAGTATCAGTGATAAAGCACAGGTGAAAGGATGTGAAATAGAAAGAGTGTCTTTCAAGTTATCTTCAAAAAGATCTTTTTCCAAAATGATAGCAAGCATTTTTAGCATCTACAACCCAACAACAAGTTAGGATAATTCGTCCTATTTTTTATTGATAAGAGGACAACTTGCCAGTTTGTTTTGCATCTGTCGCTCATTCTATGTAATAAACTTTATTTTTTCCTAGAGATATTCCTACATTTCTCTAGGATATTTTGTAATATTTTTTGTATAAATACTTATCTTTTTGAAGTATTAAGTGTGGAATAAAATTTATCAAGACTACTATACTAATTTTGCTAGATATATTGAAGTTGGTGTGAGTCAATCAGTAAAGCAGCAGACTGGAATTAAGATTAAAGACATCATAACTCAAGATTCTTGTGCTGACCAGATAAGTCTAGTATTTTCCTATTTTCACTGTTTATATCTTTCAAAAGTTTCCATACATTCATTTTAATGTTTTCTATCTTTAATGATTAACTAGGAAAGCTTAAATATGATTAGTGTTAAAAAACTCCCTGTTTTTTACTAGTTGTTCATTATTATGTTTTCTGCTTGATAACCAGACTTAAGAATTCTTAAATGCTCTTAGTCCCTGTTTGATCCCCTTCTTTCATCTTCATTTCTGTAACCTAAGGATTCTTAATTGCCCTTTTGTTCAGATTTCACCCATTTAATCAAAAAGCCTATTTCAAACCCTTTGAAGGTCAACATCCCTGCCCTTAGTACATTTTCTCTTTAGACCTTATTTCCTAGCTCTGCTTGCCTAGAAAGTTGACTCCATAGCCAATGGTCTGGGAGATCCCTCTGTGGTTTACCTTGAAACACCTTTTATTCCCACCAAAATTTCAAAACAAATCCCACTGTCCAATCATACCTAGCCTAAAATCTTATAACCAATCAAGCTAAATCTTGAGGAGAGATCCCTCTCCTGAATTTGGGAAGGCTAGATCCTGAATTTCAAAAAAGGTTCATGGTTACCCTTGGTTTTCTTTAACTATAAACCAAAATTCCACGACCTAAGAATTACTAGGGTTATAACATGGCCCATTCCACATAGGTTGAAATTTTCCTGCCCCCAGCTTATCATGAGCTTGGTCATACAGGAGGACGAGATCTCCTTCAATGAAGGAACGAGGAGAAACTGATTGGTGAAAATGAGTTTTGACTCGCTTCTTTTGTGCTTCGATGACCAAAGCAACTAAGTGACAAGTTTCGTCCAACCTCTCTAATTAAAGGAGACGCTCTTCTTCTGGTGAAGTATTTAGCAGTAATTCCACAGCTAACTTGAGTGAAGGTATTTCACACTTAATCGGGAGAGTAGCTTCCAGACCATAAACCAACTGAAACGGGGTGAATCCGGTCGCACTCTTCAATGAGGTTCGGTATGCCCAAAGAGACGAAAATAACATGATATGCTAGTTTGATTTGTGGATCCCAATCGTACGCTGAAGCATTGTGGCAAGAACTTTGTTCACAGCTTCAACCTGGCCATTGGCTTGAGGGTAGTATGGCGTTGAGCTGTCGTGATGCAGACCCAACTTGGAAGTCAACTCCGCCACCATATAATGCCAAAAATGGGAACCATTATCGGTAACGATGGCTTGAAGGACACCAAACCTAGCAATAATATGATTGAATATGAACTAAGCAGTTTTCTTATCGTCAGCGAAAAGTGTAGGCATTGCTTCGGCCCATTTGGTGAAGTAGTCCATAACTACGATGATATAAGCATGCCCCCCGACTGAGTGAGGGTTACACATCATAAAATCGATGCCCAATTTGGAAAAGGGACCAACAATAATGACAAGGTGAAGAGGAACGGGTGGCACACGCATCTTGCAATGATAAATTTGGAAATCATGACATTTACGAACTGTGACAATACAGTCTTTGAAAATAAAAGGCCAAAAATACCCAGCACAAAGTATCTTTTGTGTTGTAGCGTAACCAGACATGTGACCACCACAGGCGCCACTCTGGTAATCATTCAATACTTTCTCAGCTTCCTCGAGGGTCAAACATCAACAAAGTACAGAATCAACTCCAACACGATAGAGTGTATCTCCGACTATACGATAAGGTTGCGAATGATGTCGGATGCGGAACGTGGAAGTCTGGAGATAGACGATGATATCACTGTACCATGGGTTGAGGGTGCTAATCAAGAAAAGTTTATTATCTAGAATACGGTCCTCAGAATGAGATAGAGCAGAGACGGAAGGGAGGGAACAAATCAAATTAGCGAAAACCAGTGATTTCTTAGATTTGGCAGCAGGAAATTAAAAATCAAACTCTTTAAGGATAATGATCCATTTAGAGTATTTCCCCCCCAACAATTGTCGAGACAAAATATATGTCATGGGGTTGCAATCGGAAATCACAGTCACCGTATGCAAAAGGATATAATGACGAAAGCGTTGAACGACCTGGACCATTGCTAGTGCTAACTTCTCGACATGAGAATAATGCATTTCAGGATCGAGAAGGTTACGAGACAAGTAATAAATAACATGCTCATGACTGTCATCATCGTCTTGCACCAAAACCATGGAAATTGTACTAAAAGTGGCAGCCAAATAGAGGGAAAAATCACGGTGATAATTCAGAGGACATAATAAAGGAGCGTTGACCAACAACGTCTTGAGTGCATCAAAAGATTGTTGTGCAATCTCATCCCAATGGAAAGGGACGTCTTGTTTCAGAAGTCGCGTGTATCCTTTAGCTACTTCGACATAGTTCGGTATAAACGACATAGAAAATTTGCCTTCCCTTGTAGACTTTGCAACTGATGTAATGAGGATGGAGTGGGGAGATTGATAATATCCTCAACCTTGAGTGGATTGAGGAAAATTCCGTCTTTAGACATGATAAACCCTAAAATTATACCAGAATCAATGCAGAAGACACATTTATGCAGATTGAGCCGAATGTTATAATGTCGACAATGAAGAAAGATCTGACGAAGATGATCTGAATGGTCCTTACACTTAGCTGAATGAGCCAGAAGGTCATCCAGGTAAGGTTGAACGATGTGACAAATGTCATGAAAAACATATGACATCACTCGTTGGAAAGTGGCCCCGGCATTCTTCAAGCCAAAAGGTAGTTTCTGGTATGCAAAGGTACCCCAAGGACAGATAAAATCCATCTTGTGCTGATCAGCAGGGAGAATGTTAATCTGATTATATCCAGAAAAACCGTCCATAAGGGAAAAAATCCCGCTCCCGGCACAGTCGTCAATGATCTAATTGATGAAGGGAGTAGGATAATTATCCTTAGGACAGGCCCGATTGATGTCACGGTAATCAACACAGACACAGATAGTTCCTTGTTTCTTATCGACAGGAACAATGTTAGAAACCCAATTTTTCAAGGGAATTGGATAAAGGAAACCAGCTTTGAGAATTTTTTCAACTTCACCTTTAATGGCTACAACCTTTCTAGGGTGCACCGGATGAAGACGTGGCGAACATGCTTCAAACGAGGATAAGTTGGAATTTCATGCACCACTATACTAGGATGCTGGGAATTTCTTCGTAGGACCAAGCGAAGACATCACGAAATTCGCGGAAAAGGTTAGTATAAACTTGGACTTCATCTAAAGAACAAGTGACTCCCACATGGATGTTCTCGATGATTCCCGGCTTGACGGAAATGTCAATAGGCATCATTTGTGTGATAATCCTCAAGTTCCCTTCTGTAAAGACTTCATGCGTCAGGATTGGCATTTGAAACGAAGGAGATGGATCCTGAGATGCAAAACGCTCAATACATGTAGACATAGGCCTGAGGCCAAGCATAAATGAAGAACGATGATGACCATCGTCCCACGGTAAATCTTCGAGAGACATGGTTTCCGCGATAGCTTCATTAGAAGGAAACAATTCTATCAAAGTATCAGGCGAATCTGAATTTTCGAGCCAGGGTAAATGAGAATACATGTTAGGAGACAAGCTTAAAGGAGCACCATCAGATGATGGAGTATCGGATGCAACAATGAGTTCACAATAATTGATTTCAATTAGACTCAAAGGCATTGAATGACCAAATGAATTGACTTGTTCAGGCGAAGGAATAATCCATGGGTCATCGGACCGAGAGATTATATGAACTTGAACATTCATAGGTGGTGGAAGGGGAAAAATACCCATGGGGGCTAGATCTTTGAAGAGACCTGGCCCAATGCTCTCGAAGGGAGTTGGGATCTTATCCACATATGGAACGTTGTTCTTGGAAGAAGAGGTGAAGAAAGACAACCGATCAACAGTAACATTTTTTCCCTCGTGTGGAAATTTCAAAACACGGAAGAGGGTGGACGAAATGTAAAGCATAGCGTGAGTCCAATTGCGACCGAGTAGAATATTGTAATTGAGTTTAGCGTCAACTAATTCTACTTCAACATTGACTGTCTTCCCTTTTAAGGTAATCAGTAAACTTGTGAGAACACCCAAAGGTTTAGATTCCCTTCCATCAAATGCTTCAAGGGAATTCGGTGAGGAATTCAGAGCTGGAGAGCTGATGGCCTTCTTGCACGAAGTGGAAATGATACAGGTTGAGGAACCTTCGTCCACAATGACTCGATAGATGTCGAGACCATTAATGACGACTTGTATAATAAACACAATCCGGTCCAGAAGTCGTGGGATAAAATTCTCTAGATTGAAAGCGAGAAGGCTAGTATCAACAGGATCAACCACGCCAATCGCAGATAATAAAGCTTTTCGTTGAGATGGAAAACTTTGAAGGACTTCTAACGCAGACATCGCGGAAGGCGCCTATGCCAAATCTTCAACAATACTATAATTTTGAGCAGCATGGGTGTTAGTATTATAAGAAGACTTCTAGAGAACACCTTTGGAAGGTGGTCGTACAACGAATTCAACACTGGTCCTTTCAATCTCAAGAGGACCGGAAATAGGTGGGGGAGAAAGACCATCAACGATCTCCTTCCCCGTCGCCTGACGCGATCCAGTTTAATATTTCGACTGAGTAGTGATGGAAACAGATGCATAACTGTTCATCATGAACACTTGAGAACCAAACGGAGCAGACGATCGAGGCTGCTTGACCATCTGGGTCTGCTGAGATGGAAAAGGTTCTTTAAGAATAGCAGGAGTACCCTGGGTGCCCTTGAGAAATCGACTCACTTTGGCCTGTCGAGGATAGTCCTTGGTGTAGTGCTCTTCTTCACAAATCAGACAGGGATACTTCAGCTTAAGCTGTGAACCATCATCAACACGAGGCTTGGATGAATGTAGTTTCGGGGCATCGGCCTTGGGTTTTCCTTTACCCTTCTTTTTCCCTTTAGAAGTCTTATCCGCAAGATTGTTCTGAATGGAATTAACCTCTGAGGTTTTACCAGGATTCAAACTAGACTGAGGAGCAACATCATTGGAAGAATTAGATTTTTGCTTCCCAGAGTTGGAAGAAGAAGAATTACACAAAGTCTGAGACAAAGAACTAATAATATTGTCAACGGATGGGGTCATCGGTGCAGTAGAAGTTCCAGGTTGAGGGGCATCAGTCAAAATATCATAAAATATGCCTGATTGAGAGTACACAAGATCAAGGTACTGGGCACGAGCAATGGCTTGTTCCTTAGTTACACATGCCCCCATGGCTATGTCTTTCGCAATCTGATTGACAAAGGAGGTAGTGAACCAATGAGTAAGAAGCTGATTAGGAATTTCAAATTTGATCAAATGAAGACGACGTCTCCATTCATGAATATGGTCCGAGATATGAGTAGTTCAGTCCTGTTTCAAAGAGGTAAGGAGATGTGTCTCGGCTTCATAACAAATCAGTAACTGAAAATGAGTAAGGAATGCCATGGCGAGAGAGTTGAAATCTTGAAAAATACCACGAGAAAGCTTGATATACCACTTAGCAGTAGCACTAGTAAGAGTCCGTTGTAAAAGACGCAACTGAATAGAATCTTCAACCCAAGATTTAGAAGAATGCCACAAGTGGTAAGTCATAACATGTGTTTTGGGGGTCTTCTCCGGACTTGCCCTCAAATTTGGGACAATCACCAGGAATCTTAGTCAGAACCGGAGGCCAATAAGGGTTGTGAAGAATAGAATCATTCGTTAACTTTGACACATCCGGTAACTCCAATGTAGCGAGAAATGGAAATTGAGGGTTAAAAGGCATAGCAGGTCCTTGATAAGAACTCGAACTTGTATTCCATCCTGTTTGAGAAAAAATCTTCCCCCATGGGTTCTGCCCCAAAGGATTCATAAGATATGGGGGATAAGGCGAATAATTCTGTTGATATTGAGGATACTTATTCTGAGTATACCATTGAGGTCCTTGATAAGGATTTCGTGGTGGAACATAATATGGAATTGCGATTGATTATATAGCAACTGAGATTGAGGTCGATAAGTAAAACCTTGAGACGTACTATATGTTGAACCCTAGGTTAAACTGAGAGGGGGGGGGGTGAATCAGTTTAATGCAGTCGTGTTCTTATTAAAATTTCTTTTATACTCATTCACATCCTCATTTTGTGATCAAATTAATATATAATGGAACAAAAATCTTAATAAGTGAGTGGCAGGTATTAAGTAGAATAAATACAGAGTATCAACACATAATCATCATGCATATAGACAATAGATGTAAGTGGAAAACCATAAGGGAGAAAACCACATCTTATTATTGTTGTGATGCAAAGGAAAGCTCCAACTCCCTCTCACCACTGATTTTCTGTAGGCTTCTACCTACAGGAGGCTACAACCTCAATTCTGCAAGGTATGACTCTTTGCCTTCCACCTTCTCGTTTTCTTGCCTAGCACATTCAAAAAAATATAACAATATGTATACATTTCAATATTACAGTGGGGTATTTCTTTGCCTACGGAGACTTGCCATTGCATCACAAACAATATAAAATAAATAAAACTTTACATTTTCAGTTACAATAAGTATTTCAATTCAACCCATTCAGTTCTTGGCTCGTTGTCTATTTGTCTTTTTCACCACTGTCACTGTATTTTTAGTTTCCACCGTTACAGTCTAGCACTGCTGAGTAACTGCTTTCCGGATTTTTAATTCTGCCCTCACTGATCCATAGACTTTTAAAATCTATTCCATTATCTTTCGAAGAGTGTATCACATTTTGCCTTTCCAACGTTCTACATTGTAATCCTCTTTTGCTCTCCGATTTGATTTAACATAGGAAAAACATAGATTTTAGGACTTGTAATTCTTTGGGATTCTGCTTTGAGCTGCATCGGGTCCGCTCTCTCCATCGCACTTCGGTGTTCGGCGAATCCAGTTATCCGACGTGCCTTTGGCCATTTGATCTCCGCCGATGCGATGTGCAGAGGGTCCCACCAAGCAGTACCTCAGCATTTCAACGTTATATGTTATATTTCTCCTTTACCCATCGATGCGACTTAACGAAGGAAAACTTTATACTTTTGGATTTGAAATCCTGTAGACCTTTACTTTGAATCTGCATTGCATCCGCTCTCTTCATCGCACTTCACACTTCGGCGTTCCCAGTTGTTCATAGCTCTTCCAATCTGCTGATGCGATATCCGAAGGGTCCCACCATTCTTTCCACGTGCACGGCGGATCGCATTATTGCTATTGCAATACCCCAATAGTTTGGCTCTTTGCGTTTCTGAATCTCCGTTGATGCGATGGATCAATGTAGACCCCACTCCAACTTAACTTCACGATCCAATGGTTGCAATCAACCGTGATCTAACGGTTGCGATTGGATCGCACCATTGCAATCGCAACATTCAACGACTCATTCCCTTGCTCTTCCGCTGTGCCGATGCGATAAGAGATTGCCAATGCGATATGCTTTTGGCGATGCGATGCAGTTCTGTGGACCTGATGGATCATTGAACTCACTGTTATAATGTTTCTGATTCGGTCTTGTCGCTACTCGCACATAAGTTTCGCTGATTGCGATATCCGATCGCATCGCAATATCGACAATCGCAAATTCACATCACTTCTTCATTACTGTACCCGCTGATTGTGATGTGCGCTAAAATATTATGATTGGATGCAATGAAATCATGACCATCCATTCTCCCATTTCATATTTGCGATAAGATCTCCACTGTCCACTTGCCTTTAAGCGACTCTTCTTCGCCTCTTCTACCTGATTTAATCTCAGCCATCCATCTCTTGCCTTTGCTGTTGCGATCTAATCGTGACCGTTCATTCACCTCACTTGGATTTCTTCAAAGACTTCTCTGCCTTAGTCTATTTTTTATTTTCTTACACTATCCCGCTCTGTGACACCAGTTTCTCCATGCTATTCCTCCTGAGCTTGTTTTGTATTGAGTGCATTGTTCTCTCCTCCGCTGCCTCTCTGCTTCAATTCGATTCCTCTGTTTTCTACCCTCGCTACCTCTGCTTTATCCGCTGCCTCCGTTCCTTGTCTGCCTTGCTGCATTTGCTGCCTCTGTTCGTTGTCTATCTTCTTTGTCTTATTGCTGGTTATTCTTTGTTCTTTTGCCTTAGTGATAGTTTAGGTGTTGCTCCTTTCTTCTCCTTTGCCATCAATGAAAATATTTCCAACAGTCTCCCCCTTTGGCATTGATGGAAATCCTTTAATACTCTTCTTTTGCTTGCTTTTCCTCCTCCTTTGACATCAATGGAAAAGTGTTGCACATTTCCTAGTGTGGTTTCCAAATCTTTTCCATAATACTCTGATCTTGAGGACCTGTTCCATGCACTGCTCACTTGCTCTGGCTCTTTTGTGACAATATTTGTTGACTGATCTCCCCCTGGAATGATGCTTTCTTTTCTGATCTAGAGTATCACTGGAATTCTATTCTGATCCTGTTTCTTGTATGCAACCCTCCCTCTTTTTTCTTTTTTGTTTGTTTGTTTGTTTGTTTTTTTTGTTTTTTTGTTTTTGTTTTTTTTGTTTTTGTTTTTTTTTGTTTTGTTTTGTTTTTGTTTTTTTTTGTTTTGTTTTGTTTTGTTTTGTTTTTGTTTTTTTGTTTTTTTTGTTTTGTTTTGTTTTGTTTTTGTTTTTTTGTTTTGTTTTGTTTTGTTTTGTTTTGTTTTTTGTTTTTTGTTGTTGTTGTTGTTGTTTTCTTTTTTTAATCAGAGAGTAACATCTTCAGACACTACCCCTAGTTTGTCTCTTACATATTCGAATGGTTCTTTAGCAAGAGTTTTTGTGAATATGTCTGCTATTTGTTCGTTTGTTGGTACCTATTCCAAATTCACCAGTTTATGTGCTACTTGTTCTCTAAGGAAGTGGTACTTTATTGGGACGTGCTTTGTTTTTGAATGAAATACAAGATTTTTTGATATACTTATTGCACTTGTATTGTCACATTTGATAGAAATAGGTTCATCAATGCTTACCTTCATGTCTTGGAGAGTTTGTTTCATCCACATTACTTGTGTGCAACATGATGCTACTGCTATGTATTCTGCTTCTACTGTAGATAGAGAGATAGAAGTTTGCTTCTTGCTTATCCATGCCACCAGACTTTTTCCCAAATAGAATGCACCTCCACTTGTGCTTTTCTTGTCATCTGCACAGTTGGCCCAATCTGCATCTGTGTATGCTGTCAATGTGAAGTTTATTCCTTTTGGATACCATAGGCCATAATGTGAAGTACCTTGTAGATATCTAAATATTCTCTTGATTGCTAGTAAATTATTTTGTTTTGGTGCTGCTTGATATCTTGCCACAAGTCCTACTGCCAACATAATGTCTGGTCTAGAAGATGTTAGGTATAGCAGACTTCCTATCATGGATCTATAAAGTTTTTGATCTACATCTGTTGATCCATCATTAGCACATAGTTTGCATCCAGTGATCATGGGAGTTGACACAGGTTTGCAGTCTTCCATTTGGAACCTTTTCAACATCTCTCTTAAGTATTTTTCTTGTGAGATGAATTTTCCTGTGTCATTTTGTTGGATTTGAAGTCCTAAATAGAAGGTGTGCTCTCCAATCATAGACATCTCAAATTCTGATTTCATTTCTTCAACAATTCCTTTTGTTAACTTATATTTGTTGCTACCAAACATGATGTCATCTACATAGACTACTACAATTAGGAGATCATTTTCATTAGCCTTTATTTACAAATTGCTGCCTACTCCTCCTTTCTTAAAACCTTGTTTTTGTAAGTATTTGTCCAGCCTTGAATACCATGCACGAGGAGCTTGTTTCAGCCCATATAAGGCTTTCTTTAGTCTGCACACATAGTCATGTTTATCTGTTAAGGAGAATCCTTCGGGTTGTTCCATGTAGAGTTCTTCCTCTAAATTTCCATTCAGAAAGACAGACTTCACATCCATTTGGTATACCTTGAAATCATGATAGCGTGCAAAGGCCAAAAAAATTCTGATTGCTTCCATTCTGGCTACAGGGGCAAAGGTTTCATCATAATCAAGACCTTCGATTTGAGAGTATCCCTTGCATACAAGTTTGGCTTTATTTCTGATTACCTGTCCTTGTTCGTTCATATTATTCTTGAATATCCATTTTGTGCCAATGAAATTTTTCCCCGTGGGTCTAGGTATTAACTCCCATGTATTATTCTTCTAAATCTGGTCTAGTTCTTCATTCATAACATTTACCCAATATTTATCTTTGTTGGCTTCTTCAAACTTCGTTGGCTCTATTTGTGATAACATGGTTAGGTATACTTCTTCTATCTGTTTAGCTAACTGTCTTCTAGTTTGGACTCCAACACTCTTGTCCCCAATGATTTGGTCTTCTGGATGATTCTTTTGAGTGTGTCTTGAGGGACCTCTTGAGTTTAGTTTAGTATCTTCTGTTGTCTTGCTCAGTTCATCATTATCTTGGTTCTCATCTTCAATATCATCTGGAGGATTTTTTCATCTTGTGCTTCTTGTTTTATTTGGTAGATCTTCATCAAATCTTACATCAATGCTTTCCACAATTTTGTGTAGTGTTTTGTTTTAGCACCTGTAACCCTTCCTCTTGGATACATATCCTAAAGATATTCCTTCATCAGCTCTTGCATCAAACTTTCCCAGTTTTTCATCATTATTTTTATGAAACACTTGCTTCCAAAGACTCTAAAGTTCTTGATTGATGCTCTTTTACCATGCCATAATTCGTAAGGAGTCTTATCACAATTTGGTCTTAGATGAGCTTTGTTGAGAATGTGAACAACCGTGTGTACTGCTTCTGCCCAGTAGGTTTGGGGAATGTTACTTTATTGCATCATAGCTCTGGCAATTTGTTGTACTGACTTGTTTTGCCTCTCTGCCACTCCATTATGTTGAGGTGTACCTGCAATTGTAAACTGTTGTTTTATCCCATGCTCATTGCATAGGTCTGCAAAATCATAGTCTGTGAATTCACCTCCTCTGTTTGATCTGATGCACTTTAGCTTGCATCCTATTTTATTTTCTGCCAATGCCTTGAATATCTTGAATTTCTCAAGTGCTTCAGATTTATATTTGAGATATGCTACCCACGTCATTCTGGAAAAATCATCTATTATCAGCATGAAATAAGATTCTCCACTTGGTGCTTTAGTTCTTGAAGGTCCACACAGGTCCATGTGAACAAGCTGAAGAGGTCTACTTGTAGATAGTTTCTCTTTGGTCTTGAAAGATGTGCAAGTCTGCTTGCCTAGTTGGCAGGATTTAGATATGGTATTTGAAGGCTTCTTTATGACTGGCATATCTCTGACTGCATTCTTCTTGCTTAGAATTATGATGTGGTCAAAGTTTAGGTGTCCCAATCTTCTATGCCATAACCATGATTCATCAAGTTTGCTTAGGTGACATGCTTCGTCCTCTTCTTTCACTATATAACATTACTTTCTATTCGAACACCTTTGATCAAGGACTTTCCTATGGTGCTTGATCTTACTTCACAATATTGGGCTCTTAAAATGACTTCACAACCTTTATCACACATTTGACTGACACTTAGCAGATTTGCTTTTAGCCCATCCACAAATAGTACATCTTGGGCCTTTCCTCTTCCATTATCCAGACTGACTAAGCCTTTTCCTTTGATTTTCCTTGCTTTATCATTGTCGAATGTTACATTCCCAGATTTCTTTTCATCAAAGGTTACAAACTTGCTTCGATCTCCAGTCATGTGCTTTGAGCATCCACTGTCCAAATACCATTGGTTTTTTTGATCTTGAGCTATTAGAGCCAGGTCACACTTATTCAACTTATTTTTCCACTGCATGCATCCTTTTGTTTGGTACCTTTCCTGAGAGAATGGACCACACTCTCTGAGAGGACATTTGTGACACTTGGGCCTGATTTGATGGCAATCAAAGCATTTGATTATGTTTCTGAATGAATTATGTACACAAGTGAATTCTACATTGTTCATCCATCTCCTTGAGTTTCCATATATCAGTATTTTTCCATTTTTTCTGCACTCCTTGGCTTTATGGCCAAACTCCTTACAGTAAAAACAATACCCATAAAAAAAATTAGCGTACCTGATGAAGGGTTGTCTTCTCCATTTGTTTGCTTGAGGTAGTCTTTTCACTTTTTGCATCCTTTGCTGGTTGGAATCGCTTCTCCTTTTATGATAGTATGCAGCAATATGTCCCAGTTTGTGGCAGGCATAACAAGTGACCATTTTCATAGGGGGGAAGAATCTCCTTTGATAGCTTCCAAATTTTATATATTCAGGAGTATATGAGCCTTTTTCAGTTGACTGTTTATTTATTTCGTTCTTTGTCATTTGAGGTTCCTTCTTGTTTCTGTTTACTTCATTGCAGACTTCTACTTCTGTAGGAACCTTCTGGGCTTCTTCATTGTCCTTTACAGCTTTTACAAAAATGATATTTCTGTAATCTTCTTCCTTGGACTTACTTATTTCTCCTTTGTAGCCTATCCCAATTTTTATCAGAGGATATCTTTGAGCATCTAGTATTTTATTCAACTTATCAGAGCTTGTCATTTGAGGAGTGTTTATTGACACTTTCCTTTGGGTGTTTTCTAATTTCTTCCTCAAGCATACTACTTCTTCTTCCAATTTCTCTTGCTTCTAAATTTTATCCTCAATTTGCTTAAGTAGAGTGTCTTCTACCTTCTTGGCTTCTTCAAGCTCTACTTTCAACTGAATGAGGTCTTCTAAATTTTGTTCTTCTCTTACATATTTGAGGAGAATGTCTTTATGTTTTCTGCACTTTAGTTTAAGTCTGTCTATTTCCTCTAGGGCACTTCTTAGCTCCCCCTCAAGATCAACATCACCTTCTTCCTCAACTTCTAGAAGGAATCCTTCAAGCTCTTCCTTGGCCATCAATACAAATTCAGAGGTTCCCTCTTCATTGGAGGATTCATCTGAGCTTTCAGATGCACTGCTATCTTGCTGAGCATAAAATTATTTTCTATTGAATCTCTTCCCTTTCTGCCAGTTATTTGTTTTGGTTTGCTCTATTTCTTGAGTGTGATTCTTTGTTTTCTTATGAGGACACTTAGAAGCATAGTGCCCAATTCTTCCATAGTTAAAGCATTTAAATGGAAGTTTACCTTTATATTTTCCTGAGCCTCTATCCAATTTTCTGACAAATTTGGCCTCTTCTTCATCAGAGCAAGAACATATATCTTCTTTTTCTTCTTTGTTCTTTTCTGTCTTAAAGGTTGCCTCCCTCACATTTGACTTCCTCTGTGGCAGTCTCATCTCATAGGCTGTTACGTTTCCAAGTAATTGGTTCATGGTCAGAGTTTCCCAATCAGCTGTTTCTTCTATGGCAGAAACCTTGGGGTTAAAGCTGGATGGTAAAGATATTAGAATATTTTGAACAATTATACATTCTTTTATGGTTTCTCCTAGAGCCTTCATGTTGTTCACAATTTCAGCAACCCTTAAGAAGAAGCTGGCAAAGTCTTCATCATCATTCATTTTTATATTTTCAAACTGAGCTCTATAGACTTGTAGTTTGGCTATCTTCACCTTTTTGTCTCCCTCATGGATGCTTTCTAATGTATCCCATATTTCTTTGGCAGTCTTGTTGTGCATTACTTTGATAAATTCTACCTCACACATTCCACTTAAGAGAGCATTCATGGCTTTTTCATTAGGTACAAAATCTAGTTTGGCATATTTCTCTGAGTCTGACTCCTTTGGGGTATATCCCAACTCCACGGTAGCCCAAACTTCTATTCCTAGAGACATTATGTACGTCCTCATTCTTATTTTCCAGAAGGAATAATTTGTACTGGTGAACAAAGGGGCTTTATTTGTTGAGCATCCTTCTAGACTAGGCATCCTGGGGACCTAGGATCTCCTTCCAGTTGTTAAACTGATACATAAGGAACTTGGCACTGATACCAATTGTTGAACCCTTGGTTAAACTGAGAGGGGGGGGGGGGTGAATCAGTTTAATGCAGTCATGTTCTTATTAAACTTTCTTTTATACTCATTCACATCCTCATTTTGTGATCAACTTAATATACAATGGAACAACAATCTTAATAAGTGAGCAGCAAGTATTAAGCAGAATAAATACAGAGTATCAACACATAATCATCATGCATATAGACAACAGATATAAGTGGAAAACCATAAGGGAGAAAACCACATCTTATTATTGTTGCGATGTAAAGGAAATCTCCAACTCCCTCTCACCATTGATTTTCTGTAGGCTTCTACCTACAGGAGGCTACAACCTCAATTCTGCAAGCTACAACTTGCAAGGAAGCTCCAACTCCCATCTATTTTCTGCAGGCTACAACCTACAGGAGGCTCATAACTCAGCCAGCTACAGATGACATCTATCAAGCTACAACTTGATAGGGAAGCACTCACTTCCTCACTCTTTCAAAAAAAACACATGCTGATTTACCTGGATATCAGCTCTGTTCTATTCCTTCTTCACTACTGTCCACCAGCCTTCATATCTGCCTTATATCATCTCTGAACCTTCACAACTTCTGTATCTGCTCCTCCTTCTTCTTACCCTCTTTGCCTCATTTCTCCATTCTCTAGCCTCCTTATGCATATCTATGTGACATCATTTATAGAGATTACCTTATGACTGTTTGTATTCCACAGGGAATTCAAAGTGAATAGGTATGACTCTTTGCCTTCCAAATTCTCGTTTTCTTGCCTAGCACATTCAGAAAAATATAACAATATGTATACATTTCAATATTACAGTGGGGTATTTCTTTGCCTACGGAGACTTGCCATTGAATCACAATCAATATAAAATAATAAAACTTATTTACAATAAGTATTTCAATTCAACCCATTCAGTTCTTGGCTCGTTGTCTATTTGTCCTTTCCGCTGCTGTCACTATATTTTCAGTTTCCACTGTTACAGTCTAGCACTGCTGAGTAACTGCTTTCCAGATTTTTAATTCTGCCCTCACTGATTCGTGGACTTTTAAAATCTATTCCATTATCTTTCGAAGAGTGTATCGCATTCGTTTTTCAATCACATTTCTCCTTTCCAACGTTTTGCACTGTAATCCTCTTTTTCTCTCCAATTTGATTTAACACAGGAGAAACACAAATTTCAGGACTTGTAATTCTTTGGGATTCTTCTTTGAGGTGCATCGGGTTTGCTCTCTCCATCGCACTTTGGCATTCGACGAGTCCAGTTATCCGACGTGCCTTTGGCCATCTGATCTCTGCCGATGCGATGAGCGGAGGGTCCCACCAGGCAGTACCTCGACATTTCAACGTTATATGTTATATTTCTCCTTTACCCATCGATGCGATTTAACGAAGGAAAACCTTATACTTTCGGATTTGAAATCCTGTAGACCTTTTCTTTGAATCTGCATCGCATCCTCTCTCTTCATCGCACTTCACACTTCAACGTTCCCAATTGTGTATAGCTCTTCCAATCTCCTAATGCGATATCCAAAGGGTCCCACCATTCTTCCCACATGCACGGCGGGTCGCATTATCGCTATCGCAATACCCCAATAGTTTGGCTCTTTGCGTTTCTGAATCTCCACTGATGTGATGGATCAATGTATACCCCACTCAAACTTAACTTCACGATACAATGTTTGCAATCGACCGTGATCTAACGGTTGTGATTCGATCGCACCATCGCAATCGCAACATTCAACGACTCGTTCCCTTGCGCTTCCACTGCGCCGATGCGATAAGAGTTCACCGATGCGATACGCTTTCGGCGATGCGATGTAGTTTTGCGGACTTGATGGATCATTGAACTCACTCTTATAACGTTTCGGATCCAGTCTTGTCGCTACTTGCAATATCGAAAATTGCAACTTCACATCACTTCTTCATTACTCTACCCGCCGATTGTGATGTGTGCTAAAATATTATGGTCGGATGCAATGAAATCGGGACCGTCCATTCTCCCATTTCATATTTGCGATAAGATCTCCACCGTCTACTTGCCTTCAAGATGCTCTTCTTTGCCTCTTCTGCCTGCTTTAGTCTCGACCATCCATCTCTTGCCTTTGCTATTGCGATCTAATCATGATCGTTCATTCACCTCACTTGGATTTCTTCAAAGAATTATCTGTCTTAGTCTATTTTCCGTTTTCTTACACTGTCCCGCTCTGTGACACCGGTTTCTCCACGCTATTCCTCCTCAGCTTGTTCTGTATTGAGTGCGTTGTTCTCTCCTCCGCTGCCTCTCTGCTTCTTTGCTTCCTTTTCTTCAATTCGCTGCCTCTGTTTGCTGCCCTCGCTGCCTCTGCTTCTATTCGATGCCTCTTCTTTATCCGCTGCATTTGTTCCTTTTCTACCTTGCTGCCTTTGCTGCCTCTGTTCCTTGTCTGTCTCCTTTGTCTTATTGTTGTTTCTTCTTTGTTCTTTTGCCTTAGTGATAGTTTAGGTGCTGCTCCTTTCTTCTCCTTTGCCATCAATGAAAATATTTCCAACACTATATACTGGTCAATACTGACCACGAGGAGTCGCCACTGTCTGTTGATAAGTGGGGCCCTGTTGAGATGAATAAACAGGGTAAACTGGTTGCTGAGCAGACTAAACAGGCTGCTGAAAGGTAGGAACCTACTGTGAAGCAGAGTAAAATTTCTGTTGAGCAGATTGAGCAGGATGTTGGACCGGTTGAGCAGGTTGCCCCTGCGGAGCAGATTCGCCTGGATGTTGAGAGGCACCAGGTTGCCCTTGCTGAGCAGGTTGACTTGAAGGTTGCGATGAACCAGGTTGTTCCGGAGGAGGACTAGAGGGTTTTCCTTGTTGTGCAACGTTCGGACCAGTTTTAGTATATGATCCGAGCTATGGTACAAAAGGTTGTCCCTGTGACGAATAGATTTTCCCCCCAGGACCATAAGAAGGTCCTGGTTGATATAAAGGTTGACCAGAAGGCCCCTGGGGTTGTCCTTGTTGGAGCATAGGCTGAACTTGTAAAGGTTGTCCCTGTGGACCATAAGGTTGTCCCTGAGGACCAAATGCAAGCCCTGACTGAATCGAAGGTTGTCCTTGCAAGGGTTATCCTTGTGGGCTAGGAGGTTGCACCGGATAAGTCATTCCAATTTCAGGAAAGATTTCATAAGGGTCATAAACATGAACACCACGCTCATCATAATGATGGGGAGTAGGAAACACATAGATGGGGGTAAAAAAATCATCATAGTGATGAGGTGTAAGATAGGGAAAATAAACAGGATTACCATATTCGTCATAATGGTGTGGAAGATTAATAGAAGCATGAGGCTGCTGAGAAACCTGAGAGTTCTATTGATGAATAGCCAATAGACACTCTTCAAAAGTGAGGCCACCAGGTATCTCAGTTGAGGCTACTGGTGACTCAGTGACCAGCGCAGACGCAGCCGCACAGACAATAGGTTGAACTGGGACAAATGTAACTACAATTGAAGAAGTAGGTGTCGTTGGTGACAGTCCTAATGATGGAAGGACTAGACTCCTGGATGGAGTAGATGATGCCATAGACGCAACACCAGCAATAATCTGACCTAAATACCTATATCCGGCTGGAAGTGACACCGATGGTGAAGATTGAGTAGACACATGAGGGTGTTTTCAGGAAAAATTTGATACTCTTCTGTAGAAACGAGAATTCCATCACTGCCAATATGACCTGATGTGTCCATGTCTGACTCCTCCATAATATCTTCGAAAAGACTACGAGGACTAGGAGGTATAACAATAGCTAAAAATGGCGATCCCGACTTAAGAGGAGGGAATTCTTCCTCGTCCCCAAAACCAGACCAAGCGCCCAAGGGAGGCCAATTGAACTCAATTGGCTCATCAGCGGGAGATCGGGTAGCAAGGGGTAAGATCGACGGGAGAATAGGCTGTTGAAGCTCGGTAGACCTAGAGGATTGAGGAGTTTCAAATGAACTGTTCGGTAAAGGAATACCTCTAGAAGGGAGTGAGGACGACAAAACCGGTGATTCCGCCACCGCGACTGCTTTACAATAAGAAGGAAAAAGAGAGATCTGAGCAAAGACTTAAAAAAACAAGGCAAAGAAAACAAGCCAAGTAAAAAAACTGTGTAATGGGCGTGTAATTGTGGGTAGTTTATTTTACGACACTAAAACCAACTTCGCTGTTTCACATTTTAAGAGTCAAGAAACAAGCAAAAGATGACTCTAGTCACTTTCAATTTTGAACGAGCGCGAAAGGAAAAGTGCTCGATGATCTTTTTAAATTTAAAGATTCAGTAAAGATTAAAAATGAATGCTTCGGTAATCTAAGAAAGAGGGTATACCAAGTTTCTGTGAACTTCCATGTACACCTTGGTGATCAAATGAAAGAGAAATGACCAAGGACTTGACGTATGTGCAGGTAGTCTCCTCGAATGCTGTGTTCGTGTATCACGGTTATAGGGCAGCAGACTCGACTTCTTATGGATAAAAGGATTGCAACCTAGAGGGGTCTCCCTTTATATACTCGATGGTACGGGGAGCACAATTCCGTACTAGTGATGTCTGAAGCCAGATGGCGAACGATAGCTACTAGGTTTTAAGACGCCGCAACACGTCTCTAACTTAGACCACTAGAATATTTCGTTAGGTTTAAATGTTGCCTTAGGTTAATTGAGATAAATTTTAACGTTGATCTTGGATTAAGTTTCAATTTCCATACTTTAACGTATGTTGGATCTGAAAACTTCCTAAATGCAGAAACTACATGCAGAAGGATACCATTTTTGTCCAATGAAAGATATCTACGAGAAGGAAAGAAAACTTTCAAGTAGTAGAAAATAATGAAATCATGAGAAAACATCCACTAATGCATCTAATGCAATCTGTGGAAAACAAAACTCTTTCCTAGCCTATACAATGCAAACTAAGCGAAGGAACGTTTCATTTTCAAAGCAAAGAGAATGCAATATTTTTTGTTTTTTCAATGCAATAGAGCAAACAATGCACTAAATGATATGAAAAACAAAACTAAACACTAGCTTGAGAGAGAGAATGCAAAAGTTGAAACGAAATGACTCCTCCAACATAAAACAAACACAACAACACTCAAACCAATGATACAAACTTTTCAAATCAAAGAGAAATCTCGAAAATGACCCATACAAGCAATGTAATCGGTGCTTGGAGTAAGAGGAATAAAAATCAAAACGAGAAAGGAAATGACCATGAACGTACTCAATAGGATCAAAGAGACCAAGAGAAATTAACAGGGAACAAATTCGACAACTTATCAAGAAACTCGATCTCCCAACAGAAGGCTCAGTGTATCAAGGCACTCAGAAACCCTAAGACCTCTCGCTACACTAATAATAAATGGACAAAAAAATGCGGAAAACAAGCCTCCAGCAATCAAAGACATTCAAAAACACTTCAATTACTCTTAAGAAGAACCCAAAAATAAAGACAAGTGACAAAAAACTCATGAAAAGCTCACACCCAAAAACTCACAGAGGTCGGCGCGCCTGTGAGGTAGTATTTAGCGCCAAACAGGTGATGGCGCGAGTGCTACAAAAGCAACATGTGCCAATCGGTACGAATTTCAAGGGAACAACCGTGCCAAGCCAGTTAACCAAGGAAAAAAGGGAAAAACTCAATAGAGCAGAGGTCAATCTTGACACTCTGGGGCTGAACAAGGGTTTGAAACACAGTTAAACAACCAGAAAAGTAAACAACAAGACCAAAAAAAAAGAAGAATGACCCAACAAGATCAAAGACAAAATCACACTGATCCTCAGTATGGTCGCCAACTTGTTATGTAGGTAAATCCTCTCTGCGGATAGAGACGATCCCTCTAGCCCTATGGCGGGTCTACTAACAAGGAATCATGCTAGAGTGTAGGTTCCTAGACATTTGAAATGAAAGAGGATGTGAATAAGATGGCCTACCTGTGGTCCAAAGCTATTGTCGTGTTGTGAAACCAGCTCCAAAAAGAGAAGAAAAGAGATATCAACGCCTTAGAAATAAGCCACTTCGAGGGGGCAACCTCAAATACATTACATGAATGAACAATTCTTGGATGATTCAAATTACAAAACCTCCTTTCTATATATAGGAGTCCATGGGGCCACAATGTAATCCTAGCCGACCTAACGATAATAATTTAAGGGCACAATAATAACAATATGGGGGTTACAAGGGTACAATAATAACAATAAGGGGGTTACACTAACAATAATAAGGGACTATATTTGTAATATAGGGACCTAACATGCCCCTCTCCTTCAAAAAAGTGTTGTCCTCAATGTTTGAGTAGCTCTGGGTGCTTCTGTATAAAATTCTCATCCTCCCATGTAGAATCTTCAGTGGGTAAGTTCTTCCACTTGATGAGATACTTTGAAATTGATAGATTCCGTAGCTATCGAGTTCTTATTTCCATGACCGCTTCAGGTTCCAATATGATTTTTCCTTCCTCATTAAGTTCTGGCAATATTGTTTGAACTAGAAGATTTTCACCTATAACCTTCTTTAAGCATGAAACGTGGAAAATTGGATGCCTCGTGAAGAAGTAGTAAGCTCCAATTTGTATGCCATAGTACCAATATTTTGCAACACCTTGTAAGGACCATAGTAATTTGGTGATAATTTATTATCCTTCTTAGCTTGCTTGAGGGACATTTGTTTGTATGGTTGTATCCATAAAAATACCCAGTATCCTACATCAAAAATTCTCTTGCTGCGATGTTGATCTGCCTGTTGTTTCATTCGATTTTGTGCCAAATTCAGGTTGTCCTTTAAGTGTTGGAGAACTTCTTGTTGATGCTCAATGTGATCTTCCATTGCTTGAACCTTCAAATTTTCTCTTAAAGATGATGTGATGGATGGTGGATGATATCCATAAATTGCCATAAATGGGGTCATTTTTGCTGCAGTATGGAAGGAAGTGTTATACCACCATTCAGCTAGAGGTAACCACTTGACCCATTGTGTTTGTTTAACAGATACAAAACAAAAAATATATCTTTCCAAACAGGTATTTACTATCTCAGTTTGACCATCGGATTGATGATGATAAGATGAGCTATGAGCTAATTGAGTACCCAAACAAGAAAATAACTCCGTCCAAAAATTTCCAGTAAAAATGGGGTCTCTGTCGCTCACAATAACCCTTGGGTTTCCATGTAGCTTTTGAATTGTGTCTATAAATGTAGTAGCAACTGTACTTGATTTAAATGGATGAGATAATGAACAAAAGTGTGCATACTTGGTAATTCTATCAACTACCACCATGATGACACTCTTTCCTTCGGACTTAGGTAAACCAATGATAAAATCCATTGAAATATCCTCCCAACGTTGCCTTGGAATGGATAAAGGTTGTAGAAGACCCGAGGTCTTAATTGTCTCAACTTTATTATGCTGGAAAACAAAAAATTCCGCCACAAACTTTTGAATATCAGATTTAAGACCATCCCAACAAAATTCTTTCTTCACCTTGTGGTAAGTTTTTAAAAATCCTGAGTGTCCTCCTAAAGGAGAAGTGTGCAATTCCAAAAGAATCTTTTGTTTTAGTTGGGAATTCTTACAAAGATATAAGTGATCTTTGTACAATAAGGAATCATTTTTCCAACTAAATGTATCAGATGTACTAGGATCTTGCTGCAACTTTTGAATGAGTATCCATACATCTTTTTCCTTCTTCCATTCATCTCTTGCTTCAGTTATCCAATCTGGTTGGATAATAGAAATGGCACAAAGCAATGCTTCCACCTCTTCATTCTTTCCTGAGAGTGCATCTGCAACAACATTAAGCTTTCCTTTTTTGTAGATTATTTCAAAGTCATAACCCAACATCTTTGTGACCCATTTTTGCTGCTCTTCTGAAGATAGTCTTTGTTCCGAAAAGTGTTTAAGACTATCATGATCAGTTTTTACCTTGAAGTGTCTTCCCATTAGGTAAGTTCGCCATTTCTTTAGTGCATGCAGTATTGCTAACATTTCATTCTCATAAATAGGTTTCTGTAAATACTTTCCTTTGATTGGACGACTTTCAAAAGCAATGGGTCTTCCTTCCTGCATTAAAACTGCACCAATTCCATTTCCAGAGGCATCACATTCCACAATAAAGGTTTTTGTGAAGTCTGGCGTAGCTAAGACCGGTGCTAGGCACATTGCCTATTTAAGACATTCAAAGGCCTTAGTTGCTTCAGGAGTCCATGAAAATGCATCTTTCTTCAATAATGTTGTTAGAGGTGCTGCTATTCTCCCATAATTCTTAACAAACTTTCGATAATACCATGTTAACCCGAGAAATCCTCGCAACTGCTTTATGGTTGTGGGGACTTTCCATTCCTTAATGGCTTTAATTTTGTTAGGGTCTACCTTAACACCCTCGTGAGATACAATATGACCCAGATATTCCACCTCTTGTACTCCAAAGAAACATTTGGATGTTTTTCCATATAATTGTTTCTCCTGCAATAGTTTGAGCACCCTGTCAACATGTTCAACATGATCCTTCCAAGACCTGCTATAGATTAGTATATCATCAAAAAATACTAGCACAAATTTCCTAAGGAAGGGTTTGAAAATGGAATTCATCAACCCTTGAAATGTAGAAGGTGCATTGGTAAGGCCAAAAGGCATGACCAAAAATTCATAATGACCCTCATGAGTTCAAAATGTTGTTTTTGGAATATCTTCAGTCTTCATTCTAATTTGATGATATCCTGAACGAAGATCCAACTTGGTAAAATAAATTGCTCCATGTAATTCATCCAATAATTCATCAATAACAGGAATGGGAAATTTATCTTTAATGGTGAACTTATTGAGCTCCCTATAATCTGGACACATTCGCCATGATCCATCCTTCTTGTGCACCAATACTACAGGAGCAGAGAATGAACTTTGACTAGGTTGAATTATACTTGCCTCTAACATTTCTGCAATCATACGTTCAATTTCGCTCTTTTGGAAATAAGGATATCTATAAGGCCTGATGTTTGGAGGAACACTTCCTGGAATCAAATGAATAGCATGATCATGATCATGAATAGGTGGGAGTCCTTTTGGAGTTTCAAAAACCTTGGAATGATTGTCCAAGACTTTTTGGAGATCTGCAGAAATAGATGATTTTGATGTTAGAACTTCTAGTGAGCATAATTGTGCAATTATGCCTCGTTGTTCTTTCTTTAGAAGCTTTGTCATGAAATTAGAGCTTATTATCTTTCCCGGATTCCCTGCAATACCCCGTAATTGGATTTCCTTTCCTTCTGAAAAAAATTTCAAGAAAAGTTCTTGAAAATTAAAAGCTACGGTCCCCAAAGATTATAACCATTGTACTCCTAGTACAACATCAGCACCACCCATAGGAATGGAAAGCATTGGACTATTCAATAAATATTCCCCCATGGTTAGCTTGATATTATGGAATTTTCTAGAGCAATTTATAGTTCCTCCATTTGAACCCATCACTTGACATTCTGTTGCTGAGTATAGGAAACAATTCAATTCCTTGGCTACCTTACAATGAATAAAATTATGGGTACTACCTAAATCAATCAACACTATTACCTTTTTCTTCTTGATATGTGCTTCAATCTTGAGAGTTTAAGGAGTGGTAATTCCTACCAATGCATTACACGATATGGTCGGACTCATTTCTTCCTCTTCTTGGGTTGGTTCTTGGTGTATATCCTCTTCTTGTTCATTTTCTTCCTCCTCTTCACAATATATGTAAAATAATTTCTTCTCAGCACACTTATGACCTTTAGTGTATTTTCTATCACAACTGTAGAAAAGCCCTTTTGCTCTTTTTTCTTCCAATTGTTGTGGTGTCAGCCGTGTAGGTTGTGGAAATATAGGAGTAGCAACACTTCCCTCTTTATAGAAGTGAGTGGTAGGCTTCCTTGTTGCCATAATTTGACATTCAATTTTTCTTTCCAACTTGAATGCCTTCTCCAATGAATCAGGTTCCAAAACGCAAACTTCATGTTGGATGTTATCCTTTAAAGTACATATGAAGAGATCAATCCTGTGTTCCTCTGGAATATCAGTTACCCTTATATTCAATTTTTGGAAGTCCTCAATGCGCTCTCCCATTAAACCCTTTTGTTTGAGATTTATCAATTGGCTAAAGGTGTTGCTCTTTGTATCCTCATAATGTGCTATCATTTCCTCCGTAAAAATTGACCAAGTGACAATTTTTTTACGGGAGCAAAGCCATCGATACCATACAAATGTATTTTGTTCTAAATGTAAAGTCGCAATGCGTACCTTTTGTGTGTTTTGCACATTATGGAGATCAAAATATTGCTCCATCTATAGTATCCATGTTACAGGATCCTTTCCATCAAACTTCCTCATATCCATTTTTGGAATATGGTGTTTTTTCCCGCTAACATTAGATTTTATGAAATCATGATTAAAATTTATTTTGTTTTCATCATGAGTTTCCTCTACTATCTTTTCACCATTAGGAAACATTTCTTGTATCAACTTTGTCAAACCTTCCATGTCTGCTTTTAGATCATTCTTCATGTTTTCCATTTTAGATTCCATGCCAGCTTCCATGCCATCTATCTTAGATTCCATGCCATTCTTCAAACCATCCATCTTAGATTCCACGACTTTCTTGAAACCATCCATCTTAGTTTCCACACCTTTCTTCAAAACTTCCATGTCATTTTTTGTTGCTCTTTGTGAGAGCGAAGTTTGTTGCACTTGCTCTTGTAATTTTGATATGTCATGTTGCCATTCTTCGTCTTCATGAGTCATAGTAGAGCTTTCGAAAGGCTTAATGGGTGTTGAATTATTTTTAGGGGCCATTTTAGAATCCAATACTGATATCTATTCTACAATATGCCCTTGGAATCAATTCAACTTGATTCTTCAAACAAGACTTGTGCAATTCGGAAAAAAAAAATACACACCTTTTACTTGCTTTTGAGGAGATGGATATTGAAATGGAATCTATATAATTGTAAATACTTAATATATGAAATTCAGCCCTGTAGTAGCCCTTTGAAGCTTCTTTCAAATGCCACAGGTCTGATCTAAGTTGGATTCTTCAAGGCAAAGTTATGTCCAATCTCCCACAATGACCCAATTTTCGACTAGTTCAGTAGAGCGAACTTGTACGAATTGCCAAATGTCACTGTTTCCTCCTTTGGCTCTGAAATTGATAGACCAAAAACTACAGTCCGTGCACTTGCAGCCACTTTTTACAGAATTCCAATCTGATGCTCAGAGAGAGAGAGCTGTGAAGATTTTCCCATGATCACCTCTTTGAGATGAAATTCAGAAGCCTCAAAAAGCCCTAACTTCCACAAATCATATCTCCTAAAATATTGCAAACTAATATCTGAAATGTTTTGACGATGTTCCTCAGGATTTTGGCTTCGCACTTTAAAATTTTTAGCTTCTGAACCTTCGTAGAAAAAAATTTATTACGAAAATACCGCGATGACCTTTTTAGGTTAAATTCAGGAGCCTGCAAAATGACCTAAATTGCATAGATCATATCTCTGAAAATATTGTGAACCAAGCTCTGAAATTTTTTGAAGATGTTCCTCAGGATTTTTGCTTTGCATTCTAAAAATTTCAGATACTTAACCTTCGTAGAAAAAATTTATAGCGAAAATTCCACGCTGACCTGTTTGGAGCATCGAAACCCTAGAATCTCAAAGCTCTGATACGAAATGTTGTGAAACCAGCTCCAAAAAGAGAAGAAAAGAGATACCAACACCTTAGAAATAAGCCACTTTGAGGGGGAAACCTCAAACACATTACATGAATGAACAATTCTTGGATGATTCAAATTATAAAACCTCCTTTCTATATATAGGAGTCCATGGGGCCACAATGTAATCCTAGTGGGGCCACAATGTAATCCTAGCCGACCTAACAATAATAATTTAAGGGCACAATAATAACAATATGGGGGTTACAAGGGTACTATAATAACAATAAGGGGGTTACACTAACAACAATAAGGGACTATACTAGTAATATAGGGACCTAATAGTCGACACTTGTAGTGATGATGAGAACTTCCTGCTCCTGATCGAAGGCGAGTCCCAACCCTTCCGCTTATCATGTTTGGACACCTGCACAGAGATCAGAAAATGATAACTACATACCACATACTAATTTATCCAAAAAATACTAATCAGTCAGAGAATATTAGCATATTGCATTCGATATAAAACACAAGACGGGAACCAGACAATAGTCACTTATATTAATAGGTAGAAAGGAGAGATACAACCATGCTTTGACGTTACGGTCTCCTCCGGCGGGGCTTAGGTGAAGCACGTACCAAAGCTCGTTGGGGAATTCAGACGGGATAAGGGACCTCTCGATGGATTTCTCCTTGTTCTACCTTCTTAATAACTCATTTATTCAACTATAGTGCGTCCAATTCTTCAAGTTCAACTAGTTTTCATAAAGGGAGAAGGCTTGTTTATATAGAGGGAAAAGAGGAGGTTGGGATCCCTACAAAGTTGGAAGGGAGGCCTATCCTTTAGGAGTTTTCCAAGGGACGTGGAAACTACTAACTAAAGGAGGAGGCTCGTGGTTGTTTCAGTTCAACCAATCCCAATGACTCATCTAGGAGGTGGTTGGAATTGAACCTCTACCTCTATTTAAAAAAAAACACTTCATAAATAGCTTGGTGCAGGCATTACACTGGGACAGAGCTCCAGGTGGCACAAGCCCTAGTGTTAATCTTCCACTTTGGTGCGAGGGTAGAACTGGCTACTCGCGCCAAGGCAAAAACATGGATTTTTACTGCTCTGCTAAGGGAAATGTCAACATGAAAAATGTTGCCTTCATCAAAAGGGATGTAATGATGTTATTTTTAAGGCATGACACTATTCAGAAGTCACAGAAATGACCCTCCAATGTGTGGGATGGGGATTGCAGGGACAATGACAAAATGCTGTGTAAGAGTTGGGCAGGCAGTTGAGGAGGTTGAAACAGTGGAGGCAAAGGTAATGGTGGCATAGGTTGACTCAGCTGGGGAAATGATGGTTGTGGCATTGGGTAAGGTGCATATGTAGGTGGGTATGATTTCATCGGTGCAAGATAGGAATGGTGTGAATGGTTTGTCCCTCTCCATCCTTGTTTCCAATATTGGGAGGGTTGTCCATAATGATATTGGTTCCCATGCTGCCAATGTTGAGAGTGATTAGTGTTAGGATAAGAATATGGATGTGAATTATAACTAAAAAATTGCGGTGGGAGTTTAGGAGCCATACCTGCACTTACTTGAGGCCAGTTTCTTCGTGCTTCCATAACATGCAATGATTCGGCTTCAGGTTTCCCTCCTTCAAATACAAATTTCAGCCCAGATATGGAATGAAATTTCTCTGTGGCATGGTTCTCTGCACAAATTGCAAATTTATTAGTTCCTTTAACATCAAGAGGAAATTCTCTTAAAATATGTTTTTTTCTACATTTTGGACAAAAAATGGATAATGACTCTTGTTCCTCTACAACTTTTTGCTGAAATTTCAAAGAGTCTATTTGTTTGCTAGCAGTATTAATTATTTAAATTTTCATATTGTCCATTTTTTTCTCCAATCCAATGATCATAGCATTAGTATACTCGATTTTCTTATTTCTATTTCGAATTCCTTTGCCAGATCTATATTGATTCCTTGAGAGCTTCCTGCACAAGTCATATATTTGATCAAAAGGTTTCTGGGCAATATATCCTTGTCCTAAAAAATTTAAATTATTCCTAGCATGATCAGTAAGCCCACGTAAGAACAAGGTCCTAATGGTACTTAGATCAAATTTGTGCTTTGAACTTTCGAGGATATACAAGAATCTCTCTAAGTAGTCCTCTAGGGTCTCATCGTCATTTTTCACAATAGTAAAGATTTCATCTTGAATATATGTTGTTTTACAATATTCCTGATATTTTGACAATAACACTCTCTTCATCTGCTGCCAAGAAGCTATAGTGTTTCCCCCTAGTCCCATGAATCAACGTAATGCTGCATCCTTGAGAGTTGCAGGAAACAACTTTAATTTTTGAGCATAAGATGAATAATCATAGCTCCTACACAAATTATCAAACTCAAATAGAAAATAGTCCAGGTCTTCATGTACCTTAATATAGAAATGAGGAAGAGCCGATGGTGGAATATTCTTCATTTGCACAACTATGTCAGGATCCACAATTGGAAATCCAAAAGTGGATTGTTCCTCATTTACCTGAATTTCGCCAGTTCCCTCTGCATGGTCCTCGTGATCTGCCATTGTTATTCCTCCAAGAGAACTACTCTCAATAGGCTAAGAAGGTTGAATATGTGTTCTAATAGTCTCCTTCTCCCCCTTTGTGGGCTGTGTCACACCTAGACTACTATTTCCAGAGTCCAAGTAGATAGTTCTTGTGTGATGAGTCTGGGTATGTTTGGAATTTCTGCCTGCAAGAGAAGGCCCAATGTGATAATTAATTTCATATTTACCAGTATTTCCTCGACCCTTAGTGGGCTTTAGACCCCTACCCCTTTTAGTCATTCATTTCAAAAAATGACAAAATAAAACTCAATAAAATGATGCAAATTTAAAATAACTCAACACCTATCAATTCCTTCAAACAATAGAAGCACACTGCAGAAAAAATAATAGTAGACTTACCCCTATTGCAGAAAATTGAAAATTGTTATCAATTCAAATCGCCTCCCCAACAACGACGCCAAAATTTTGGGTGAAGGAATTGTAATTAAGCATACTCCTTTCAACACTTAATTGTCAACTCGTGAGTTTCGTAAACTTAGAGACGAAGCAAAGGAAATGCCAGAAATGGTATGAACTTTTCCTATATTTATTCCTACTTCTTTAACCAAGATATTGCAGAATTGAAAAGAAAGATCACACAAAAATTTACACCAAAGAAATTCTAGTGTCAGAATGTGAAAGAAAGTACTTTTCGAAGAAACCAAATAAAAGAACTTCCACACTGTTGTAAACAATCTTGATTGCTAAGATAAAATTCTATGTTTATCTCCAGTATGGGTGTTGGAAACTTCAAAAGTGGGCCCTTGGAAATATTTTCCTTCTTTAAGGATTTTCCTTCCTGCACTAAGCGGTTATTCCTGTACTCCTGCAGTATGATTGCACTAGTACAGGTACAGGGCTTCTGTGTGGGAAGTATATTTTACACTTATACTAGAGATTTGTGGTTTTGTGCCAGGGCTCTAAGCTTCAGGCTTCGAGCACTCTGTTCCTGTAACAGGATATTGATTCTTGTACCAGAACAAAGATTTTTACACCAAGTTTTCCAATTACTTCCAGGAAAATGAAAGGGTGTGCTATGAAAATAATTTGCAAAGGCGAATAAGAATTCTAAAATAACTTGCACACGAAAAAGAATACTTCAACCACACTGAATCTCACAATGAAAATAATCTTTAAAATGAAACAAACTTCAAAAGTCAAAGCATATTTCCTTCAATGCAGTGAAACAAATTACTTAAGTATGACAGTAGGCTTTATCCTTATAATAGTTACTCACATAAACCAGATCTGACTTTAATCTTTGTTAACTCGGAAAGGTTCACTTTAAATATTCGGATTTAAGTTTTAATCCTTTCCTTTTAAAAATATAAAGTGCAGGCACAGATCGATGTGTCGTAACGACGCTCATTCATCAGTTAACAAAGCATCTTTAATTCATCAGATTTTAACTCTTGGTATTAAAATACTTTTATTTGCTAACGAACATTCACTTGCAGAAATACATTGAATTCTTATGAAGGGAAGGATTGAAACAAATTTACTGTAATGAACCGAAAAAACCAATTTTCAGGAATTATAAATGCACTAGTGCAGGAATAATGTGCTTGCACGATCCTAAGTAGAAGTAAAATAAGATTCGTAAAAAGGAAATGACCAAAGGTAAATCAACCTTAATTAATGTTCACACCACAGATCCATCACACATTGACTGTCAACGAAATAAAACTAGAATTCTTATGAAGGAATAAATCATAAACTCAATCCACAATTTGAATTCAAATAAAATCAACACACACCTTTAACTGAATGAAAGCGAGAGGGTGAACGAGTTGGATTGGCTGGGCCCTAGCCAACCAAATCGTTTCCTGTTTTAGGAAACTTGAAGCTTCAGTACTCAGTGACACATCAATAATAAATTAAAGTGAAAAATGCAAACAACATGGCATAGCTCCTTGTATTAATTCCAAATCAACAAAAATATGTCATAAGTATGGATCCAACCCAGAACGAGGGTGACAACATAAAATTTCAAATTTTCCAGAATTACAGTAGCATGGCTATTGCTCCCTAATTCCTATATGAAATCTATATTTTAAACAACCCTTTTGGTCTATGGCCATAATGAAATTACATACAGTCATTCTAATTCCAGCCTTTCGGTTGAAACAAAATAACAAATAGCATTACAAAATAAGCCTACGGATATAACAAAATGCTAATCTAATCATTGGCCAGTGACCTAATCTTCGATCATATCCTTGACTATCCTCCACTCCGAATTCAAGTCAAGATGATCGCAACTGAACAAGACGATTTGGAACGAGATTCCCACGTTAGGTAACGAGCCGTCGCGGAAGTTTAGGAGTGGTCGACTACCAACGGTGCAAGAATCTGGCTGCACTAGACCATGCTGATATAATGATTAATACATTTGCCTATCAAATACTTTAGGAAGGAAAATACTAGTTGCAAGAATATTAAAGGCATAACATCTATTAAAATGATTAATTAAGTACTTGATAAACCTTAAATATGAAATATAAAAGTAGTGCAGGGATAGACAGGATTTTTGGAATAGTGCAAGAATAAGGAAGTTTATGAGGATAAAAAAGAGATTTATGATTATGGTTTTAAGGTAGGAAGGGGGTTAAAAATGAAGCATTTTATCCTACCAACAGAAATCACCCACTATAATGACTTCACCTAGCTGAGAATATGTTGCAATATTTACCTTTAAGGCTGCAAAGGAATCTTTTTGGTCAAGCCCTCTACTCTTGTAGAATTTTGAATCTTGCAGTGGAAAATAGCATGTTGCAATTCTGATGTGATTTCCATTTTTTGATATTTTAAACCAATGGATTGTTTATTTGAGTCTTCTTTTTCTAGCTGAATGAAACAACCTTATTTTTCTCTCATTAATACCATGATACCCCCATGTCCTTTGCCATTCCCTGCTGCCTTGTTCCAAACTGCCATCTTCCAGTACCCTTAAAACAAAGGTGTCTTGCACCTTTCATGCTCATGTGTTTCTATGAGGCAAATTATGTCTCTATCTTCTTCAATAGGCCCTAACCTAGGTCCTCGTCTCCATGGGTAACCTCTGCAGTTCCAACAAATTAATTTTAAGGAAACCTGGGTATGACTTGATTGCTATTTTTTTTGAAATGCAAGACTCATATTTGAGTCTTTGTCCTTGCTTGCCCATACTGACCTTGATTCCTGATTTCCTGCTAAAGAGTTTGTTGTCTCTTCTTTATTATCATCTTGCTGCTCTATTTTGGAAGGAGGTCCAAATCGTGCTATCATAACTTTACCCTTATAAATCCATGCTATTTTCCCCTCATCTCTTGCTTCCCTAACCTTTTACATTTCCTCTTGTTGTCTTACATTTAAGTCTTCTTCTAGAAAAAAGCAAGAACCCCTCAAGAGTTTCTTCTTGCTTAGAATGATATCTTTATCACGTAAGCTAGGTATGATGACTCTTATGGTCCTGGCTCTCTCACCATTAAAATTTCCTACGGTCCATGCTTGGCATATTTTTCCTTGCCATAGCATCTTGCCTTTCAAGAAGTCCCTTGCAAGGTCAAAAGTAGCTTCATTTTCCTATAGCCTTTCACCCATTTAATAATTATTTTTGTTGCTCTATCTTGCTTTTCTTTGATTTCTCTATCTTGCATGTTGTCGACCCGAATATTTGCTTCTTCTTCCCTATTAGCAGAATTGCTAATAATTTCAGCCCAAGTTTTGGAAACTTTTGGGGAGCCTCCTTTCCTTTCTTCTCTTGTTGTCTCTTCATGGTTGTCTATTTGGACAATTTCTTTCCCTTTATCCTGGGATGGTTTCAAATTCACCACCTTTGTACTCTCCACTAAAAATTTCTTGATGTTTTGCACATCTGCCTTTAGGTGTTGCCATTTTGTCTTCCATATCAAGAGAGCTTCCTGTAGCAATGCCACTTGCTCCCTCAAAATTTTATTGATTTTTTCTAAAGCCTGGATCTCAGATGTTATTACATGAATTGTATGATCCATTTATTTCTCTTTAGCTTCTAAAACCTCCAACCTCTTTTTTTCACTTAATAATTATTTCACATGGAGATTATATGACCAAGTGAGAGGTGTGGATGTGGGACTGTACAAGGCATAATCATCAATGACTTTTCCTATGTGCCTTTTGTTGCCATATGCTTGCAAAGGGGATTTTTTTGAATATTGCTTTTTGTGAAGGGCCCGAGTACTTTCCCTTTGAGACCATTTTTTCCTTGTCTGCTCCCATTTTAGATGGGCTAGTCTTCATTTTAAAATTCCCCAATACTATTTGGAATTGACCCAAACCCACTTCCTAGCTTTGCCTGATTAGGCAATTCTCACTTGTCTTAGATCATTTATTTCCACAGTTTCTGAAATTTCTTGTTCTGTTATCATGTTTGAAAGCATTTAGCAATTGAATATGTTAAGCTCAAACCCCTTCATTGTTTCAGTGTCGAACTCCTATTTCGTCCACCCAACTTAGAACCCTACTGTTGTCCAGGTAAATCACCTCTACGGACAGAGGCGATCTCTCTAGCCCTAGGGTGGGACTAGCAACTACGGGAACATACGAACATCTACCTTCCTAGGTTGTAAATGAAATTTAGAGCAAGGAAGATGACCTACCTTGTTCTGATGTTATGTTGTCGCCTTCCATTGAAGCTTCTTGATGCGTCGCTCTTCTCAAACTCGATACACGCTGCTACCAATGTTCGATTACTCGTACAGACAGTCAAGACACTACGACAATTGTAAAATCGCGAAAAACATAAAATAATTACAATCCATATAACTGATCAAAGAATGCTAGAAATCTCATTATAAATGTAAACAAGAGTGGAAGATAAACATCAGTTGCATTTTATTATGATAAATACAAGGGGAGTTTACAACCAAGCCTTGATGTTGAGGCTCTCCTTCGGTGAGTCCATATTGAAGCATGTTTGCAACACCCTAATACACAAAGGTCCAAGATGTCAATATGTCCTCAACACACAAAAACAATCACACTTTTCACTATTCTCCAGAAGCTATAATTGCTTCTCCTCTCTAGCTAACTAAGGTAGTAGAGGTGAAGGAGGTCTCCTTATATAAAAATGGAGGAGGAGGTTATGGGCCCCTAAATAATGGAAAAAGAGCTTATCCTTTAGAGTAGTTCCTATTTTATGGTAACAAGAATCCCAAAGGGGAATTCCTTAGCCATATCCTCAAAACAAACTTCCAATTCGCCACCTCGTGAAGCTTCTAGTCGTGGAAAATTCGTTTCTATTTTTAAAACTTTCCAAAGGAGGATCGATGCGGGTCCGAAATTAAGACAAAGCGCCGATTAGTGCAGATCTCAGTGCAAATCTCTGCTATCAGTGAGGGTCAGACACTGAGACAAATATCTGACCTTGAAAACCATGTTTTTATAAGGATCTTCTAGAAATTTTGTAAAGGGAGATGAATTAACAGACAAAGTGTGGTTCAGGGGTATGTATTCTTGGAAATTACACAAGGGTCACTATATGGGTCCTCCAGGATCAAGGAACGGGGAGTAAAATGACAGTGACAAATTGCTGTGTAACAGATGCCCCCTAAAGTATGAAGTTCGAACATGAGTGAGGGGTGAAATGCTTTACAAGTATGTGCAAGGAACCAAATGTTGCCATCAGGAGATGTTCAAATGAAGCATATATACATATACATAACTAAAATCTCTGATGAAAATACATGAATCAAGGTATGGACGTAGCCATCAGTAAAAGAGACCATGGTATGGCCCTATCCATACATATGAGAAGGATCACATATAGACTCATGGTATGGTCGTAGCCATCCATCTGAAAGAAACATGTATCCAATCACGGACAAATCATATCGCCTCGCAAACTGGACTCTAGAGAATAAAATCCAGGGTTTTGCACTCCATCACGACTTGAATGACTACAAATTCAGGCATGTGAATGAATGAGTTGAAGTTGAACATGCAGGAAAGTCACTTGATTACTAGCCAATGATGAAAGTTGTTAACAGGCATGAGAGAGACCACCAATAATGACAATGGTTCTCAAGGTACTGCCAGTACAATCCACAGAATATGAATAAGGAACTGAAGTCGAACACCTATGAAATCACCCGATCGAAGGCCAATGATGTGAACATATCGTCGAATGTGAAGAAATTTCCATTAGGGCATGTAAGATCTAAGGTACTAGAAAGGAGTCTCTAGATCGACTTCCTGGATAATGAGTTGAAGTTGATGGGAAGAGATCCATCAAAGGAGGGTCATAATGAATCCCACATCACCGAAATGAAACATATAATATAATATGAGTGTTAATCAAGACTGAAACAGAGGATAAGGGAATGTACAAACTGCAAAATGATTTTCTCTTGAACATATCGGTGACACGACTTTGGAATTTGGTAGCATTTGACTCAAATAGGATCAGAGGTCATGTTGACAATATTGGTAATTGAATGAGAGGCGAACGGATTTCCCAAACCCATGGAGGCAGAGTGACAGACTGAATATATCCCAACCTGACACGAACTGTAGATAAGTGTTGTGTTTAAGAGTGACTTACTACCGACACAACTGACGAATAAATTCCATTTTCCCCCACCATTTCTGGCGAGTACCTATTTTCTGACTCTCAAAACATGAAAATATTGTCAAGCTCTTGTTGTTCGAAACGTCATCTAGCCAGTACATGTTTACCCCTTTTTCAGGCTGGGATATATTATTTACGAAAAAGGAATACCTTAGCCAATCACGACTAAGAGGTTCTCCCAGATATTGTTTTCTACCTTTTCGGATCTGTGATACTACCTACAAAAAGGGACCTACTGGAGTTTTATTTTCCGCTTCTTTTCAAACTCTCTAAACATGAAAATACGTTGATTTATTCCTTTGTCAGACTCGTTAAAACTAAATGACATTGGAAATCGTCACCACGACATTACCGAGTTCCTCCTTCCTAGGGCTCGTAAAATGTACTAGGATGGATTTGTCCGAAGGAAAAAATTATATGACAAGCATATGATATCCTCTTAAAGCTTTTGTAAAAATAAAGAGGTAGTCACCAGAAATGGTGAGAGAAATTGGAATTTATTTGTCAATTGTGTCGACAATATGTCACTCTTGAACATGACACTTATCTGCAGTTCGTGTCAGGTTGGGATATATTGACTCTGTCACTTTGCCTCCATGGGTTTGGAAAATCCATTTGCCTCTCATTCGATTACCGATATTTTTAACATGACCTCTGATCCTATTTGAGTCAAATGCTGCCAAACTCCAGAGTCGTCTCACCGATATGATCAAGAGAGAATCCTTCTGTAGTTTGTTGTCACTAATTTGTTGTCCAGGTAAATCCCATTTTCGGACATAGGCGATCCCTCTAGCCCTAGGGTGGGACTAGCAACTACGGGATCATACTAACATATACCTTCCTATATTGTAAATGAAATTCAGAGCAAGGAAGATGACCTACCTTGTTCTGATGCTGTGTTGTCGCCTTTCGTCGAAGCTTTTTGATGCGTCGCTCTTCTCAAACTCGATACACGTTGCTACCAACGTTCGATTACCTGTACAGAAAATCAAGACACTACGAAAAGTGTAGAATCACAACAAACATAAAAAAATTACAATATATTTAACTGATCAAGGAATGCTAGAAATCTCATTATAAATGTAAACAAGGGTGGAAGATAAACATCAGTTTCATTTTACTATGATAAAGACAAGGGGAGTTTACATCCAAGCCTTAATGTTGAGGCTCTCCTTCGGCAGGTCCGTATCCAAGCACGTTTGCAACACCCTCATACATAAAGGTCCAATATATCACTATGTTCTCAACACACAAAAACAATCACACTCTACACTATTCTCCCGAAGCTATAATTTCTTCTCCTCTCTAGCTAACTAAGGCAGTAGAGGTGAAGGAGGTCTCCCTATATAATAATGGAGGAGGAGGTTATGGGCCCTCAAATAATGGGAAAAGAGCTTATCCTTTGGAGTAGTTCCTAGTTTATGGTAACAGTAAGCCTAAAGGGGAATTCCTCATCCATATCCTAAAAAAAACTTCTAGCTCGCCGCCTCACGAAACTTCTAGTTGTGGAAAATTTGTTTCTATTTTTTAAAATTTGCAAAAGAGGATCGGCACGGGTCTTAGAGAAAATCTCTGCTATCGGTGCAGGTCAGACACTAAGACAAAGCGCCGAACTTGAAAACCATGTTTTTATAGGGATCTTATAGAAAATTTTTAAAGGGAGATGAATTGGAAAATAAAGTGTGGTTTAGGGGTATGTGTTCTTGGAAAGTACACAAGGTTCATTGTATGGGTCCTCCAAGATCAAGGAACGGGGAGTACAAGGATAGTGATAAATTGTTGTGTAACAGATGCCCCCTAAAATATGAAGTCCAAACATGAGTGAGGGGTGAAATTATTTATGAGTACGTGTAAGGAACCAGACGTTGCTGAGGCGATTTACCTCTTTATTTTTACACAATATTAAATAGGATAGCATATGCTTGTCATATAAGTTTTTCCTTCAGACAAATCCATTCTAGTACATTTTACGAGCCCTAGGAAGGAGGAACTTGGTAACGTCTTGGTGACGATTTTTGATGTCATTTAGTTTTAACGAGTCTGATAAAGGAAGAACTCAGGTTCTTTTCATGTTTAGAGAGTTTGAAAAGAAGCGGAAAAGAAAACTCAGTAGGTCCCTTTTCGTAAGTAATATCACAGATCCGAAAAGGTAGAAAACAATATTTGGGAGAACCTCTTAGTCACGATTGGCTAAGGTATTCCTTTTTTGTAAATAATCTGTCCCAGCCCAAAAAAGGGGCAAACGTGTATTGGGCAGATGACATTTCACAGCCTTTAATGAGTTCAAAACGACAAGATCTTATCAATATTTTCATGTTTTGAGAGTCAAAAAAGAGCTAAAATTTGATTGCTCCTAGAGGAACGAGTGGTATTAAGGGTAGCAACTGGTTCCGGTGGTGATGGAACTACTCGAAACATAATAAAAGTGAAGAGGCTGGCTAACAAGACCACTTATTGCAGCGGTTCGTCAGGAATGGGTAAAATAATCAAGTGAGGGCATATGATCGGTCGAGCAAATGGTAACAATGGAATGAGAAAACCAAGGCTCATATGGAAAAATAGGTCGATAAAACACAATCACGAGAGGTAAAATGAGTATGGTTTCATTTTTACACAAGCTTGAAATCAGGAAACTCTGTTTGAAGTTGGTTTCATTATTTGCACAAGCTTGAAACTTTTTAGAAAACTATGCTTGAAACCAGTTTCATTTTTACACAAGTTTGAAACAAAAACAAAATATGCTTGAAATAAGTTTGCATGCCCCCAGCATGATGACTCAATTTGAGGTACATGCCCCCCAAGCTTCATGGTATTCATTGAAGTAGACTGTTGGTTACTAAGAGGTGGATGTAATGAAGGTTCAATTACGAGATCAAGAGAAAGACTCGACTTGGATTTTATGATATCTAATCAAAGCCTCGAATTGAAAAGGGAACCCATTTAATTTTTTAACGAGGTTGACACAGTGAAAGAACTATCCTCGTGACCTAATTCATTTTTTTAACTAGGTTTACATAACAAACGAACTATCCTTAGAAGAGCTTGTTTCATTTTTTAAGGAGTGTGACACAAGGAAACGAACTGTGCTCCAATGAGCTTGTTTCATTTTTTAAGGAGCTTGACACAAGAAAACGAACTATGCTCCATAAGATCTGATCATGACGAATAAGAAGTCATGGCTTCCAAGAGGTTCTCTTTTGATGGGAGAGCGACATCTCAGAAATTAGGATCCAATGCCCCCAGTACATGGTGTACTACCACAATGACTGAATTATCAGCGGGCGTGGACATGGAACAGGTGGTCACATAATTGACCTGTGGTGGGGAAGATACCACTGGTAGGTAAGGACCGGGAAGTGACGATGGTAAACTAGATGTCACATTAGGACCAAAGAATGAAAGATGATCAATGGTCACGATTAAACCTTCATGTGGAAAATAGATCACAAGAAAGAGGGAAGAGACAAGCGCGCCCATGGCATAAGCATAGTCTCCCCCCAAAAGCAAATTAAAATATAAGGGGCCTTGGACAACCATCATGTCTATATAGACAGTTTTCACTCCCAAAGTAATAGGAAACTTTAGAAGGATCCCTAATGGTTGAATTGTTCCTCTGTTAAAAGCCAATAGATTTTGAGTAACAGGCACCAGCTTTGGAGAACCCAAAGTTTTCCATGTAGTTGAGGACATAATATTAACCGAGGCGCCTTCATCTATAATCGTGCCTAGTGCAACCATATTGCAGGCTTGTAAAGTGATCTCAAAGGGCACTTCAGGAGGAAGACGGTATCTCGTAAATCGACTCCAATCAAAGGAAGCGACCAAACTACATGGAGGGGGTGCTAGAGGAATAAGAGGATTATCCCCCCTGCATTACGGGAGCGGAAATACCATCCTCCTGAACTCCAAGAGCGAGAGAAAGAGGATCAATTTCTGGAACTGTGGCGACGGGAGTTGAGGGATCAACCCCCTGAATCATTAAAACAGGAGGATCACCCTCTGATCCGAGGTAATCAAAGTAAACAAAAAGAAATTGACTGGGATGAGACCCACCCTCGACGGAAAAAACCTGATGAACTATAGGTGGAATCAGGTTGAACTTTTCTCAACCAATGATTGGTTGGGAATGGACTCGGGAGACTGAATGTCAGAGAGAGTGGAATTGATTAGAGATGAACCTCGATCAATGACCTGATTGACTATCGGAGGACTCGAAGAAAACTTAAGGTAACCAATGGGAAGACAAGACTCAGAAGCCAAAAGGTGTTCCAATACTTTAGAAGCTTCATACAAATAAGGACAGAGGTGAATGGGATGGTTCCCTTCACACAACCTACAGGGAAATTTGATCTTACCCTATTTCTTATGAGTCTTGTTATCTTTAGTTGAAGGCTCAACATCAGCATGATGCCCAAAGGTTGATGATGAAGGACGAATCGGTCCAATGGACCACACTTCTAGCACCTTGGGAATACCAGGGAAATCACGAAGAAGGTGGTCACCCTCACATAGCTTGCAAGGGAATTTGACTCTGCGAGACAGAGTGGGAGGTTTCTCGATATTAGTTGCATGGGTAGCAATAATTGTTGATTCCCCCCCTAGCTTATTTTCCTTCTTCTTATTCTTCTTAGCCACCTGGGTACTAGAATCCAAAATTTCACCAGGCGAATAGGAAGAATGAGGTAAAGAAATGGGGAAGAAGGTGAGGGGTCAACCTTAGAATCAACATGGGGTTGACCTAGTTCAGGCGGAGGAGAACTTGGTTGAGAAATTTTTTGGATGTTAGAAACCATAGGGTTCGAAAATAACCAAACCGAATGACCAATGGTTAATCCCGGGAGGGACAACGTTGCCATATACGGGTCGCCGACATTCCCAAACGAAGGAAAAAGACCAGGATTCCCATTTGAGGGGGTCCCTTGGTTGGTGAACTCAGGAAATGTTTCCATTGGAATCAACCCTAAAGGATCACTAAGGAATGTAACTTTAACCAAGATTATTTCATGGGAAATCAATTTTAAGACACTGAAAAAAACTCTGCCTTTTCATGTTTTAGAGTCGAGAAAAGGACAAAAGGTGATTCTAGTCTCCTTCAGTTTGAACGAGCTCGAAAGGAAAAGTGCTTGATGATATTTTCAAATTTTAAAGAGTCATGGAAAGATCAAAATGACTACTAAGGGTATTCTAGGCATAAAGTGTTACCAGGTAATCGTGAACTGCAATATACACCTTGGTGATCAAATGAAAGAGAAATGACCAAGGACTTGACGTATGACAACCAATCTCCCCGAATGCTGTGTTCGGTGTATCGTGACTAAAAGGCAGTAGAATTGGCTTCCTATGGATAAAGGATTGCAACCTATAGGGGTCTCCCTTTATATACGCGACGGTACGGGGAGCATAAGTCCGTACTAGCATTGCCTAATGCCAGATGGCAAATGAAAACTATTAATGACGTCGGAACACGTCACTAGCCTAGACCTCTAAATGTGAGCATTAGGTTTCAATGCTTCCCTAGGTTTATTGAATTCATTTTAAAGTTGTCTTGGATTAGGTTTCAATTTCAAGGCCCTACCGCTGTCATATGAAAACTTCTATATGCAGCTATATGAGAAAAGAACTGTTTCAATTCGATGAATGCTATCTAGTTAAGGGAAAAGTCTCAAAAAATGATGCAACGAACAGTAATACTACAAACGAAAGTTTTTCCTAACTAGATGGTAATCTAAAACATTCAAAGATGTGAAAACTAAGCAATTGTAATCTATGCACACATTCCTTTTTCTTTCGAATGAATAAGAATGCACTCAATGAATTTTTCGATGAAATGAGAATCTACTTAATGCATGATTTTAATGGAAGAGAATGCACTCAATGTGATTTTTAGTTTTCAATCATTAAACAATGTAATCTAAGTTCAATGATAAATTCCAAACATGAATTTTCATTGCAACTTGATCCATTGCATTTTAACGAAAAGCAAACTTTGAGACGAAAACTAAAAGAATGCAAATTTTCTTAATGCAAAAAGAATGAAACCAAATATTAAGAATATAATCTTGTTCCAAACACTTTGTAACGAAATTCCTCAAAAGGCTTCAAGACATATGAATTCAAGCACGAAGAGGACTTCCAAAGCATGAGCTCAAAACAAGGCATTCATTCCCTTTTACATCAAGTAATCATAGAAAGAAGACTTTTTAGTTGAACAATGAGCAATGTAATCTATGCTCACAAGCAAACAAGCGAACCAAATGAACTTGGACAAAAACTTGAGACTTGATCACTCAATTAACCAAAAATAAAATGCAATCAACTAGAGATAGCTCACCAAGCAAGGAGACTGACTCAATTAGCAGGGCGATGTCCCGCGAAGCATGCAACCAGGAAATTGATACACAATCCTAGAAAAACCTAGGATGTAAGGATGCACGTCCCAAAAAACAACCAAAAAACAACCAAAAAACAAGCCAACGAGCCAATCAAATCAACTTGAGTGAAGGGGAGAAAATTTAAATCATACAGAGAAAATGATCGGAAGGGCGAGACACACTGGTGAAAGAATTAGGGAAAAAACCTTAATTTTTCACACACACTGGAACTGGCGTGAATTTAGGGTCTGAAACTAGCGCTAAAATCCTGATGGCGTGGCTTTATAGCTGACAACTAGCGCCAATCGGCATGACTGTCAGACAAATAAAAGCACCAATTCCTGAAAAAAAAAAAAAAAGAAAAAAAAAAAGAAAAGAAAAAAAAAAGAAAAAGAAAAAGAAGAAGGTTTCTCCTAACCAAGACCAAAATCACCACTTCAAGCAAAAACTAAAAGATTTTAATTGATGAAAAACATAGGAAAAAACAGCGAAATGTTTGTTCAACTAAACTCGTCGAATGGCTAAGAGCTCAAAGAGTGAAAAACTCAAAGGAAACTCCTTAGTGGAGTCGCCAATTTTTTGTCCAGGTAAATCCCCTCTGCGGACAGAGGCAATCCCTCTAGCCCTAAAGTGGGACTGGAAACTACGGGAACATACTAACATCTACCTTCCTAGATTGTAAATGAAATTCAGAGAAAGGAAGATGACCTACATTGTTCTGATGCTACGTTTTCGCCTTCCGTCGAAGCTTCTTGATGCGTCGCTCTTCTCAAACTCGATACACGCTGCTACCAACGTTCGATTACCTGTTCTGATAGTCAAGGCACTACGATAATCGTAAAATCATGACAAACATAAAACAATTACAATCTATATAACTGATCAAGGAATGCTATAAATATCATTATAAATGTAAACAAGAGTGGAAGATAAACATCAGTTGCATTTTATTATGATAAATACAAGGGGAATTTACAACCAAGCCTTGATGTTGAGGCTCTCCTTCGACAGGTTCGTATCCAAGCACGTTTGCAACACCCTCATACACAAAGGTCCAAGATCTCACTATGTTATCAACACACAAAAAAAATCACACTCTGCACTATTCTCCCGAAGCTATAATTTCTTCTCCTCTCTAGCTAACTAAGGCAGTAGTGGTGAAGGAGGTCTCCTTATATAACAATGGAGAAGGAGGTTATGGGCCCTCAAATAATGGGAAAGAGCTTATCCTTTGGAGTAGTTCCTATTTTATGGTAACAAGAAGCCTAAAGGGGAATTCCTCGGCCATATCCTCAAAACAAACTTCCTGCTCGCTGCCTCACGAAACTTCTAGTCGTGGAAACTTCTATTTTTAAAACTTTCCAAAAGAGGATCGACGTGGGTGTAAGTGAAAATCTCTGCTATTGGTGTGGGTCAAAAATTGAGACAAAGCACCGAACTTGAAAACCATGTTTTTATAAGGATCTTCCAGAAAAGTTGTGAAGGGAGATAAATTGGTAGACAAAGTGTGGTTCAGGGGTATGTATTCTTGGAAAGTACATAAGTGTCACTGTATGGGTCCTCCAGGATCAAGGAACGGGGAGTACAAGGACAGTGAAAAATTTCTTTGTAACACCTACCTCTCTCAAACCCTCATCTAGACCGATGCATAAAGATATTGAAGCATGCCAATGTCACAAATTTCAATCGATCCATGAAAATACACGATCCAAACAATGCCATAGACGCAAATTTTATTCAAACCATTAAGAAACACCTTCGATAATATTTCCATCTTAGTGGAAAAAGTAGAAATAATCTTAATACATTAAATATCAGCCATGAAACACTACGTAGAGATACCAAACCACGCGAGAGCCACAAATTTCATTCAAACCTTGAAATATTTGCGATGCTCCACAATCGAGACTTTTCCTGAAGCAACAACCAACCAAATTTAGGACAGAGCGCGCCAATTCTTATAAACTGCTAATTCTATTTTGTTTAATCGATCAATCGAAAAACCCTTGATCTTGATCCATGCATGGATAAGTGACTGAGAAAGCTCAACATTTTCACAACAACTCATGGGAATTATATTTGGTAGTGTTTTCTTCACGCCTTCACTGGAACACATCTCTGGAACAATTGTCCAAAAGAACTCAATAGCAAATCTCTTCTGAAACCCTCGTCAACGGGAAAAGGAAAGAAGAATAAAAGCAGACTAAACTAACCTAGAACCCTTGAATATAGAAATAAACGAATAAGGGAAATGTTAAGTTTTATAAAAATTAATAATTTTATGATTAAGAAATATAATAAAATATTAATAATATTTAATATAGAATATACTATTATATCACTCGTAAAATAAAAATAGGGATATGTTAATGAAATATAACCATATTAATATAATATGGTTAAATTAACAGATTAGTAAATTATTAAAATTATATTGATATATAAGATAATAATATGTTAATAAGTTATTGATATAATAGAATAAATATTAGTAAATGATAATATGTATTATATTAATGTAGTGAATTTAATGTATTAATATAAAGTATTAGTGTCTTCAAGGAAGATATGATGCGTGAAACATAGGGAATGCTCAGCAAGAGCATAAGAGTGAGTGCATTGATTCTTAATGTCCACTCCATGCTCCTTAATTCTTATTTTAAATAATGTTCCAGTTCCACCAATGTAGCTTCTTCCACAAGAGAAATTGATTTTGTAAACCCCTTTAAGTTGTTGGTGGTCAATTATGTCCTTCACTAATTTCATCTTGTGCCTATAGTTTCAAGTGATTTGAATACAAAACAAATATTCCATTTTTTTATAATCTTGGCAATTATGTTAATGATGCCACAGATGTATGGAAGATGAACCTTCCTATAGGAGGGTTGTACTTTCTCTTCTTTTACAGGGGGGAGTTGGTCATCTTCTTTTTTTCTCTCTTGACGACTTTAAGAATGTCCTTGTTTTTATATCCAATTTCTCTGAAGACAATATTAAGGTGGTTTAATTTTTGATCGAGGTGTTCTTGATAAGATATTTGAACCGCTCTTAGGGCCAAGGTATTGAGAATCCCAAACTTATAAGGGGATAATGGTGATATTGTGCGTGAAGGTAGATGTTAGTATGAGTCTTTTTTCCAAATACCTCATGATGCAAGGTTTCATCTTCATGTTTCGAAATTAGTACATCAAGGAAGGGAATACAATTATTGTCCTCAAGTTCCATTGTGAATTTTATGTCTTCGTATAATCCATTCAAATGCTCAAGGAATTTATTGTTTCATCCTTACCATGTTTCCATTTGACATTTGTATAGTCAGCATACCCTTTCCATGTTTTTGGTTTCAAAGGATAGGAATCCAATGCTTTATTTTCAAAATTTTCCATGTCTAGGTTAGCAACAATAGGTGATAATGGGGGTCCAATTGAAACACCAATGAAATGTTCATAGTATTCTTCTTGGAAGTTGAAGAATTTGGATTGAAGACAAACCTCTGCAAGTTTGGCAGTTTCAATCTTTTTATAATTATCAAACCCACTTAGGTTGTATTAAAATATGCAAGTTTAGATCATGATATTGGGTTTTGAGGGATTGAATTATTGGGTAAATTTTGTGAAAACTTCATTTTCTTTACTTTCAAATGAATTTGTTATGAGAAAAAAAAGGCACAACCATGGGTTTATTCTTATCTCCAATGGTGGCCAATATTTTAATGGAACATTTTGAGGATTCAACCTTAAATTGCATTCATCTAAAACCCAAATTCTAGTTTCGATTTATAGATGATATCTTCGTCATATGGCCTCATGATATTACCTCTTTGAATTCTTTGTTGAGCACTTTAACCACATTTATCCTTGCATTGAATTCGCTATGAAAATCCAAAAAGAAATCTCTCTTCCACTCTTAGATGTTTTCATCTCTTATCAATGTGATGTTACCCTTATCTACCAAGTTTATAGAAAAAAAGGCACATACCAAATGCCCAATATTAACACCACACAACCTGAAATCTTATTGTCTTGAAAACTCTTATTTTTCAATCCATTCGAATCTTTTCTCCCCACTTCCTTACGAAATAAAAATGCCACCTTACTAATTATTTTTTATCCAATGGATACTCAATCTCCCAAATTAGCAAAAAAAATTACTTGGCCCTTCATTCCAAATCTAAAAGCTCTCTTTACTCAAGCTCGCCTCTAGCTCTCAATTCTCTTCCCTACATCCACAACATTATTGACCATATTCTAAATATATTAACCAAATAAATTATTAAAACCCTTTTTCAACCCTATAAAATCATTAAACATCTATTTAGAACTACCAATGATAAATATGATCCAATGATAGGCCAAGGGGTTCACCAAATTCCATGTGCTTATGCCAAATCCTACATTGTTCAAACTAGTAGATTGTTCAAAGCCCGTCCCAAATAACATATAATTGACACTCTCCAAAACCATGTATATGAGTCAACTATCATTGAACACTCCCACTACTCAACGCCTTATTTGCTTTGACCCTACCAAAATTCTCACTTTAAAACCCTTTTATTCCACTCATACCATTTAAGAAACCCTATAAATCAAATAACATCCTTATAATTTCAATGTGGTGATCACTACAAAATTAGTTAATCCTAAATGCCGTCTATTTGTCTCCTATGTCATTAACCTCCTCCCTATCTCTCTTTTCCTCCCCCTCATTCTGAGTTATTTTTTCTTATCTTTCATGTTTTTTGGTAGTTTCTACACCCTTCCGCCCCCCAACAAAACCTTTGTAGGTCTTCTCTATTCTCCCTCTTTATTTGTATTCACTCCTCTTTTTTCTATGTTTTTATCTCTTATCTAATCATTCATCTCTCCTTTTCTTCCTCCCTATTATATAATATTTAATTCCCTTTATCCATTTTATTAATTTCACTTTCACCTTGAACCTCCCTCTTTTCAAACATTTTAGATTTTTATATATACTGAACAAAAAATTTAAACTTATATAATTAAAATCATGTTGTCTTTTATTTCCACCCTTGTTATAATAATGCTTTAATTATATGTCAACTTTGGGACTATTTTATTATTTACTTACAACATATATATATTTTATAATATTATTATTTTAGAATAGCTACTTCATTTCTCATATCTTATTTTAACATTTTTTTTCTATGTTATGTATCGAAATCAAAATAATGCAGAAACATAAGAAAATATAGATCAATGACTTGATAATAACCCACTTCGAAGGGGCAACCTCATTTTACATCACATAAATGAACAATTATTGGATGATTCAAACCACAAAAACTCCTTGGTATATATAAGACTCTAAAGGGTCAAAATATAATTAGGCCCTAGATAACAATAATAATGTAATGACACAACATAACAATAGTGGGCTTCGAGGGCACACAAAAATAAAAATATGGGGAATAAAATAGTATTATAGGGACCTAAAATTCGCCCTCTCCTTCAAAGAAGTGTTGTCCCCAATTCTTGAGTAGTTTTGGATGCTTATGTATAAAATACTTATCCTCCCTTGTGGAATCTTCAACAGATAAGTTCTTCCACTTAATGAGATATTCTGAAACTCATCAATTTCATAGTTCTCGAATTCTTGTTTCCATGATTTATTCAAGCTCCAATATGATTTTTCCTTCCTTTTCGAGTTTTGGAAATATAGTTTGAACTAGGAGCTTGTCACCAATAACCTTATTTAAGCATGAAACATGGAAAACTGGGTGTACTCGCGAAGATGCTGCAACTTTAATTTGTATGCCATAGTACCAATGTTTTTCAACACCTTGTAAGGGCCATAGTACTTGGGTGATAATTTATTATCCTTCTTAGCTTGCTCGAGGGACGTTTGTTTGTATGGTTGTAGCCATAAAATTACCCAGTCACCCACATCAAAAATTCTTTCACTGTGATGTTGATATGCCTGTTGTTTCATTTTATTTTGCACCAAAGTCGGGTTATCATTTAAGAGTTGGAGAACTTGTTGTTGATGCTTGATGTGATCTTCCACTGCTTGAGCCTTAGAATTGTATCTTAAAGTCGATTTGATGGGAAATGGATGATATCCATAAAGCACATAAATGGGTTCATTTTTGTTGGGGTATGGAAGGAAATGTTATACCACCATTCTTCTAGATGTAACCACTTGACCCATTGTGTTTGTTTATGAAATACAGAACAACGAATATATCCTTCCAAACATTATTTCACTATCTGAGTTTTCCCATCAGATTGAGGATGACAAGATGAGCTATGAGCTAATTGAGTATCATGACAATGAGCTAATTTTGTCCAAAAATTTCTAGTGAAAATGGGATCTCTGTCACTTACAGTAATCTTTGGGTTTCCATGTAGCTTTTGAATTGTTTCCACAAATTTAGTAGCAACCATACTGTCTTTGAAAGGATGAGATGGTGCACAAAAGAGTGTATACTTGGTAAGTCTATCAAATACCACATTGGTGACACTCTTTCCTTCGGACTTGGGTAGACCTATGATAAAATCCATTGAGACCTCCTCCAAACACTAACATGGAATGAATAATGGTTTTAAAATACTTGGGATATTAAATGTCTCAACTTTATTTTGTTGGAAAAACAAACATTCTACCATAAAATTTTGAATATCTGATTTAAGGCCATCCCAAAACAATTTCTTCTTAGTGTTGTGGTAAGTTTTTAAAAATCTTGAGTGTCCTCATATAAGAGAGGTGTGCAATTCCAAAAGAAAATTTTGTTTGAGTTGGGATTTCTTACATACATATAAGTGATCTTTGTACCATAGTGAACCCTTTTTCTAGATAAATGTATCAGATGCATTGGTATCTTGTTGCAACTTTTGAATGAGTGTCCACACCTCTTCATCATTCTTCCATTCATCCCTTCCTTCAATTATCCAATTAGGTTGGATAATAGTACTGGCACAAAGTAATGCCTCCATTTCCTTCTCATAAATAGGTTTGTGTAAATTATTTCCCTTGATTGGACGACTTTCAAAAGCAATGGGTCTTCATTCTTGCATTCAAACAACACCAATTCCATTTCCCGAGGCATCACATTCCACAATAAGGGTTTTTGTGAAGTCTGGTGTAGCTAAGACCGAAGCTTGACACATTGTCTCTTTAAGATGTTCAAAGGCCTTAGTTACTTCTAGAGTCCAATAAAATTTAGTAATGTTGTTAGAGGTGTTGCTATTTTCACATAATTATTAACAAACTTGCGATAATACCCTATCAGCCTAAGAAATCATCGAAGATTCTTAAGGTTGTGGGGATTTTCCATTCGATTATGGATTTAATTTTATTTGGGTCTACCTTAACACCATCATGAGTTACAATATAGGCCAAATATTCCACTTCTTGTACCCCAAAGAAACATTTGGAGGGTTTCACATACAATTGTTTCTCCTCCAAATCACCATGTCAACATGTTGAACATGATATTTCCATGACTTGTCGTAGATTAATATATCATCAAAAAATACTAACACAAATTTTCTAAGGAAGGGTTTGAAAGTGGAATTCATCAAACCTTGAAATGTCGAAGGTGCATTAGTAAGGCCAAAATGCATGACCAAAAATTCATAACAACCTTAATGAGTTTTTAATGTTGTTTTCATAATGTTTTTTTTCATAATTCTAAATTGATGATATCCTAAATGATGATCCAACTTGGTGAATTAAATTTCTCCATTTGGTTCATCCAACAATTCATCAATGAAAAGAATGGGAAATGTTGGTCAATAATTGTCATTGATGGAATATAAGCTCTCTTAATGGAAGATTGATAGATGCTGCACTATGAAATATGATGACATGGAAGACACACCATGATGAAGAAGCTCTAATGATCTCTTACTGTCCCAATCACCTTCTGCACTAAAATTTTATGAACAGTCACAACGAAAAATAAATTCAGACACCTTGGAAGCATCCTTTCACAATGAATCCTATACCATATTGAAGAGGATTTTTCCCTCTTTCCAACAAGCTCTTACTTGCCCCGAAACTCCCATTAGTTTGTGAGAAACTGAATTTTTAAGATAAAAAAATATATGTTTACATTCAAGCCGACCTATGCAGTCATATAATGTCGGCCCTTCTTCCAATGGATGTGTCTCTTCATAGGGAAAAACTACTATATATATAAATCTGCGTTCATCCATTTTAGAGTCAGCAATTTAGTGAAGATCATCACAGGAAGATAGAAAGGTGTTCATATCTCGTGAACCAAGGAGGCTGATGAATATTTTATTGATTGGGCTATCCTTCTTAAGCTAGGACAACAGACTTCGGACTGCCACCTGTGGAAGGAATTCTGATCTCGGATTATTGGAGAATAGTCTTGAAGTGCGGATCTCAGATAGCTCCCTGTAGACATATAAAACTTCGAAATAATGGACAAGACCTGCAAAACAAGTGTCTAGTCTCAGTGTATTAAATAGTCACTTATTGGACACTTAGACTTGTGTTTGTGGAGCTCAAACCACACCACAATACCTCAGTCTTGTGCTCAAAAAATTCGGACCTGTGATAATCTTTGTGGTAGGTCATATCTATTTTAAATTTGTGGGAGGACGGACAGTCACCTGAATTGGCTTGGATAGACTTGCAAAAATCCCTTTCAAGCTCGAAACTACAAAAAATTGGAAATATTCAAGTTCGGATCTAGTGCACCCATTTGTGGAGGACAGATTTGTGGAGATCTGAAACTCGAAATCACTAGCCTCAGAACTGTGGAATACCAGACCTGTGGAGCACAGTGAAGAATATTGTTGATGACAGTCAATTAAGCACATCACACATTTTATATTAAAAATAAGATTGAGGGATTGGTGCCCTTGGGGTAGGTGCCCCTAAACACAAGGTTGGTGCCTTGAGAAGATAGGGTCGAAGCCCTAGAGGTAGGAGCCTCATCAAAGTCCAAGTTGGTGCTTGGAAAACAGGTTGGTGCCTATTTCATTAAAAGGGTTGGTGCCCTTTTCTCATATATTGTATACTATTATTAAAAAGGGATTGAAGTTCTCTTTAATTCTTAATATCATTATTATATATATCTCTCTGTCTTTAATTGTGAAGAATCTAACTAGCAATAATTAACAATTGAAATGAAATACTGGTTCACCCCCCTCTCAGTGTTTCCAACAATTGTTATCGGAGCTAGCTTCTTCATTATCAGCCTAACAACTGGAAGAAGGATTCTTAGGCACAATGAAGAACATGGAAGCAACAGGGAAACTCCCTATCTTTGATGGAACAAATTTTAGTTTCTGGAAAAAGAGGATGTCCTACTATCTAATGTCTCTTGGCCCTGAAGTATGGCACTCTGTTTTGGATGGATACAAACTCCCACCGGTCTTCCAACTGATCCTGATGAAAGAAAAGCCTACATTGCTAATGCCAAAGCTTTAAATTCCATCACTAGTGGAATCACTGATCTTGAATTTACGAAAGTCATGAACTATGACTCAGCCAAAGAAGTATGGGATAAATTGGTTTTGATATATGATCGAGACTCCAAAGTTAAGAAGGCAAAGCTTCAAACCTATAGAAGACAATTCGAGAGTCTGACAATGGATGATGAAGAAGATATTGCATCATACTTCCTCAGAGTAGCTGAAGTGGTTAACTCTCTTAAAGGAGTAGGGGAAAATATTGAAGAAAGCACCGTAGTTCAAAAAATCCTGAGATCACTTCCTGACAGATTCGACTCCAAAGTAAGTGCCATAGAAGAAATGAATGACCTAGATACTCTCAAGATGGATGAACTTCATGGAATTATTATTTCCTATGAGATGAGGAAAGGGATCCGAAATTTCAAAGAAGCAGCTTTCAAAGCCTCAAAATCTACAAAAGAAGGAAAAGGATGGAATTATAACAACGATGAATCAGATAATGAAAAACAAGTTATCTCAATTTGTACGAAGACTAAAAAGGGGATCTAAGCTAAAAGGTAAGTACCCTCTTATTTGTTTCAATTGTGGAAGAATAGGTCATTACGCTGCAAAATGTCCTCATAAACATGATAGTGATGATGAAAATGACTCTAAAATAATGATGCACAAGAAGAAAGGGTTTAATAAGAAGAACTTCTTCTCTAAACAAGATGAGCCTGATGAAGATGAATTCGTAGTCATAAAGAGGAAATCAACTAGAAATGTGCATCAGTACAAAGAAAGCGATGATGAATCAGATGAGGAAAGTAATTATGTTGGAAGTAAAGAAACACTATTCATGGCATTTACAAATGATGATGACTCAGAAATAGAAGATCAAATAAACATGGATAGTTTGCTAATGAGTGCCATTGAAGAAAATGAGAACCTACAAAAGAAGATAATTTCTCTCAAAATAGAAAGAGAGGAAGCAAAAAGAAGGGAAGACTTCTTGAACATCAAGTTAAAAGAGAAGGATGATATCTGTGAAAAACGTGAAGCTGAAATAGTGTCCCTAAGAAAGGAATTGGAGAAAATCAAAAGGAGTTGGAAAAGCTCTCTAGCTCTTGACAACATTCTTAACACTCAAAGACCTCAACATGGCAAGTCTGGAATTGGTTTCAAAGGAGAATCATCGAGTATGAAGAATAATGCCAGAAGTTATGCTGATGTACTCTCTTGACATCCAAAAGAAGAAAAATCATCTCAGGAAAAAGGTCACATCTCAAAACCAAGATTTGAAAGAGCAACTTCAAGGAAGGATGTTGATTCAAGCTATGTATACTACAACAGGTATCAAACTATGTTTCTTGGGCATTGTTACAATTGTAAAAACTTTGGGCATCAAGCTAAGAATTGCAAGGCTCATAAGAATGAAGCACCAAGATTGAATAATCAACCAAACCATATACGTGGGCCTAAAGAGTAAGAACAAATCAAAACTTACAATTCCTTTGATCCTTTGGCTAAGTTTGATCCGTCTTTCTCATTATGTGATTATTATGATCATAATGAACAAAATTTCCCTCTCAAAAGGGAAAAAGCTAAAAACGTAAATATCAAAACTGATAAATGTGGCCTAGCTCTATGTGCTCATAGTGAAGAAAATTATTGGTTCGTGGATAATGGATGATTGAGACATATGACAGGTGACTAAAAGAAGTTTATCTCATTGAACAAGAAAAATGGAAATGTATCCTTTGGAAGTGGATCTGCTAAAATCACTGGAAAAGGGGCTGCTACCGTTGTCAATGGACTAGGAAAGGCTCAAAATACCTTGCTGGTAGAAGGGCTCAAACACAATATCTTAAGTGTTAGCTAGATTTGTGACCAAGGACATAATGTTGTCTTTAGTACAAAAAATTGTGAAATAAGAGACTCGCCCTCGAGAGAGCTTGTGGCGAAAGGAGTAAGAACACCAGATGATGTTTACATTCTCAGTAGAATCCAAGAAAATAAATGTTACTTAAGTCAAACAGATGAAAGTTGGTTATGGCACAAGCGATTGGGGCATACAAGTTTTGATAACCTAGTCAACATCAACAAATTTAATGTAGTAAGGGATATTCAAAAAATGTGCAAACCAAATCAAGTTGTATGTGGCCTATGCCAACATGGAAAGAAAACTAGAACTAGCCACAAAACTAAGGAGTTCTCAACAACAAAACCTTTGGAAATTATTCATGCACATTTGTGTGGGCCAACTAGAAGTCCAGCTCTTCAGGGTGAAAGGTACTTTGCTCTATTTGTTGATGACTATACTATAATGATGTGGATATATTTCATAAAATATAAATCTGAAGCATTTTAATGTTTTAAAAATCTTAAGGCTCTCATTGAGAATGAGAAATATTATAAGATTAGATGTATCAGAACGGACAGAGGAGGAGAATTCACCTCAAAAGAGTTCGAAAATTTTTGTAAAGAGCATGGAATCGAAAGAGAACTCTCTATTGCTAGGACACCACAGAAAAATGGAGTAGTTGAAAGAAGGAACCGAACCATTCAGGAAATGACAAGGACAATGCTACTAGCAGCCGATTTGCAATCAAAATTTTGGAGAGAAGAAGTTGGCACCACAGTTTACACCTTAAATCGAACTCAACTAAGACCAAATAATGAAAAGTCTCCTTATGAATTATGGAAAGGAAGACCTGCTTCAGTAAAATATTTCAGGGTTTTTGGAAGAAAATGATTCATAAAAATAAATGATGACTCACCAGGTAAATTTGATTCTAGAGTTGATGAAGGAATATTTCTTGGATACTCCACTAGGAGAAAAGCTTACAAATGTTACAAAAATCATCTACGAAGAATAGTGGAAAGCATTAATGTAAATATTGATGAAGGCCTTCCAGAAAAAGGAATTGAAGATCATGAAGTTGAGCCTTTCTTTGAACAAAGTGAAGAAGAAGAACCTGAAAAAGAAGAGGAGAATGAAGAACCTCAAAGAGAACCTCAAAATGAATCTTCACAAACTCCCTCCAAGATCAAGTTTGTTCAAAGATATCATCCAAAAGAACATGTCATCAGAAATATAGATGAAGGAATCCAAACTCGAAGAAGGATGATAAGCACCCATAGAAAAGATGATGTGGCTCTATTATCTTTAATAGAACCTAGAAATTTTTCTCAAGCAAGCAAAGATCCTTATTGGATAAAAGCCATGGAAGAAGAAATGTCTCAAATCGAAAAAAAATGAGACTTGGGAACTGGTACCTCGCCCAAAAGATAAAAATATAATTGGAACAAAATGGGTATTCAAAAACAAGATGAATGAATATGGAAAAATCATCAGAAATAAAGCTAGACTTGTCTGCAAAGGATACTCGCAAATCAAAGGAATTGACTTCGAAGAAACATTTGCACCAGTAGCTCGAATGGAAGCCATACGAATGCTTCTAGCATTTACTTGCTCAAAAGGATTCTGTAATGTTCCAAATTTTTCAATAAAGTATTTGGAACATTAATTTTGATTTTATTTTAATAAAAGGAATAAAATGGGTAAGGGAGCCCATGTAGTAGAAAAATAAACTCTCCTAAGATGCAAAGAGTCACTTAAGTGGCTAATTTTGACATTCCCTAGTGTGAAAAGGGCCAAAAGGAAGAAGACTAGGCCATGGTTGACCAAGTCAACAACGTGCCAAAAAGGGGAGGCTTGCACAAGAAGACTGCGCAGTTTTGAATGGAGGGAAAATAGAGGATGAGAGAAACCCTAATGGGTGGGGTCCATGGAAAGGGAGCATTCCTTGCATAAAAAGGTGAAGGAGAGCCATTTTTCATTTCATGCTTGAGAATTTCGAATTGCATCTCTCTTCAGTTGTTCAACTAAGATAGCTTGTGCTGCTTAGCACAAGGGATATTTCTATTTAGAAGTCTTCCCTACTTCATTGGGAAGCATTGGAGGAGCTGATATTAATCTTCCTAACATCCAGGCTTGAGGCCAAAGCCATCTCTTTCAGCTACAACGTTTTTGTTGGGCAGATTCATTGGAGTTGCTGGAGGTAGCAGTGAGGGATCATCATCCCACCATTTCCTGAGCTAGTTTTGAAGAGGAGGACTCCTTATTTCTCTAAGAAATCAGAAAAGGACATTTCCGGAGCTTTATTGGAGATTTTGGCATAGGGCCAAGTGTTTCATCTCAGCCCCAGCGCAGTCACTCCCTCTTACAGTGTTATTTTTAGAGGGCATTTGCAGGAGGATTCACCATGGGATTGGAGAGTGTAATCTTCAGTGAAAGGGGAAGAATTTAACTTAGAAGATCATTGGAGGAGGTTATCATATTGTTTGCAGCATCTTTCCCCTTCTCCATTCATGTATTATTATTGGGTTGCAGCAGCTACACGACAACTCCGACAATTTTGTATTTTATCATTCTATACATGTATTGCAACCAATCCTTTTAAGGATTGTTAGTTAGTTGTTTTCAGGGGTTGAGAGCTTTCTCCCCCTCATTTTTTGAGCATATAATGACATATCATCATATTTTTATGTTATGTGTTGGAGTCTCCTCATGTAACTGCGCAGTCATGGCTAGGGCAGCAACTTGTAGCAGTGTAGTCTTGAGCTTTAATGCATATTCTTGATTGAGGCTATCTTGAGAGGTTCCTTCCTCAATATTTGTATAATATTTGCTGTTGCTACTTTATATATCAGCCATGTACTCTTCTTATGCACTATGATGTATTATTTCACTGCTGTTCATTTTTAAAGTTCATATGTTTTTGTAGCTCATTCTTTGAGCAGGATCTTCTTGAAGGAAGAAATATTTACATAGCTATAGGTAGAGTCTAAGTAAGCACTAGGAAGCCTCCATTTCTCATCCTCTCTTTAGCGGTGAAATAACTGGTAAAATCCCTCTCAGTCCATCTCTGAAATAGCCTTGTTCATATTTCTGACAAAAGGATTGATTTAGTGGTGTAAAAGCTGTTGATTTCCATTTCGGAATATTACAGTGGTATCAGAGCTTCGAACTCGGCTCAGCCTGTGAAGTTCGAATTTCAGAGAAGAAGAGGTCAAGATGATGTAGAGGATGAGATTGATCTCATCAGTTTTCATATCCATCAAGAACCTCTCCAAGGAGGTTGAGGAGACAAAAAAAGGAGAAGAGGAAGGACCATGCACTTCCTATTCTCACAGAGAAGCAGAGAAAAAGCGTGAAGATCACTTGGAATTCAAAGTTCTAAGTGGGTACCTTGTTGAATATAGAACAAACCCTAGAGTCTTCCAAGAGACTCTATCTTTTCCTCACTATATTCAGAAGAAGGAGGAAATAAGAACCTACAGTCATGGGATGATGAAAGGCAATAGATTTCTGTTGTCTACATTTGATGGGTCACTCACATGTGCTGCAGAGGCTTGGGTGAAGAAGCTAGAGGCTTTCTTCCTACTACATCCTGTGGTAGATAGAGAGGCTGTAGCAATTGCAGCGCTTCACCTTGAGGGAGAAGCAAAGGCTTGGTGGTTTAGATATGGGAGGCATGCAAGGGTTTCCATTCTTGTTGATTTTTCTCATATATTGATCAGATTATTTGGCCAAAAGAGGGAGGAACCCTCACCACCTGCAGAAGAGGCACATGACTGCGCTGTCACAATCATGGAGGAGAAGCCTCCATCTTCAGTAGTTGAGACAACCAGCACAGTTGGGGAAGAGATTCTTGCAGTCACACAAGACTCTCCCAGAATTTGCAGAGGTATGCATGAGTTTCCATTTCATGATTCAACACATTCTATGAGAGATTGCATACTATTGCATGCTGACTGTCTTGAGGAGGAAACTTCAACAACACTGTGCCACCTTGATTTGATCAAGGGAGGAAGAAACCCTCATTATCCTCATGCACCATTGATAAGACATGTACCACATATGAGGTTGGGGTTTGAGACATGGACCATGGAAAGGATTGCATTTCAATGTCCCATGAAATGCAAAGGTGACAATTTCTTTTGGGATGATGGCAGCTCTTGTTGGGGAGGTGCCAAGTTGCAAAATGATGGGAGGCATCCACTAGGAGCTGAGTGGATGTGGATGGGAGGCAAGAGGATGGTGAGCGTCTTGCAGATCTATGATACAGGGCAATAAGAAGCCATGCTGCGTTGGTTGCTCTTGAGGGAGTTTGGCCAACATGTGACCTATTCCTTTTCATGGGGATTGAAATGGAAGCGGAGATGGAAAGATAATTAAACCATGGAGAAGGAAGGAGCATGGGTGAATTATGATGGGATGACATTATTTTTACCATTCATCATGTTCCCATTTCATATTTGGAGTGGTGGAAGTATGGAGGGGCAACAAACATTCTTGTTGCTCAGATTTTGTTAGGATGTTGCGGGAGCAAGAGGAGGCACTAGCATGGTGCAAGGGGATTTTTCTTTGGTATTGGAAGCCCAAGCAACACCTTCTTTATGTGAGGGGCTATACATTTGCAGCAACATGATGAGAGGAGTATTTTGCAAGATTCATGTCAAAGAGGGGAGCTTTAAGATGACAGTGGCCCTACTCCAAAGGCCAACAGCGCTACCACTTGAGAGCTTGGATTACTTGCTGAAGTGTTCTCAAAGCCACTTCACAAGTGATGTACTTTGGAGGCATGTAGATGAAGAGTATGAAGGAGTAATGGAGGGGAGCACTCCTTACTACATTTTGACTGCCATGTCTTGGTTGCACAAGCACAAGAAGAGGGATCTACATGCAGTGTCTATGGGTTCTTCTTTCATGCATTTTCATGCATATTCTTCATTGATGGAGGAGTCCACTTGAAAGGGAATATTAATGATTGCACATCAAAATATGCACAGATGCATAGCCCAAAAGATGAAGAGAGGGTTGGCACAACCACTCCCCTACTATGTTGCAGTAAGGGGGACTGTTCACTTGAGCCATTTCAGCTCAAAGGCCAAAGTACATGATGAGGGAGGTAACCATTTTCTTTATGTTTGGCACTCTCTTATTCTTGTGAGCAACATATTATATCAAGGAGGATCTTTCCTTCTTGCACACTATGTTTGGTTATGCTCATCGTCTATTGCAGCAAGGATGATGGCTACTTTAACAGTGGATTGTGGGGGAAAGCCACATGAGTTTTGGTGTACACCTTTGACACCAAAATATGTTTTCATGGTCACATATTGCAGGATGAATGTGGCAGAAAAAAAGTGGCTGCAAAGACACTTGTTACTTTTTATTTTGATGCAGGCAAGAAGTGCACTGTGCAGGTTCCCTTGGTGGAACAATGATCCATTTTCCGGTTGTCATGAGACAACTTGCTTCTATTGGTTCTTGCTACCATGCATTGCAGAATTTTCTTGGTACATGGGGAGATTTGTTTGGAGAGTGGGACATGAGTTGATGATGCCCATTGGGAGTAGGATTCTCCCCACTTGGCATGGTGTATGTTTTAGGGGAAACAATGGGCAGCGCATGATTGTTAGGCTTCACCTATTTCCTTCATGTGGGAGGAGCTATTTAGAAAGTCTGAATTTTTGGAGGAGGCATTTCATGGTTCACATGTTTGATGGGGTGGCTTGGGTCTCTCTTGAATACCATTTCACATCAACCATATATTAGCAGCAGCCCCATGTGTATCATGAGGAGGGAGGAACTCATTGGGTGGATGTGCCCTTTGGGAAGAGGGACCTCCATTTTTCTTGCAGCTCGTGCTCCAAGGGGAGTATGGGAGATGATATGGTCACCATGCTCAGCCATATTTTTTTCCATGAGGTGAACCATATGATTGTTTCGATGCCATATGATGATGAATTCCAACTCATCACATATGAGATGATTTGGGCCAACTTTATTTGCAGCGTTGGAGGAGAGGTATTTGGGGATCTAGACTTCATATTGCCTCTTCAAGGCAACACTATGGCAGCCCAACTTCAGCTCTCACTCCAAATTCATCATAAGTGGAGAAGAGGACAGTGTGGGGTAGGATATGCAACTTACCATGGTCAACATTTCAGCCCACCTTTTCTACATGAGCACAAGGTGGAGGATTATTTTCAGGAGTTGCCTAGTTGGAGGGTGACTCATTTTGTTTGGTTGATTGCTTGGGGGTGGAGGATCTACATGAGCATATTTCAGACTCCATGCCTTGAGTGGAGGATATTTTTCAGGTCATCCTTGCTCTTGCTTGAGGACAAGCAAGTTTTGGGAGGGGAGGACTGTAATGTTCCAAATTTTTCAATAAAGTATTTGGAACATTAATTTTGCTTTTATTTTAATAAAAGGAATAAAATGGGTAAGGGAGCCCATGTAGCAGCAAAATAAACTCTCCTAAGGTGCAAATATTTACTTAAGTGGCTAATTTTGACATTCCCTAGTGTGAAAAGGGCCAAAAGGAAGAAGACTAGGACATGGTTGACCAAGTCAACAACGTGCCAAAAAGGGGAAGCTTGCACAAGAAGACTGTGGAGTTTTGAAAGGAGGGAAAATAGAGGATGAGAGAAACCCTAATGGGTGGGGTCCATGGAAAGGAAGCATTCCTTGCATTAAAAGGTGAAGGAGAGCCATTGTTCATTTCATGCTTGAGAATTTCGAATTGCAGCTCTCTTCAGTTGTTCAACTGAGATAGCTTGTGCTGCTTAGCACAAGGGATATTTCTATTTAGAAGTCTTCCCTCCTTCATTGGGAAACCTTGGAGGAGCTGATCTTCATCTTCCTGACATCTAGGCTTGAGGCCAAAGCCATCTCTTTCAACTACAACGTTTTTGTTGGGCAGATTCATTGGAGTTGCTGGAGGTAGCAGTGAGGGATCATCATCCCACCATTTCCTGAGCTAGTTTTGAAGAGGAGTCGTCATTCTTTCTCTAAGAAATCAGCAAAGGAAATTTCCAGAGCTTTATTGCAGATTTTGGCATAGGGCCAAGTGTTTCATCTCAGCCCCAGCGCAGTCACTCCCTCTTACAACATTATTTTCAGTGGGCATTTGAAGGAGGATTCACCATGGGGATTGGAGAGTGTAATCTTCAGTGAAAGGGGAAGAATTTCACTTAGAATATCATTAGAGGATGTTATCATTTTTTTTGCAGCATCTTTCCCCTTCTCCATTCATGTATTATTATTGGGTTGCAGCAGCAACACGACAACTCCGACATTTTTGTATTTTATCATTCTGTACATGTATTGTAGCCAATCCTTTTAAGGATTGTTAGTTAGTTGTTTTCAGGGGTTGAGAGCTTGCTCCCCCTCATTTCTTGAGCATATAATGACATATCATCATATTTCCATATTATGTGTTGGAGTCTTCTCATGTAACTGCGCAGTCATGTCTAGGGCAGCAACTTGTAGCAGTGTAGTCTTGAGCTTTAATGCATATTATTGATTGAGGCTATCTTGAGAGGTTCCTTCCTCAAGATTTGTATATTATTTTCTGTTGCTACTTTATATATCATCCATGTACTCTTGTTATGCACTATGATGTATTATTTCATTGTTAAAGTTTAGATGTTTCTGTAGCTCATTCTTTGAGCAGGATCTTCCTTAAGGAAGAAATATGTACATAGCTATAGGCAGAGTCTGAGTAAGGGCCAGGAAGCCTCTGGTTCTCATCCTCTTAAAAAAGGTGAAATAAATCGGGAGAAGAGGATGGGGGCAGGGGTAGGATATGCAACTTACCATGGTCAACATTTCAGCCCACCTTTTCTACATGAGCACAAGGTGGAGGATTATTTTCTTGTGGAGTTGCCTAGTTGGAGGGTGACTCATTTTGTTTGGTTGATCGTTTGGGGGGTGGGAGACCCACATGAGCATATTTCGACTCCATGCCTTGAGTGGAGGATATTTTTCGTGTCATCTCGCTCTTGCTTGAGGACAAGCAAGTTTTGGGAGGGGGAGGACCGTAATGTCTAAATTTTTCAACAAAGTATTTGGAATATTAATTTTTGTTTTTATTTTAATAAAAGGAATAAAATGGGTAAGGGAGCCCATGTAGCAGAAAAATAAACTCTCCTAAGGTGCAAAGAGTCACTTAAGTGGCTAATTTTGACATTCCCTAGTGTGAAAAGGGCTAAAAAGGAAGAAGACTAGGCCATGGTTGACCAAGTCAACAACGTGCCAAAAAGGGGAAGCTTGCACAAGAAGACTGCGCAGTTTTGAATGGAGGGAAAATAGAGGATGAGAGAAACCCTAACAGGTGGGGTCCATGGAAAGGAAGCATTCCTTGCATAAAAAGGTGAAGGAGAGCCATTGTTCATTTCATGCTTGAGAATTTCGAATTGCAGCTCTCATCAGTTGTTCAATTGAGATAGCTTGTGCTGCTTAGCACAAGGGAGATTCCTGTTAAGAAGTCTTCCCTCCTTCATTGGGAAGCCTTGGAGGAGATGATCTTCATCTTCCTCAAATCCAGGATTGAGGCCAAAGCCATCTCTTTCAGCTACAACGTTTTTGTTGGGAAGATTCATTGGAGTTGCGGGAGGTAGCAGTGAGGGATCATCATCCCACCATTTCCTGAGCTAGTTTTGAAGAGGAGGAGTTCTTCTTTCTCTAAGAAATCAGCAAAGGACATTTCTAGAGCTTTATTGCAGATTTTTTCATACGGCCAAGTGTTTCATCTCAGCCCCAACGTAGTCACTCCCTCTTACAGCGTTATTTTCAGAGGGCAATTGTAGGAGGATTCACCGGGGGAATTAGAGAGTGTAATCTTCAATGAAAGGGGCAGCCTTTCACTTAGAAGATCATTGGAGGAGGTCACCATATTTTTTGCAGCATTCTCCCCCTTCTCCATTCATGTATTATTATTGAGCTGCAGTAGCTGCCCAGCTACTCCGACATTTTTGTATTTTATCATTTTGTACATGTATTGTAGCCAATCCTTCTAAGGATTGATAGTTAGCTATTTTCAAGGGTTTAGAGCTTTCTCTCCCTCATTTCTTGAGCTAATATTGATATATCATTATATTTCCATTTTACATATTGCAGTCTCCTCATATAACTTCGCAGACATAGCTAGGGTATCATTGTATGGTAGTGTAATCTTGAGCTTTAATGCATATTATCGATTGAAGCATTCCTGAGAGTGTTCCTTCCTCAAGATTTCAGATGATTTACTGTTGCTACTTTATATATCATCCATGTACTCTTGTTATGCACTATGATGTATTAGTTCATTGTTAAAGTTTGCATGCTCGTAGCTCATTCTTTGAGCAAGATCTTCTTAAGGAAGAAATATGTACATAGCTATGTGCAGTAGTCCGGGCAGGCCAGAAGCCTCTCGGTTCTCATCCTCTCTTTAGAGGTGAAATAAACCGGAGAAGAGGACAAAGGTGGGGCCGGGGTAGGATATGCAACTTACCATGTTCAACATTTCAGCCCACCTTTTCTACATGAGCACAAGGTGGAGGAGTATTTTCAGGAGTTGCCTAGTTGGACGGTGACTCATTTTGATTGGTTGATTGCTTGGGGATGGAGGATCTACATGAGCATATTTCATACTCCATGCCTTGAGTGGAGGATATTTTTTATTTCATCCTTGCTCTTGCTTGAGGACAAGCAAGTTTTGGGAGGGGAGGACTATAATGTTCCAAATTTTTCAATAAAGTATTTAGAACATTAATTTTGCTTTTATTTTAATAAAAGGAATATAATGGGTAAGGGAGCCCATGTAGCAGCAAAATAAACTCTCCTAAGGTGCAAAGAGTCACTTAAGTGGCTAATTTTGACATTCCCTAGTGTGAAAAGGGCCAAAAAGGAAGAAGACTAGGCCATGGTTGACCAAGCCAACAACGTGCCAAAAGGGGAAGCTCGCACAAGAAGACTGCGCTTAAAGGAGGGGAAAACAGAGGATTAGAACTTAATGGTGTCCATGGAAAGGAAGCATTCCTTGCATTAAAAGGAAGGAGAGCCATTGTTCATTTCATGCTTGAGAATTTCGAATTGCAACTCTCTTCAGTTGTTCAACTGAGATAGCTTGTGCTGCTTAGCACAAGGGAGATTTCTATTTAGAGGTCTTATCTCCTTCATTGGGAAGCCTTGGAGGAGCTGTTCTTCATCTTCCTCACATTCAGGCTTGAGGCCAAAGCCATCTCTTTCAGCTACAACGTTTCTGTTGGGCAGATTCATTGGAGTTGCTGGAGGGAGCAGTGAGGGATCATCATCCCACCATTTCCTGAGCTAGTTTTGAAGAGGAGTCGTCATTCTTTCTCTAAGAAATCAGCAAAGGAAATTTCCAGAGCTTTATTGCAGATTTTGGCATAGGGCCAAGTGTTTCATCTCAGCCCCAGCGCAGTCACTCCCTCTTACAACATTATTTTCAGTGGGCATTTGAAGGAGGATTCACCATGGGGATTGGAGAGTGTAATCTTCAGTGAAAGGGGAAGAATTTCACTTAGAATATCATTAGAGGATGTTATCATTTTTTTTGCAGCATCTTTCCCCTTCTCCATTCATGTATTATTATTGGGTTGCAGCAGCAACACGACAACTCCGACATTTTTGTATTTTATCATTCTGTACATGTATTGTAGCCAATCCTTTTAAGGATTGTTAGTTAGTTGTTTTCAGGGGTTGAGAGCTTGCTCCCCCTCATTTCTTGAGCATATAATGACATATCATCATATTTCCATATTATGTGTTGGAGTCTTCTCATGTAACTGCGCAGTCATGTCTAGGGCAGCAACTTGTAGCAGTGTAGTCTTGAGCTTTAATGCATATTATTGATTGAGGCTATCTTGAGAGGTTCCTTCCTCAAGATTTGTATATTATTTTCTGTTGCTACTTTATATATCATCCATGTACTCTTGTTATGCACTATGATGTATTATTTCATTGTTAAAGTTTAGATGTTTCTGTAGCTCATTCTTTGAGCAGGATCTTCCTTAAGGAAGAAATATGTACATAGCTGGGGCAGTGCGGCAGTCCTATAAGGCCAGGAAGCCTCCTTGCCTTCATCCCTCTCAGTCCATCTCTGAAATAGCCTTGTTCATATTTCCGACAAAAGGATTGATTCAGTGGTGTAAAAGCTGTTGATTTCCATTTCGGAATATTACAGATTCAAGGTTTATCAAATGGATGTAAAATCAACATTCCTGAATGGAGATATCAAGGAGGAAGTTTACATGGAGCAACCATAAGGATTTGATCTTGCTGAAGGAAAATACCTTGTATGAAAACTAAAAAATGCCTTGTATGGATTAAAATAAGCCCCTAGAGCATGGTATACAAAGTTGGATCACTATCTGCAACAAGAAGGCTTCAAAAAGGGAGTGTCTGGTAGCAATCTCTACATGAAGATGGACAAGGAAAAACTTTTGATCACTCTTTTTTACGTCGATGATCTAATATTTTCTAGCAATGATGAATAAATGAGCCATGAGTTTGCTCTAAATATGTCCAAAAAATTCGAGATGTCCATGATTGGTGAGTTGTTTTACTTTCTTGGGCTACAAATAACTCAAACCTTTGCAGGCATGTTTTTATCTCAAGAAAAATATCTTAAAGACACGCTTAAAAGATATGGGATGGAAGATTGTGCACCTATGAGCACACCAATGACCACAGATTGTAAATTAAGAAAAGACGATGATACCCCCCAAATAGATGCAACTCTTTACAGGTCAATAATTGGAGCTCTCCTATACTTAACTGCTACAAGACCAGATATTATGCAAGCAGTAGGAATGGTAGCTAGATTTCAGTCAAGTCCTAAACAATCCCATCTAGCAGCTGTGAAAATAATTCTTAGATATCTGAAAGGAACGACTGATTTCAGTCTTTGGTATCCTATGAGTTCAATTCTTATTGTGACAGCTTATTCTAATGCTGATTGGGCCGGAAGTGTGGATGATCGAAAAAGTACCAATGGAAATGCATTCTTTATGTGACATTGTCTTATATCTTGGCTCAGAAAAAAGCAATCATCTATATACCTTTCTACAGCTGAAGCCGATTATATAGTTGTTGCTGATTGTTATACACAAATACTATGGATGAAGGAAGCCTTGAAGGATGTAAACATAGAAACTAAGCAACCAATTACTATTTTTTGTGACAATACTAGCACCATCAGTCTTTCAAAGAATCCGGTGATGCACTCAAGAACCAAACATATTCCAATCAAATACCACTTTCTCCATGAACAAGGTATTGAATGCAATATCAGGTTGGAATACGCTAATACAAAAGAGAAAATTGCGGATATCTTTACAAAACCCCTTCCACGAGAAGCATTTGAGTATCTTCGCCAAAAGATGGGGGTCATTGCTCTTGCATCACATTAAATCAAGCAGCATGTCAGGGGTACAATATGTTAGGGGGAGCAGCATAATAGGGGGAGTACTTGGGCACCCCATTTGCCATTTATGTCAAAGGGGGAGAGAATTCTATAATATTTCCATCAATGACAAAGGGGGAGATTGTTGGTAAATAATTATCATTGATGGAATATAAGCTCTCTTGATGAGCTCTCTTAATGGAAGATTAATAGATGCTGCACTATAACATATGATGACATGGAAGACATACCATGATGAAGAAGCTCTAATGATCTCTTATTGTCCCAATCACCTTCTGCACTAAAATTTTATGAACAGTCACAAAGAAAAATAAATTTAGACACCTTGGAAGCATCCTTTCATAGTGAATCCTAGACCATATTAAAGAGGATTTTTCCCTCTTTCCAACAAGCTCTTACTTGCCTCGAAATTCCCATTAGTTTGTGAGAAACTAAATTTTTAAGATAATATATATATATATATATATATTACCGTCGACCTATGCAGTCATATAATTTCGGCCCTTCTTCCAATGGATGTGTCTCTTCATAGGGATAAAATAATATATATATAAATCTGCGTTCATCCATTTCAGAGTCAGCAATCCAGTGAAGATCATCACAGGAAGACAGAAAGGTGTTCACATCTCGTGAACCAAGGAGGCCGAGGAATATTTTATTGATTGGGCTATCCTTCTCAAGCTTGGACAACAGACTTCGAATTGCCACCTGTGGAAGGAATTCTGATCTCGGACTGTTGGAGAATAGTCTTGAAGTGCGGATCTTAGAAAGCTCCCTGTAGACATATAAAACTTCGGAATAAGGGACAAGACCTAAAAAACAAGTGTCTAGGTTCAGTGTATTAAACAGTCACTTATTGGACACTTAGACTTGTGTTTGTGGAGCTCGGACCACACTACAGTACCTCAAACCACACTACAATACCTCAGTCTTGTGCTCAAAATATTTGGACCTGTGATAATCTCTGTGGCAGGTCAGATCTATTGTAAATATGTGGGAGGCCGGATAGTCACCTGAATTGGCTTGGATAGACTTGAAAAAATCCCTTTCAAGCTCGGAACTACAACAATTTGGAAAGATTCAAGTTCGGATCTAGTGCACCCACCTGTGGAGGACAGATTTGTGGAGATCTGAAACTCAGAATCAATAGCCTCAGAACTGTGGAATACCAGACTTGTGGAGTACAATGAAGAAATAACAGTGAAGAATCTTGTTGATGACAGTAAAGTAAGTACATCACACATTTTATATTAAAAATAAGACTAAGGGATTGGTGTCCTTGTGGTAGGTGCCCCTAAACACAAGGTTGGTGCCTTGAGAAGATAGGGTCGAAGCCCTAGAGGTAGGAGCCTCATCAAAGTCCAAGTTGGTGCTTGGAAAACAGGTTGGTGCCTGTTTCATTAAAAGGGTTGGTGCCCTTATCTCATCTATTGTATAATATTATTAAAAAGGGATTGAGGTTCTCTTTAATTCTTAATATCATTATTATATATATCTCTCTATCTTTAATTGTGAAGAATCTAACTGGAAATAATTAAAAATTGAAAAGAAATACTGATTCACCCCTCTCTCAGTATTTCCAACAGAAAATTCATCTTTAATAATGAGCTTGTTGAGCTCTCAATAATATGGACACATATGACATGATCCATCCTTCTTGTGCACTAATACTACTATAAAAGAGAAATAATTTTGGCTAGGTTGAATTATACATGCCTCTAACATCTATGCAACCATAATTTCAATTTCACTCTTCTAGGCATAGGGATATATATAAGGTCTGATGTTTGGAGGAGCACTTCCTGGAATCAAGTGAATAGCATTATCATGATTGCGAATAGGTGGGATCCCTTTGGGAGTCTCAAATACCTTGGAATGATATTCAAGGAATATTTGGAGATCTTGATAAATAGATGGCTTAGATGTTTGAACATTTAGCGAGCATCATTGTTCAATTACCGCTTGTTGTTCCTTCTTCAAAAGCTTTTTCATGCCATTGGAGTTTATTATCTTCCTAGGTTTCCACGTAATACCCCTTAATTCAATTTCATTTCCGCCCTAAAAAAAATTCAAGAAAAGTTCTTGAAAATTAGAAGTTATCATGCCCAAAAATCGTAACCATTAGACTCCTAATACAACATTAACACAACCCATTGGAATGGAAAACTTTGGGCTATTCAATGCATATTCCCCCCATGGTTAGATTGGTATTATGTCACTTCCCTAAGCAATTTATAGTTCCTCCAAATGCAACCATCACTTAACACTTTGGTGTTGGATATAGAAAGGAATTCGAATCCTCGACTATCTTACAATGAATAAAATTATGGGTACTACCTGAATCAGTCAACACTATTACCTTTTTCTTCTTGAGGTATCCTTCTATATTGAGAGTTTGAGGAGTGGTAATTCCTGCCAATGCATTACAATATATGTTTGGATCTATTTGTTCTTTTTCAACCCCTGTGGTTGGTTCCTAGTGTATATCTTCTTATTTTTATGTTTCTTGTTCCTTTTCTTACTCCTCTTCATAATCTATGTAAAATAATTTATGCTCACAACACTTATGACCTTTAATGTATTTTCCATCACAACTGTGACAAAGCCCTTTTGCTCTTTTTTCCTCCAGTTGTTGTGGTGTCAACCTTGTAGGTTGGGGGAGGTTATGAGCATCAACACTTCCATATTTATGGTTGTAAGTGGCAGACCTCCTTGTTTCCATAATTTTGCGTTGAAATTTTCTTGCCACCCTGAATGCATTCCCCAATGACTCAGGTTCCCATAGGCAAACCTCATTTTGAATGTTATCCTTTAAATCCCCTATGATCAACCATATGCTCCTCTGGAATATCGATTTCCTTGATATTCAATCTTTTGAAGTTCTCAATGTGCTCCATAATTCAACCCTTTTGTTTGAGATTTATCAATTGGATAAAGAAGACATTTCTCTTCATATCTTCATAATTTGATATCAAATCCTTTGTAAAAATTTTGAAAGTGACAAGTGATTTATGAGAACAAAGCCATCAATACCACACAAATTGATTAGGTTCTAAATATAAAGATGCAATACATAACTTTTATGAGTGTTGCACATTGTGTAGATCAAATAAATGCTCCATATGTAGTATACATGTTACCGGATCCTTGGCATCAAAATTCCTCATATCGTTCTTTGTAATATGTTTGTTCTTCAACCCAAAGTTAGATTCTTTGAAACCACGATTCACATTCCTTTTTTTCTCATCATTAGTTTCATGGAATATCTTGTCACCACTAGGAATCATTTTTTGTGGTAGCTATATCAAACCTTCCTTCAAACCTTCCATTTCAACTTTTATGTCCCTTTTCATTTTTTCTTCTAAACAATCCATCTTAACATTCATCATAACTTCCAATTCATTTTTAATTTCTCTTTGTGAGAGAGAAATTTGTTGTACTTGTTCCCGTATTTTGATATATCATGTTGCATTTCTTCCTCTTCTTCATGTGTCAGTAGAGATTTATGTGGGCTTAATGGGTGTATATTTTTTTTTTCAAGTAATTTTGGAACCAAATAATGATATATATTCTTTTCTATGCCCTTTGGGTAACTTCAAATTGTTTTTTCAAGAAAAAATTTTGCAAATTTTAAAATACACACCTTTTAAGAGCTGGATTTTGAGCTTGTTGATCTCTCTAAACTTGAAACTATTGGATCTATTTGATTTTGGCCTCCCAAGTTCTAAAATTTCGTCCTGAGGAAACTCTCTATGTCTTCTTGCCAATGCCACAAGTCAAATTGAGATTGGATTCTTCCAGATAAAGTTATGCCAAATATCGCACAATGGCTTAATTATGGATTGGTTCAGTGGAGAAAAATTGTACGAGATGCCACATGTCATTGTTTAAACCTTCGGAAATGAAAATTGTACTTGAAAAAGTACAATCCATTCACTTTCGGTCACTTTTTACGGAATTCAAATTCAATGCTCGAAGATAAATTTATGATTTTTTTCCTCGGAACACTTGCTTGAGACTGAATTTTGGAGCATACAAAAACCTTAACTTCCTTGGACCATATCTCCAAAAATGTAGCGAACCAATGTCATGAATTTTAACTAGATGTTCATAAATGTTTCACCTCCATCTGGTAGAAATTTTACAGTCTGAAGGTTCATAGAAAAAACATTATTTCAAAAATTCCACGATTGCCTATTTGATGCACCATAACCCTAAGATCAAGAGCTTTGATTCCAAATGTTATGTATCCAGATCAAAATAATGCAAAAACATAAGAAAAGATAAATCAATGACTTGATAATAAACCACTTCAAGAGGGAAACCTCCTTTTACATTACATAAATGAACAATTCTTGGATGATTCAATTGAGAATACCTCCTTGGTATATATAGGAGTCTAAAGGGAAAAAATACAATCAAGCCATGCATAACTATAATAATGTAAGGGCATGTTGTTGCTACGACAATGGCCTCCAAATTTTTTTGCCTCATTTAATTTTGGATCCTACCTATGTTGTCATGAATTGTTGCACTAAGTTATCTAGTTTCATCTTATCATTTTTTCATGTTTTCCTAAGTGTCGACTATCCTTTCAACATCTCTAAGTGTTGTTTTTCTTTCTAGGTCAAAGTTTCTTAAGTGTGGCTTTATTATATTTAGAATTTCTTGTGTTTCCTTTATAAATATAGAAAACACGCTATATTTTATTTGACTTAGCCAAATATGTTGAACCCTTGGTTAAACTGAGAGGAGGGGGGGGGTGAATCAGTTTAATGCAGTCATGGTCTTGTAAAACTTTATTTTACAATTATTTACATCTTCATTTCGTGATCAACTTAATAGATAATGGAACAACAATCTTAATAAGTGAGAAACATGTATTAAGAAAATTAAATACAAAATATCAACACATAATCATCATGCACATAGACAACAGATATAAGTGGAAACCCATAAGGGAGAAAACCACATCTTATTATTGTTGTGATGCAAAGGCAAGCTCCAACTCCCTCTCACCACTAATTTTTTGTAGGCTCCAACCTACAGGAGGCTACTACCTCAAATATGCAAGCTACAACTTGAAAGGAAGCTCCAACTCTCATCTATTTTCTACAGGCTACAACCTACAGGAGGCTCCTACCTCAGCCAGCTACAACTGGACATCTATCAAGATACAACTTGAAATGGAAGCACCAACTCCCATGTATTTTCTGTAGGCTACAACCCACAGGAGGTTCCTACCTCAACTAGCTACAACTGGACATCTATCAAGCTACAAATTTATATGGAAGCACCAACTTCCTCACTGTACAATAAAATCATATGCTGATTTACCTGGATATCAACTTTGTTTTTCTCCTTCTTTACTGCTGTCCTTCCAGCCTTCAAATTTGCTTTATATCATCTCTGGATCTTCAAAACTCCTCTCTCTGCTCCTTCTTCTTCTTACACTCTCTAACATTTTTAATGCGTATGACAGTAACATCATTTATAGAGATCACCCTCTCGCTATTTGCATTCCACATGGGAATACGAAATGAACAGGCACAACTCTTTGCCTTCCACCATCTCATTTTCTCGCTCATCATTTCAGGAGGTTACAACACTGTCTACTCATTTCAGAATAAACTTGGAGTTTTTCTTTGCCTACAGAGACTTGCCTTTGCATCACATACAATAAAATAATTAAATCATTTACATTTACAGTTGCAACAGATAAATCTCACTCAACCCTTTTAGCTCTTGGTTCGCCGTATATTTGTCTTTTTCTTTGCTGCTGTCACTGTCTTTTCAGTTTCTGCTGTTATATTCTAGCTCTGCTGCATAATTGTTCTATTTCTTCTGTTACCTGTGTCTTTTGTGCTGCGTTCACTCACACTTTTCTTGTAGATGTTCTTTATGCATAGCCACATGCACATCATTCTTTCATCGATCGAATGGTCATCGCACTTCGCCTCTTTTAACTTCCCAATATGACGGAATTCGCACACCAAGTTGCATGTTATTTAATTGTTCCCAACCTACGCAAAATAGGTGTTTTTAGACTACCACGCGTTCCCCTCTTAACGCTATCACGTTCGTTTCACCTTTTACCACTTCTCCTGCAAAAGCGGTGCGAAACAACAACTTACCAGCTTTCTAATCCTGCCTTCGCTGTTCCGCGGATTTCAAAGTATATTCCAGGGTTTCACGTATAGTCACCTTCTGGTTCTGAGCGTCTCATTCATATTTCCACTTCTCCTCTTTTGCAACATGGTTTCTCTTTTATAATATATCCTTGACACTCGATTCATATATACTCTAAAAGCTAAATTCTTTTACACTTGACCTTAAAATTTTTCCCTTTGAATAATTGTTCTAAGATGTATCGCATCCGGCCCCTTTATCGCACTTCGGTGTTTATGAGTGCTATCTCTTCTGAGCTTTGCGATCTGCGATATGCGATGAACTTCGCATTGCCGATTCGCATCACCACTTCGTGGTATGCAATGAAATTCGCATCGCCGTTGTGCGATATTGCGCTGTGCCGCCACGTGTCCCTTTGCATCGCCACATCGCATCGCAACTTTACTCATCCATCCAGCGGCTATCGCATTCGCTTGCGATGTCCGATATGCAATCACATTGCATTGCATGGCATCTGCTTGTGATGTCCGATATGCGATCGGGTCCCACTTGATTGCGATATTCCTCCTGCCCTGATTGCAATTTAATCTCTGCCGTCAATCTCCCTTAATTCTCATTCGTTGATCGCGTTAGTCCACCACTGTACTTTTGGGCTTTAGGAAAGCGAGTCCCAGTTCATGGCACTGCGGAGGCACTCCTCGGTACGAAATGATCATCGAGCTTGTGCTACCGCAATGAATGACAACCTTCGATCTGCGGTCAACGCCCGATGGGCGGGTCAACTATGGAGGCACCCCCTTGGGTTAACCATCGGGTTGTTTGTGTCCCCACAGTACCGTTGATCCCAGATCAACGTTAACCATGCTCATAAGATGTGCACGAGGTCTAGCCTTCGCTGCCTCTACTGCCTTCGCTGTTCAACTGCTTCTTTCACTGCCTCTGCTGCACGCCTCTACCTTCGCTGTTCAATTTCCCTCACTACCTATGCTGCCATCGCTGCCTCTACTGCACGCCTTTGCCTTTGCTGTTCAACTGCCTATGCTGTCTCTGCTGCCGTTGCTATCACTGGTAATTCTAGTGTTACTTCTTTCTTCTCCTTTGCCATCAATGACAATATTTCCAACAGTTTCCCCCTTTGGCATTGATGGAAAAACATCCACCGATACTCCCATACTTCCTTCAGGACTTCCTCCCCCTTTCATTCTGACAAGTATCTTGTCTTTCTTCCTATGCCTACTTTACATAAGAGCCTTTCTTATTTTGCTTGCTTTTCCTCCCCCTTTGACATCAATGGAAAAGGGTTGCACTTTTCCCAGTGTGGTTTCTATCTTTTCATAATATTCTCATCTTGAGGACCTGTTCCATGCACTGCTCCATTTCTCTAGCTCTTTTGTGACAATTTTTATTGACTGCTTTCCCCCTGGAATGATGCTTTCTTGTCTGATATTGAATATCACTTGTCTTCTGCACTGGTCCTGTTCCTTGTATGCAACCTTTAATATATATATATCTATATATATATTGATTTCTGATCATGTTAGAGAGTAACATCTGCAGACACTACCCGTAGTTTGTCTCTTAGATATTCGAATGGTTCTTTAGCAAGAGGTTTTGAGAATATGTTTGCTGTTTGTTCCTTGGTTGGTACATATTCCACTTTACTAATTTCTGTGCTACTTGTTCTCTGAGGAAGTGGTACTTTATTGGGACGTGCTTTGTTTTTGAATGAAGTACAAGATTTTTTGATATACTTATTGCATTAGTATTGTCACATTTGATAGAAATGGGTTCATCAATGCTTACCTTCATGTCTTGGAGAGTTTGTTTCATCCACATTATTTGTGTGCAACATGTTGCTGCGGCTATGTATTCTGCTTCTGCTGTAGATAAAGAGATAGAAGTTTTCTTCTTGCTTAGCCATGCCACCAGAATTTTTCCCAAATAAAAAGTAGCTCCACTTGTGCTTTTCCTGTCATCCACGCAACTGGCCCAATCTGCATTTGTGTATGCTATCAGTGTGAATTTTTTTCCTTTTGGATACCATAGGCCATAATGTGATGTTCCTTGTAGATATCTAAATATTCTCTTGATTGCAAGTAACTGATTTTGTTTTGGTGTTGCTTGATATCTTGCTACAAGTCCTACTACCAACATAATGTCTGGTCTAGAAGCAGTTAGATATAGCATACTTCCTATCATGGATCTGTAAAGTTTTTGATCTACATCTATTGATCCATCATTAGCACATAGTTTTCATCCAGTGATCATGGGAGTTGTCACAAGTTTGTAGTCTTCCATTTGAAACCTTTTCAACATTTCTCTTAAGTATTTTTCTTACGAAATGAATATTCCAGTGTTCTTTTGTTGAATTTGAAGTCCTAAATAGAAGGTGAGCTCTCCAATCATTGAAATCTCAAATTCTGATTTCATTTCTTTAGAAAATCCTTTTGCTAACTCATCTTTGTTGCTACCAAACATGATGTCATCTACATATACTATTACAATTAAGAGTTCATCTTCATTAGCCTTTATTTACAAACTGTTGTCTACTCCTTTCTTAAACCCTTTTTTTTGCAAGTATTTGTCCAGCCTTGAATACCATGCATGAGGAGCTTATTTAAGACCATATAAGGCTTTCTTTAATATGCACACATAGTCATGTTTCTATGTTAATGAGAATCCTTCAGGTTGTTCCATGCAGAATTCTTCCTCTAAATCTCCATTCAGGAAGGCGGACTTCACATCCATTTGATATACCCTGAAATCATGATAGCATGCAAAGGCCAAAAACATTATGATTGCTTCCATCCTGGCTACAGGGGCAAAGGTTTCATCATAATCAAGTCCTTCAATTTGTGAATATCCCTTTCCTACAAGTATGGCTTTATTTCTGATTACCTGCCCTTGTTCATTCATATTATTCTTGAATATCCATTTTGTGCCAATGAAATTTTTCCCAATGGGTCTTGGAATTAATTCCCAGGTATTTTTCTTCTCAATTTGGTCTAGTTGTTCATTCATAGCATTTACCCAGTTTTTGTCTTTGCTGGCTTCTTCGAACTTCTTTGGCTCTATTTGAGATAGCATGGCTAGGTATACTTCTTTTGTCTGTTCAGAAATCTGTCTTCTTGTCTGGAATCCCACACTTTTGTCCCCAATGATTTGATCTTCTAGATTGTTCTTTTGAGTGTATCTTGAGGGACCCTTTGAGTTTAATTCAGTATCTTCTGTTGTCTTGTTATGTTCATCATTATCTTGGTTCTCAACTTCATGATCATCTGGAGGATTGGCACAACTTGTGTTTCTTGTATTGTTTGGTAGATCTTCGTTAAATCTTACATCAATGCTTTCCACAATTTTGTGCAGTCTTTTGTTGTAACACCTGTAACCCTTACTCTTGGATGCATATCCTAAAAATATTCCTTCAACAGCTCTTGCATCAAACTTCCCCAGTTTTTCATCATTTTTTTTTTATGAAAAACTTGCTTCCAAATACTCTAAAGTGCTCGATTGATGCTAGTTTACCATGCCATAATTCGTAAGGAGTCTTATCACAATTTGGTCTTAGATGAGCTTTGTTGAGAATATGAACAACTATGTGTACTGCTTCTGCCCAATAGGTTTGGGGAATGTTACTTTCTTGCATCATGGCTCTTGCAATCTATTGTATTGACCTGTTTTGTCTTTCTGCCACTCCATTCTGTTGAGGTGTACCTACAATTGTAAACTGTTGTTTTATCACATGTTCATTGCATAGGTATGCAAAATCATAGTTTGTGAATTCACCTCCTTTGTCCGATCTGATGCATTTTACCTTGCATCTTGTTTGATTTTCTGCCAATGCCTTGAATATCTTGAATTTCTCAATTGCTTCAGATTTATATTTGAGAAATTCCACCCACGTCAATCTGGTAAAATCATCTATTATTAGCATGAAATAAGATTCTCCACCTAGTGCATTAGTTCTTGAAGGTCCACACAGGTCCATGTGAACAAGCTGAAGAGGCCTACTTGTAGATAGCTTCTCTTTGGTCTTGAAAGATGTGTGGGTCTGCTTGCCCAGTTGGCAGGATTTACATATGGTATTTGGAGGCTTCTTTATTGCAGGAATATCTCTGACTGCATTCTTCTTGCTCATACTGATGATGTGGTCAAAGTTTAGGTGTCCCAACCTTCTATGCCGTAACCATGATTCATCAAGTTTGCTTATGTGGCATGCTTCATTCTCTTCTTTCACTATATAGACATTAATTTCTGTTCTAACACCTTTGTTCAAGGTCTTTCCTATGGTGCTCGATCTTACCTCACAATATTGGGCTCTGAAAAGGACCTCACAGCCTTTATCGCACATTTGACTGACGCTTAGCAGGTTGGATTTTAGCCCATCCACAAATAGTACATCTTGAGCCTTTCCTCTTCCATTATTCAGACTGACTGAGCCTTTTCCTTTGATTTTCCCTGCTTCATCATTTCTGAATGTTACATTTCCAGATTTCTTTTCATCAAAGGTTACAAAAATTCTTTGATCTCCAGTCATATGCTTTGAGCATCCACTATCCATATACCATTGGATTTTCTGATCTTGAGCTATTAGAGCCAGGTCACACTTATTCAACTTCTTTTTCCACTACAGGCAGCTATTTGTTTGGCACCTTTTCTGAGAGGATGGACCACATTATTTGAGAGGACATTTGGAAGACATGTGTCCGATTTGATGGCATACAAAGCATTTGATTATATTTTTAAATGGATTATGTGTACGAGTGAACTCTCCATTGTTAATAAATCTCCTCGGGGTTTTAAACATCAGTCTTTGTCCATACATTCTGAACTCCATGGCTTTATGGCTGAACCCCTTACAATAAAAACAATACCCATGGAAACGATTAGTGTACCTGGTGAAGGGTTGTCCTCTCCATTTGTTTGCTTGAGGTAGTCTTTTCAATTTCTGCATCTTTTGTTGGTTGAAATCGATTATCTTTGTCTGACAGTATGCAACAATATGTCCTAGTTTGTGGTAGGAAAAACAAGTGACATTTCTCATTGGAGGAAAGAATCTCCTTTGAGATCTTCTGAACTTGTTCAATTGATCTTCAGGAACAATTGAGCTTTTTGCAACTGCTTGCTTCTTCCTCTCATTCTTTGTCTCTTAATGTTGCTGCTTGTTTCTGTTTGTTTCATCACACATCAAGTTCTTGCTGGCTTCTGCTTCTGTAGTTCCTTTTTGAGCTACTTCATTATCCTTTACAGATTTTACAAAAATTATATTCTTGTTATCTTCTACCTTGGACTTACTGGTTTCTCCTTCATATCCTATCCCAGCCTTTATGAGAGGATACCTTTGAGAATTTATAATCTTGTCCAACTGTTCAGTCCTTGTCATTCGAGGAGTGTTCATTGTCAATTCCCTTTGGGTGTTTTCTAGTTTCTTTCTCAGGCATACCACTTCTTCTTCCAATTTCTCTTGCTCTTGATGTTTATCTTTAATTTGCTTTAGCAGAATGTCTTCCACCTTCTTAGCTTCTTCAAGTTATACTTTCAATTGAATGAGGTTTTCTGAATTTGGTACCTCTTTTACATATTTGAGGAGAATGTCTTTCTATTTTCTGCACTTGAATTTAAGTCTGTCTATTTCCTCCAGGGCATTTCTTAGCTTCCCCTCAAGATCTACCTCACCTTGTTCCTCATCTTCTAGAAGGAATCCTTCAGACTCTTCCTTGGCCATCAACACAAATTCAGAGGTTCCTTCTTCATTTGAGGATTCATTTGAGTTTTCAGATGCACTGCTATCTTGCTGAACATAAAGGGATTTTCTATTGAATCTCTTCCCTTCCTGCCAATTATTAGTTTTGGTTTTCTCTATCTCTTGAGTCCCATCCTTTGTTTTCTTGTAAGGACACTTTGATGCATAGTTCCCAACTCTTCCACAGTTAAATAATTTAAATGGAATTTTACCTTTATACTTACCTGAGCCTCTATCCAATCTTCTGATAAATTTGGCCTCTTCTTCATCAGAGCAGGAGCATGTATCTTCCTTTTCTTCTTTGCTCTTCTCAGCCTTAAAGGCTGCTTCCCTCACATTTGACTTCCTCTGTGGAAGTCTCATCTCATAGGCTGTTAAGTTTCCAAGTAATTGGTTCATGGTAAATGTTTCCCAATCAGTTGTTTCTTCTATGGCAGAAACCTTGGGGTTAAAATTGGATGGTAAAGATCTCAATATATTTTGAACAATTACACATTCTCTAATGGTTTCTCCTAGAGCTTTCATGTTATTCACAATTTCTGCAACCCTTAAGAATAAGCTGAAAACATCTTCTTCTTCATTCATTTTTATATTTTCAAATTGAGCTCGATAGACTTGTAGTTTGGCCATCTTTACCTTTTTATCTCCCTCATGGATACTTTCTAATGTATCCCATATTTCTTTGGCAATCTTGTTGTGCATTACTTTGATAAATTCTGCCTCACACAGACCACTTAAGAGAGCATTCATGGCTTTTACATTAGCTATAAAATCTTGTTTGGCTTCTTTCTCTATGTAAAACTCCTTTGGGGCATATCCCAAATCCACAACAGCCCAGACTTCTATTCCTAGAGACATTATGTATGTCCTCATTCTTATTTTCCAGAAGGCATAATTTGTGCCAGTAAACAAAGGGGCTTTATTTGTTGAGCATCCTTATAGACTAGCCATCTTGGTACCAAGGATCTCCTTCCAGTTGTTAAACTGATACAGAAGGAACCTGCTTCGATACCAATTGTTGAACCCTTGGTTAAACTGAGAAGGGGGGGGGGTTGAATCATTTTAATGCAGTCATGGTCTTGTAAAACGTTATTTTCCACTTATTTACATCTTCATTTCGCGATCAACTTAATATACAATGGAACAACCATGCACATAGACAACAGATATAAGTGGAAACCCATAATGGAGAAAACCACATCTTATTATTGTTGTGATGCAAAGGCAAGCTCCAACTCCCTCTCACCACTAATTTTATGTAGGCTCCAACCTACAAGAGGCTACTACCTCAATTATGCAAGCTACAACTTGAAAGGAAGCTCCAACTCCCATCTATTTTCAGCAGACTACAACCTACATGAGGCTCCTACCTCAACTAGCTACAACTGGACATCTATCAAGCTACAACTTGAAATGGAAGTGCCAACTCCCATGTATTTTCTATAGGCTACAACCCACAGGAGGCTCCTACCTCAACCAGCTACAACTGGACATATATCAAGCTACAACTTGATATGGAAACACCAACTTCCTCACTGTACAATAAAATCATATGCTGATTTACCTGGATATCAGCTCTGTTTTTTGCTTCTTTACTACTGTCCTTCCAGCCTTCAAATTTGCTTTATATCATCTCTGGATCTTCACAACTCCTCTCTCTACTCCTTCTTCTTACACTCTCTAACCTTTTTAATGCGTATGAAAGTAACATCATTTATAGAGATCACCCTCTCGCTGTTTGCATTCCACATGGGAATATGAAATGAACAGGCACGACTCTTTGCCTTCCACCATCTCATTTTATCGCTCATCATTTCAAGAGGTTACAACAATTTCTACTCATTTCAGAATTAACTTGGAGTTTTTCTTTGCCTATGGAGACTTTCCTTTGCATCACATACAATAAAATAATTAAATCATTTACATTTACAGTTGCAACATATAAATCTCACTCAACCCTTTCAACTCTTGGTTCGCCATATATTTGTCTTTTTTTTTTTGCTGCTGTCACTGTCTTTTCGGTTTCTACTATTATATTATAGCTCTGTTGCATAACTGTTATGTTTCTTCTGTTACCTGTGTCTTTTGTGTTGCGTTCACTCACACTTTGCTTCTAAATGTTCGTTATGCATATCCACATGCACATCTTTCTTTCATCGATTGAAAGATCATCACACTCTGCCTATTTTAACTTCCCAATCCGATGGAATTCGCACACCAAGTTGCATGTTATTTAATTGTTCCCAACCTATGCGAAATAGGTGGTTTTAGACTACCATGCGTCCCCCTCTTAACACTATTGTGTTAGTTTCACCTTTTACCACTTCTCCTCCAAAAGCGGTGCGAAACAACAACTGACCAGCTTTCTAATCCTGCCTTCACTATTCCGCGGATTTCAAAATACATTCCACAGTTTCACGTACAGTCACCTTCTGGTTCCGAGTGGCTCATTCATATTTCCGCTTCTGCTCCTCTGGACCATGGTTTCTCTTTTATAATATATCCTTGACACCCAATTCATACATACTCCAAAAGCTGAATTATTTCACACTTGACCTTAAACTTTTTCCCTTTGAATAATTGTTCTGAGCTGCATCACATCCGGCCCCTTTATCGCACTTTGGCATTTATGAGTACTATCTCTTTTGAGCTTTTGCGATCTGCGATATGCGATGAAATTCGCATCGCCACTTCGCGGTATGCGATGAACTTCGCATCGCCGATGTGTGATATTGCGTTGTGCCGCCACGTGTCCCTTCACATCGCCACATCGCATCAAAACTTTACTCATCCATCCAATGGCTATCACATTCGCTTGCGATGTTCGATATGCGATCGCATCGAATCTACTTGCGATGTACGATATGCGATTGGGTCCCACTTGATTGCGATATTCCTCCTGCCCCGATTGCGAGTTAATCTCTGCCGTCAATCTCCCTTAATTCTCATCTGTTGATCGCGCTGGTCCACAACTGTACTTTTGGGCTTTAGGAAAGCGGGTCCCAGTTCATGGCACTACAGAGGCACTCCTCGATACGGAATGATCATCGGGCTTGTGCTACCGCAGTGAATGACAACCGTCGATCTGCGGTCAACACCCGATGGGCGGGTCAACTGCAGAGGCACCCCCTTGGGTTAACCATCGGGATGTTTGTGCCCCCGTGGTACCGTTGATCCCAGATCAACGTTAACCGCACTCATAAGATGTGCACGAGGTTTAGCCTTCGCTGCCTCTGCTGCCTTCGCTGTTCAACTGCTGCCTTCGCTTGCTCTGCTGCACGCCTCTTCCTTCGCTGTTCAACTGCCCTCGCTACCTCTACTGCCTTCGCTGCCTCTACTGCACGCATTTTCCTTCATTGTTCAACTGCCTATGCTGTCTCTGCCACCTCTGCTATCACTGGTAATTCTAGTGTTACTCCTTTCTGCTCCTTTGCCATCAATGACAATATTTCCAACAAAATATTCATCAATTAAAATACACACTACACAAAAGCAACAAAGCACTCTTTTATTCCTTAGTGAAAGCACACTTTCTAAAGTTAGTGACTACATATGCACTGTCAAAGAAAACTATGCCCTTTTGAGCTAGAGCGCACTTCCTTCTCACAATTGAGCACACTTTTTCTCACATTTGAGTGCACTCGTTTTTCACATTGAGTGTGCACTCCTTGTCAAAAGAAAGTGTGCGCTCCTTGTCTTTAGCGAATGCACACTCTGAATCATCAGTAATTGTGCCCTCTTTATCGTTGGTTTGTGCCCACTTCTAGGACTGCATGCAAGGTTTACTGCTAGAAAATAGGGATCCTCTCCCACTTAACTCAACTAACTTTGTGATCAAGCGGCAAGTGGAAAGCATGCGTTGAAACTATAATATTATCTTGCATGTGAATTTTCTTTATAAGTAGCCTAACTCATTATTCATTCTCACAATCACCATTTACTCTGAGCTTAGCACATTCAATCATCACAAGGATTTTTCTTCAGTGGCATTTTGATATGATTTCTGCATATGAAGTGTCATTTTTATCCAAGCTTTCTCCTAGAAGTGTCATTTTGCTGTTGCAAGTGGAATTTTTATTAACTCTTTGTATTCCATGACCTTTCACCTTGTAGTCATGATTGTGGCAAGATCTATAAATACTTACAACTTGTTTCTCTTGACTACATTGTGATATTGACTTATAATTGATCATCACTTAACATTTTTTCTCTCTCTTTGAGCATAGCGCACTTCGAGGTGTTAGAGAATCATAAATGCTGAAAGATCCTCTTGTACTTGATTATTTACTTATGATATTATTTAGTTATTATTATGTTCTTCTTATATTTCTTCTTATTAGTTCATCAAGAAAATATCAAAGCAAATACACATAGATCAAGGATACCAGATGTATGCCAGTAGCCAGGGGAAAACCCAGTCAGTAATTCTTCCTTCAATAGTGATTCTTGAGACTCTAGACCTCGACCAGGACTTAATCCACACCAAGTCAGCCTTCGTTGTGATCCTTCCTGAATCTGGCAGAAACAGAAACAATAACATCACTATGATGTAGTTTCTTCGACCTTACTTCTTGAGACTTCGATATTGAGGTAGAGACTTCAATCTAGCTTCAAAAACTTTGATTTAGGCTGAATACAACTTCTCCAAGCAACAACATTCAAAAAAACAAACTTCGACTTCCACCTCTCTTGGTAGTAGCACCTTGGCAACACCTGATGCAAAAACTGTTGTAGTAAAACTTTGATAAATTTGATCTCCCAAACTATAGCTCGTAATGTAGAGAGAGTGGTGTCAATTTTTTTATTTTCTGCAACTCTATAAGCTTTCCCAAAAGCAAATCCAAAAATTCCTTCTTCTCCAATTCACAATTTTTCCTTAATGTAGCTACAAAATTGATTTTTTGTGTTGCAGTGAGATGGTTCCAAGTGAGTTATATTCCATTGTATATATAGGCTTGAGATGAGCTCGAATTCCTCAACTTGTGGCTGACTTGATCACCTTAAGGCCGACTTGGTGTGGAGGATTCATAAATCATATTTTACTCAATACTTGACATATTTGCATGATTCAAAAGCCCAATATGGATCAATTTAAATCTGCAATAATCCTATAAACTTAGAATAAAACCTAGAAGTTCACAATTGGGACTTTGGCCTAAAATAAATATGAACCAATAATGAAACCCATGCTTTAACAAGTAATTTAAAAATAATATAAAAATATTTTCTTTATTCTTTTGACAAGTACAATAAGTATTGACTCAAGTACAATTTACGAAGACCGAACCTAGTTACATTATTCAACACTAGGTAGCAGCCACTCACTGGAAATATGAATTGCACAAATATAAGGAAGGATTCCATTCGAGAGCACATAACACAGTTCTAAGCCATAGTGAGGCATCTCTGACCACTGCTACTATGACCTACACCCTTTCTCAACCTCCCTAGTGCACTACTCACTTTTAGTCAATAAAGTGCCTCACGTTTGCTCATCGCAACTATGACCTGCACCCAAAAGGAGTATCTCTCTCTCAAAAGTGTGTAGAGCACAATTATAAGCTCCATCCTTGACTCTCTTGTCCAATGTGATCCCAAATTGCACTATATATTCTTTGCCTTGGTGCAATGCACACTTCGAGTAGCTGGTAAAAGCCACCTTGTCTCATAATTACAAACTTGTGTTCCTAACACGCCTAATTATCATTCTCAATCATTTTATTTTTTATAGTTTGCATGTGATAGCTAGAATATTTACAAGAAATTTTTTTTAATCATGAGTAATATTCCACTTGCAGGTACTACAAATACATAACACATCACTCTCTCATCTTCTACAAAAATAATGACTCCCACCACTTGACTAGCTACATCAAAGGAGACTTCAAAGAATAGTATTGAGGAGGTAGTGGAATGAACCAAGCTAACTGTGAGGTCCATATATTACTAGTGTAGTCCCTTATTGTTATTAGTGTAGCACCCTTATTGTTATTGTTGTACCCCTGTAGTCCCCATATTGTTATTGTTGTGCCCCATAAAACCCCACTATTGTTATTGTTGTGCCCTTACATTATTATTATTAGGTTGGCTAGGATTATATTGTGACCCCATGGACTCCTATATATAGAAAGGAGGTTTTTTCATTTGAATCATCCAAGAATTGTTCATTTATGTAATGTAAAGGAGGTTTCCCCCTTGAAGTGGCTTATTTATAAGGTGTTGATCTCTCTTTTCTTCTATTTTTGGAGTTGGTTTCATAACATTTGGTATTTGAACTTTGGATGCTAGGTTTTCACTGCTTCGAACAGAACATCATGGCATTTTCACTATAACTTTTTTTCGGAGATATGAGCTGTGGAAATTAGGGTTTTTTGCAGGCTCCCAAATTTCATATAAAAGAGGTGACCTTGGGAAAATCGTCATGACTCTCTCTTTGAGCATTGGGTTGGAATTATGTAAAAAGTGGCCGAAAGTACACAAGCTATAGTTTCCTGTGTATCAATTTCAGAGCCTAAGGAAGAAACATTGACATGCGGCACACCATACAAGTTCACTCTAATGAGCCAGTCCATAATTAGGTGATCTGAAAATGATTGTTAGTTTTGTTGTGCTAATATTAGTTTCAGATTTAAATAAACTTTGGTTTGGTTTGCTTATCCATTGAGGGTTTATTCATGATCATGTGAATTGTTTAACCATTAAAATTGGTGAAATTTAGTGTTTTCATGAAGTCAAAAGCATAAAAAATTATAGCTAAATAGCAGAAAATAAGTACACAACAAGCAAAAATAACATATCTCAATACACAAGTTCTTGATGAAGGAGTTCAACCCTCCTGGGCTACATCTCCTTGGTCCAACTTCATAGTGTGGGCCTTTGTATTAGATTCAAATGTGAAAAATGCTTGTGTTATAGTCTCATGTTGCCTCTGCAACCTACTCCAATGGCTTCAAAACATCAAAATATACCAGAAATGTCTCTTCCTATGCTCATTTTGGTCGAAAATTGCATGAGTTATGACATAAACAAATTTTCCTAGCTTTTCTCCTCCAAAATTGGAGTTTCCCCAGTTAAAAATCTAAATTTGGCAATTTCCACCTAATTTAGCGCCTCCGCTAACTCTTCCGCTGAACTAATCGGTCATTAATTGAAGGGATAAGCGTAGTTAAAATAAGATAAGCGTTGTTTTTAATGACATAAGTGCATTTTAGCGTTAATTACATTTAAACATGGGTTAACCACGATAATCCGCAGGCTTGACCCTAATACACATGGATTAGCGCTAATATAAAATTTGAAATTCCCACTGGTTGTTTTTTCGAAGTGCTTGGTTCTTTTCCGCCAGTCTCATGGGAGGGGGTTGGCCCCCTTCGAACCCCCATATGCTGACAACTTTCACTTTAACATGTAGTGGAAACCGTTATGGGTTAAGACCCAAGGTAGAGGATGAGTGGTAAGGCGCGGCAATGGCGGGCAGTAGGTCTGGGGTTCGACCCCAACCCCCACAAATATATTTTGCATAAAATTTGTTTGTAACCACCGATATACTTGGAGTAAATTTTCCATAACAGTTGTCCGCTAACCCATAGTAAGTTGCCTCCATAGTTAGTTGACTCCACCATAATATAGGTTTAGGACTTAGGTTTATATATATATATCATGTCATTCAATACGATTTACCATAAGGTCCAACCTTAATACAACCTGTCATGCCAACTTGAAATTCGATCTACCATTGCCATGGGGGGGGGTTACATGGCATGCCACATGGCCCTTCCCCATTGGCTCATAAAAATTCCTCCTTAATAAAATAATGAGCCATAAGAAAACAAAGTTTCCAACTTAAGAATTGGAGAATAAATTTAAATTCCATGGAAAACCTTGGAAAATCTAAGGATGACGCTTGTCACAATGTCACTGGCTAAAACTAGAGAAAACCTTGTGAAGCTGACTAGACTTGCCACACCATCCCTAAACCTATTATGCTCTTTTTTTTGCATGTTTGGGAAAATTAACAACAGGCCACAATTTCCTCATACGAACTTGGAACTTGATGAAACAAGTTGCGTTGGAATCTTGGCGACAAGCTCTATCAAGGCATTCAGGTTCAAAGCATTTCTGAGCACTTTCAATTTTGAGCTAAAAACCGAGCCTTAGATCATTCCTCCCCACTAGGAGCCTTTTGGACCCCAAAAGATACTATCAATTGTTTAGTAAGTGAGGGTACAAATCCCTCACTTTTACAATCTCCAACCATTTAGCCATTGAAGGATTTTGAACCTTGAGTCCCACTCTAAGGTATTCAACATTCCTTCTTCTTGAAGTTCTGATTCTTCTGTCAAGTATGAGATCTTGCTGAAGTTCATCAAGATATTCTAGCGAGAAATCATCTATTAATGGAATTTGAACATGCTCTCCTTTATCATCGATCAAAGGAGGCTCAAAAAATCTCAAATTCTCAACATTAATGACAGAATAAATTTGCATATAAGTAGGCAAATCTATCTTGAATGCATTTGTACCAATATTTTCCAGAATTTTAAATGGACCATAACGGATTGGTTTGAGCTTTTTACCTTCGCCTTGCAATCTTTATTTTCTTATATACAACCAAACTTCATCACCAACTTGGAATTTCTTATCAACCCGGTGTTTGTCATGCCTTGCATTGTAGTTGCTTTGACTCTTTTAAAGTTTCTCTTCCATAGTGTGATGTATCAACTAAATTTTCTCAATGAAATTTCTTGCCTTATCTATGTCACTATGTCCCTCTATAGCGACATATTTCTCAAAGATGAAGTCCAATGGAAATCTTGGAAAATAACCATAACATGCCTCAGATGGCGATGTGTTTGTGGAAGAATATTTTTCCATGTTGTATGCATGCTGTATGTAGTGTAACTGCTCATCCCACAACTTGGGTTGCTTGCTGCAATAACCTCTAAGAATATGAATAACGATCCTATTCACCACCTCTATTTGACCATATTTTTGCGGATGGAATGCTGTACTCTTCTTCAACCTTGTGTCCATCATGTCCCGTAATTTTGACCAAAAATTCCCAACAAATCGAGAATCTCAATCACTTACAATAGAAGTAGGAAGACCAAAATGGAACCAAACATTTTGAAAGAAAAGATTAGTGGTTTGTTCAGCTATAATGGTTTTCTTACATGACATCAAAATCCATTGAGATACTCTCCCAAGGATGTGAAGGAACCAAAAGTGGAGTGTACAACCCAAGCTTTCTATTGCTAGGATTACTTATTGCACATAAATAACATCCTCTAATAAAATGAGATACACTATCAATCATGAGTGGCCAATAACAATACCTTTGGAGATTCGCTACTGTCTTTCCTACACCGAAATTTCCTACAAGCAATGATGTGTGCGCCTCCCTTATGATACTATTTCTTTCTCCCTGTGGAATACATAACTTGCCCAAGTGATACAACAAATTGTTATGCACATGATAATCTAACTTTTCATTTTGGTTCCCTTGACTCAAACTCTCATACACATCTTGAAAATCATTATCATTTGCATATTATTCAATGTAACTTTCATGCATAATGGAATAGTGTTTGAGTATAATAGCTGAATTTACAATAGGCCTAGAGAACATATCAACTACCTTATTGTAGATTCCCTTTTTGTACCTGATAACCAAATGAAATTGTTGTAGAAAACCCATCCATATGAAATGTCTTGATTGCTGCAACTTTGGCTGTGATTGTAAGTACTTCAATGGTTGATGGTTGGTATGGATAATGGGGTCTTTTCCCATCAATTAATGCTTCCATTTGTTTATAATTTGTACCAATGCATATAACTCTTTATCATAGGTGGGATATTTAGTCATATCCCCATTAAAAAATTCATAATGAAACGAGATAGGCTTACGATGCTATATGAGCACTACTCCCATAACATAATCACTTGCATTTGTTTGGATCTCAAATGGCTGTCTAAGATCCGGAAGTGCTAAAACTAGTGTTGAAATTATATTTTGCTTCAAAGAATCAAATGATTTATGCTGTACATCTCCCTAATGGAAGACTTTATTCACACTTGTTAATGCATGTAATGGAGCTGCAATGAAAAAAAATTAGCAATAAATTTCCTCCAATACTGTGTTTCCCCTAAGAAGCTTCTTACCTCTGTAACTGTATTGGGCTTGGGCCAATTCATAATGACCTCAACTTTGGAAGGATTGATCTTCAACTCTCCTCCTCCAACAATGTGTCCAAAATACACCAATGAAGTCTTACCAAACTCGCACTTTAACATGTTTAAAAATAATTGCTCTTTCTTCAAGACATCAAGTACCTTGTTCACATGCATGACATGTTCTTCTTTTGACTTGTTGAATATGAGTATGTCATCTAAGTAAATAATGAAAATGTCATCTAGAAATGGTATAAGTACATCATTCATGACTCTCATGAAAGTAGTTGGTGCATTTGTTAAGCCAAATGGCATAACTAACCACTCATACAATCCTTGACTAGCTTTGAAAGCAATTTTCCAAATGTCTTCTTCAGCTATTCTAACTTGATGGTAACCACTTCGTAAGTCTAACTTAGTGAAATACTTTGCATGCTTTAACTAATAAAGCAAATCATCAATATGTGGGAGTGGGTAGTGATTCTTTACCGTAATTTTATTTAATGCACGAGAATCAATACACATGCGCCAAGTCCCATCCCTCTTTGGAACCAAAACTATTGGAGAACCACATGGTGAAGTAGATGGGCGTATGATACCTTCGTTAAAAAATTCTTGGATTTTCTTCTTGATTTAAAAACTCTCCATAACTGACATGCGATACATACCAATGTTTAGAAGTGGAACATCCTGTTGCAGCTGAATCTCATGCTGAATTATCCTCTTGGTTGGTAACCCCTTTGGTTCTTGAAACATGTCGTCATGCTGACTTACCACATCAAACAAATCAGATTTCAATTTTTCATCACATCCATCAAAATATTCATAGTAAACGTCATCCTTTTTCTTGATCATGAGAAGCACACAATTTTTACTTGCATTTACTAGCCTCTTCATTTGCCCTGCATTAACTAAAGAAATTTTTAGTTTCTTCCAATGAGCTCTAAAAATACACTCCACCCCATCCTTGATCAAATGATATTTGTTCTCATGGCGATAAAACACCACTTTCTTGTCATAAAAATATGGACTTTCCAAGATAATATCATAAATTTCAAGTGGAACCACATCTAACTCGACTTCATCAACAAAGTTTGCAATAATAGCAAATCTAAATATGCATTTCCTTGTAACTTGTAAATTAGCAATCTTAAATATCCATCCCAAAGGGTATGGTTTATGATGTTGTACAGTTTCAAGGTTAATATTTTTGACTAAGTCTTCTGAAATCAAGTTTTCTTGTGACCCTGTATCAAATAATGCATCAATCTTTGTATGATTAGAAATCACTCTAAGATGGAACAATTCTATCTTTGTGTCATCATTTGGAGTGTTGTTATGACTATTTGAGGAACTAGGATTTGCTATGTTATCCATGGAAACTATCTTTCTTTCAACTCCTGAATCGGATCCAAGAACTTGTAGTTGTCTTTTGTTTCCCTTTGTTATTTGGTTTCTTTGGTCTTAATTCGAGTTGTAGTTTTTGATGCAGGAGAATCTGGAAATTAGCTAGCAATGTGATTACGTGTTCACATGTTGTGGCTAAAAAGAGTGGAAAACTTGGTTATTAATATTATATTAGGATTTAATTGTGTGAAGTTAGTTGTTTTAATGTCCTAGATTAAATAGGAATAAAAGTAGCAAATTTGGTTCTCCTTGCGAGAAGATTTAGCCAAATAGATCAGATTAAGGATAGGATAGAGTTTTTTTAAAAGATAATAAATGACAAGCCACTTTCAGTTAGTGATAGCGTAAATAGGTGTGAGGATAGACAGAGTGAAGTGTGATAGAAGTGTGCGAGCATAAGAAATGGTGTATGTATGATTGGAACTTTCACTTTAATAAAAGCTCAAAGTCGACACTTTTTCATGCATATGTTGTGAATATAGTAGGACTATTCTTTTTGTATTTGCAGTATATGCTATTTAACTTATGCTTATGCTTATGAACTATTTTGTTTGCATTGGTACAAATATTGTTGAATGTGTGTTGTTGCATTATTTCACCACCACTGTTAACTTGTGAAATATTTCACATATTAGCTTGTGATGTCATTTATACTCGTCTGTTCCTTTCAAGTTACGTACTATTATAGGCTTTTAAGGGGCTCACTCATCTTCGCTTTGTGTGTTGGAACCTTCATCATCACACTTGACTTTCCACAGGGTCACACAATTTCTCTCACCAAAGTCACCATACATCACTCTACGCGTATTCGCAGTGAAGGAATATCATTAACACCCACTGCATCGAAAATCAGGCCATATTTCCGGATGGGACTCCTAAACCAAATGGTGTGAGGTCTAATTCGGACTTCATATTAGGCATATCCCATGAATGTTGGCGGGTTCAGCACCGTCAACATTCCTAGTGTTAAAAAGAGGTCCATATGACAAGCTGAGCCCATGAAGTCTGCTTGAATTTCAACACTTATTTATTGATTCCTCCCATATCTTAGCCCCAACATGTTTTTCAAGAACTGCAAACTGAAAGTTCCAGTGGACATTATTAATGAATTTTCAAATCTGAAATTCGACGGCAAGGGTGGAACAACCTCCTTTCAGCACGCCACTCACTTTCTTGATTTTTTCACAAAACACAACATCCACTATGAGAATGATGCTTGTAGGTTTTTCACTCTCACATTAGAAGGACGTGTAAGGGAATGGTGTTACACATTTCCTATTCCCTCCATACAATATTTTGAATATTTTTCCACAGAACGTTTCCGCGCATTTGATAGGTATGATCATAAATTTGGGCTCAATAAAATTACATGATTGTGAAAAGCACCTGATGAATCTCTTGATGATTTTCACGATCATTTCATCCATTTTTGCTTTGAATTTCCTGAAGATGAGGTTGATTGGCCTTTTTTGTTAGATAAATTCGAATGTCTTGTTCACATTTTGAATAATCTACACGAACTTGAATATTTCGAAAGTATCTCAACATACTACCGTATTAGAGCTTATAAATCTGCGATGGATGAATTTGTTGTTCCAAGTGACCCTCTTTCTCCTTCTCATCAAACAAATCCATTTACGCAGGTTTGTGGAAAATCCTAGATCTAGATTCCTACGGCAACAAATCTGAATTACTTCTCCTATTATTTTGATAATTATTTCTTTACATTGAAATGCCGAAATAATTACTGAAGCAGTCTACACAAATAATGTTGCGGAATAAAATCTAAGTGCTGAAAAAATCTTAACAAAATACAATGAAAAACATCCACATATGACACAATTATTTTTGGACTAAGTCCCCGGAAAAACCCAACTTGGGAAAACCAGTGTAGCAGATCTGAGGGTTTGTATCATTAAGCAACAGAATCTTGAATATAGCTAGGGTGCCAACATCCGCAAACCGTCAGAGAAATCTAGACAGCGAATATAATTGTGAGGTATACCTCACTCTACAAGTCTCCAGCTGATCTAAAACAACACTGGTGAAGCCCTCACTGCCTCTGCGTTATTTCCTATGCTGGAACTGCGTAAGCGTGCGTTGGAAAGCTTGAGGAACTGCGTCATCCCTTTCTACAACTAATCTAGCTAAACCGAGACTAGATTATGGCCCTCTTGGCTCAGAAACCCTAGCCTCTAGCTATCTCCGGACTAATTCCAAGAGACACTGCACTGTTTTTGTGTGATTTCCTATAGGGTCTGCATCACCTCTTCAGAAAACTATGCTGTATCTCTCTGTGTCACTGCTGCCTTTCTCTGAAATGCACTTCTGGTCCTCCTGACCAGTCTCTGCTTTTTCTCCTCTTTGGATCTAATCACTGAATGAAAATCACTTAGCAAACCCTACCCTAGTGATTTGATTCTTGATCAAAAGCTGTGTCTCCTCACACAAATTCGAAAACGCTCAATGGCTCAAGTGTCTCAGTATGTTTTCCATAGGCCCCTCACCCTCCTTCTTATATTATTCTGTTGAACCTTCAATGAACAAGATTAAAACATAATCAAGGCCTAATATTAACTTGGAGGTGATCCATGACTTTATCTAGATGATTCACACTTAGTTTAATCAATACCATTTAATTAATCAGTTTCCCTAAGTTTAGACTTAGGTAAACATTAAAAAACGATGAATTAATTTAATTAAACCATCTCTAAGTGGAATTTTCCAAAACCATTTCTAGATTTTATGGAATAAGTGTCCTAGCCTATATACAAAGTTACAAGGCTAGATCACATCCGATGCTACCATAAAACACTGCACTGTTTCTGTGTGATTTCCTGCAGGGTCTGCGTCACCTCTTCAGAAAACTGTGCTGTCTCTCTCTGCGTCACTGCTTTCTCTCTCTGAAATGAAATTCTGGTCTTCTTGACCAGTCTCTAATTCTGCCCCTCTGGATCTGATCACTGAATGAAAATCACTTAGCAAACCCTGCCCTAGTGATTTTATTCTTGATCAAAAGCTATGTCTCCTCAGACAAATTCGAAAATGCTCAATTTCTCAAGTGTCTCAATATGTTTTCCATAGGCCCCTCACCCTCCTTCTTATATTCTTCTGTTGAACCTTCAAAAAAAAATATTAAAACATAATCAAGGGCTAATATTAACTTGGAGGTGATCCATGAGTTTATCTAGAAGAACTTAGTTTAATTAATACTCTTTAACTAATCAGTTTCCCTAAGTTTAGACTTAGGTAAACATTAAAAAATGATTAATTAATTTAATTATACCATCTCTAAGTGGAATTTTCCAAAACCATTTCTAGATTTTATGGAATACGTGTCCTAGCCTATATACAAAATTACAAGGCTAGAGCACATCCGATGCTACCATAAATCAACACTCCCTCTTATCGACGAAAGTGCTCTAGCAAAACAACACAATGTGATGCTCTGACTTCTGGAGCATCTGCTGCTGTGCTGTTGATGTTGCTCACCCACAATGTGCAAGAAAATGTTGCATCTGTACTACTACTGAATTTTCATACTGCTGCCAACTGCTATTGTACTGCAACTCCCTCTAAATTCTGCAACCATGCTGCTACACTGTGTGAGCACTGCTCTGCACTGCGTGAGAACTACTCTGCACTATGTTGCACCACTGTGCACTGTGCTACTGCTGCTCATATACAAGTGCTACTCATCTACTACTGCTGCTGCTACAATGTTGATAATTGCAACAGAAAAACATTCGAAATTGGACAAGAAAATCTGAAAAAGAAAAATAAGACTGACTACTACTAGTTTCTGCACTAGCTCTCTGAAAATATTTCATTGTTGCTACTCTTCACTACATGAGCACTGCACTGCACTACGTTTCTGCTGCTCAATTACTAATGCTATTGCTCCCTCTCTGCGCTGATCATGCTCTAGTACTGCTAGCCACTTCACTGACTTCTTATCTTCCGCTGCAACTGTCCATCCTGCTACTGTCTTTTGGCTGTCGTAGCTCACATGTGATCCAAGAGTTCGTAAATACTCAAGGATCTCGCCTCCTTATAGATTTTGGATCTACAACTCCAAGTAAGCCCACTTTTCTCCTTTCGAAATGTGAGCTAACATAGCACATATTTTTCTGTCTTAATCTTGGTAGCTCTTGCTTGTGGGTCTTCCTTCTCCTCTTTATCCTTTTTCTTAAGAGGACACTATGTGGCATAATGCCCCATCTCCCCACACTGGAAGCACTTGATATTGGACAAATATTTCTTCTTTTGCTTCTATTTCCCCTTGATGTAAGGGAAATGTTATCTTCTTCCTCTTTCTTAACTTTCGAACCACTGATGCCATCCTCAAAATGGATTTTGAGGAGATCTCTCCTCAAATCTTCTTGTTGTAAGGCTATCCACATCGCTTCCCATCTTGGAAGTCTTTCTCTGCCCAGAATACTTTGGAAAAAGACCTGATAGTCCTCTGAAACAAAGTTCATAGTGAGCCTTAATAGCTCTGAGTCTCTAGGAGCAGATCCTACTGCTAAGATTTGATCTCGGTTTTCCTGAATACGACACAAGAAGGAGTAAAAAAGTTCTCCCTTCTTCATCCTGATATTACGTACCTTCTCTTCAAGCTACATCTTCCACTACTCGAAAGATCCTTGGCATAGCTTTTCCAGCCCTACCCACATTTCTCTAGCAGTGATTTTTGCTGCTATGTGGGGTACAATATGATCCTTCACACCATCTAGGATCAATCGCTTGGCTCTTGCCATATTCTTCTTGAATTGCCTCAGGTGTGCTACATCAAGAGGTTATGAAACTATTCTTTCTATGAGGGCTTTCAGATCATGCTCAGCAAGGAGAAATTCTATCCTTGATTTCCAAATGACATAGTTGGAGGCACCCTCCAATCTATCTTGGTCACACAATCCATTGCTGGTCATCTCCTCAACTTGTTGAAATATTCCTCTAACCCTCTGCTTAGCTAGACTTACACACTCCTTGAGGATTAAGTCACTGATTCTGCTACTGCATGGGAAAAAACCTGAGTTTCTTTGAGTAAGAAACCCTTTGAGGTCAAGAAATCCCCAATTGTGTTTTTCAGAAATTTTCTGATGCTTATGCACCAACTCTTACTACTGTGCAGTAATTGGGTCCTTCAGCTACGTTGATCTACTACACTGGCTCTTCTGCAACTGAAAATCTTACCCCTATGTCAACTCTCTCAGAGGGAGCCTTTTCTATGCTGGAATTCCCTCCTAGCCCGGAAAACGTAATTTCTGGGAGGGTTTGCTTCTGCTTACGTAGATCCCAGAATCTTCAGCACTGATCTGCTGGTTCACTTGTGTTTCACCTCACTTCAACTTTCTTAAGCTCTGATACCATGTTAAAAATCCTAGATCTAGATTCCTACTGCAACAAATCTGAATTACTTCTCCTATTATTTTGATAGTTATTTCATTACATTGAAATGCCGAAGTAATTACTGAAGCAGCCTACATAAATAATGTTGCGGAATAAAATCTAAGTGCTGAAACAATCTAAAAAAAATACAATGAAAAACATCCACATGTGACACAGTTATTTTTGGACTAATTCCCCGGAAAAACCCAACTTGGGAAAATCGGTGCAACATATCTGAGGGTTTGTATTATTAAGCAGAAAAATCTTGAATGCAACTAGGGTGCCAACATCTGGCAAACCCTTTGGAGAAATCTAGAAAGCGAATATAATTGTGAGATATACCTCAATCTACAAGTCTCCCGCTGATCTAAAACAACACTGGTGAAGCCCTCACTGCCTCTGCATGATTTCCTATGCTGGAACTGCGTAAGCCTGCGCGAGAAAGCTTGAGGAATTGTGTCACCCCTTTCTAAAATTGATCTACCTATACTGAGACTGGATTTTGGCCCTCCTAGCTCAGAAACCCCAACCTCTAGCTATGTCTGGACTGACTCTAAGAGACACCGCGTTGTTTCTATGTGATTTCCTGCAGGGTCTGCATCACCTCTTCAGAAAAATGCACTGTCTCTCTCTGCGTCACTGCTTCCTCTCTCTGAAATGTACTCCTAGTCCTCCTGACTAGTCTCTGCTTCTGCCCCTCTCTGGCTATGATCACTGAATCACAATCACTTAGCAAACCCTGCCCTAGTGATTTGATTCTTGATCAAAAGCTGTCTCCTCACAAAAATTTGAAAATTCTCAATGGCTCAAGTGTCTCAATATGTTTTCCATAGGTCCCTCACTTTCCTTCTTATATTCTTCTGTTGAATCTTCAATAGCCAAGATTAAAACATAATCAAGGGCTAAGATTAGCTTGGAGGTGATCCATGACTTTATCTAGAAGATTCACATTTAGTTTAATTAATACCCTTTAATTAATCAGTTTCATTAAGTTTAGATTTAGGAAAACATTAAAAAATAATTAATTAATTTAATTAAACCATATCTAAGTGGAATTTTCCAAAACTATTTATAGTTTTATGGAATACATGTGTCCTAGCCTATATAGAAAGTTACAAGGCTAGAGTACATCCGATGCTACCATAAATAAACAAGGTTGAGGTGGAAGAACTTGAGAATTCATCTGCTGATTTACCACCATTTTCTCCCACCCCAGATACTCAGAATTATAGCCCAAGTTGGGACTGCGAATCTGATGTTTGCAATGAAGTGTTATCTCCTTGTCCTCCATCCTTTGGTTCCTTTGGTCCTCCTGATTGTGAGTTATTGCATTCAACTGTTTCGAATCTTTCATTTGATGTTCATGAGGATCAAGTTCTGGATGGAGTTGGTGCTGAGCAGCCAACCTGCAATATCATTTACGATGACTATGTGTGGGAGTCCGCATTTGAATACGAATTTTCACCTCTCCCTCTTTACCTTGACATTTCCCACGATTCCATCATTCCTGTTGAATCTTATGAAGAATTACCTTCTAATGATATTATTACTTTTGATCACTCTCAGAACGCGTGGAATGTCAATTTTTCATCTGAATGCGGAGAGGAAAAATACTCTTCTCGATCTCCCCAATCTATCATCTCATCATTATGAAAATATAAAGGGTGAAATTTCTTATTTTCAATCTTCCCCTCTTTACGATTCGTTAGATCATGAGGATGCTGCTGATTTTTATTTTGAACTTTTAGATCATGGATATCATGATATTTTCACTGATTCATTTGTTCATGACTTTTATTTCTCTGCTTTTGATCTTTCTAAGCCACCGGTCTTTGGTGATCTATCCTTTGATGAGTTGGAACTTCCACAAGCTATCAATGCACTTCAGCCCGAGATGATGGTTATGTCAGGTTCTCGTAGTCTTGAGGTCAGTTCCAATTCTAATAAGAATAATGGTATTTATTTCAAGGCTCCTGATCACTCCACCGTGCACATTGAAAACCAATATTTTTTGCAAATTTTGCATCCTCCATCTGTATTGCATGATCTTATCGATCAATCATTAGAGGAGAGCACCGTTGCAAAACAAAAGTTTTCTTCTTTCTTTATGTTCGCCCATTTTCGTAGTTCTAAAGTTTGTTCTTGCATGTCATTAGGTCATAGTTTGTTTGAACACCATAATGCATCCACATAATTCCTTCCATGTGCATTTGTTTCATAATTTTTTGCGTGCACTTTCAAACTTTGAACTTCTTGGTTTGTATCACTTTATCTTTTTTGTTTGTTGTTATGTTTGAATATATTTATTGATATGCTTTACCTCGATTACATAGGCTAGCCAATCCACCGATGGCTACAGTAGAAGTTTCATTTTATGTGAGTCTAACCTATTCTCTGTTACGTTAGTAGTAGGAGTTGTTGTGTAACCAGCTCCAAAAATAGAAGAAAAGAGATATCAACGCCTTAGGAATAAGCCACTTCGAGGGGGCAACCTCCAATACATTACATAAATGAAAAAATATTGGATGATACAATTTACAAAACCTCCTTTCTATATATAGGAGTCCATGGGGCCATAATGTAATCCTAATGGGCCACAATGTAATCCTAGCCGACCTAACAATAATAATTTAAGGGCATAATAATAACAAAATGGGGGTTACAAGGGTACAATAATACTAACAATAATGGGGTTACACTAACAACAATAAGGGACTATACTAGTAATTATAGGGACCTAACATGCCCCTCTCCTTCAAAAAAGTGTTGTCCTCAATGCTTGAGTAGCTCTGGGTGCTTCTGTATAAAATTCTCATCCTCCCATGTAGAATCTTCAGTGGGTAGGTTCTTCCACTTGATGAGATACTCCGAAATTGATTGATTCCATAGTTGTCAAGTTCTTGTTTCCATGACCGCTTCAGGTTCCAATATGATTTTTCCTTCCTCATCAAGTTCTGGCAATATTGTTTGAACTGGAAGATTTTCACCTATAACCTTCTTTAAGCATGAGACATGGAAAACTGGATGTACTCGCGAAGAAGCAGGAAGCTCCAATTTGTATGCCATAGTACCAATCTTTTGCAACACCTTGTAAGGACCATAGTATCTTGGAGATAATTTATTGTCCTTCTTAGCTTGCTTGAGGGACATTTGTTTATATGGTTG